>CP106729.1:11285420-11913265 GCA_025506655.1 Gossypium rotundifolium | reverse complement strand
ATAAGGAGAAAACAACAAGAAAATAACATTCAAAAATAAAAAAAATAGTAAATTTTTTTTTTGTCATTTATCCGTTTGGTAACTTGTAAAAACTTTTCCATAAAAGCTTTTCATGCTTTTCTGCTGTTTGGTTGGCTATAATTGATTTTCCATGAGAAAATATTTTACAAAACACGGGAAAATGAAAGTCATTTTTTAGGAAAATGTCTTACCCTTTTGAATTCAGTAAGACATTTTCGGAAAATGACGCCTTCTTCTCCCCTTTCCCTTCCTCTTCCCCTTCCCCTTCCCCCTGGGTTTCAAGGACCTTTTTCGGTTCCTCCTTCATCCAGGTAAGGCTCCTTCCCCTTCTTCCATTCTTCATTCCTTTTCCTTCTTCTATTCTTCATCTTCTCTTCAATGTAAAAGTCAGTCGCATATCTTCTCTTCTCAGCATATTCTGTTTCGTTTCTCTCTTTTTCAGGCAAATCTACCATGAATTCTTCACTGGGTCTTGGCTTAAGGCGATGATCGTTATTTGATTTCTGATATTTTTATTTTAATGAAATATGTTGATTGTCATCAAATTGAGAGAAAGTGTAGTAGCCTATGAACATTACAGATTATCTATTGGGCTATTTGCCTCCTATTTAGGCGACTTTTGCTGCTGGAGTTTTTCTGTCATAACAATTTCCTTTTCATTGTTTCTTATTTTCGAGCACCTTTCTTCATACAAGAATCCTGAGGTAAGTTTTTGTGTTTTTCTTTTTTTTTAATTGAAATTTTCATTTGTTTTCCTTATTTGGTTTTGCATTTTTTTTAAAAATTGTGTTCTTAGATTGACAGGAGCAAAAGTTCTTGATCGAAGTTGTTCTTATGGTTCCTTGCTATTCTATAGAATTGGTGAGTTTAATTGTATTAGTTGTATTCTGTAGAGTCGGTGATAATTATGGGTCACTAGGCATTGGAAACCCTGGTGGACATCATAATTGGGGTGACTCCTATAGTACTTATAAAATTTAAGCTTTCAATATGTGGCAGCCTGGGACTGCTGCCAATAGTGGTGCACTTTCAAGCTTTGATGCAAACAAGCAATCAGATACATCTTTTGGTTTGAATATGCCTGTGAACAACAATGTAAGTAACTTCCAATCATCCTATAATTCTCTGCAGGAAGCTCAGTCTGTCAATAGTGCTAACCGTTAGGTGATAGTTGGTCCTTTGGTGATATAATGAAATGCACGTCTGAGTGAATTCACTAGCTAAATGTTTTATGATCAATGCTGTAAACTTTTTCTTCTAAAGATGCTTGCAGTGGGGATTTTTGTTGTGAAAGTTAAACCCTCCGGGTGCATTTCATCTTTTAGTTGCTAGTATATTTTGTCTGCATATGGTTGTCTTAAAATTGTCCTTGTTGCTTTTGTTGGGGCCTAAAGGAAAACAAATGGGTTAGAGTTGGTCATTTTATCACTCAAGTTGTTTTGCATGGGCTGAGTCTTGGGTCATTCAACATATAAGCTAGTTTCCCCATCCTAGGAAAAGAACAAAGCTTCATTTTTGGTTGTCTCAAAGTTTTTAGATTTGAGTTGTTTCTATTACTTTTGAGCCATGTTGTTACATCTTGGTTGAATCCCCTTACCTTAAGAAAAATGTATGTAGAAGTCTGACTTAATATACTTGTACTAATGTATATTACTGATTGCGGTGCCTAAGATACTTGGCATATAAGATTAAGTAAACTAAAGGGTTTATGTAGGACAAGTAAATTAAAGTTCTAGAAGATTATTATATTCAGTAGACTTGACTTGTAACAGCCCGATTTTGGCCCTAATCGGAACGGTGGTTTCGGGATCACGAATCTGAGTTAGAAAAATATTTTTATATTATATTTGATATCTATGATATATGTTTGAGCATGTGTTAAAATATCGTGGGTTAATTTGTCCGTTTGTGTGTTCAATTTAAAGAAAAGGATTAAATCGCATAAGTGGTAAAAGTAGCCTTATTGCTTGATTGAGTGGTTAAATTAATGTGTCTTTATATAAGGGAGGACCTATGTTTAAAATTGTCCATTTTTAAAGGGACAGTGGACGACAACATGTAATTTTCATAATGAAATTATATGTTTAAATTATATGTTATGTTATAATATATTATAATAATATTATAATCATATAATAAATAAAACATAAAAAGAAAGAGAACACATGCATGTTCATCTTTCCTCAACCGAAACAAAAGAGAAAAGAAGGAAGTTTAAGCTCTCAAAACATTCGACACTTGCATGTTAAATTAAGGTTAGTAATTGAGTTTGGTTTTTGATAATTTTTACGTTTTTGAGATCGTTGCTTCGAATATTATCCGACCCATGTTAGAATTTCTAATTTTGATGCATGTTTTATATTCGGCCATTGATGAATGCTTATGTTTTGTGATGGTTGATGATTTTAAATAAAATATATGTGTTAGATTATTAAATTTTGTGTTGGAAATTTTGATTAAATTGAGTATCTAGGACTAAATTTCAAAAATAGTAAATTGAGGGGCTAGATTATAGAATTTATGAAATATGGGGACTTGTATAAGATTAGTGAACATTCGGCCCTAGCTTAAAATATGTAAATTTAGCATATTTTGTGTTTTGTGAAAATTGGATTAAATTGTAAAAGTGCAAAATGTTAGGGATAAATTGGTAAATTGTTCAACTATGTATTTTGGGCTAAAATGAATGAAATTCTATTTGAATGAGCTCATTTTTGAAATTATTTAGATCAAGAAAGAAAAGAACCGGGATCGGATCGGGGAAAAACAAAGTTAAACGAATAGCCGGAAAGCTTAATCCGACAATTTTCGAGGTAAGTTTTTAAGCAATTGGATAGAATTAAATTTTAGTCTATATAAATGTGCATATGTAAAAAGGTAATGAGTATGCTTATTTCCAATTGCCGAATGTGATTTTGAATTTAATATGTATTGGCCGATTGTAAAGTTGGTATTATTCATATATAGATATAAGTCTGAATCATATGAGTTGGATGATTATATATGTGCTAAGAGAAATTTAAGTGTGAAAATGATAGGAGAGGTGATTATATTCAAATAGGTGAATATGTATATAGATGTATATTGAAGATAGCCGAATGTGATGTTAGTGAGAAGGATGAATGAGCTGTTTTAACATGTGCATATATTTGTAGATAGATATGAGTGAAAATGAAATCTCATGTGTTTATATGTATGAAGAAAAAGTTCAGTTAAGGGGCACTATGTGTGCTAGCTTAAATACTGAGCACTGTGTGTGCGAAATCGGTCGAATGGCACTATGTGTGCGGAAAAAAAAAGTAATGGCACTAAGTGTGCGATACATTACTATTAAATGGCACTATGTGTGCTCTTCCTCAAGTAACGGTACTAAGTGCACGATACATTACATGAATTGCACTGTGTGTGCGGATTTATGGATCTTACAAAGACAAAAACCAATGAATGGAGATATCCGAGAAGTGGTAAATAGGTAAATGATGCATGATAATTGAGTAACTTAGTATAAAGAGATAAGTTGTTCTTGTATATGAAATTATAGTATTGAGATGTGATCATTAATCTTTGAGCTTGTTCGAATGGTTAAATGGTATGTTAGTATTCGGTTTTAAGACCTATTGAATTTGGTAATTGTTGATTGGTAACATGATATATGTAATGCGTTTACGAGTTCGTTGATGTTCAAGTTAGATTGATTTAATTTGTATAATAATTAATTGTAAATTTTACCAATGCTTAAAACTTACTAAGCTATGATAGCTTACTGTATATGTTTATTTGACTATTTTATAGATTTTGAAAGCTAGTTCGAGATCAGGGATCTTCGTCGAAGTCAATCGCACTATCACTAAACTTTGGTATCGTATAAGTTATAACTCTTTTGAAACTTGTGGCATGTATAGACTATGTCTCTTTTGGTTTATTTTTGAATGGTGTGTATTTGTATAAATGCCATGCGCAAATGGCTATACTTTTATGCTTAAGTGTGTTTAGTTATGTTTGATTACGGTGTTATTATTTGTGTATGTATGGACATATTATAAATTTAGCTTGGAAGTTCTTTCATATTATGTTATATATGATATTAAGGTATTTGAGGTTCGTTTGAATAAAGTATATGGTGTATTGGATTTGAGTTGGAAATGTTTGATCAAGGTATTAATGTTTGGGGATATTCGGTCTTGTTATATGTTTGACTTGTAAATTCATTCCTTGGTATGTTATACATGAGAAAATCGTGTGCATAAATATGGTTTTGAGTGAGACATATAGTATATTTGATTGGAAGGTGAACTTAAGTTTATTTATATACATACACATACATGTTAAGTTATAAGATGGCTATGTATGCTTTATCTACGTGCCTATTGGATATGATTTAATAATGATCAAATTGTGGGATGTAAAGGTACGACAATGGTATTGACTTTATTTTAGGTAGATATATCTTATTGGTTTTCATGTAATATTCGAATATAATATGTGTGAATTTTTATTGAGATTTGACATTATATGTTTTAGGCTATATATATATATATAAAATGTTTGGTTTTGAATATTTTGGCATGAGTTTATTTAGTTCAAGATGTTTGGTACTTTGTTGGTGAAATGAATATAGATACGGTGTATATTCAGCCATTATAATTTATTAACCAATGAATAATAAATTGTACTATTTGGTAAAAACTATTTTTATGCGTAATTGGCAATATAGAATTGTGATTCTTTTGTAAATGTTTAAGTATACAATGAATGTGTATTTTTTTTATTCATGGTACATTCAGATATAACAAATTGAATGATAGATTGTTTTGTTAAATTGATTTTTGTTTGCTAATGTTTAATAATTGTTAAGTATACATTTAAACTTGAAAGTAGGGATCATATATGCCTTACAAGTAATATTACGATTTATATGAGTGTGCTGATTTTGGTTTAGTCGAGTAATACCTCATAACCCTAATTCGGAGACGGATACGGGTTAGGAGTGTTACATGACTATTTGGATTAGTTATAAGATGCCAAACCATTTTTGTTTTCTTTTCAGTATCTGCATCTAAGTTGTTATAATTTTTGTCTAAATATTTGACACCTTTTGGAAAGTAAGTCATTTTAAGTCTCACTCTACTTTTACTTTTAAATTTGACTAATTTTTATGCCAATATTCATAAGAGTTTTGACTAATAAGATTTCAATTTTTTTTTTTGCAATATTTGAAAGAATAAGCTTGAAAGGCATCCGTATCTCTCTTTTTTCCATTGGTATTTAGCTAAGGCTTAAGAATACTTGACACCTTTCAAAAAGTAAGTCATTTTAAGTCTCATTCTAGTTTTAGTTCTATATTCGGCTATTTTTGGTGCCAACTGGCATTTAGCTAAAGCTTAAGTAGAAGAAAAACAAAACCAAGTTATTGAAGTGAAGCAAATCCGAGATTGAACCGACATTGTGTTCGCAAGGTAGCTATTACCTGTTTGATGATTTTGTAGAGGTTTCATAAATGCATGGCACACTGACAGCAAAAGATAACTCTGTATTTACTCTCCTTGGAAAAGTTGGGAGTCCAAGCAACGTTTGTTTATTTATCAATTATCTCAGCCTTAGTTGAGTGTCTTTATCAACTTGCAGGGACCGACTCAAATCCATTTGCTCTTGATGCATTAGCTGTTTTCATGTTTCGTGTGCTTCAACGAGTCAATCATCCGGTACTCAATCGCCTTTCTTTAAACATCACATTCCCAATTGTTACCATTTATCTAACATTAGCTCAATTCATTAAATTCTAGGGTAATCTTGACAAGTCATCTCCAAATGTTGGCTATGTGACGCTAATGTTTTTGAACTACTTTGTTAGTAAGCAAGGTACAGGATGTTGTTGAACTTTGGCATGCAATGCAACAGAAACCAATGACAAACCAAACATGCGAGACAAACATCCAAATGAACGAGAAGCAATGACATTTTGTTTATTTTGTTCATTTGTAACTTGATTTAGTTCCAATGTAATTTATACTTACAGTTAGTAAGAGTAGTTGTTGATTTATGTTTGATGTTATAGCTGGTATGTCCGCTACATTTTGTGTGTAATTCTAGCTAGGCTTTAGTCATGTATTAGTGGGAGCAATTATACATTAGGTAACTGCCATATTTCATTGCAACATAAATGTTTCTCAAGTCAATGAAAAAGATCTGATTTTTGGAGATCAAATTCAGTTTTCTTCTTGTTCAAACTTATTTGCATTCGTTTTTCTTTTTCTCCTTAGTTTTTTGCTAAAAAAACCAACACATATAATCCGGACTACTTATATTTATGGCATACTGCTTATTCAAGTAATGAAGTTAATCTTTACATCATCCGGGGTTACTTGCGTCTGTTTTCTTCCTCTACTGTCAAAATCCCAACTGATGTGATTTGCAGCTCTTCCCTTTAGCATTGATGACCAGCTCAAGGCTCAACATTGCACGTTTTACATGGTGGCCATAGACTGTTTCAGTTACTAGCCAACAGTTGGTTTTAGTTTTAAAGTTATTTGGTGCTAGCAATGTCTTGCATTGAGTTGGTGCTAGTAATGTCTTGCATTGAGTTACTGATGGCAAACATTTGAAATAATATGCATTAAGATGCACAGACATTGAGAAAAAGGGTATTTTCATTGAGAAAAAGGGTATTGTAAATATTTCATTAAAGAGATCTGAAAGAAGAATGGATAGTTCTGTACTTAAGTAAACTTATTTATACATGCTTTTTTTCTCTTCATGTATTTGGCATTATGGATATATTTGTCAGAATTCATAAATTAATTATATATATATATAATTATTAATATATGTAAAAACAGCTTTTTCGGAAAATATTTTCAGGAAATCTGCCAAACAACAAAAAATATTTTACACAGATTCATCCAAACACCAAAAAAAATTTTCACTAAATCATTTTCCAAAAAGTAAATCATTTTCTAGAAATCATTTTCCGGAAAACATTTTACTGGCAAACAAACGGACCCTTAGTGAATTGGTAGGTAGCCCAGCCAAAAATACCTTACCGAGGCCGGCCCATTTTTAAATGATCTTATTTTTGTCCAAGCCCATTTTTGGGCTTATATTTTACCCAAACCCTCCCAAATTTGGGTTGGGCCTTGGTTTTGGGAAATTTTACCATGAACACCTCTAATTCTCATTACACGACAATGAGCAAAGAGGGGCAACTGTAATAAGCTCAATTTGCTCGGGCCCACAAACCATACAAAAAATAATTATAAAACAAAGTCCAAGTCCAGTCCAAAATATATCATTTGGCCCGATCGAAATGGCCCATTACTTTAAAAGATTGAAGGTCCATCTACAAGTTTGACGTATATAGAAATACAATCTTCAAGGATATGCAATCTTAGATATGATATGTAAATCTTAGATATGATATGCAATCCTAGAATATATGGTATGCAATCTTAGATATGATATGCTATCTTAGAAGATATGGTATGCAATCTTAGAATATATGGTATGCAATCTTAGAAGATATGATTTTGTAATCTTAGATATTTAATTTGTAGATACCTTTTAATTTTAGCCGTTGATGTAATTGATCTGTACCGTTGGATTTGGGGAGACTCAATTATAAATAGAGGCCTCTCCCTTCATTGTAAACACACTTGAGTTTTGAGTAATAAAAATTCTTTAGAGCATTCACTCAAATTTCTCTCTCTTTTGTGTTCTTATTTTCTGTGGCTTGTTCTTATTTTGTTCTTCGCTCATCTTCGTTTCTTTTTGAGTTGCTTCTATTCGAGTTAATTTTTAGTGGGGGAATTTCGTCGAATCCTCATATTGCGGGAGTTAGGTTGACTTATGCTTTTTTTTTAACTTTTTTATTTATTTATCCATTTAATTGTTTAATCATTATTTATTCATTTATTTTAATTATTTTAAATTTATTTTAATTGCCACTTTTTATCCAAAACTTTATTTCTTAAAATAAGGCAATATTTGACATTTGGAGTTTTAATAGAATCTTGTCCTAACTTACTGGATTTGATTTTTCTCATTAAGTTTAAATGATCAAATACCTTTTTTGGAATTAAAATATATGTTTTTCAAATAAAAAACCTATCTTTGTGAATTTAAGATATTGCGTCTTAACTTAGATGTGACATTTTGATATTTTGATATAGGGATTTCAAAAAAAAAAAAAAACAAAACAATAGATATTTGGTGTTTGGTAAATTTGAAAGGTCGTGCTCTAACTTTCTGAGATTCCACTTTTCTTTTATCCAAATAATTGAATGTTTTTTTAAAAGTTATAAGTTTTGAAAAATCAAAAAAATCATATTTTAAAATCTTCTCAAATTTTCGACATTAAGACATTAATTAATCAATTAAATACTAATGCTTGAGCTTTACGAGAGTACTAATCCTTTCTCGTGCGTAATTGACTCCCGAACCTATTTTCTTGAGTTTCGTAGACCAAAATTAATATTTTAAACAAAACATGTTTTATAAAGTGATTTGATCACACCTAAGAAAAAAGATCGGTGACAACTCCTTTTTATTTTTTTATCGATCCCCTTTTTTTCAAAAACTATTAAAAATGGTTTCGACAATTATAATTATGATATTTACTCTAAATATTTATTTATTAGTATATTAATTATAATTTATAAATTTATTTTACCATTATATATTTACTTATTAATATATAAATTGTAATTTTATGAAAATTAATTAAAAATATTAAAAGAACTAAATTTGTTAAAAAATTTATAACAAAAATAATTTAGTAGAATAAGAATCTAGTATAAATCAATCATTAAACAGGATAACAAATTTATCTCTACATAACCAGCTAATTAGCAAAAATAAATCAGGATAAGAATTCACACATTTAATAGGATGACTCGAACCTAGGATCAGTTTTTTAATCGTCAAAAGCAAATATATATATATATATGGCTTGAAATAATCTACATCTAAAATATACGAATTGGAACAATAGGGTTGATGAAAAGGGGAAAATAAGGGACATAAATCAACTGCATTATATATTTATAGGTTCAGAAAATAGTACATTCACTCTCACATTCAATTACAAAGCAGTGCAGCTAACACTGGGCTTAAAGACCTATATGCTATACACATCAAACGACTGTGATGCTATCCTATTTGATCAGTTTTGAGACCTGACAATTTTCTACACAATATGATTACACATAAGCCAAAAAAACAATCATGAACACAACACAGACATAAACATGTCAAAATCTATATACTATTTTAAAACACAAATCTGACGCAAAAAAAGAAAATAATAAAATGGGTCGAACATACAGAAGATATCGTCACCTGAGAGACGGGAACGGTTGTCTTGATCATGCTCTACTTGGACTTCGTGCTAGATGCGTTCTGGTTTAGTAAATCATATTTATCAGCGCTGTTGTATCTATCAACACTGTTCATACCATACTGCAAAGACAAAAATTCAAGGGCATGATTTAGGAAGTAACAGCTAATGTTAAATGGCAGGTATTGTAGCTCAAAACATAATTCAGCATGAATGAAAATAATAGGTTAATCTTGTTTTGTTGAAACGAAATCGGTCAGAACAACAGAAATGTTCAGTATCCTAGTACGTGAATGTCTGTCCTTATGGTCTTAACAATTAAGAGTAATTCTTGACAAAACAAGACTCCCATTAGTTATATAAAGGGCAATGGAAATCAATGATAACTGTCACAACCGAAATAAAGGCAGAGTATAACATACAAGTATCGATGATAATGAATGAAAATCTAGAAAGGCTACAAAATGAATTTATTTAGTTGGTCATTTAGAGTCAGGATCTATCAATCAAATCCCCATAGTCAAAGCATATCTCAAAGATAATCATGTCGACAGCTGTGAACTGCATGCATATTCAATTATTTCTGACAGTTCAGACTGGGAACTGAGTTGGATAATTAATCTGTTTCAGATTAGGCTGATTTCTTAAATAGATTCCATGCAACCAAATCAATTATATTAAGTGATAAGAGCCACTAGACTTAATTCTATTTCAAAGAATCATTTCAACAGATCAAATTATCATTTGAGTCTGATGCAATCAGTCACTAGTTAGAGTCGATGTGGTAATGTTACGGTGTGAGTGCAAGAAAATCATATAGACACTTGCAAACTGCATAAATATTCAACCATTAGGCATTTGCTACAGAGATGCTTGGTTAATTGTCACTAATGAGTTGGACCGTTAATTAGTCATAATACCACCAATTACTTCATTAGATTCCACGCAACCTTAGATATAACCTGGCAGTAATGATATGAGTGTCCTATAAAGACATCTAAGAGGAACCATTTCCACACAGCGATCATCATTCAATCCAGAATTATATATTGCATAGAGGATTTGACATGATATAGAATAAACTCATAATGCAAAGAGCGGATTTGTCCCATCTTTTTTTCTGCAAAACATAAGTTATAATACTAAAGAATCAGGATACCTTTTCTCTTATTCGAGAGCCCCAGAAATCAGAGTGAGAAACCCTGCCGTCACCCTTGGCTGAAGTAGATGTGTGGTTAGACTGAGGGTTTAGGAGTGGCTCCCTAGTTCTACCTCTTTCATAATCATCTTCATCATCAATGTTCCTTCTTCTAACAGAAACTATTGTGCGCAAAATTACTGCCACTAGCAAAGCTAATACCTGAAGAATATAGGAAAAATTCTTCCAGTAAAGAAGCACGCATATTTGCAGGATGTTTGAAAAAAAAAAGTATGATAATTTTATTTTTCTAATAAAAAACACGATTAATTCCATCTAGCCATTGACTATATTACCATGTATGCTAACCAAATTTCTAACCTTCTCATAATGATTTGATTCATCTCAAACAGACGAGATTTACCTGAAGTGGTGTAACATCCTGAAAAGGGCCTATGCATTTTGGCCTAATTGTACAAAAAGACATCTTTTATGTGTTTTGGAATAAATTTGGAATGATTTTTGGAAACCTAAGTAAATTAGGAAAGTGAACATTTTGGAAACCTGAACATTTTGGAAACTTGAACTTGTAAGAAAAATGGCAAGTTACAGAGCCGATCGAAAATTTTAGGAAACTTAGAAATAAAGTTGGAATGACAAATTTTAAAGTTCAAAATAGGAAATAAGGGCAAGAGGGCCTTAAAAGAAAAAGTTGGTGAAATTTGACACACAAACAGGCTTGGAAAAGTGGCCTGAAGGTGTCACTTAGGGCCTATGGAAATGGCGCCATGTGTAAAAGGAATGGGCCCGAGTTCGAGTCACCTGGGAAGCAAATAATGAAGGTTTATTTTTGCTTCCCTAAGTAAGAGGGTGGACGGCACCTATTTTCTAGAAAGGAGGAGTTTTATTTTATTAAAACTTGATTATTAAGTGATAAATAAGGATTTTAAATTTGGATTATCGAGGAGATAATTGATAGATTAAATGCTTTTATTTTTAGATAAAGGAGATAATATTATCTTAAGGAGAGTGGTGGCCAAGTCAAGGACTCTTGGCCTAGCAAATTCGGCTATAAAAGGAGAACCCAAGGTCTTTTTCTCTCATCTTTCCAAGTAGCGAAAATCCCTTGCTCTCTCCCCCTCTTGCGAATTTCTCTTTAAGCAAAATCCATCTCTTCTTCTTCTATTTTCTTCTCCTCTCCTTTGCTATTGTCGAGCCAAAACACTCTTTGATCCCTGATTAAAACTCCATAGCCGAAACTCTGTGACTCTAGGCAAGGAAGCAATCGATCAAAGCATTAAAGGATCTCTCAGGTTTCTACAATTACCAAATATAAGGATCAAGGATCTAAGGTAAGATCTATGAATATTCAGTTAAGGGTTACAATTTATGTTTTCAAAGTTAGATTAAATCTAAAATGAAGTTATAGGATTTCGACGGATATATATAAGGCAAGGAATTCTTTTGATTTGGAAATTGTAAGGTAAGTACATAGATCCAATCGGCCAAGGCTTATATTGGTATTATTTTCCATTTACTCAAAAGTTAAAACCGACATAATTACGATTTAGTGGCTAGCCGATTTAAGGAAGGAATACTATCATTTTTTGGCATTTGAATTACGATCTTTCAATTCTAAGCAACAAGGTAAGTAATACAAATCCTACTTGGAATTGGTTTTAAGCCAAATAAGTTTGTTAATATATTTTAATGGTTGGCCAAATATAGGAATAAAAATCTAGATCGGTAGATCGTTCTTGAGATTTCAAGGAATCTATTAACAAATCGGTGTGTACGCACACTAACTTCGATATTTCATATGGCAATTATTTTATTATGTGATTATACGTAAGAATATGAATATGGCTAAGTACCCTAATGTGGTACAAAAGTACTCAGGTACGTTTCCTACTTCTGATAGGATTATGAAATATGTTATTTTATAACATGTGAATATATGTATATGATTATGAAATTAAGTATGTTATGCATGATCTATATTTTTTGGGCATTCGGGATTTATGTGAAAGGGGAAGAAGGTGTTGACTTCGGTCTCACCAACGTTAGAAGGTGTTGCCTTCGGTCTCACCAACGTTATATGGTGACTACGGTCACAATATTTGAATATGGTAACTCCGGTTACATTATCTGAATTTGGTAACTTCGGTTACACTATGTGAATATGGTGTCTAATGACACAAATTATATGGACGATGAGCACGCCGATGCAGCAATGATCGCCTTCGATGGTGTGTAGCGGATGGAGGGTTGACTTAGTAGTCCCGGTGTGACCTGGCGTGTACGGGTGGTGTGTAGCGGATGGACAAATAGGCTTGGGTTTGGGTTGCATCATAATTTATTTTATATGAATATGAATTTGATTTATGAACATGTATGCTCGATTTGTTGAATGTTAGTCTTGTGTGCACATTGAGTCTGTTGACTCATCCCGTTGTGGGAAATATTTTGGTGATGAACAAAGGTTTGACCGGGACGGAGACCTCGAGGTGGCCATGTTCCATTTGAAGATTTTATTCGATTTGGACTTTGTTATTTGTTTTGGGTTTTACTTGATGTAATAAGGCCATAAGGCCCAAGTGGATTTTTCTTATTTCGCTTTACTTTAAATTGTTATGTTACGAACTATTATGCCTAAAAGTTAAATGTTATTTTCTTTAAAACCCTAAAAATTATTTTGTCACCTTAATAAAATTGGATTTACAAGATTAATTAAATGGGTTTCCAATCTAAGCCCAATCCACAACAACATTTTCTAAATATTTTTTTACAAATTTTCTCTAAATAACGAAATTCTTTGAAACCGGTTTACTTTAGGAACATACCAGATCCGGTTCAGGCTCGTGGGCTGGGTGTGGGGTGTTTCAAGTGGACTTCACCTAATGTAGGGTTCAAACAGCATTTGTTCTCCAAAAATAATTTATCATGGATGGGAAAGCACAGTGATTTGGTGTAATCTCAAATAATTATCAACTTAATTTTATTACCTTAACGAGGAAAATAGGCCAAGGATTTCATCAGATCAATTAATTAATTATTCATCTGACTAGTAATACGCTACAAAGACATCATCATTTTTGAACATGTAGAAAACTAGTATTCTTAATCTTTCCCATGCATACTTGTTAAGATTTGAATCAAAAACTTACAGCAACCCCCCCCCCCCAAAAAAAAAAAAAAAACCTAGTTCAACTGACTGTTCTCAAGATAGCAACAGGCTAACTAAATTACAATATTAGTTTGATTTCTGAGAGACCGAGACGTGTAATAACAATCCTACACCCATCCAATCATTGCTAGAGCAAAAGCCCAAGGGATAATATATTATATAGCTAAGGGACAGTTCAGTGGTAGCACTAAAAAAGAGCATCCATATTAAGGGGGGGTCCCAAATTAGAGAAACTGCAAAAACTTGTCAGAAGATCATTGCCAATCAATGAACTTTAGGAGATCATCTAATGAAGTGCCACAAATCACACAATATGCGCTCATTTTGTTACTGGATTTTCATTTGACTTTTGATCATAATAATTGCAATCAACAAATTTAGTAAGGTATAAAATGCTTGAGAACATGGGCTAATTACCTGTATTATGACCACACTGAGGCCAACCCATTTACATATATCGATATTGTCTTCTATGAAGCAGCGAAGACTGTCAAGTTCTCCAGTTGGGTCAAACGGAATGTCCTGTCATAAAATACATTATTTAGTAATAGATAATAATCTGCACAAACACAATGCCCCAAGGAAACTAATTTACCTTCTCCCAACGACGATCAATTGCAATAAATGCCACCAAAGAAGCTTCTATTAAAATGAGAACAATTTTGATGAGTGTATACTGGCAGTTTGATCAAGTCAAGGGAAAAAATGCAAAAGAATGTGGTCCATTATACAATTGGCAGGACAGCTATAACTTCAACACTATAGTCCTTGTTATAGAGCCTTGTAACACCAACTACTAGAGACTTAATACTGAAAATGTAGAATACGAAATTATGAAATTTGTGCTTAAAATTTTGAACCTATTTTAAGCATTTCATTTTCTTCTGCTACCATCACTTCTCATAGACAAAAGCATATATAAAGTTGAAGAACTTAAAATTTCAGCATACAGAACCATGGTTTAAAATTTGCAATTCTCGTTATAAATTCAGGCTAGTCTCCATGTAGAGATGTTCAGACTAGCTGCATCTAAACCTCCAAAGCCAACTTCATTCGAAAGAATATATATAGACTCGTCTAGGTAGGATACAAAACAAAGGCAACAGCCATTAATAGATTCAGCTGCAATGCAACCAATGAGACTAATGCAGCACAGCACAATGCCCACTCCCATAAAAGAGTAGATGAACCTGAAACAAAGAATAAAACCATCAACTTAATACTCATGCAAGCATTTAGAATCCCAATCATTCAACCACAATCACTGCCAAAAGCAAATGTCGTATCGCCAATCATATGAATGTATCGAATTGAAAGACAACGAAATTCTGAATTGTAATAGCAACAAAAAATAGAGTACCCAAGCAATAGTCACTAAAAACACTCTTGTTAAAAAAACCGTGCTCAATACACGCTAATAAATTGGTCCTAAAAGTAAGGCTTTGAAGTTGCTAAGTTCTGCGATTATTCAATATTCTAAAACTATCGACTATATATTAAGAGCTGAAACTAAGATTCAAAAGACCAACTTAGCATTGAGTTAGCAATTCTAATACATGGCATGATTTTGCTGCATAGTTTAACGAACTCCATCTAAGCAATCTAACAAAGTATTTCTTGAATATTATACAATAAAAAGCATATCTAAGTGCAACTGATAAAATGATAAAAGATTTAAGGTATATCAATATCAAAGAGACCTTAGTTTCTAAACATTTACAGCTCTGTGCTTTTAAATTTGATAAAGCATTTAATGCAGTTCAATTCAAAATCCCCTAGAACTAGAAGCAATTAATTGTAATAAAAGAATTAAAAAAGTATTCACTAAACAGAAAAAGTAGTACCATGGAGCAGGTAGCTTAACCGAACTCAATTCAAACTCGACTCCATTATCCAACCCGGAGACCAAACCGGCAGCTAAATCATCGAATACCTTAGCTACTCGAGCTCCTCCAACCTCCGGTCTCGAATTGAAGAGAACCGGGAGAGAAGAATCGGGCGACGGAGCTGACGGCGGAGGAGAAATGGGTACGTGATGATTCCATTGATCCAACATCCATAACGAGTAGAGTAAAATCGACACTCCAAGGAAAGCTTGGAGAAAATTCAATAACTTCAGAACAAAAGCAAACGAAACATGACAACAATTCGGCCGCATTCCCTAAGATTTCAAAACGATTTTGATTTCAATTTTTTTTTTTACTTTACAGAAACCCTAATTTTGATGATGGAATTTGAGAAATGGATAAGATCGAAGCTGCGTCTTTTGGATTTAATTCATTTGGCTTTATTTTGCTTAAAAAATTCTCTGTTTTTTCTGCTTTTCTTTTTTCTATTTCTTTTTTCTATTTTCAGTGGGAAACACAGATGTATGGCCGGGTTGGTCTGGTCTATAGGTGTGCATGGGCCGGGTCGAGCTGGGTTTGGGTCAAGTTTAACTAAAAATTTAGGTCCGTTTATTGGGTTCGGGCAGGGCTGGGCCCAAAAAATAGGCTTAAAATTTTATCCAAGTCCGGCCCATATAAAAATATTAAAACCGGGTTCGCTTGCCCTACAGTATTAATTTTTATATTATTTTATATAATTTTAAATATATATAATACATCAAAAATATTAAAAATTAAAATAAATATTTTTCAACAAATTAAAATAAATTTTAAAAATATGTAGACTTAAATAATACTAAAATAAATGTAACTTAACAAGCAAATGCCTCTAAAATAATAACAAAATTAATGATGTCTTTAAAATAATAACAAAATTAACAATAAAATAAGTTTTATATAATATCTAAACAATAACAACAAAATAATAGAAACATAATAGTAAAATAGTAGCAAAATAAAGAGAAAAACAATAAGAAAATAATATTTAAAAAATAATTTTTTTTGCCTTTAATGAATTCGGGCCGGGTCGGGCCTGGCTCGGGCCAAAAATACCTTACCAGAGCTCGGCTTATTTTTTAAACGGGCCTTATTTTTTTTGTCCAAGCCCATTTTTCGGGCCTATATTTTTACCCAAACCCTCCCACATTTCGGGCGGGCCTTCGGGCTGAGTCGGGCCGCCCAATCCATGCACACCTCTAATCTGGTCCGACTTGGTTCACATTTGGGTTTATATTTTCAATTACGAATTGCTTTATTTTGTCATTGTCGTGTTTTATTATTTAGAAATATAATAATATAAAATATTATTTTTTATTAATATTTATATATTTTATAATTAAAATTAAATGAAAATATTTTTTATTTTCAAATAATAAAACAAGATATTTGAATAAACAACCAAGTAACTTTTTTAAATTGAGTCTTGACCAAAGTTATGAACAACCTCATTAATGTATGAATTTAATTTTATTTCGAATCGAGATTTAATGGTCAAATTATCCATTTAAATTAAAGCAAGTGAGAATTTTAAATGATTTTAAAATAAATTTAAATTAATCATTGATAAATATAACATATTTAGGTAAAAATAAAAAAAAGTTAATATTTTGAACTAAATCAAGTTTGGCCAATTATGTATAATATCAATATCATTTACAGTCGTAAACTCTCAGCATGATCTATGAACATTTCTAATATGTAATTTGGATACATTGGATTGTTATGCGAGGCTCCGAACGAACCTAACATATGACCCATTTAGCTGAAATCGTTTAAAAAGCACAAAAGAAAATAGTTGGTTTTGTCAAACTTCTCCAATTTATCGCCTATATTTTAAATTCATCTCTAAAATTTAAAATATTTTAGTTGAGTCTTAAAAATATATAAGTATTTTATCGATATGGTCCTTCCACTGATGCAACAATTTATAAGTGTTAAATGTCTCTTTAGATATAATATTGAACGTGTTTAAAACGCATGTATTAAGTTATAAATTTATATGTATTTCAAACCCTAAACTTTAAACTCAACCTTTGATATAAACTTAAATCTTAAACTCAAAAGCAGAGAAAAATATAATAATTATGATTAATATTCAAGTAAATTTATTAGCGATTATTTATAACTCATCTATTATTTTTTTCCTATTAATAAGGTGTTATATTATTATTCACTAACGATGCATGAAACTCAAGAACAATGTTGTATCATATATTGTTCCATTATTAATTTAATTTAATTACCATGTTATATACTTCACTATTAATTGCATAATTATTTTATATTATTTTATTTAAGAATCAAATATAAATATAATATTTATTTTATCAAATTTATGAGTAAGAATTTGGAAAAAGAAGTTATTTTATTTTATTTTTCTGTTTATTATTATATATATATATATATATATATATATGATAATATACATACACATGTCATATCGTATATGTAATAAAATAGAATTTTGGAATATTTTTAGTAACGAGAAGTTCTAAATCTAAACCAGTTCTAAAACATTTATCACCTATTACATGTTGACACATCGGGATAGTTTAACTTTGTAATCAAAATATTATTAAAACATTACAAAAATTAAATAAATCCATAAAATTAATGAAGTGCATTTTAATTAATAGGTACAATTGGCTTGTGGACCTTCCGGGTATACAAACTAGTTATATAAATTTACAATGCATTAAATATAATTATAACACAAATAAAGGAAATTACACGAAGTCCTTAATGTCTAATGGCTTATATATTAATAAGGGTTACCATAATTTTAGTTTTAAACTTGACAATTAGATCCACCTCGGTATTTATATTTTTATTTACTTTAGCACTTAAACCTAACAATTAAGTTAATTTTAGTCATTAGATTAATTGTAAAATTTTGATGATGTAACATAATTTCAGAGTGCCATGTCATCAAATTTTGATAAAATTTAATTTCAAGGACCAAAATAGACTTAGTTACCAAATTCAAGTACCATAGTGGAGTTAATTGCCAAGTTCATGGACTAAAATTTATATTTTCCCTATTAATAATTGAGTCTTTCCAACATCTCCAAATGGGCCAACCTGTAAAGGGCTTTAAGTAGCTAGTAATTAATTCATAGAACATTATTTACACTTGATTAATTTGCACATTATCAGTGGATCCAAAAAATAAAAATAAACAATAAAAAGGGGTTAATTTATTAATGTCCAGAGGGATTATTGTTGGGATTGTCCTCATCAAGAAGGTAGACTATTTTTTTAAAATTGTTTATCAACTTCCTTTTTCCGGCCAAATCAAATCATAGCCTGCTTTGAAACTAATTCATTCCTACCATTCCATAAACCATGATTACCATTTGATGTGATGAAATTGAATGACCTTTTAACAAACATTTTGTTATTAATATCTGGTGAAACTTATTATTCATATTGGTTGTTCATTTCTAAAAAGTTATTTCCATTCTTCTTTATCATTTTTTATTTGTAATCGAATTGAATCGAATCAAACTTTTAATTTTTTATTTAAAATCTTTGTAAATTTTTAGAGTAAATTGATCGACTCAATTATTATAACCATAATCTGTTTTATTTCTTAAGGGTTTTTTAATTAAAATAAATTATGTGAGTGAAATATATTTGCATATATATATATATATGACAAATATTTATAAAAAAAATTGTTGATACACTAAATCCACAAAGGGAAAGTAGTACATAAGCTAATAGTGTGCCATGTGTTAAGATCTCATTATCGACAAGGCCACATCATGTTTTCTTATAAGGGTGACGATAAAACTTTATAGGTTGATAATGTAACGTTTTAGAATGGTCAGACAATCAATGGGCATGAGGTTTCATGTATTTTTGACGGAAATAGTCTCACGCAAACTTCTTTTCAATTCACCGTAGAGCTACATAATGTTAGAGGTCAGTTGGATGTGAGGTTCACTCAAAAGAGACATATGTAAAACTTGTGGAGGTGACAAAACAAATCATATAAAAAACGAAGCATAGTCGCATAAGTTCAAATAATAAAGTTAAAATATTAAAGATCATAATGTATTGGTTCAAATTCTATTACATGTATATTTTTCATATAAAGTAAAGACAACAAGAACTATCATAGAATTTATACTAAGCTCGTAACTATAATATGTGTACAAAGCCCAAAATCGCCCGGCCCAAAATAAACCAACAGCCCTAGACCCAACCAAATCCAGACCCAATTACTAAAATAAACCTAATTACTAAAATAAACCCAATTACATACCCAAAATAAAAAAAACAAACCCAAAATAAAAAAAGGCCCAATTGAACCCAAACCTACGGGGCCCAACAGCCCACTTCCTCTTTTCAAGAAGTTAGGGTTTCGAGAACCTAAGCCTGCAACCCTAGCCACCAACCCCACCGACCCTTGACCGACATTACCCACCACGAACCTACCTCCGACACCGCCGCCTCCGCCACCTGCTCCATCCGCTCTCGCCATACCGCAAAGAAAAGACAACACAGAGACAAAGAAGAAAAGAAACACATGTTTCATTTATAAAGAGGCCGAAAATAACTTTGTAAAGAAATTTTTTTTTCCTCCGAAAATCAATAACAAAAAAATGCATGATTGAAGCAAAAGTTGTTTTTTTCTTTCTTTCAAATAGACTAAAAGAAGAACTTCAAAGCATAAAAAAAGGGAGAAGCGGATCCAAACAAAAAAAAGCGAGATTCGTCGAAACCAAAAATGAAACAAAAGGTAACCCTTAAAAATTTGCTTTTAATCTACGATAAATATATTATAAAAGTACACATAAAAATAAATAAAAAAAACAAAACAAAATCAAATTTTTACCTTTTTCCTACCAGTGGGTGGTGGTTGAACTGCCACCAAGACTTGGACGATGGCCGGAATCCCCGAATTGCCCTCCCTTCTTCAGAGAGAAATGGGAGAGAAAAGAAATTTTTTTAAAATGCATCGACTGTTTTTTTTTCGACTTTGGGCCTTTAAATAGGCCATCAAACGACGCCTGCTTTTGGGCCCAAAGCCCCAAAACGACGTCGTTTCACCCCGAGTAGCCCGACCCGATCCGACCGCCTAGGATCCGCGTGTTTGGCCGAAAGGAGGGTCTATTTGCGCGATTAGTCCTTCCGCTTTTAATATTTTAAAATCAAACTTTTCGAAGATTTCAAAATTAGCCCAATAATTTTATTATGGTTCGCGATTAAGTCCCCATTTAAATGTTGCGTTTGGTTTATGGAGAATTGTTGTTTTGACCCCTTTTTTTCACGCTGCGTTCAATAAGTCCCCGTCCTTTTGTTTTATTTCTAATTAACCCCAAAATTTTTATCTTTAATGCAAATCAATCTGATTTAATTATTGTGCAAATTTTTAGTCTTTTGTTAATTTTATTAATATTGTTATTATGATTATTATATTTTGATATTTTATTTCACTAACTTTATTTTTATTACTTTTATTATTTATTTCGATAGTATTTTCGTTATTATTTGATTCTATTACTTTTATTTATTATAACATGTTATTATTTGTTATCTTGGTTGTACTTTCACTATTATTTGTTCATATTACTATTATCATGATCAGTATCATTATTCGTATATTTTTATTATCGTTATCATTTTATTATTAATACTATCATTTTATGTATATATATTTGTTTATTTATGTTGTATGTATTATTTTATTAGCATCCATCATTTTTATTATCATTATTATTATTATTTTCATTTCAAGTATCGTCTTTACTATCTTGCCATCGCTATTTCATTTATTTATTTATTCAATTCTTATTACTACTTTGTATTATCATAATATTATTATTATTATTACTATCATTTGTATTTTTATTTATAATATTCACATCCATATTTATTATCTTTGTTTTGTATTATATTTTTGAACAAAACATCTTTCATAAGATCATCACATTTCATCTGAAAGATTTCAAAATGAGGCAATGTTTTGGTATTTGGAAACTCGAGAAATAGTGCCCTAACGTCTTTGGGTTGCGATTTTTCGTTTGGCCAAATAACTTAACATCCTTTTACGAAGCTTTGCGAATCACGAGATGACTTTGCTCACGAGAGATTAAAACATCGTGTCCTAACGTCTTTGGATGTGATGTTTATATCTTTTGGGACAAAGAAATTTCAAATTTTGATTCAAGCCTTTTCTAGAATTCAATCCCATATGACGATTTTGAAAAGTCGCTACACTGCTCAAAGGTTTTTAAAGTGAAGGCAATGTTTTGTATTTAGGAATTGGGAAATAGTGCCCTAACGTCTTTGGGTTGCGATTTTCCGCTTGGTGAATAACTAAACATCCTTTGATAAACTTCGTGAAACCTCGAGATAGCTTTGATTACGAAGGTTTAAAGCATCATGTCCTAACGTCTTTGGATGTGATGTTTGTATCCTCTCGAGCAAAGAAATCTCAAAATTTTGGCCCTAATTATCCAAACATTTTTAGAGAATCAGATTTTAAAACCTTTTAAAACTTGACATTAAGACACTAATTAATCATTTTGGTACCAATTTTGGGCGACGAGGGTGCTAACCCTTCCTCGTATGTGAATCGACTCCGGACCGATTTTTAAAACTTCGGACCAAAAACACTGCTTTAGTAAAACAAAATGTTTTATTAAAATAAAGGTGATCCGATCACACCAAACAATGGTCGGTGGCGACTCCCGCTTTTTTTTCCTATTTTCAAAACCCAACGTCGAACCCGTTTTGTTTTCCAAAAATGGTTACGACAGCTTGGCGACTCCACTGGGGACATCTTTTAGAGAGTCAAGCCATAAATTGATTATTTTCTGTCTTTTGTCGGAAATTTAAAAATTTGATTTGAAAAAATTATAATCCTTTCATTACATGTTGTTTTAATCTCGGCATTGCATTGCATGACCGTTGTGGTCACACCTTTAGGTGAGAGTGAGAAACTACTCCTTCGTGAGGTTTTCACCTCCGTGCAGGATAGTGGATCGCTTTCGGGATACATCCGTACCTATGTCTTCGTGAGATTTTCATCTCGATGCGACCATAGGGAAATGTATCCTCGAATCGAACTCGGTCTATATGAGCCTATAATGGGTGAAGATCGAGGAATCATTGGTTCAGTACCCCTCTTTAGAACCAAACCTCATATAATAAGCCCTAAGGAACCTACCCTAGGTAGAGCCATGCCAAACCCTAGTAGTTAACGAATTAGGTACTTTTATTCTTTGCCTACTGTGTATGAAATACTGATTTGCTTTATTTTGTTTTTACATGGCATATTCATCAAAAAGGTGTTGATTCACGTTCAATTGCCCAAATAGATAGCTTTGTCATGGAAAGGGGTTTCTTGATAGAGTGGAAGACAACGCGGCCGTCCGGGTTTGGTAGAGATCTGCAAAGAAGAAAAAGGTGATAGCCTCGCAGAAGGGCACGTCGTAATTATGGGACTTCACGCGTGATCGTTGTCACCCAAAACAATCTTCGAGGAGATGAAAGAGATATGGGGTCATGGGATCATGAGATCAAGCAATTATTCTATCATCATTACGGAGATCGCCATATCTCGCCGACATCAAGGTAGACCAAGACCTATTTGAGCTATGGCCCAATTTTGGAATCCCGCTTATATTTGTTTTACTTTCGGGACGGTGGATCTAGTGCCTACTATAGAAGAATACAAGATTACTTCGTTGTTCAAAATTCAAGCCGACAAAGTTTATACGAGACTGTTAACGCTCCCACCTTCTTGAAAAAGTCGATGAATATTACGGAATGAGTGAAGCGGTGGGTTGCATGTACACGGATAAAACAAAAAGGAGATTGTAAGTGTATCCCTTGGAGAAATTTAAGGGACTTGATCATAGCACACCGGATGTGAAGAAAAGGGTTGACATCTTTGCCTTGAGCATTTATGGATTGATCATATTCCCTAAAGCTCTAGGGCATGTAGATGAGGGTCTGATTTATTGACGACAGTTGGATAGAAGAGTCACGCCTGCTCCTCGCACTCGCCGAAACTTTCGTGTCTCTAAACGCTGCGTCAAGAGCGGACGAAGGAAGATTCACCGGTTGTGCCTGACTCTTGCTAGTATGGTTCAACATCATTTTGGAAAGTGGAAAAGGCACTGTGTCGAATCTTCTCCGAGGACTATTCTCCGCTAAAGGAATTAGCACCACACCAAGGCGAGAGGATCTTACGGAAGAAAATGGATGACAATTTCGCAAAACCCGCAAGAGGAAGGCGTGGTATGGAAAGCTCCTTTGATGGTTCCCGATGAGATACTATATCGATGTGGAGATTTTGACTGGTTCCGTTATTGGGAGTATGGGGAGCCGTTGGATATGCTCCTCTCCTTGTGTTGAGACAATACCAATCGAGGCAGTTTATACCGCAACACAAGGTCTAATTGATGTGAATTTGAATACAAAGGGATCATTGTAAGAAAAGGGTTCGTGAAATAGCAAATGCTTGAGTCAAACTCATAGAATGAAAAGGTTTGCCATAAACCCGATGACAACTCCGAATACGACCAATGGAGAAGCGAGAATCAACGACAACATTCCCACACCGTGGCCGGAAGACGCTCGATCAATGGAGGAACACCTACAGGTAATCCCATCAGAGCTCGAAATCATTAAACAAGATTTTGAGAAAAGGAATACGGAATTAGGGAAAAGAATAGAACGGTTAGAAGAAGAGAAGATGCAGCTGGGTTTGGACGTCGACATTCAGAAGCTAGAGGCCGAAAAATTGAGAAAAGGGAAAAATAAAGCTGAGGAAGACTTGGACAGTTTGAAGACAGACTATAAGAAGCTGCGAAGGTCAATGAAGCTTGCTGGATTAGGAAAAACATCAGAGCAATGGGGTCAAGAACTAAGAGAGGAAAAAATTAGAGCTAGCCAATGGGAACGAGAACTCCGAGATACTCAAGCTCGAGAAGATACTCTGAAAAGAAATCTGGCAAAAACCCAAGGCGAGAAAGAGGAATTAAAGACTCGGTGGCGTAATTGGAAAGAACCCATGTCAAGATCGTAGCCGCAACTCGCAGAGAATTAAAAGCTAGCACAGGTAAAATTGAAGAAATGAAAGCAAGAATCAAGAGCTAGAGTCTGCTTTACATGGTTGCGAGCTACGGTGGAGCTGCTGGAAGTCAATGAGGAGCGTTGAAGCAACAACTTCATCACTCCCAAAATCAAGTCGGGGATCGGATTACATCATGGGGAAGCCATGACTCAAGTGCGAGAGGTCATGAGCATTTGCAAACCTTAGAGTCCAAGTCGATGTACTAAGTTTATTTTATGAATCAAAGTCGTAACAAGGGCAAGAGTTAGCTAGGCTCCTTGAGGAAGTCAAGGCCTTAAGCATTAGGCGAGGCCTTATATGTAATCCATTCTATGTAAAGAAACTTGTTTTCTAGAGAAGTTATTCTAATGGAAGTTGAATCGAATTAATGCCTTTTTGCATACATTTCATGCATTAGCATTACATTCGTCATATTACATACATTAAAGTTTATAAAAGAAGCCTAATCGGTTAAAATTATCGAAAAAGGAAAAAGAAAAGAGAAAATCTGAACCGAACAACGCTACGGGACTCGTACTAAGACCAAAAAATGGATCAAAGATTTGAGCAATTTAGAAAGAAATGCAAGAACGAATGCAAGAGCAAATGATGAAGCTCAAAGAAGATATGATAGAACGGATGCAAGAGTCCCAAAACAACATGATAAGTCACCGCGCAACTATTGGCCAATGAACGAGGAAAGGGCGCCATTGCTAGCTCGAGGAATAATGATGACCCTTACCCTCCTGGATTTACCCCGCCAAATACCCAAGCACCACCAGAAATAGGCCCCCAAAGGACGCCTGTTGTTATCAGGCCACAGTGCCAGGTTGAGACCGCAATGCCAGCGCACTTCTCGACTGGTTCAGGCACCAATCCCGGAGAATGTCCGGCCAACCCTATAGTCCCCGATTTTGATGAAATGGCTAAAATGGATAAAGCAAAAGCAAACCTTCCCAAACAACTTGAGGATCGTTGCAAATGGTTGGAAGAAAAGTTTAGAGAAATAGAAACCGCTGACCATCGCTACGGGGTGGACGCTAAAGACTTGAGCCTAGTCCCAGATCTCGTGCTTCCTCCAAAATTCAAGACCCCAGACTTTGAAAAATACAACGGGACCAGGTTGTTCTAAACGCGACATCACAATGTTCGCCGACGGATGGCGGGCATGTCAACAACGATCAATCACGATTCACTGTTTTCAAGATACCGTTGGTCCATGACCAAATGGTACAATCACTCGGTAGTACTCAGATCAAGTCATGGAAGGACCTAGCACAGCCTTCCCGAAATAATACGGCACATAGTCGATATAGCGCTGATCGAATCACGCCCAAAATATGGAGAAGAAGCCAAACGAAAGTTTCTGCAATATGCCCAATGATGGAGGAAGTGGCACACAAGTTCAAATTACCGCTTTTGGAAAAGAGATCGCCATGCTTTTTATTAATACCTCAAGGCCCTTTCATAACCCATATGATAGGAGTACAACTAAGAGCTTTCTTGATATAGTAATGGCAGGGAAATGATCGAGCATGCTATAAGGGGTGGCAAAATCGAGACAGGAGAAAGCACCAGGAGAGTTGCTCCTAAAAAGAAAGACAGTGAGGTCAATAATGTGAGTACATATAATAGAGGATACCCAAAGGCGATCGCAGTTAATCAGCCAAAGGCAGCTACAACCGGGCAACCAGGGCCAGCAAGACAGGAATCGGGAACTAGATCAAATTCTGAAAGGATCCAATTCACGCCGATTTCGATAACGTATAAAGAGTTATACCAGATTTTATTCAATGAGCACATCGTGTCCCCGTTTTACTTACAACCATTGCAGCCCCTATACCCTAAGTGGTACGACCCAAACGCTCAATGCGATTACCACGCAGGGATAGAGGGGCATTCGATAGAGAATTGCCTCGCCTTCAAAAAGGTAGTCGAGAGGCTAATCAAAATGGGTGTTATAGCGCTTGATGACTTGGTAAGAAAGGGAACCCATTGCCTAATCATGAGGAAAAGGGTGAACGAATCGGTGAAGAGATTGTGAGAAAGATCAAGAGAGACGTCACCAAGTGAAGACCCCTGCATGAATAGTCCGGAAGGAAATGGTGAAAAGAGGATTGATAGAGTCGATTCTCAGAAGCAAAATACATATGAAGAATTGTTGCGAATTCCATAAGACAAGGGGCACGAGATCCAAGAATGTGCCGATTTTAAAATTTTGGTGCAAGGCCTCATGAACAACAAAGAGCTAGAGTTTTATGAAGAAGGAGTGGAGGAAGAGGAAATATGCGCGATCGAGGAAGAATTGACAAAGCTCAAGGTAATTACCCGAGAATCATCATTTCGCGGAATACGAGAAGTGAGTCTGAGGAAGACCGAAAATCACAATTCAGAAACCTGCTTCCTTTCCCTACCAAGATAGTAAAAGGGTACCTTAGAATTATAATTGCAATGTGACAACACCAGGAGCGCAAGGTTCCACTAGTATTTTGGGAAGTCAAGAACGAAGGTTCTATACGCGAAGTGGAAAGCGTTATGATCCCGAAAATAGGAGAACGGAGCGCAAAATCAAGAGCGTGGTCGATTAGGCGGGAAAAAGAACCCGGCCGTTATCAATGAGCCCGTAAAGAGGAAGAGGCTAAAGAGTTCTTAAAATTTTTGAAACACATGAATACGGTGTGGTGGAACAACTGCACAAACAACCAGCCAGTATCTACGTGTTAGCACTACTTCGAGCTCGAAGTGTATCATGAGCGTTAATGAAAATCTTGAATGAGACCTATGTTACTAAAGATATATCCGTCAACAAGTTGGATCGTCGGTTAGTAACATAAGTGCTGATAATTTCATCTACTTTGATGATGACGAAATCCCACGGGAGGTATGGGGTCGATAAAAGCATTGCACATAACTACCGTTGCAAGGGATACACCTTGCCAAGTGTGCTAATAGACAATGGGTCAAGATTAAATGTCTTACCACTAGCCACACTCAAGAGGTTGCCGATAGATAGTTCTCATATGAAATCCCGCCAAAACATAGTGAGAGCATTCGATGGCACCGAAAGAAGAGTGATGGGAAGAATAGACATACCATTATTGATCGGCCTAATACCTATGAAGTAGACTTTACGGTCATGGATATCAAGCCTTCTTACAACTCGCATACTAGGAGGCCTGGATTCATTCAATGAGTCAGACCTTCATCATCGCACGTAAATTGAAATTGGTGACAGAAAATCGGGTAACTATAAACGTCAAGATGATATCATAAAGAATCGTTACCAACGAAGCGCCATACTTAGAGACGAATGAGGAAGCCATTGAATGTTCATTTCGATCCTTAGAGTTCGTGAATGCGACTTTCATCTCGAAGGAAATAAAGTCCCGTCACCTAAACTATCCAAGACTACCGGGATGGGATTGCAAATGACGATGGGAAAAGGAGCCTTACGGAAAAGATTGGGAAAATATCTCCAAGGAAAGTCCAGCCCGATCTTTGAAGGAAAAAGGATTGCTTTGGTTTAGGTTTCAAACCGGATGCTAAACAAATGAAGAAGGAGATAGAGAAAAGACAAGAAAGGAGAAATGCCAAGTGAATGGAGAAGACGTTAAGTGGGAACCGATGACATTTCCCACATATCTCGCACCTTCAGTGTCGGGAAGAATGATTTACCCGGAAAAGAGTCTCCTAGAAGGGAATGTCCTCACATCAATGCCATACACGAGGAGGAGATTGATCAAAGAAGCTTGTCGGGCATCCGCCCATATGAACCTGGAAGCACATTAGACAATTGGACTGCAGAGGAATTTCCTGTAGTATTTAGAGATTTTGCAGAGTAATATTCAGAACACTCTTGTTTTTTTAAGCCTAGAAACAATGAGATTTCTTTTGTGAAATAGGCTTATGTTCGGACATTTTGTTTTAATAAAATACATCTTCAATTCTACTAAATATTCTCTTATTTTACATTTTTACCATTTATTCTTTGTTCTCATTCATATCATGTGAATAATTGTCCTCAAATTCATTTATTCTTTATACACCCTTCGATACCCATTCTGTGTCTCTAGACATCAATGATATGAGTAATGATACTACAGATTCAGAGGTTTGCTTTGAGCAAGACATGTGTTCAGAGGAATCTCAGGACTTTGGAAATGACACAGAATGCGACTTGCCTCCGGATTTGTTGAGAATGGTAGAGCAAGAAGAGAAACAGATCCTACCCCATAAAGAGTTGATAGAAACGGTGAGCCTAGGAGAGGGGCAAGAGGTGAAAATTGGAGCTTGTATTATCGCAGAACCAAAGGGACCTCATCGAACTACTCCATGAATTCAAGGATGTGTTCGCATGGTCGTACTCAAGATATGCCCGGACTAAAATCGATATTACAAAGACAATCGATCGCCCATAAGGGAAGAATGCAAGCCACCCAATGAAGCTCGAAGGATGCGACCGACGCCTTGTTAAAGATAAAAGAAGAAGTCGAGAAACAATTTAATGCCGGGTTCTTACAAGTGGTCAAGTACTTCGGATTGGGTGGCTAACGTTGTTCCGTCCCAAGAAAGACGGGAAGGTACGAATGTGCGTGGACTATAGAGACTGAACAAGGCCACTCAAGGATAATTTTCCACGCCTCACATCGACACTTTAGTAGACAATACAATGAGGTATTCGTTGTTCTCTTTCATGGATGGTTTTTCTGGTACAACCAAATAAAATGCATCCTAAGGACATGGACAAGACGACGTTTATAACCATGTGGGAACATTTTGCTACAAGGTAATGCCATTTGGGCTAAAAATGCGGTAGCGACATATCGAGAGCCATGGTAACCTTATTCCATGACATGATGCACAGGGAAATTAAGGTTTACGTCGATGATATGATCGCCAAATCTCGAACTGAAGAAGAGCATGTGCAGGTCTTGAGAAAATTGCTCTTGAGGCTGAGAAAATTTCGATTGAAGCTTAACCCGCAAAATGTACCTTTGAGCTCGGTCCAGAAGTTGCTCGGGTTCATAGTCGATGAAAAGGGATTGAGGTTGACCGGATAAAGTCGAGCCATACAAGAATTACCTCCACCACGCACCCAAAAGAAGTTAGAGGTTTCTTAGGAAGGTGAATTATATCGCTTCGGTTCATTTCACAACCGACCGGAGATGTGATCCCATATTCCGCCTCCTCAAGAAACACAACCTGCACGTGGGATGAAGAGTGCCAAAAGACCTTGAAAAAGTGAAACAATACCGACTCAGCCCGGTATTAATGCCGTCTCAACGGACAAGCCCTCATCCTTTATCTAACGGTGCTTGATAATTCGATGGGATGCGTCTTTGGGTCAACATGATGAATCGGGAAGAAAGAAAAGCGATATACTACCTTAGTAAGAAATTCACCGCATGTGAAATGAGGTACCCGCCAATCGAGAAACTATGTTGTGCCTTGATTTGGACAACTCAAGGTTGAGGCAATACATGTCAGATCACACGACATGGCTCATCTCAAAGCTAGATCCCCTTAAGTATATGATGGAATCTACCGCCTTGAATGGAAGGATGGCCAAGTGGCAGATCCTGCTTTCCGAATTTGACATCGTTTATGTAAACCAAAAGGCGGTAAAAGGAAGCGCGATAGCAGACTTTCTAGCCAGTAGAGCCCTTGAAGACTATGAGCCCTTGGATTTTGATTTCCCTAATGAAGACTTGATGTACGTGGCAGACATTGAAGAAGGTACCTCCGAAGACCATCCTTGGAAATTAAATTTTGACGGGGCATCAAATGCCGTGGGTAATGGAATTGGGCGATCTGATATCCCCAAAGGAGACCATTATCCATTCACTTGCAAACTGGATTTTGATTGCACTAATAATATGGCTGAGTATGAAGCTCACATCATTGGGGCTCGCTACCGCTATCGAATACAAAATCAGAGTATTAGAAGTCTATGGAGATTCCGCTCTGGTAATCTATCAACTCAAAGGAGAATGGGAAACCAGGGATCCAAAATTGGTTATCTATAAAAGATTGGCCCAAGAACTTATCAAAGAGTTCGATGACATCACTTTCAATTACCTGCCCAGGGACGAGAATCAGATGGCCGATGCCCTGGTTACCCTGGCTTCCATGGTCCGAATAAATGAAAGCGAAGATATGAAGCCAATACAAATGAGCATTCATCAAGACCCAGCCCATTGCTACAATGTCGAGGAAGAAGGAAAAACTGGCCCACCGTGGTACCATGATATATTGCGGTATTTAAAGAATCGTGAGTACCCTGATCAAGCCACTGAGAATGAAAAAAAGACGCTGAGGAGATTAGCCTGTGATTACGTCTTGGATGGAGAAGTCTTATACAAGAAAAGGAAGGATCAAGTGCTGCTGAGGTGTGTAGACGCCACCGAAGCTAAGCTAATCCTAGAAGAAGTCCATGAAGGTGTCTGTGGAACTCATGCTAATGGTTTCACAATGGCCAGACAAATAATGAGATTCGGATATTATTGGTCCACCATGGAGGAGATCAGATCAACTATGCCAAAAATGTCATAAGTGCAGTTATGGAGACAAGATTCACGCACTTCGTCACCTTTACATGTTATGACTTCGCCATGGCCATTTTCCATGTGGGGCATGGACGCTATTGGGCCAATATCTCGAAGGCATCGAATGGACATCGATTCATCTTTGTGGTTATCGACTACTTCACGAAATGGGTAGAGGTCGCCTCATATGCTAACGTCACTAAATCGTGGTTAGCCGGTTTTGAAGAAGGAAATCATTTGTCGATATGGAATGCCCGAAAGGATCATATCGCATAACGCTACCGAACTTAAACAATAGCACGATAGCAGGGTTTGTAGCCAATTCAACATCAAACACCACAATTCATCACCAGACGCCCAAAAATGAATGGTGCGAAGGAAGCGACCAACAAAAACATCAAAAGATAGTGGGAAAGATGATGAGACTTACAGAGATCGGCATGAGAAGTCATTGTCAGACTTATGCTTATCGAACGTCCGTCAGAACCTCTACCGGCAACGCCTTTTTCATTGGTCTATGGGATGGAGGCAATCCTACCTATTGAAGTAGAAATACCTTTCTCCGAGTATTATCAAGTGAAACTGGATGAAGTGAATGGATCCAGCTCGATATGACCAGTTGAACTTAATTGAAGAAAAGAGATTGAGAGCTATCCGTCACGGTCAAATGTACCAAAAGCGAATGATGCGAGCTTACAACAAAAGGTTCGCCTGAGGAGTTCCACGAAGGGACCTCGTCTTTGAAAAAGATCCTCCCATACAAAAGGACCACAGAGGAAATGGATGCCGAATCGGGAAGGACCGTATGTGGTAAAGAAAGCTTTCGGGAGGTGCAATCGATTTCGACGGAGATGGACGGAAAAGCTTGCCCAATCCGTGAACTCGATTCAGTTAAAAATACTTTGCTTAAGATAGAAGAAGCCAAGGTGAAAACCCACAAAAGGAACTTTGAGACTTCAAAAAAAAAAAACGGAGAGGCCAAGGTGAAAACCCGCAAAGGGCACCTTGAGACCAAAGGGCTTTTGAGTTGAAAACCCGAAAGGGCGGCTCAAATTTTGAATGGACACGTCGCGATCTCGCAGCGCCATAATCAATGTAAAAGGAAGTACGTTGCATATCGGGCATCGACAAAATACTTGAGTCTTCTAAACACATGATGTGCTCGAGCGGTCTTCTTGAAGCTTGTATATAGAAGCCCAATTGGCGATGTCTGTAGGCGTCGATCCATGTTGTTATTTTACCATTTTGAGTCCTTTCCCCAAAAAGGAGGAATATGTCCCCAATCAATGTTCTTTGTTTCATAGATAAATTCATTTTGATTCTCTTTGAAATCGATTCATTGTTATCCATCATTAACATGATGCATTAAAAACAAATTGATGAACTAATGATTTCACAAAAGAAAGTTCCACGATCACTTTGAAAATCTCTAGATAAAACAGAAGCCAAAAGCAGAACATTTGTTTAGAGCCTCCACGAACACAAGATAAAGACATTGGAAAAAGGGGTCTCGGTGAAGACCATTTCTTCAAAGTCCTCGCTTGGATTCAAAGAATTGTGGCGGGGTGAACAATATTACTTGGTCATATAGAAGAGTATAAACAGCCAATTTTCGATAAGGAAAGATTCAAAACCCTAAAATTATTGAGGAACGAATCTAAAACAAACCAAGTCGAGTATTCTTCAAGAAGGAGTTGTGACTCCGGGAAGACAAATAGAAGTCAAAGCGGACACGTGTTCTAAGGCCTAAAATAGGTTTCAAAGTTCGCAGGGCAAGCCATTCATATGAAAGCAGTCACCGAGAGGAAACGAAGATAAAACCTTAATGCATACAAATGAGCGATAACACCTTAAATAGGAATCATACTCATAACATTCTGACTCATCATACTCATGGCATTCTAATCATTAGGCATAAGTATGTATGCATTCTACAGGTTACGTCCTCAAGAAGGACAGTACAGTTGAGCAGATCTCGTCTCCCTGAGTATGCAGTGGAGCAGATCAAAGAAGCAGATTCGACATTCCTAAAGTTACAGGAAGCAGATCGAAGACATCAGTCTGGTGATCCTTGAGTTTGCAAGGATCAGATTGAAGAAAGCAGATTTGACGTTCCTGAAGTTGCAGGAAGCAGATCAAAGATTCGGTCTGGCGACCCCTGAGTTTGTAGGGATCTGATCGAAGATAGTAGATTTGACCTTCTTGAAGTTGCAAGAAGCAGATCTAAGAAAGCAGATTTGACCTTCCTGAAGTTGCAGGAAGCAGATCGAAAATATCAATCTGGTGATCCCCGAGTTTGCTGGGATCAGATTGAAGAAAGCAGATTTGACCTTCCTGAAGTTGCAGGAAGCAGATCGAAGATATCAGTCTGGTGATCCTTGAGTTTGCAAGGATCAGATTGAAGATAGCAATTTAGACTTTCCTAAATTTGTACGAGTAGATCGAAAATAAACAAGTCACATCCCATTGAAGTCGCAACAAGAGTAGATTGAAGCCACATATCGGTGGAGTGGATCGAAGCAACAAGATGCGGTGGGCAGAAGCGACGCTACCTGAAGGAGAGCACCTGAGAGGCCAAGACTTCGGGGAGGCCGGCAACATTGGCTTAAAGTCTTTGCTCTATTCTCGTTACGAAAATGAGCAAAGAGGGCAAATATACAAAGCCCAAAATCGCCTACCAAAATAAACCAAATTTCTAGACCCAACCAAATCCAGACCCAATTACTAAAATAAACCTAATTACTAAAATAAACCCAATTACATACCCAAAATAAAAAAACAAACCCAAAATAAAAAAAGGCCCAATTGAACCCAAACTCACGGGCCCAACAGCCCACTTCCTCTTTCAAAGAAAGTAGGGTTTCGAGAACCCTAGCCTGCAACCCTAGCCACCAACCCCACCGACCCTTGACCGACATTACCCACCACGAACCTACCTCTCGACACCGTCGCCCGCCACTGCTCCATCCGCCTCCCGCACTGCAAAGAAAAGACAACACACAGAGACAAAGAAGAAGAGAAACACATGTTTTATTTATAAAGAGAAAATAACTTTGTAAAGAAATTTTTTTTTTTTCCCTCTGAAAATCAATAACAAAAAACAGACAGATTGAAGCAAAAGTTGTTTTTTTTTCTTTCTTTCGAAATAGACTAAAAAGAAGAACTTCAAAGCATAAAAAAAAGGGGAGAAGCAGATCCGAAACAAAAAAAAGGCAGAGATTCGTCGAAACCAAAAACAGAAACAAAAGGTAACCCTTAAAAAATTTGCTTTTTAATCTACGCATAAATATATTATAAAAGTACACATAAAAATAAATAAAAAAAAAACAAAACAAAATCAAATTTTTACCTTTTAACCACCGTGGTGGTGGCCGAACTCGGCGCAAGACGGACGATGGTAGGAATCCTCCCGAATCGCCTCCCTTCTTCCGCAGAGAAATGGGAGAGGAAAAGAAATTTTTTTAAAATGCATCGATTTTTTTTTTCGACTTTGGGCCTTTAAATAGGCCATCAAACGACGCCTGTTTTGGCCTTGGCCCAAAGCCCCAAAACGACGTCGTTTCACCCCGGAGCAGCCCGACCCGATCCGACCCGCCTAGGATCCGCGTGTTTTGCCGAAAGGAGGGTCTATTTGCGCGATTAGTCCTTCCGCGTTTTAATATTTTAAAATCAAACTTTTCAGTATTTCAAAATTAGCCCAATAATTTTATTATGGTTCGCGATTAAGTCCCCATTTAAATGTTGCGTTTCGGTTTATGGGAGAATTGCTGTTTTGACCCCCTTTTTTTTCACGCGCGTTCGAATAAGTCCCCTGTCCTTTTGTTTTATTTCTAATTAACCCCAAAATTTTTATCTTTAATGCAAATCAATCCTGATTTAATTATTGTGCAAATTTTTTAGTCTTTTTGTTAATTTTATTAATATTGTTATTATGATTATTATATTTTGATATTTTATTTCACTAACTTTATTTTTATTACTTTTATTATTTATTTCGATAGTATTTTCGTTATTATTTGATTCTATTACTTTTATTTATTATAACATGTTATTATTTGTTATCTTGGTTGTACTTTCACTATTATTTGTTCATATTACTATTATCATGACTGTATCATTATTCGTATATTTTTATTATCGTTATCATTTTATTATTAATACTATCATTTTATGTATATATATTTGTTTATTTATGTTGTATGTATTATTTTATTAGCATCCATCATTTTTATTATCATTATTATTATTATTTTCATTTCAAGTATCGTCTTTACTATCTTGCCATCGTCATTTCATTTATTTATTTATTCAATTCTTATTACTACTTTGTATTATCATAATATTATTATTATTATTACTATCATTTGTATTTTTATTTATAATATTCACATCCATATTTATTATCTTTGTTTTGTATTATATTTTGAACAAAACATCTTTCATAAGATCATCACATTTCATCTGAAAGATTTCAAAATGAGGCAATGTTTTGGTATTTGGAAACTCGAGAAATAGTGCCCTAACGTGCTGGGTTGCGATTTTTCGTTTGGCCAAATAACTTAACATCCTTTTCTGAAGCTTTGCGAATCACGAGATGACTTTGCTCACGAGAGATTAAAACATCGTGTCCTAACGTCTTTGGATGTGATGTTTATATCTTTTGGGACAAAGAAATTTCAAATTTTGATTCAAGCCTTTTCTAGAATTCAATCCCATATGACGATTTTGAAAAGTCGCTACACTGCTCAAAGGTTTTTAAAGTGAAGGCAATGTTTTGTATTTAGGAATTGGAAATAGTGCCCTAACGTCTTTGGGTTGCGATTTTCCGCTTGACTGAATAACTAAACATCCTTTTGATAAACTTCGTGAAACCTCGAGATAGCTTTGATTACGAAGGTTTAAAGCATCATGTCCTAACGTGCTGGATGTGATGTTTGTATCCTCTCGGAGCAAAGAAATCTCAAAATTTTGGCCCTAATTATCCAAACATTTTTAGAGAATCTGTATTTTAAAACCTTTTAAAACTTCCGACATTAAGACACTAATTAATCATTTTGGTACCAATTTTGGGCGTCGAGGGTGCTAACCCTTCCTCGTATGTGAATCAACTCCGGACCGATTTTTAAAACTTCGCGGACCAAAAACACTGTTTTAGTAAAACAAAATGTTTTATTAAAATAAAGGTGATCCGATCACACCAAACAATGGTCGGTGGCGACTCCCGTTTTTTTTTTCCTATTTTCAAAACCCAACGTCGAACCCGTTTTGTTTTCCAAAAAATGGTTACGACAATATGTATTAAGATTTTTACTAAATAAATGTCACAAATCAACTAAATATCAATCCGGTAATATTTGAACTTAAGTTACCAATTCTACATATGCTTCTTTTGTCTTTAATATAATTTTTTTATAAAAATATTTGTTGCACAGTGTTTTTTTTCCCATATTACAAGTGTGCTATATTCGGTATTTGTTATTTTGTAAAATGGTTGGATATAGACTTAATTGACTATTAGTGTCTAGATCTATTTATGGGTCGGGTCAGGTAAGTGGGAGGATTTGGGTAAAAATATAGACTCAAAAAATGAGTCTGGGTCAAAAAATAAGACTCGCTTAAAAAATGGGCGGGTCTCGAGTAAGACATTTTTGGCTTGAGCTTGGCCTGATCCGAATTCGCAAAATGACAAAAAATTCACTATTTTTTTCGGTTTTAATACTATTTTCTTGTTATTTTCTCTCTATTTTATTACCATTTTACTATTATGTTATTACTATTTTGTTGTTATTGTTTGGATATTATATAACCCTTTTTTATTGTTAATTTTGTTATTATTTTTAGAGGCATTTACTTGTTAAGTTACATCTATCTTATTATATATATTTAAAAATAATATAACAAACTTAATACGGGCCGAGCTCAAGTTTTAACATTTTTATCCGGGTTAGACTTAGGCAAAATTTATTCCCATTTTTGGAGTCGAATCTAACAAATAGGCCTAAGATTTTGGTTCAGCCCAACCCAAATCCAACACAGCCCAACTTAAATCTAACACAACCCAACCCATGAACATTTCTATTAGTGTCACGTTAATACAAATTAGCAATATTAATACAAAAATATCATATAAATAATAGAATACAAATTTAAATACTAATTAAATAAGTCTAAACACGTATTATCCTATTTAATAACCATGGAAGAATTCGGATTTTGCGGTCCCGTTCGAACAGTAAACTTGGCGTTCTATTGAATAGCCATATAACTGAAGTGAACATAAAATAGATGCCGTCAAGAAAAAAGAAAAAAGCCACAGTGGCAATATTCGTAAATTAGCCCTAAACGGGTGGTTAAATTCCTTAACCACTCTAACCACAGACTCTCATCATCTTCTCCGTTGATAACAGCCTCTTTACTTTCTCTCGCTTTTTTTTTCCTGTTCCTCTGGTCTCTTTTCTTCCATTAACTTAAAAAAAGAGAAAATAATAAATAAAATAAAGCGGGAATTCTCCGCCAAGTCTCCTTTCTTCAACCACGACAATTTTCTCTCCATTTCATTTAATACTTCGTCTTTCTTTCTTGCTAAACACATTTCTACGTTTTTCATTTTATTATTATTATTATTTTTCGTTTTTGAGTTTCGAATTGTTGGATTGGTTGAGTAATTGTTTAGATCTGAGTACGATCGGTCCGGATCCGAGTCAAGATGGAGGAGGCATTGGAGCTGGCACGTGCCAAAGACACCAAGGAGCGAATGGCGGCGGTGGAACGGCTTTACCAACTCCTCGAAGGTACTAGAAAGAATCTCACTTCTTCGGAAGTCACTTCGATAGTTGACTGCTGCTTGGATCTCCTCAAGGACAACAACTTCAGAGTCTCCCAGGGTGCTCTCCAGGCACTTGCTTCCGCGGCCGTTCTATCCGGTGATCACTTGAAGTTGCACTTCAATGCGCTCGTTCCCGCGGTTGTTGAACGGTTAGGTGATGGCAAACAGCCTGTTAGGGATGCCGGTAGACACCTACTGGTCACTCTCATGGAGGTAAAATTTATTTTTTATATTTGGATAAATATCAAGATTATATAAAAACTTTGATTCAATGTGCGGTGTTTAGATAAATTTTGATTTTGTGTGAATGAAATTTTGATTTTATTTAAAATTTTAAAATCATTAACAATATTATCAAATTAGCAGCATTTTTAATCCAAATCTAAGTTTCATGTTTACATATGAATCAGAATTCAAATTTGATTCAAGTTGCATGTGCATAATTGCATAAATAAAAGTTTATATATCAAATTGCAAATTTGAAACAAAGCTAAAATTCCTTGCTTTCTTATTTGGGATCCAAGTTGCAATTGGCACATAACAATTCAGCATGCTGCGCAGTCCTGGTGCACACGCTGCTGGCTTTGCGCTAGCTTAATCTAGCCCTAGGTGTACACTGCAATACTAATATCACCTGTACACTGCAATACTAATATCACCACCTGTGCCGCACAATTGCAATCAGGAGACATCATGGCTGGCTCTGATGCCAATTGAAACAGGTTTTTGGGGAACCACACTCTAATAGCTAACTATCGAGGTTGGAGCACCTGGGTCCATTTACACCCCACTAGAATTGGCACATGACAAATTCTTTTTTTTTTATTCTTAACTTTGCTGAATTGACTCTATCTCAAAAATGTGTGTTAGCGCTGATTTTGAATGGAAATATGCAATGTGCCGTTGGATGTAGTGTTTTATATAGATTTAGTTGAATCAATGACATTGACAATGTTCCCTCTGGATGGAATTAATTTTCGGAGTAAACATGAGTGCCAGGTCAAGCTTTTGGAATGCTTTACCATTTAACACTAAATGATGAATTAGTTTGATTTGTAATCTTTTTTCAGGTTTCTTCTCCAACTATTATCGTCGAAAGAGCTGGCTCTTATGCCTGGAGACACAAAAGTTGGAGAGTTCGGGAGGAGTTTGCCCGGACTGTGACATCAGCAATAAGTCTTTTTGCATCTACTGAACTTCCACTTCAACGGGCTATTCTTCCACCTGTATGCTTCTTTACAGTTCTGAAATATAATTTTTATTGTCTCATTTATCAAATGTGACAGATTAGCTGACCTTTATAAATTCATCAGATTTTGCAGATGTTAAGTGACCCAAATCTTGGTGTTCGTGAAGCTGCTATATTGTGCATTGAGGTCAGTTAAACTTCTCTTTTCCAGTGTCATCTTTTGAACGTATTGACAACTTTATGAGGACATGTTAATCTCTCCCCGTAAGCATTTTACATTCCTTTTTGAGGACAGGGAGAGTATAACGAGAAAATTAATAGGCACAAGCATCAAGGATCTGAATCTGTTTATTACTAATGAAAACATTAAAAAAAAAAAAAAAACTCATTGGTCAACACTCCCTTTTTTTGGAAAAAGATAACTAGAAACAAGTTCTTGGCATCTTGCTGCTGCCTAGGATTAATATGTCTAAAACATGTTTATGTCATTTGATGGTTGTAGCTTGCGCATGCAATCCTGGCCTTGCGGTAGTTAAATTTAGCATTTAAAGAAAGAAAATTTATCTCAATTTTAGATTGCTTGCCTTTCAAGTTTTAGATCCTCCTTTTTTTTTCTTTAAGTTCTATTGTAACCCTCATTTTCATGAATTCAGTGACTTACCAACTTTAATATTGGTTATTTGCTCCTTGGTTTAGTGTCAATGTACATTGCTTATCAAAATTTTCGTGCTTCTTTTGATGAATGTATGTCCTTAGTAGTTTTGATCTTGTGTAAGAGTCATTCAGTAATCATTCATTGTGTTATTTATTCTTATATATTTCTGCTTTGAATTGTTTAACGGGTGTTGCTGGAGCTGAGTGCAGTATTCTTTGATAATATGTTCACTTGTGGCATGCTTTTTTTTGGAGAAATTGCTCTTAGATTGGTTTTATATATATATATATATATATATTAAGATTTTGTCATATCTGGTGGCAAACACTGATCAAATCATTTCTTTCCCAGGAAATGTATAGGCAGGCTGGTACCCAATTCCGTGATGAACTTCATCGCCATCAGCTTCCTGCATCTATGGTGAATAACTGAATATTTAATTTTTGAGTAATATATTCCATTTTCTAGCTTCATGTTGAATTTTTTCATAGCTGCAGATGAATAATATTCTCTCTTTCTCTCTCTTTTCTATCCCAACTTTGATCTACTTTTTGCTTCCTCTGCTCCCTCCCGTATGTATTATTATAAATGGTAGTTTGGATCATTCAATGCTGATCAAATTTCCTTATAGAAGAAAGTTATTGGTGTCATTACTTTTTCGTTTTACAAAATAGCGTATAAATGCAGGTGAGAGATATCAATGCTAGACTAGAGAAAATCGAGCCACAAGTTAGATCTTCAGATGGAATTTTGGGTGGTTTTGGTTCTGGAGAGATGAAGCCTGCAATCCTTAACCCCAAGAAAAGCAGTCCAAGAGCCAAGAGTTCTTCGAGGGAGTCATCTCTTTTTGCAGGTTTGGATTTGTGTATTTCAAACTCTTTTTAGTTTTATTTTTTTAATTAGAATAGTTTTCATGATATGTTGACCTTTGCACACACTAAACTAGTTCCCAATATTGGCTTCTTCTCTTGACATTTATGGTTAAAAGAAGTTTGATGTTTTCTACATTATATGTTTCTCAAATGTGGTGATTATATTATATCATGGTTCAAAGACCTAAATGTTACCGAAGTGTTTTGCATTTGATTTTTTTCAGGTGAAAGTGATGTCACAGAAAAACCCATAGATCCGATTAAAGTTTACTCAGAGAAGGAGCTGATAAGGGAATTTGAGAAAATTTCTTCTACTCTTGTGCCGGAAAAAGATTGGTCTGTACGCATTGCTGCCATGCAGAGGGTTGAAGGCCTTGTTTTTGGAGGTTTTTATCCTTATTCTCATTCTTCCACCAATCTTGCTCTTACACGTGTCTATACTGAAAGAATATAAGAGTTACTGTTATTGGATGAATAGTTAAGAAATGGTTCTTTCTTGTTGATTCTGCTGAAACAAAATTCTTGGTCTTAAAGAACTGACCAATGTCAACTGAGCTAGATATATAAATTCCTAGGTACATAAAGGGGTGTCAAGACCCAGGTAAATAAATTTTTTAACCTATTTCCCCTTGGTTTTTACATCTCCAAAGTTGTCCTATTATATTCTCTATTTGCTATCAGAAATCCAATTTTATATGGCACAAGCAGACTATATTACCCTGATTCTTCATTTTTTGAAGTACCTGTTTCCGATACATATTCAGATATGGTTATGGAGTATGATCCTCCAAATATGTGGAAAAACAGAAAATATTAAACACACTCATGTTGGATATATATATATATATATCTGTCACAGACCCAATACATATCTGTCACATACCTATATAGCTTATGGGTTGAGACCTGATGGTTTTAACTATTAATACTACTATAAATAAACAGGAGCTGCTGATTATCCATGTTTTCGGGGACTCTTAAAGCAGCTTGTTGGCCCACTAAGTACACAATTATCAGATAGAAGGTCAAGCATTGTGAAGCAGGTCTGTGCCATTTTTATTGTGTCTCCTGGTGCTGAGGTTATTTTATTTTAATATTTTAGGAGATTTTTTCCGGGTGTTTATAGGTTATTAATGTGGTTAGTAATGTTTATTCTAGCACCGAGAGTAAGGTGTTTTTTCCCTTCTAAATACTTACTTTTTATTAAGTTCACTGCTGAAATTTGTTTAGAGTGGTTTAGTGAATTTTCAGACAGATTCAATCCCTGGGAATTTTGTTCTTTTCTTCCTTGATTTTGCCAGTATGGTTATTTGTTTAGAACATATCCATAAAGTAAAAAAATTGCTTAAGGTTCTTGATAGGGAACATGTCATGGACCCATTATTGTACCAATCCTTTCCATATTGACACTATTGAAACTTCCAAGAACAGTGTTTCATCTATTCCACCTGGTAGAGGATGATATGAGCTGAAAACTTTTACTTGAGCAGAGGTCATAGTTACATGGTCTTTGTTGGTGAGATTCCATGTTTGTGCATAGTGTTTAAGCTTCTGCCTCTTAACACTTTTGAATGGAATTTAATATAGTGGCAGTCAGTAATCTTGAGAGAGTTAAAATATTACTGGTGGTTGAGTTGAAGCCAATAGTTTATTTCCCTCTCCCATAAGTGCTTTTTTTTTGGCTTTGGACATATGGTTGTTTCTGAGCATGTTTCTTTTTCAGGCTTGCCATTTATTATCATTCTTATCGAAGGAGCTATTGGGAGATTTTGAAGCATGTGCTGAGATCTTCATTCCAGTAAGTTCAACTTTCTTGTGTAGTGTAACAACATTTTTATTCTTGTAAGCATTTCTTAATCTCATGTTATGGTAATCAGGTCCTTTTCAAGTTGGTTGTGATTACTGTGCTTGTAATTGCAGAGTCTGCTGATAATTGCATAAAAACGGTAATGATTTATTTATCTCCCTTCCTTTTCTCTCTTCCTTCTGTTTTTGATGTTATCTTTTCAATTTTGCAGATGTTGCGTAACTGCAAAGTTGCTCGTGTACTTCCTCGCATAGCTGATTGTGCAAAGAACGACCGTAATGCTGTACTCCGTGCCAGGTATTCTAATGCCTCTTCTATTTAATGATAAAGTCCTTTATTTGTTATGCATCTACTCACTTTTTATCACTTTGCTGCAGGTGCTGTGAATATGCATTGTTGATACTTGAACAGTGGCCAGATGCGCCTGAAATACAGCGATCGGCTGATTTATATGAGGATCTGATTAGATGTTGTGTTGCTGATGCAATAAGTGAGGTATCTATGTTGGGAATTACTTCTATTCGTTCATGTTTGATGTACATAGTCCGCATTCAACCCTTCATGTGAAGGTCTGAGTTGATCCATTTTATAGGTTTCTCTCCTCGAAACATGATTGGTTCATGGCTGGCTGATGCTTCACTTGGCATCTTTTACTAATATAATTTTTTTCCTAAATAGGGAGTCTGATAATATGACTTTATGTAGCAATGTCAATTCAAAAGTTAATGTTATTTACCTTTTTCTACTTGTTTGAACCCATACTATTTAACAGGTAAGATCAACTGCTAGAATGTGCTATAGAATGTTCACCAAAACTTGGCCAGATCGTTCTCGTCGCTTGTTCTCCTCCTTTGATCCTGCCATTCAAAGGGTATATATTCTCTATTTAATGGATAGTTTGGAATAATTCCATATCGTGGTTTCAAAATCTGGCTTTTTGTACAGATAATTAATGAAGAAGATGGAGGGATGCACAGGCGGCATGCTTCTCCTTCTCTCCGTGACAGGAATGTACAGATGTCATTTACCACTCAAACTTCTTCTACTTCAAATATACCTGGATATGGAACATCTGCTATAGTTGCAATGGACAGAACTTCCAGTTTATCTTCAGGGACGTCCTTTTCTTCTGGGATGAATTTATCCCAGTCAAAGCCCCTTGGTAAAGGTGCTGAGCGTACTCTGGAGAGTGTATTGCATGCAAGCAAACAGAAAGTCAGTGCCATCGAAAGTATGCTTAGAGGTCTGGACATTTCCGAAAAACAGAGGTCAACAAGTTTGGATCTAGGTATTGAATGGAATTTCCATTTACTTGGTCTGAACTAGAATTCTTATTTTAGATGAGGTTGTCAAATGATGCAGTGATAGTTGCCTTAAATGATATGGAAATTGATTAAAATTGTGAGCGGCTAAATTTCTCTTTTATTGCCCACTAGTGCAGGAGTTGACCCTCCATCATCTCGTGATCCACCATTCCCTGCTGTTGTTCCAGCTTCTCACAGTCTCACAAGCTCTTTAGGACTAGAATCAAGTACCTCTGGTGTCGGTAAAGGTAGTAACCGTAACGGTGGTCTGATCATGTCTGACATCATTTCTCAAATTCAAGCTTCCAAAGACTCGGGCAAGTTATCATATAGAAGTAGTGTGGCAACAGAGTCTCTGCCAACTTTCTCATCATACTCGGCCAAGTGGGCATCTGAAAGACAAGATCGTGGTTCCTTTGAAGATAATAGTGACATCAGGGAGGCCAGGCGGTCTACAAATCCACATATTGAAAGGCAATATTTGGAAATGCCATACAGAGATGTAAGCTCTAGGGATTCACATAACAATTACATTCCTAACTTCCAAAGGCCGCTTTTAAGAAAGCATGTAGCTGGGCGCATGTCTGCTGGAAGGAGAAGAAGTTTTGATGAAAACCAGCTGTCACTTGGAGAGATGTCAAATTATGTTGAAGGTCCAGCTTCTCTCAATGATGCCTTAAGTGAGGGACTTAGTCCTAGTTCTGATTGGTCTGCAAGGGTTGCTGCTTTTACTTATCTCCGGTCTTTGTTGAAGCAAGGCCCAAGAGGTATTCAGGAAGTGGTTCAAAATTTTGAGAAGGTAATGAAACTGTTTTTCCAGCACTTGGATGACCCCCACCATAAAGTTGCACAGGCTGCCCTTTCAACTCTTGCAGATGTTATTCCATCATGCCGAAAGCCCTTTGAGAGTTACATGGAAAGGATCTTACCCCATGTGTTCTCACGCTTAATTGATCCCAAGGAGTTGGTTAGGCAACCTTGCTCGACGACATTGGAAATAGTAAGTAAGACTTATAGCATAGATTCTCTCTTACCTGCTTTGCTGCGTTCACTGGATGAACAGCGGTCACCAAAGGCAAAATTGGCTGTTATTGAGTTTGCCATTAGTTCCTTCAACAAGCATGCTGTGAATCCTGAAGGTTCTGGTAACATTGGCATCCTGAAGTTATGGCTTGCTAAGTTGACGCCATTGGCCCATGATAAAAATACTAAGCTTAAGGATGCAGCTATTACTTGCATCATATCTGTATACACGCATTTCGATCCAACTGCTGTTCTGAATTTTATTCTTAGTTTATCAGTTGAAGAACAAAATTCCTTGAGACGGGCACTTAAGCAGTACACACCTCGTATTGAGGTGGATCTAATAAACTTTTTGCAAAACAAGAAAGAGAGACAGCGCTCTAAGTCATCCTATGATCCATATGATGTTGTAGGAACATCATCTGAAGAAGGATATATTGGTGTGTCCAAGAAGAGTGCTTTCCTTGGGAGGTATTCTTCCGGTTCCATTGATAGTGAAGGAGGTAGGAAATGGGGTACCACCCAGGAATCAACCCTGATCACTGGCAGTATTGGCCAGTTAACATCTGATGAAACTCGGGAGAATTTATATCAGAACTTTGAGACCAGTCCAAATGCAGATGTTCTTCCTTCTAAAACTAATGAATCATCTTATATGGTTTATTCCAAGGGTCAAAACTTGGGATCTCGAAACTTGGAAAGTAATTTTAACTTGGAAGGTGTATCTACTCCACAACTGGAAATTAATGGTCTGAGTAGATCCGGCTCATTAGGGGCTATTGGCGGGGTTACTCATAATTATGAAACTTCATCAGGTTTAGATCTTAATCACCTTAAACCAGCAGCTGTAAAGATTAACTGCATGCCAGACGCTGGGCCTAGCATTCCTCAAATTCTTCACATGGTGAGTTTAGTATTTATCCTGCCTTTTTTTTGGTGATGATAATTGTTTTTCCAATTGAGCATTTGTAGGAAATAGATTGTTCGGTTTCAAGAACTTCCACTTGATAAATACTTTCTTCTATTTTTCCTAGATCTGCAATGGGAATGATGAGAGCCCTACCGCAAGTAAGCGCAGTGCACTTGAGCAATTAACTGAAATTTCTGTGGCTAATGATCCCTCGATTTGGAACAAGGTGTATATATATTTATACATGTTCTATGCAAGTTTGATTGAGATTTGTTTCCTTCTGTTGAAAGTTTCTTAACCTTGCAGTACTTTTTACGAAAAAGAATGTCCTCTAAGCCTCTATGTCAAAAAATGTAATATTTAATTGTATTTATGCAGTACTTCAATCAGATTTTGACAGCTATACTTGAAGTTTTAGATGATTCTGATTCTTCAATCAGAGAACTTGCGCTGTCATTGATAGTTGAAATGCTTAAAAACCAGGTTTGCTCATAGTTAGTTTTAGACGTTGTATGGGTTTTCTTTTCTCTCATAAGCTAGTGTGCTTGTTCCATCTCTCATTCTTTTTATTTTTTGTTTTGTCATGATTCCAGAAAGATGCTATGGAAGATTCTGTTGAAGTAGTAATCGAGAAGCTGCTTCATGTAACGAAGGATATTGTTCCAAAAGTAATTTACTTTCCTCAAAGTTGCCCTTGAAAATATTCCTGCTCCTCTTTCCCCTCTCAATTGTCTGCTCAATGTTCAGGTTTCAAATGAAGCTGAGCACTGCTTGAACACTGTGCTGTCTCAGTATGATCCATTCAGATGTTTAAGTGTAAGTGCTCCTCCTATGGATGTCCGATTTGTTTTCCCAACTAGAGAAAGTCCTTTTTGTCCTTTTTCCCTTCTAGTTTCAGGTTATTATAAGTACTGATGTTGTCAAATGACTGGGGTTGCAGGTCATTGTACCTTTATTAGTTACTGAAGATGAGAAGACTCTAGTTATTTGCATAAATTGTTTAACAAAGGTATTTATTCTGAATCTTAGTTGAAGTTAACATTTTAATTTAATTTCCCCTATAGTTTTCTGGCCAAGTTTCTTCATACAGGAATCAAAGACATGCATATAGGTTTTTTTTGAGTGATTGCAAAATAATCAGGGCATATGATTGTGACCATATTTTCCCTGTTTATATGCAAGATGTCCTCAGTTTGGATTAGACTGTTGTTTACTTCCTTCGACTGTTACATTGTTCCTACAAATAACTTTTGTCAGGTAATGTTAAGTGTTGTCTATGTATTTCTAAGCTCTTTGCTTTTCTTTACAGCTTGTGGGCCGGCTATCACAGGAGGAACTAATGGCTCAACTGCCCTCATTTTTGCCTTCTCTTTTTGAAGCTTTCGGAAACCAGAGTGCAGATGTCCGGAAGGTAATATTTATGTTTTTGCATGTTTGTCGTTCTTGCTTTATAAATTTGTTCTTATGGGGTTGGGTGTGATCAGTTGAGAGAAGGGAGAGAATTTATCATCTGGTATAAAGAATATTTTTGTGCCTTCTGCATTAGCATTTCTGAACTAAAGGATTGAATTTTCTTATGTTTCTGAACTAAAAGATTGAATTTTCTTATGTTTCTGAACTAAAAGATTGAATTTTCCTATATTACTCGGACTCAAGTGTGTCTAGTACCTATATTTGACACCAGTATGATTATTATCTTTCAAGATTTTCCACGTATATGGAGGATTCCTGGAGGGTCATATTCTCGTACCAAAGCCTATAGCAAAATTTCCTTTAGAACTCTGAACAAAAAGAGCGTTACATTGAAAAAATAGTTAGAGGAATCCGTTTGTTTTTGTCTCTCCCTAGAACCAAATGACCTCTCCAACTGTTTCAGATTCTTCCTAGCATATTTTATTTTCCTTTACTCTCTGTAAATCTTATCTTGTCTCATTGCATTATTATTTTTGATTATGCAGACGGTGGTTTTCTGTTTGGTGGATATTTATATAATGCTTGGGAAAGCATTTTTACCACACTTGGAGGGACTTAACAGCACACAGTTGCGGTTAGTTACGATCTACGCTAATCGGATTTCACAGGCCAGGACTGGTACCCCTATAGATGCTAACCAATGATAGCTGGTTCATTTGGAACGGGATGTTGGGTTTCAGAAACGTTTACTTAATTCATTGTTGTGTATTTTGTATATTGTGTGAATACATTTCAATGATGATTTCATGTTCTTTTTAATTAAATATATACTCGTCTTTTATTTTGGTTTGCTGAGTTTGGCAAAAGAGTGTTTTTGGTGAGTAATCAGATAGTGAAATTGCGCGAACTATTGTGCCCATTTTGTAATCACCATTTTCTTTAACATTGTTCTATATTTGATGAAAAGAAATATTGTTTTGGGGAAACATAAATTCAGGTTGGGTCCTTTTTTAGTTGGGTTTGGCTTCTTATATAATGATGTTCATGTAATAACGTCAATGAAATTTTGACTATGTTTGTTGGTGTTGGTTGAGGTTGAGGTGTAGGATTTTCCAGAGTTACAAAAGTATATCTAAAATATGTCTAATACTGCGGATAAGGTTTTTAGAATTTGATCGGTAGTTTGACAGTTTGTCTGTTAGATTTAATTAAATAAATTATTAAAAAATATAAAAAATTTGGTTCAATTAGTTTTTTGGTTCGGTTCAATTTTGTTTTCTGAATTGATACTTTGATTAATTATCGATTCAATTGGTCAATTTTGATCTTGATTTTATGTGAAATCTTGACTATGGTTGACCGTATCAGTTAAGGGATGAAGGTTGAGGTTTAGGATATTTTGCATTTATGTATGAAATTTCAATCTATATTTTATTTTGGTTTGAAGCTGTAATTTTTCTAAATTTATTCTGATTTAAATCTAGATATATTTTAAAATTATTATTCTGTTCATTACTAGTGGAAACTTTTAATTCCGGATTTAAAAATTACATGTGTTTATTTTAATTTTTTAATATTCCTTAAGGACTGTGATGATGAACTAAATAAACTTCCATATTTACGTTATCAAATAATTAGTTTTAATTGTAATTATATAAATGTATTACTTGTAATTAGCTACATGCTTTACTTGACATTGTTTACTAACATTTATTTTATGCGATTTTTATTAGGGATTGGGAGCGTGTTAATATCTTTCTCAAGTATAATTGTATTTTTAAATTGGAATATTTATTTTACAGATTAAATATTTTAATAAATTTTAATTGATTTTAAAGTTTATTAAAATAACAATAATCATGATATTACAATGAATGATGGGCCCATAAATACATATGAAGATAAAACATTTTATTTCATTTTTAAATTGTTTAACAACGTCTAATATTCAATATACACTTGAATATAAGTTCATGAGCATCACTTTTTAAATATATGAAAACTTATTTAAACAATAGATTATATCCACGTTAGGAACATATTTGTATTAAATATTTATTTTTTATTTGAAGAATATGAATTGTGATCATTCATTGTATAAAAAAAATTATAAGAGAGTATATTCAAAGAATTATACTAATAAAATAATCTTTTAATAGCTTGAGTTAGACGAGTTTGACGAGTTTCATTCATAATTGGAGGAGAGGCTTATTTCTTTAAAATGAGTCCTCATAACGTAACCCGTTAAGAACTCTTAGATTTTCAATAGGTCAGTATTGTTCCTAATTCAGGTTTTATCTTTCAATCCTGTGAAAACTCAAGTGTTTTAAGAGATTGCCCAAGATGATAGATTCAACAAAGTGGAAGTGTCTTGTCTAATTGCAAGGTTAGCTACCTACCAAATGTGGACATTTGCACTATATATTGTAAGGTACATGCTCAAATACTACAAAGCACACAGTTCCGTAATAAGTTATCATACATCACGTATAATTCATTATTAAGCAAATGGCATAGCTGTTCACGAATACCCTAAACACAGCAAGGCACGAGCAAGTCCTGTGAAATACAAATGTCGTATACATTGCAGAACACTTCAAAATTTACAACTGAGTTAACTCAAATGCAGAATGAGAAGATAAATCCCCCTAATTAAAGGCCATTGATGTAGTTGTTGAATGTCACCAGCTTTGGGATGTTTGTGTTGAATGTTGTCGGCTGTCATTATGGTAAAATATTAGAAAATCATAACGACATAAACAAAGATTGTCCTCACTAAATGCCTTTTATGGTTATTATTGTTTCTGTTTTATATGCTTTATCTTTATCTAAATCCTTGTTTTCTACTTATTTAATCAAACCACTTTAATAACTACAAATATAATCTAATTTTTAATTTCCTACATTTTGATTGTTCTTATATAAACCGTGGCTTCATTACTACCATGTTTAATTAATTAATTTTATACAAATGCAAAATTGAAATAAAAGAAGAAAATAGCAATATATATATATCAAATTAAATATACTATGAATTCTATTCGGAGTTTGGACAAAGATTGTATCAAAATGTAATCTATATCCCTTTCTCTTCCTCTTGATTTTTAGTTTTTTTCTTCGGTTTCAAACAATTCCCTTATCTTAGGGGTTTTTTTTTTGGTGAGTTACATTAGATCAAAGAGCAAATCGATCCTTCTATTAAAAATTGATTCATGTATGTCAATATGAGATACACGTGGCACATCACATGTCATTGTTTGGTTATTCTTTCAACCACACTAATTTTCAACTGTACAAATAGATAAAATTTTTAATAAAAAGAATCAATTTACTCTTTAATCTAATGCACATGGACTGTTTTGCCCTTTTTTGGAACAGAAAGAACAAAATACAATTTGACTCTTAATATAGGAACCTTCATTATACTTTGATCGCAAATATTATTATTATTTAACTATTTTATGAATGTAAAGAAACATTATTGGATGGGATGGCTCACAATATCATATGCACCATTTGATAGGAACAAAAAGGAAAATCCCGTAGTACAGTTTCAATAAAAATTGTGCATCTGATTTGCTTATCTAAGCAATTCCATGTTTCATTAAGATAAAATTACGCAATATATATATATATATATATATATATATTTGAGTGTTCATCTCGTCAATTCGATTCATTAAACAATTAAAAGTAAATTTCTTCTCCTTTTTGGAACTCTAATAAGCAAAGACTTTACTGCAGATTTTTTTATTTAATTTTCTTCAAAACATTCCTCTCCAGTTATAGAAAAAATCCCATTTATTAGATTTTGTTGATTTTCAACACAATCTATAATCTATATATATATATATATATATATATACATATCATTGTTCAGCTCATGAGCAAAGCTCAATAATTTAAACCAAGAATCGACCATTGGAACCAAAATCATTATTCCCTTTGACCAGGTAAGTTTAATATTTATTCTACTTGTTTATTTAGGATAATTGCATATGTTCTATAATCGTGGCGAGCAGAAGGGTGAAGTATGAAAATTAAATTAGGGTCAAAGTGTGAAAATACAATTTTATTAAAAATTGAAGGGGCTATTTAAGGACTCTTTTATTTTTGGACCTTGAATCATAAATGGGGAACATGGGTATTTTCAAAAAATAAAAAATAAAAATCCGGGTAATTTATGTTGCATGAGATGCAAATATATCTTAATGAACTCATCTCCTTGGCATATTCTAATGGAAGTTGATGCCATAATTTTCAAAAAAGAAATAAATTTGTAGTTTTTGAACCAACAAGATATCATATTCTGAGGTGAAATACAAGAATTTTATGGGAATCGTCTTTTTCTTTTTCCTTTTGGATAGTATTATATATGGTATAATTCTGTTTTCCAATCCATATACTATTTGAATTTTTACAATTTAGTCCCTCCTACTTTTATTTTTAGGTATTTCATCTTTGTACTTGTCTTCAATATTCAAAAGTTTAATTTTGAAAAAGAAAACACATTTAGTAGAAGTTAGTTAACGGTGTTATTGATTGAATTTTAATTTTAAATCAGACAAGTGGAGGATTAAATTAAAAGGTTGGAATAGTATAGTGACTGAGAGCATAATTAGACCTCTATATATATGTTATTCTTTGATTTAGTGAACATGGTCAAAGTTTGTTCTCACCCAGGACACTTCCAGTCTAATCAATTTTACTAATTATTGACAAAATTTTGACCGAACAATTATTTCTTTTGTGTTTGTTTTTTTTTTTTTATGTTCACACAAAATTCACTAATTATTCACTAATGTAGTTTAATATTTGTCTATTTCTTTGAGTTTCATAGTCCTACAAATTATGAAACTCAAAACTCACCCCCCAAAAGAAAAACTCAAATTGTAGCTTAGATGGCTCAAAGCAAACATGATGGGAGAAAATTGGGGCAATCCAACAAGATGACAGCACTCGTCGTGGACGATAACATTATCAACAGAACGATTCATCATCGGCTTCTGGACAATTTGGGAATCGAAAATGAAGTTGTCAACAACGGGAAAGAAGCCGTCGATATTCACTATTCTGGGAAGATGTTCGACCTTATTTTGATGGACATGGATATGCCAATCATGAATGGCATTGAGGTACAAAATCTTATTTTCTTCATATATATATATACACATATATAAATGTTTTGGTTGATTGAAGCTCGGCTTTGATCTGGAATGTGTTAGGCTACGAAGAAGCTTCGTGAAATGGGAATTCGGAGCGTGATTGCGGGCGTATCGTCACGAGCAATGGAAGAAGAAATACGAGAATTTACGGAAGCTGGTTTAGATGATTACCAAGAGAAGCCATTGACAATGTCTAAGCTTGTTTCTATTATCCATAAGATCAACGGGTAGCAAACACTCCATAGCTTTTAGTTCTGTTGTATCATCAAAGAAACTAACCCTATAGTTGTTTCTATTGTAACCAAAGTTATATACATATATATATGCAAAGTCTTTTTTGACTCTTAAATTACATGCAACATGAAATTATTAGAAAAATTGACCTGAATTTAAAATTTTAATCTATTAAATTGAATTTAAAGATATTTTTTAATCATAATAAATCAACAAATTATCCATTCAACTCAAATTGAATTTCAATCTAATCTCGATGAATCTAAAATGATTCAAACCTGAATTTAAAATGATCATGATTTGATAAATTCAAATTTAATTAAAAATTTAAAATGATTTCAACCCCAAATTTACCCAAACTCGAAATTTTGTGTAACATAAGAATTTTATGTTTAGTACATCCAGGCAGCAAAATCCATGAATATTAAAACTTGGTGGAAAACTCCATTGGTAAACATCCAATTGAGAAAGATGAGGTCACATACATATAAAAATATATTGGTGACTCACGTGATATTGTGTTTTTTCATGTCCTTTTTTTCATTTTGAAATATTTAATCTTCCTACGATGCATAAGAGTTGTCTTTATATTTTTGCAATTTTGGTACTAACTAAACCATAGTTGTAATTCAGTAAGCATATTATTATATATGATCACCATGTTAACTTATTAATTTTACATATTACTCATAAAATTTTTAATCAATAGTCGTTTAAAATTTTTTAAAAAGTATAGACATTAAAAATATCCAATTGGAGAATATAGACTAAAACTATAACTTTACACATGATACAAAACTAATAGCAAAATTGAACCAAACATATTTAAATATCACTATTTAGATCAGGTAAAATTACGAATTCAAAAATATATATTTAAATTGATCAAAGCATAGTATAAAGATTAATAGCAAAAATTATCCTCGATTCAAAGTTGGATTAATGTTAATTCAAACTAATATTTAAATCTAAAATTACATTCTTAGACTTGGGTCAAGCTTGGACAAAATTTTTTTGTCCTTGAATTAGTCTAGCTCGGCTTGAATTTAAATTAAATATTTTTATTTAAAATTAATTATATAAATTTATGTGTTTTATTGTTTTATTATTTTTTAAACAACTGTATAAGGTTTTTTTTGAGCAAGTCAATCTCTAGTTGGATTAGGACCTAAACTCAAATCTGAAAGTTTTTTTTTTTTAAATCAAACCACAATATGATTTGATCCATGAAGACCTCCATTGCCAATTCTCCATCTCATGGTTTAAAACAAAACACCCATGGACTTGTTTCGTAATTCTTTTAAGTTTTTAAATAAAATTAGATTTAATTATCTTGAGAATTCAATATAAATTTGCACACTATAAATTATGTGAGATTTTGATGCATATTTTATTTTGGTTTAAGTTTCATAACATATAAATTTTATTTAAAATTTTGTAAAACAGATATAGAAAATATAAAAAAATTATTTAAATTTATTATATTTTAAATTAAAATATACATTAATTATTAATCTTGTGTTTTTAAATATTAATTTTAATAATAATTATTTGGATTTGTATTATTTATAACTATGATTTTTGATGTAACTATGCTTGTAACTTCACAATGTAACTATGCTTGTAACTTCACAATCATAAACATTAATAAATTTATATTTTGATCACTCAATTTCATAAAGTTACAAAATGATTATTAAATTATTTTAAAAAATTCATTTAAGTCACAGGGTTATTAAAGGTTTTTGCTTTTTTAAGTCTGGTTAGTGAGCTCTAAATGGCAATTCGATAATTGGTATGGTGGATCAATACCCATGGACGAGTAGAAGCACATACCTTAGATCCAAGTCCATCTGATGGTCAATGTCGAAGATCGGATAAGAAAATTGTTTGGATTTTGGTTCATAGATTTATGATGTTCAAAGCTATTTCATAAAAAAAAAATAGAATTGTATAATAAAAGGGAAATGAGAGCTTTCAATTGGTGTAGGCGGTACAAATAGAGAAGGCCATATGACAACAATTTTAACAACTCAATGGCTTAAATGAAAACTTTTAAATAGTTTAATAACCATTTTGTAACTTTTAAAATTAAATAATCAAAACATAAATTTACTAATAATTTAACAATCTTTAGAGCAATTTACCCATATTTTACTTTAGTTACAAACCCGAAATGCATGCATGCATCTACAATTTAACCAAATATTCTTATTCCCAAAATCAAACAAATTCCTCTCTTTTTCAATATTAAGAAAAAATGATTCCTCTCGTAGTCGTAGACCCCTAAAATTAAATATAATAATTCTTAGTCTACTTAAGATAAATGGAAGATTCTTTATGATATACATGCCATTTTTTTTCATTAATTTCAATTAAGGAATGAGAAAGAAAACAAACATATACATGGGTAATTTTATTTAATAATAGAATGTCACTATTAGTATTATATTTAATAATAAAATAATAAAATAAAATAAAATTTTATATTATATTAATATTAATATTTATATATATTAAGAAATTTGAATAAAATTATTTTTAAAAATCATTTCATTTAAATTCAGATTGAGTTAAATGGCTTGAAAAAAATTCTTTATTTAAATTTGGTTCAAATTTAGGGTTTTAGATTTAAATATTAGTTTGAATTAACATTCTAGCTTAGAATAACATTCCGACCCTATGCCAAATTTTATTATTTATATTTATACTATGTGTAAGTTATAAATTTAATTATTATACTTTTTGAATTGGCCAATTTTAATTTTTCGTTTTCAAATTTTGTAATTTTAATCTTTGCCTAAACGGTTGTAATTAAATCTGGTTGGTTAAACTCAACTAGTAGTCTTGTATTATATGTAAAGTTATAGATTTAGTTTATGTTTTTTCAATTAGATTATTCTAAGTTCCTATATTTTTGAATTTTAGATTTTTAATTTTGAAACAAATATAATCATTAAATCCAATGATGTTTGAACTAAATTGGGTCGACTAGTCAAAGTACCGGTTCAGAGAATGGTATCGAACTAGTTGAAATGTGAACCGGTACAACCCAATTGAATAGGCTAAAAGTTGGTTGAACTGATAGTTAAATAAGTTTTTTTTTTTTTTTTCATCGAACTAATCGAACCGGTCAAACAAGCGAACTGGAGGCCTGACTAATTCGATCACCAGCCTATTTCTAAAAATATTAGTTAAATTTATTACTTAATTCTTTTTAATAATTTATAAAAATAATAAAATAACATGACATTACACTTATAATAAATATACATTAAATTTTACAAATATCACAACTTAGCTTAATGAGTTTAATAGCAATCGCCAATTTTAAAATATGAAACGTATAAGAGCTAAATATAAAAAAAAAAAAAATACAAAGACAACTTATGAATGGTAGAAGCGCTAATAACAGAATTTAACCTAACTAGAGAAAAACAAAGCCCTAAACCCCCAATCCCATCTCCCTTTGCATTTCTCCCCCAAGTATCAATCTTTCGAATCTCTCTCGACGTTAAGCTGCCAATCTTTGCTCCCATCGTTCTCTGGCAAAGGTAACTCCTCTTATTCTTATCCAACCTTCTCTTTTTTAATATTACTTTCACTTAGATTTTTTTCTAATTTAAAACCTTAGAAGCTTCAGATTTTGGTTCGCATCTATCTGCTAATTCCACTTAACAAATCCTCGATTTCGTTTTGGGACAATAAAAAATATTTTTTTTTTGATGATTTTCCTTAACTAATTTTATGAAATGTTTAACATAGCTTGCTTGGTTTTATTCTTAGTGTTAATTGTATTAGTTGATGACTTTGTTAAGACCTATATTAGATTGCTGCTTTTTTTTTTTTTTTTTATAATTAAGATTTGAAGCTCATAAATTTATTCAGACACTAGATTCATAGGATTAAGATTTCAGCTTATTGATGTGAAACATGGGGTGTTGTCTTCTTTGGATGCTGTTGAAAAACATAACACATCTTCGAAATTTTGTTTCCTGTTTGTAAAAGAGAGCTTAAAGATACCTCTTGAAGCCGTTGTCGTGCAAGAACCATGCTGCTAAAGAACCGATACGTGGTCGGAATTCATGGCAGTGAAGAGTGGAAGCATGGTTCGAATAGAGGTTCTGAGAGAGGGTGTGTGGTTTCTTCAGCGGCATCTAAAAAATGATAACATTTCTTTTGCACTATCAGCACGATATGCTCACATAGTTTATTATTTGTGTGGTTTCCCCTTTTAACAGGCTAGTCTTTAATGGGAACCGAAGAGACAAAGGACCCGTTGAAAGGGGTAGATTGGAAAGCAATCGGTAGTGAGTTGCAGAAAGATCCGAGCGCTGGTGGTAAATCGGTTGTAAAGAAACGACTTCCGAAGAAGATTAGGCAAATCCCGGATTGTTATTTCCTTCCTCGAATGTCAACTCCTTCTACACTAGCCTTTTTCGGAGCATGTATTGCTGGTGGGATTGGCGCCGGGATGTTACTCGAGGTCTGGATAAACAAGAAAATTAAAGGTATATATATCCGACTTTTCTTGTTTGAATATGCTTGATGATCTTTTTGTTATTATCATAACATGTTTAAAAGCTTATTTGTTTGTTTGAATTATAACCGGAAAAAGGTCATCCAGAACTGAGAATTAGTGAATAGAAATGAAACATATGATTCCTGGTTTGTATTAACACATATATATCTTCGATTTTAGGCAAAGCTTAATGCTCTTTTTTTTGACAGAGGATGGAGGTGTAGCATGGGAGTTTGGCAAGTAGTGTTTCACATCATCAAACGACGTCGTTCTTATCTTTTCCTTGGTGAGTTTCAAATGAGAGTCACTTTGGTAATGTTCATCTCTGAAAACATAGGATTCTTCTGGGTTCACTTTTTGGGCAAAAATTGTATCACACCGTTCCATTTTTTGAACTTTTGGAATCGAAATGGTATTAAATAAAAATTGAGGTATCCGAAATCGATTTGGTTAGACGTTATATTTTTCCACAACAATTATTATACATGTTCTAAAGTGAATTAAATATTTAAATTAATGTCATAATTATCCAGCTATTAAGTTAATGCAATCATTATTCGGCTGTGTCGAGAATACTTGTTATAAATTTATAATAAATAGTGAGTGTAATGATAAAATATATTACATTTTAAAATTAAATTCCAATGCATAATATTAAAGAAAAAGAGTAAAAATTATGAATATGATAATAAAAACCAACACAATAAATTAAGTTCTAGCAAAAAAAAACAAGTTTTAGCAAAACAAGAAAACATGAAAATCTTAAATTTGAAGGACTCCTCAAGAAGCTACTATTGCGGCATCCCAAAATAGTTTCTGAAAAAAAAAAAAATTGTAAGTAAAAGGGTAGGATGAAAGTGCCAACAATCTGATGAATTATATAATATATAATAGTAAAACCCAGGTAAATGAAATCGAAAACAAATCAAAATCTGGAATAACTTACATATTTTGTTAAATGCAACAATATCACAGCTCTGAACGTATTCATTAATTGGTTCCACTGTAAGATGTTCCTCGATCAAAGTATCAACAGACACTAAATCATCCACAATTGTCATCATAATTTGCAATTTCTTGATTCCGTAACCAACAGGCACAAGCTTAGCTGCAACATGAAATGAAATCCAATGTCAGTTTATGGATAAAATCTATGGCATACAATATATAAACAATATTAGATTAAGCACTTACAAGCTCCCCAAAGTAGTCCTTCCATTTGAACACTTCTTACTGCTTCTTCAAGCTTTTTCATGTCTGTCTCATCGTCCCATGGCTTAATATCCAATAATACCGAGGACTTGCCGGCTGAGACCAAAGACGAATAAAATTCCAATTTAAAATAGTCAACTACGAACATAACAAAAACAAGTTTGAGGGCAGCTCACATTCTTTCTTCTTGGAAGAGGCCTTAACGGCAGCTGCACGTTCTTCAGCTGCCTTCTTTTCCTCCTCAGTCTCTTCACCAAACAAGTCTACATCATCATCGTTGTCATCTTCAGCAGCTGCAGCCTGCACTTGCATAAGCAACTTGAGAATCAGCATGTAAATAATCAAACCATTTGATTAACTAAATTAGACCAAATAAGCACCCAGATTAACTTGCCTTTGAATCTGCAGTTGGAGGAGTGGCCACAGCCTCAGCGGGAGCAAATCCCTCAACAGTCACACCACAGCCTTCTTCAGAAACACCTCTAAATCAAACATTACATTTCTATTAACCATCCAAATCCCACGTAATAAACTTATAAATAATCACAAATAAAAGTAGAACTTACGAGATCCTCAAAAGGGCATCGATGTGTTTGTACCATCGAGAAACATTCAGATAGCTAGACGATGGGGCCCCAGATAGAGCTGTGTAGACGGTGATATCATCCTTTGAAGCTTGGTACCTGCAAAAACAAACAAATAAACAAAAATCCTAAACCGAACAAGATCAAACTTAACACTGTAGAACATTTCACTAAAGTAAAAAATTACCCAGAGATGTAACTGCGAGTGAGGAGATACTCATCTAGGTTCTTCAAGCCGGCAGCAGAACCCAAGTCGTTGAATGTGACTGCCATTTCCTGTTACTGATATTAAAGTGAAATCAAAGAGAAGAAATCAGATTATGAACTACTGTTTTTAAAAACTATAATAATGGATTCGATACTAGGGTTGTAATCAAGCCAGTACTGACAAGCTCAAGATCGACTCAAAATTCAGAGCTCTATCTTTAAGCTTGAGCTCGAGTTCAAGATGTAATGGAGCTGCTCGAACTCGATTAAAAATAAATTAGATTTTTGTAACATATTTTACATATCTATATTAAAACTGAATGGAATATATAAATTCATCTTCCAACAAAACAGAGATTAACTCATGGATTTGACAATGAATGTTGAAAGTAGTGTTATTTTTCTTTTATATTTCTTGCTTATAGATTACTTTCTAAAATTATGGAGAAGCAAAGAAGATTCGATGAAGTGTTGCAGACAGGATAGTTTACAGCTAACATTAGTAATAAAGAAAGAAACTCGATCCTATGTTGATTCCAGTAAAAGTAAATCAGAAAATCAAAATTGTTAATGGGATTTAGATTAACAAATCATAACAGTTTTCCTCCAAAGAAAAACTAGAAGAAGAGACACTCAAAAAAACATAATGGAGAAACAAAGAGTGGGAGCTTACAAGGATAGGAGCTGGAGGAAGACCGAGTGTTTGAAACCTGGAAAGGCAAGAGAAGGAGAAGAGAAGCAGACGAGCGGCGCTGCTGATGATAGGATTTGGGTGTGGGAAAGAGTAGGTTTAATGGTTTATAGGGGTTTGGGTTTGGAATATTTACGTGTTTCGCCCCCTAAAACTAAAGTCTTCCTCAATTTTTAGCATCCTACTCCGGAAAATGAATATTTTGGTAAAAAGACATCTCCAATCTTTCTCAATTTCAAAATTGAGCAAATTAATCCCTTCAATTTTAAAAGTAAGCAATTAAGAACAATTAATCACATCAATAATGTCTTCCATCAATTGTATATAATTTTGATTGATATAATAACAATTTTAGCTTTCCATGTTGATATATTTAGTCATTTAGGCCTTAGCTCTAAAAAATTCAACAAATTTAACTTCTAACATTCACACATTTGCACAAATGTTATAGAATAAATTTGTTAAGTTGAGACAAAATTGACAGAATATGTAAACTTTGAAGGCTAAATTTATTATTATATCGATTAAAATTATGTACATTTGATGGAAAATATCATTAGTTGGACTAAATTGCTTTAATTTTTTTAGAGAGAATAATTTACTCAATTTATTTTATATTTTCTGTTTATGGCTCTTGAACTTTTTAAACTTCTTTAAATACCATACTTACTTTTAAGTAGGATAAATTTACATTTAATCCTCTTGATTTTGTAACCTTTAAAATTTATAATTTGATAAAATAAATTTAGTGATACACTTGGTAAATAAATCATCAATCATTATTTGCCTTTCCAATCAATAAAATACATATTAAAATTAATTATATTCTTATGCTCATAACTCATAAGAATGAAAAATAATATTAAACCATTACAAGAATTAATAGAAGATATATATTGACATGATTTACGTTCTCTAATCATATATAATCTTTTTCTTTTAAAAAAAATCAGTGCAAATTGAGCTTGGGGTTCTAGTGTTACAAATTATGACAGTAATAGACCCTCCTTTAAGGATTTAAGCTCTATTTTAATGGATTGCCGGCTTTAGAACAATAAACTTTTACTTATATTTGGAAGATCATATCTTGTAAAGCTTAAATGTACACAATAATCATTAAAGACCGCATTCTTGCAAATAAAAACCAACCTTAAGTGAGATAAAACCGGGCACAAAATTTACCCTCCGATTAACCAAAATACTAAACTTACAGAAACATCGACCCGACCAGGCTCAGACAGCAGCAAACCTTGGACATAAATAAATATTAGCATCAATGTATTCGGAGAAAGAACTTCAGAGGCCTTATGATATGTGATCATTGATTGATTGCGGATAAAATCTGATGATAGAGAAAACAACAGACAGTTAAACTTCGGGCATTACCAAGTTCTGATCAGCAACAATCGAGTAATTATACAGAACCCTGACAGGCGAAGAAGAAAAGATGATATTGTTAAAGTAGAACTATAAGATTGCACTTGTTGAAGATGGTAAGATACCTTATCGCTGAAAATGCGAAAAACATCCAGTCCCATAGCTTTGTCAAGTTCCTAACAAAAGGTAAAAACACGATTTAGTAGGCGCACGAACAACATCAGCAAAAAGGAAAATAAGTCTCGGATCTTGGTTTTCAAGTGGGAATAACATCACTGACATTCAATGCATCTGGGGAGCTATCGATATCAGAGATCAGTTTTTGAAGACGTTCATCCTTCAAGGCTTCACGGATGTCATCGGAAGAAGCTGCATGAGAGAACATGGTAGATATAAATAGTTGTGTGAAGCGATTTAACCTGATTCGGCATCAAGACAGTTTGTCTAAAGGTTCTCCGGCTCTAACATCATATGGATAATGAAAACATTTTGATCATACGAGCTAGTTATCTTAAGCTGGAAGCCATACATCTCAATCTGGTGTACAATGAGTTCCCGAGAATCAATTTACCTGATGTGGAAAAATGTTTTGGGGCCTGACGTAAAACTTCATGCAGACCAAATCTAGCTAAAACCAATGCAATTGGCCTACTATAAAATGCAAAAAATATTCTACCACAAGTCCACCACAATACCATCGGCAGATCCTTTTAACGCATTACAACCCCTGAATCATCTAAAACCATCATCGATATATTGAGCTGTAAGATATCCCTATGAGATTGCAGTATTTCTCCCATGGATACATTGAATTCTTATCGGAAGCAAAAGATCTACTAAAGGTATCCGAGCTAGGTAAGATTAAAAAGAATATACCAATAGCCTGCATCTGCATAATTTGTAGCACTTCACTTGGGTCCTCAACTTCTAGTTTCCTCCCAACCGGAAATTCTCGACTAGCAGCTAATAGAAATGAAACAAACAACATTTGAGCTTTTGTAGGTTTCCAAGAAAAGAAGGATTTGATTAAGTTGTTGATATTAACACACCAAGAAGAAGAAAAATAATTCACGTGTATAAGAATGATATTTCATGGAACTGAGTTCTCTGAGTTGCAATGACCTCCAAAAACTCGTAAAGTTAGACACCGTAACATGTCAAGCAAGCAAATGTAAAACATGATTCCTTTGCCCGGGCTTTTAGAACCGAAAAGGTACTCACTTGGTTAGATATAACAAAAAACATTTGTTTTAAAAAGAAACGGTGGCTTCCATTGATGAAAAGTCTTTCACAACTTCTGAATTTTTCAATCACCGAAAAACATGCAGTTGATGATCTGAGTTCTTACTGGGTCTTGCTTCAGATGATTTCGGCTTGACACTGGGGGGTACTGCATCATTGGTGGACTCCGGCTTGACACTAGTTGTTACAGCATTATCGATGGACCCCGAATTCACACTGGGGGTTCCTGTATTATTCACATATCGCATTAGTTTTTAAATATGGCTGTTCTAGAACCACAGAGCAGAGCTCAACTTCAGCTAGGAAACATCAGTAAAACCCCTTGGCTATGTTATTTTCTGTTGATCCGAACTTGAGTGGAAATACACATCGGTTATATTTGCAGTTGGTTTCCAATTACATAAAGCTCAATATGAAATACTGAACAGACCAGAAAGGCAGTGTTGATACTGCTGAAAATTTCGAAACAAAAAGAGAATTCCAAATTTATCACTTCATAAGAGTTTATAGCATCATCAACACAAAAAAATCGACCCCAAGGTGAAATCAATTAGTACCTCTCAACATGTACCAATCTATAAAAAGATATCATTAGAACATCTAATGCATTAAAATACAAGCATCATTGATTAGAAAAAAGTTCTCACCAGATTTTTCTTTTACGGATTCCGACTTCTCGCAGGGAGTTTCTACATTATTCATAAAAGCACATTAATTCCCAATTTCTAGTATCACAATAACAATGTCACCTTACGAATTTAACTGCAAAGTACAAGTAAGTTAAAAAGGACAATAAACCCAAATTTTCCTTTAAATCTTTGTCTACAAACATTGAGACCATACACAATTGGTTCAGTACTTTTAGAAAACATACATTCAACACCATTATTAGAAGTTTAGAACATAAGTTGATGAGAAAGGATTAGGCAAACAAAATTCCTATGATTAAAAAGCAATAAAATCAAGCAAAATTTGAATATTTATCAATCTAAATGAAGAAATAAAAGATGAAATAGAATAATTAAGGGGGAAAAAAGAGAACTAAAAGGAATTGTTGGGTGTTATACCTTTGTGTGTCTTGAAACATGCCAGAGAACAGCTGAAAAAAAATGAAAAAGAGTAAAATAAACACATAAAGACCCAGAAATAAGAAAACAGTAAAAAGAATGGAAGGGAGCTGAAGAACTTACTAAGGAATAAGACAAGATGGGCACTTGTATTTGGATTGAGTTTGGTTGCAAACTTGACACTGCCGTGAAGGACCTCCCATTTTTTTTTTCTACTTCGCCAAATAACAAAGCAAAAAAAAAAAAAATTTTTAATGTTTGATTTGGGGCGTTAAAAACTAACCCAAGAAAACCAAAGTAGTTATTGATTGGAGGAAGAAGAAAGATAAGACGATGGCGGGGCTGAGACGATTGCCTCCTTTCCAAACTCCTAAGGTTTTTTTCTCTTTTATTTGTTAGTTTTTGTTAGTATTGCGGTCTAATAATGATTTCAGTCCCTTTAGTATGTTGAAATTATAATTTAATCCCAGACCGAGATTAATCCTGGAAACTAAGAAGAAACTTCCACACAGACATCAATCACAGGAAATTCGTGGATAAGAAACAGTCTAAAATCTAATCATATCGATTTAACCCAAACAAAGCACACTCACTAGAAAAACCCACAACATCATGAAAAACACTTAATTATTCAATGAAATCAATCCTAGAACTAATCTTAGGAGCTAATAATTTTCAATCCTCATTGACAACAACACCAGTGCACGTTGTGGGCTTCGGTAATTATTCAATGAAATTAGTGGATGATAGTTTCTTTTTTCTTCATATTCATGCTTAGAACTTGGAAAAGGAGGTTGTTGTTTAATCTCTACTGTCTCAACTGTTGTTCAAGATCAGTTTTGTTTTAATGCAGAAACTAGAAAGAGCGACTGAGGGAGAGACGTTACCGTTGAGAGAGTGTGACGGACGGTGGCGGCAGCCGAAAGATGAGGAGTATAGGCGGAAGCCGGCGGACAGGGGAGAAATGTAAAGCTGGCACCAGCAGGGGGAACGGCCGACGGGCGACGGAGGTGAAGCACGGGGGTCAGCCAGCAGGGGTGTTTTCTTCCATTTTGGTTTCGTGAATTTAGGTTTTTAGTTTTTTTAATTTTGGCTTAATTGAACAGAGACCCTTAACTATGGCCTCTGTATAAGTTAGGTACTAAAGTTTTTTTTATCTGGTCCGTAATCAAAGTTTGGCCTTACCTTCAGATACCGCTATACAATTACAACCCGTCTTTGCTTAATGAATACAAAATACTCATACTTTAGCACCCGGTGCAACAGCTCTAAGTGCAACATTGAGCACCAATTTGACCTAGAAAGTTAGAAGGGGGCAAAGTTGCTTTGTTACTTATTTCAGTAGGAATTGTTAATTTCTTGGTCCACCACATTCATGCATTTACTATTCATGCGGCATATCTTTACTTTTGAAAGTTGTTCTATTTACTTGCAGCTCATATTTAATATCGAATAAAACAAATCTCGATTTTTGTTTTCCTTATGATGGGCCTTGAAGAGGGGAGTATGTCAAGTATCTGCTTGGGATAATGTCTTTTTAGAACTATTCTGGATGTACAATTCAATTTTGATAATAATATTCTATTTTAGTTGGAAAATGTAATAACATGTTTAGAGTACTATAAGTAATCAAGAGGTGATAACTCAAATCACAAGAGAAAATTTTGTGCATATTACTATTAATGGGTGATTATGCGATTTCTTATGAATACAAGCTTCTTATCTGCATATGGCATTTTTATCTTAAGTGCTCATTTTGTATGAACTTTTAATTTAATGTTTATTAATATATTAATATTAATATTAAATAAAATAATTTGTATCAATAAATGTTAAATAAAATAAAAAACATTTCCTCCCCATTTCTCTGATCTGATCGATTAAAGTGGTTTCGAAATCTAAAAGTGAAAGTAAATCGAAATCATATAAATTAAGTAATCATTGCGACCGAGTTAAAATCAAAACCGACCAAACTAAATTGAAAAAAAATCAAAATTGAATTTAATAACATTAAAAATATTTTTAAAAATAAATTTAATTTAATTAAAAAATTGAAACTTAATATATTTAATTTATGGTACATAAAATTATACTGCATCAAATATTAAATATTAAATATTAATTGATAATAGTGTTAACAGCATTAATAAATTCATTAAAACTGGCATCATCACTTTTAAGGCTAATAGTGTGACTAAATTAAACTGAAGAACAATATTATAAAAATAGAAATAGAAATATTAGCAACATTGAAAGGGTAAACATATATTTTTATACAAGGAAATATTATTTTACGAATATGATATAAAAATATTATTTAATAAATTGACAATTTTAGATGAAATAAATTAAAGTTCTAAATTTGCAATGAACCGAAATAAAAAGTCTCCACTCTCAAGGCTTCAAGCAAATTACTAAAATAAGTGTCATTGTAAATGCCATAAAAAGGATTTAACAATTTTTTTTATGCTTCATATTGCTACTAGACTGTATGAGCTTGCCATGAAATGCAAAAGACAAATTTGGGAACAACTTGAATCCAGAATTACAATAGAACCAAGGAAAGGTTAATTGAGAACTTAAAAATGTTTTTCTACATATAAAGTCCTTCTGGAACCCCTTCTTTCTTCTTAAACATCACCTTTTCCTTGGCCTTCTTAAAGTCTGCATGTGTCACCTGAAACATCGAATTTTTTAAAATCAGACACTTGGACCAAGAACTTACATTAGTATATAACATAGATTTAGGTAAAAGTTGGTAAAAATGCCATGAAGGCACATTTTACCCTTTCTACTAAAAAATAATAAATTAATCTTGTACATTAAACCAAAGTACAAACTGATCCTTTCTGTTGAAAAATTCATTCATTTCTATTGTTAAAAATTGACATGATTGATTGAATACTAAACAATCACACATGACATGCCACGTGTACCTTATGTTATAGTATATGGACCAATTTTTAACAGTAAAAATTGATAAAAATTTTAACAAAAGGACCAATTTACTCTTTGATCTAACATATAGGGACTAATATGCTCATTTTTTAAGTAGAAAGGCCAAAATATAATCTGACACCTAGTACAAGGATCTCCATGGTACTTTTACTGATAAAAGCTCGATCAGCAAACTCATATGATATATAAAGCTTTATAATCAAAGAAATGGAGCCATATAGACCCGAGTACATAGGAACTTAAGGCCGTAGCTATGCATATCGTAGAAAGAGGCATGACTGCCTGACCGAAAGTCAGGCCAAACCAGGAATACCCGTAAGATGTTGAGTGCAGTCATAGTACCAGTTATATCTATCAATGACTAGTTTTAGTGTTTTACTGAAAATGAGGATATATGGAAGTTCCCTTTACTACTTTTGCAAATTATGGCACTATGAACACAAATACAGCAGCCAAAAAATGGCACTAGTAACACTGTATTTGCCCAAAATCTAAAATAAGCCTAAAATTAAAGCAAGTGAAGCATTGTACTTGCAGACAGACGGGGGATCAATGCAGTCTCTTAGAGATCTTTGTATCTTGCAATGAAAAACATTTTGACACTATAGTTTTCAGTTTTTTCTTTCAAGTTAAATCAAATTGTAACTAGGAATAAAAAAAATGCTAGAACAGTTCTATTCTAGACCAAAGGAGGTATAGCTTTCAGCATCCACATGTATGTAGTACGTATAGCAAATTGCAAAGGATTGATTCTAATTGCTATCAACCTGCTTCAAATCTAATACGTGCATATCCAGAATGCAATGTTGTAGTATTGAATATATATATGTTGGTAAATTTATGAATCTGGTCTCAGTTCTATTACCTATAGATTCAGGGTGTAATTTTGTACTATTAACCTTATATGTTAGAAAAGATACCTAAAATATATTATAAGAAAAACAGAGCAAAGACTTTGTTTATTAGTAATTTATATGAGTCTCACCTTCATGCGTCGCTCTCTTAAAGCAAGCAAACCAGCCTCAGTACATATTGCCTTTATATCAGCTCCAGAGAACTCATCTTTTGTCATCACAAATTCTTCCAAGTTTACATCATCAGCCAATGTCATCCTTGATGTGTGTATCTGTAGGCAAAGATTTGAAAATGGCATTAGTATAATGAAGCAAAGCTTTAAAGATGAAAACTTCATGAATGATGAAACATATCTAATATAGAGATCATATCCATACCTGAAAAATGCGCCTCCTTGTTTTGATGTCAGGAAGGGGGAACTCAATCTTCCTATCAATACGACCAGGACGAAGCAAAGCTGGATCAAGACTTTCAATTCGGTTTGTTGCAAGAATCACTTTGACGTCTCCTCTCGAATCAAAGCCATCCAATTGGTTCAGCAACTCCAACATGGTCCTCTGAATTTCACGTTCACCACCAGAATGGGCATCATACCTGTATAGCAGATTGATGAGAAAAATTCCTAGTCTATTTCCATCAAGGCATGATTGTTTCACTGCTTTACCTCTTGGTACCAACCGCATCAATTTCATCAATGAAGACGATTGAAGGGGAAAGGTCATCAGCAACTCTGAAGAGTTCCCTAACTAACTTGGGACCATCTCCCAAGTACTTCTGAATCAATTCACTGCCAACAACACGTAAGAAAGTTGCTGATGTAGAATTAGCCACCGCCTGAAAGAACATAAATGACATAATAAAATCAGCTCTGACTTTATACAACAAACAATCCAGAAAAGTATGGCAATAGCATAAACTATTAACATGCACATATGACCAAGACAAATAAGTAACATATATTTCAAGTTCACACGTGTTTATGCTGCCCCTCAAATCTGACTTTTGGAAGCTTATCATGTCCATACCTTGAACTTATGACTAGAACTGAGATGTGAAATTTTCTCTTAATCAGAGAAGAGATTAACATGAAACAGAGGGGTATGGAAATATATGAACGAATACCTTTGCAAGCAAGGTCTTGCCAGTGCCAGGTTCTCCATACAAGATAACTCCTTTTGGAGGTTTGATACCGATGTCCTCATACAGTTCAGGATGAGTCAGAGGGAGCTCAACTGCCTCTTTAATCTCCTGTATTTGAGCATCCAAACCTCCTATATCGGCATAAGATTCCAATGGCGCCTTTTCAACCTTCATAACTGATACCATGGGATCAACTTCATCTTGCAGAAGTCCAACAACAGAAAGAACCTGAAAACATACAATAACTGAGCATAAATTTCATACTGAAAACAAGTAAATTGCAAGAGACGAAGAAAGAAAGATGCAAAACCATCAAATAAAAGAAAATTTATACTAGTATTTCGGACCAGCAAGGGTGCCATGTGACATAGAATAATAACACCACACGAATATCACCAACTAGTTCTGTCAATTCTAACCCGAACCCGTAAACCATTCTGATCAACATGAACACAAACCTGAACCAATTCATTTTGACCATAAAAAGTCAACAACCATACCCAAAATAACCTGAACCTGAAAAAACACAAACCCAAAATAACCCAAAGAGGTAATCCAAAATGACCAAAACCTAAACTGACCAGAACCTGAAATGATTCGAAACCCGAGATGACCAAACCAAAAAAAAACCTAGCCTCAAACCCAAAATATTAACCTAAACTATAAATGACCTGAAAATTTCAAAACTCAAATGGACTTAATCAAGATTGATCAGATCCAAAATGAACTTGAATGCCCAATTGACAAATATATCACCAACTATGATTGATGAGCCAAATATCCCTTCTTGAACTCGTTGAACTCATTTTTGAATTAAACAAGTGATCAAAAGTGTTTTTTTTAAAAGCTCATCGTTTTAATCAAAGTAACAACACATAATTAAAACCCTGTTAACAATTTCACAAGAATTCTAAATTGCAGCAGTTCTATCAGCTTGCAGCTGCAGATATAAAACCACATTTCTACCCAGCACTGAATCTAAATTACAAATTAAAATATTTTAGCACAATAATTCAGTTCCTTTCAGCTGGAATACTTTCAATCGTTTTCCTTTAAACAATATCATCTTTAACAAAAAAAAAAAAAAAAACCCAGAAAGCTTAAGAAATTAATTTACCTTGTTGTGCATCAAAATAGCGCACCCAGGCTCCAACTGATCCTTATCCACAAACGATAAAATCCCAACGTAATACTCCGGCCCAACCGACGACGAAACAATAGCATGATTCTCATCGATCAACTCCTCCAAATTACCCACACTCATCGGCGATCCTCTCAAATCATCGACTTTAGATCGATCTTCCTCGGCTTTCTCTTCCTGCGGCTTGAGCCGTTCCTGATTAGCAACGAATTCTTCTTCCATCAGTAAATAATCCTTGACCCGCTCCAGCTTCAACAGCCGGAGCTTACACTTAGTATGCGGCGTCACAGTAGGAAGCCGGGCCGCCGCTTCGGGTCCTTTTTGTTTTCGTTGCTTACGGCCCACCCTAGCCGGTGGTGCCGCCGGCTCAAATTTCTTCTCCTTCTTATCGGAACCATCCTGTTTCCGATCCCCTGGAAAGCCTTGTCGGTTCAGACCCCCCGGTGTTCCCTGACCCATGATTTAGGGTTTCTTTTTGAACAAGATTTTTGAGGATTTTCAAGATTATGGTGTTTTCTTCAGAAACAGGGAAAGTGTTTTAATTTATTACTAATTCTTTTTCTGTTTGTGTTGAAAATGGAAAAATGGGCTTTGAATAAATTAGATCATGAAATTGGTCTAAATTATTGGGCCAAGTCCGGCTCATAATTGGGCCATTTAATTAGGATAGTCTTATACTTAAGGGTAAACACAAATGTTACTACATTATTAATAAGTTTATATTTTAATTATTTTATTTTAAAAAGTTACAAAATAGACACTATACTATTTAAAATTTTTACAGAAGGCTATTAAAGTTTGTTGTTGTATGGCCTTCTCCATTTGCATCAATTGTCCCAATCGAGAGCTTTCATTATCCATCTCTTTTACAGTTTAATTTTTTTCACGAAACGACTTTAAACATCATGAATCTGCAAACCAAAATCCAAACAACTTCATTATTTGATATCTGACATTAATCATCAAATCTACTTAGATCTAAGGTATAATCTTCTACTCATCGATGAGTATTGATTCATTATACTAATAATCAAAATTTAAGTATTGATCCATTATACCAATCATTAAAATGTGTAAAAAAAATAAATGCAATTAAGAGTGAAAATGTAACTACAAATCGATAACGCATAAAGCATTGAATAAAATATAATTAAATTTTACCCTTACAATTCAAGTGAAAATGTGAAGTCTTCAAAATTAATTTAAATTTAAAGTGCTCAATTTTGTAATTATCAAAATAAAAGCAAACATGCCATCCAAAAAAAAACTTACATTGGAAAAGAAATTATAACTTCCAAATCAAATTAAAACCACCACAAATTGAAATTAAATTAAAATTTTCTTATAATAAATTTTTAAAAGCATTTAAAATTAATTCATAAAAAATAAAAGAAAAAGAGAAACTGTACAACCCCAATTTGCCCGGCCTATTTTTAAACCCATTCTTCAACCCAAATTACTTAAATTAAACCAAAAAAATAAACTCAAACCCAATTACAAAAACTACCAGACCCAAATTAACCTTACCAGACCCAATAACCAAACCCATTAACAGGCCCAAAACATTAAAAATTTTTAGAAAAATTTAGGGTTTCTAAAACCCTAAATTAGCCTAGCCACTGCCCCTCTTTTGACATCGCCCATGTCAGCCTCTGTTGCCATCGCCCACGTCACATCCACCGCCCATTTGCCTGCAAGAAAAATAGAGAAATCATCAAGAAAACAAGTTGTAAACAATGGCTATAAAAGCCAATCTAATTTCATTGTAAAAAAGAAAAGAGATGATCAATATCAACAGAAATTAGAAACGAAAGGTTTTTTTCTTCGATTCCATTTTCTTTCTCTTCTATTTCTAGTATTTCCTTGTTTTTTTATTTTCAATGCATTAACATAAAAGATGGGGGGGCTTCGGCTTTTTACGAACTACAAAAAAAATCATCAAAAATAAAAGAAAACGGATTAAAAGGTTGTTCTTTTCAATTTTCTCTGTTTTATTCTCTGTTTCTTCTACTCCTTTTATTTTTATTTTTTCAAAACCTAATACAAAAATAAATAATAATAGCAAAACGAAAAGAAGGAAACTTATCCGAATCTGGCCTTTGCGCGACCGACCACCACCCACGGTGGAGCCACGGCGGCTCGGCACCATGCGATGATGGGTTGTTCAAAAACCCTAGCAGAAGAAAAGAAGAAAAGGATGAGGGGTTTGCTGTTTTTTTGTTTAAAAAAAATAACTTGTTAGTTTTAAAAAAACTGAGTATAATAAAGATTCTTAAAATATTTTAAATGGTGTAATTAAGGATAGTGGAGGCCAGCACATTGACGTTGATAGTTGGATATGCGCCTTTTCAACTTAAATGGGAATTTATGCTGCAGATCCTTCTCATTTCCGTGCTCCTGCAATCAAGTTTTCGTGTTCTTTTAATTTGGCCCTAAATGTCCATTCGATTTCGATCAAGTCCATGCCTATGTCGCATTTTGGGAGGAAAGGGTTATTGCCCTTTTAGTCCCTTATGTAATCCAGCGTTTCAAATAGGCCCTCCCTCTTTATTTTATTTGATTTACCTCAATAATCCGCTTTTAGTTCGATTTTGGTCCTTTTTATTATTTTGATTATTTTTACATTATTAATTACTTTTAATATTATTATTGTTATTATATGTACTATCACTAATGTTATTACTATTATATTTATTATTATTGATATTATTTTTAATTTGTATCATTATTATTTTATGTTATTATATTATATTTAATAATTGTTTTAAATATCATTTTAACATTATTTTCACTATCCTATTATCTATCATATTTATTTTTGTCTTTGTTATTATTATACTCACCATCATTACTTACTCTATATCTTTATTACATCATTTTTTTGTATATAGTATTGTTATATTTATTATTTGTTGTTATTACTACTACTATTATTTTTATTATTTTGTTACTATTATGTTACTAGCATATCATCATTATTTTCTTTTCTATCGTAATTATCCTTGCTAACTCATTTTTATTTTTGTTATGTTTATTATATATTTTATCATTTTATTATTACTTCCATTATTATATTCTTATTTCTTTTTTTATTATTATTATTTTTTATTATTATTTTTTTATATTTTCTTTTCATATTTATACATAATATTATTGTTATTCATTATTCTTATTTTTATTTTCCATTATCATCATATTGACTCGTTTATTTTATTCTATTTCCCCATCGTCCTTTATGTAAATCGTTCGTACTAACGCATTTATTTTCATGTTGCTACGCATACCAATATTGTAATTTGTTTTTATATTCTATTATAAATTTGTGTTATATTTATTTTGCCCGATACAAAATTACTTCTTCTCGTAAAGGTAATATTCCTTATTTAGAAATTCGAGTGATCGTGCCCTAATGGGTTGCAATTTTCTCGTTTAATCTAAATAACCGAATATCCTTTTTAAACAAATACATTTTTAAACAAAAAGCTTAATCTCGGAAATTTGAAATGTCGCGCCCTAACTTACTGGACTCGACGCCTAGATACTTCGAGATAAGTTTCTTTTTCTTCTAAAATAGAGGCAATATCCCTAATTTGGATTTTCGGGAAAACAAGCCCTAACTTACTGGGTTCTGATTTCTCGTTTGACAAATGACGGGAGATCCTCTTCAAATATAAAGCCAAGTTTTAAAAGGCGAGCTTAGTTTCGGGAATCTAAAGTATTGCGCCCTAACTTATTGGACATAATGCTTTATCTCTTCGGAAATAAAAGAGTCTTAACGTCCCTTTCGATCCCTTCAAGTTTTAGAAATCAAAAGTATCTATTTTCGAATCATTTCAAAGTTTTCAACATTAGGACATCGATCAATCAATTTGGTACCAATTTTGGGCGTATCGAGGGTGCTAACCCTTCCTCGTGCGTAATCGACTCCCGAACTCGTTTTCTGGATTTCGTAGACCAAAATCGTTGTTTTGATAAATCAAACTGTTTATTAAAAACAACTATTTTACGAGGTGGCCCGATCACACCTCATCAAAAAAGGTTGGTGGCGACTCCCTTCTTTTTTATTTTCAAAACTCGAGTCGACCGTGTCGTTTCCTATTTTATCAAAAAATGGTTACGACAGAAACAAAAAAGGTAAAAAGTAAATAAAAATAGAGAAGGAAAAATATATAATATATAAATATAGATTAATATTTTATGTCAAAATTTATTATATTAGATATTTTGAGTATCTAATAATTTAAATTCTAAAAATAACATCATTACATCGATATATTGATGGTATATTTTGACAAAATTACAAAAATATCAATGATTAAAATAAATTTTTAAATTGAAAAGCAATAACATTTAATTTCTATTTTTAAAATATAAAAAATTCCAAACTTCATTAGAAACAAAATTGTTCAATATACCCATTGGTAGGATACTTATTACATTGTTTTTATTGTAAACACAAATTACAATCCGATTTCATTATTTATAATCGTCCCGGTTCCCATTTATGACGAAATTCATCATATTCTTCCGGTATATCTTCCAAGTAAATCCCATCATCTTTAGCAATCCAATGACAAAATTTCCAATTGCACCTGTAAAAAAAGTTCTCATCCTCCCAATACACATCAAATGCGGCGTGACCATTATCAGACGCCATCACTACAGCAAAACAGACTTTTAGCGGCGTTTTTTTTTGCATTTAGCGGCGTTTATAAGCGCCACTAAAAGTGTTTGCCGCGCTTTTCTAAGCGCCATAAAAAATGCCGCCAATACAACCGTCGAAAATTTTTGCGGCGTTTATGAGAAAAAAACGCCGCTAAAGACCATGACTTTTAGCGGCGCTTTTCTTTACAAACGCTGCTAAAAAGTCTTGACATTTAGCGGCGCTTTTATACAAACGCCGCTAATTTGTACAGATTTTCGAAGTGTAATTTTTTCAATATTATACCCCTCCTGCACTAAAACCAACCAATAACAGTAAATATAGCATATAATTCCAACCCAAAACAGCAAGTTTAGCATAAAAATCACACCAAATACATTAATTCTAAATGATACTTGAAATTTAATAAATTAAATGAATGATAACGGAAATATTGTAACAATAATGTTAAATGTAATAATGTCAAAACATTCTTACAACGAAACTAAATGTCTAAGATGGCGGTTTCATGATTGCTGAAACATCTGCATCATATCTTTGAAGTTGGTCTTGGAGCTCTTCGTACTTTCTTACCTTTCTGCTAGCATCGATCTTGCCTCTGCCTCCCTCGCATGCCCGCCTCGCCTCTCTGCCGCTTTGCCTCCTCATTCCGCCGCTTTAGCATCCATTCTAAGTCACATCGAGTTCTTCATATTTTCTTTGAACATTAGCAATTTGTCGCCTCTGCTCAACCGTGCTCTCTTGCATCTCGAGCTATCTGGTTTTGTAGCCTCGAACTTCAAAGACGAGATTGACCCGGAAGGCATGTCTTCTGGGAGGCGGATCCAAAATATTGGGTTGGGTAACACCAGTCCTTTAAATCGAACCCGACCATACCTTTCAAGACCAAAAACATCGGTGATAATTCTATTAAAATATACTAAAGATTAACAGAACTATCGATCAAGCGATCGTACCTTTCGGGACCCAAAACATCTGTAATAATTTCATTATCAATCTCCTCAAGATTAACAGAACTATCGATCAAGCGTACTTCATACTCCGCCTTCTTCTCCTTTAGTTTATCCTAATAAATCAATGAAAGAGTTAGAAACGAAATATATAAATAAAAAGAATGCAACATAATTTAACATTATAAATTTAAAACTATAAACGATGAATTAAACTATTATAATTAAACATTAGAAGTATTTATAAAAATAAAATTTTATTAAGTAAATATACCAAAATTTCTCTGACTTGGATGTCATCGGAGATCCATCCTTCTTTCTATCGTAATGTCAAAAAGTCAACGCGTCCAACTTTTTGACCAAATAAGTTTCCTACATTTTAGCGAAAAATATAATTTAATAGTATAAAGTAATTAATATTTGACAGAATTATATATTTTTATAATACCTCGGCCTCAGCTACACAAGCAAAACTTCTAGAACCTGTCGTGTGCGTGAATTTTTGTTTCTGTCTGCTGCTTATTCCAACTCGCTCACGGTCCTGCATAATGCAATTTGAATTATATATATAGTAAATACTATAAACCAAATAATTTATAAGATTTTAGAAGTACGTAATACCTCTCCTTTTTTTGAATTCCAAAATCTAACTTGATCTTCCCATTGGTACCTCAACATTCCCGGTGGAACATTTCTTAATTTTTCGTCGAGGCTTATGTCTTTCTTAAAATATTATTTTTTGAGCGTACTTTTATTGTCTCTCCGTTTTGTCTTCTTAACATAGTCATTAGGGACCTCTAAATTAAATCTACCTTGAAGAAAAAAAGTATAAAAAGTTAATATAAATGAAAATTAAATTAAAGTATTATAAATTACATTCACGTTTTGTTACCTTAATATTTTCGAGAGCCTGATTTTTGTTGGCATCAGGCATGTGATGCCATGATTCGTAGTTAATGGGCAACATATTGGCATTTTGTGCTATAATACCCAAATAGCCTCCTAACAGTCGAGCTTCAGATCCAACAGGCTGGCCATGATTGTTTCTCCTTACTTTAACACGATCGGTAGGCTCTAAGTCGTAAAAATCTTTAAGTAATGTACGCCCCGACCCTCTGCGTCTCACCACCTTCAATTGAAAAATGATATATTATTATATTAAAATTGAAAAATGAATCAATAATAAAATTCAACATGCATGTAAAATAAACTTAACATTACTTTCAAATTCTCCAGGCTCGTCATCTATGTCCGGTAGAGTAGAAGATCCAACAACTATTTGCTGTTCACTATTAGCTTCTTCTGGATTTGGAGTATCACGGACAATATTTAAATCTCGTAATCGTCTTCTAGGCATTTTTCATGCAATACACATAAAATAGTTCAAAATTTTAGTAACAAATAACAACAATAATAGGACATTTAAAATAGTTAAATTATATAACATGCCCAACATTAAAATTATAATATTACATATAAATAATAAATCATAAAATCTTACTAAATCATATTTCGTAAATATCTTCGTCCACATCTTGACGAACCCATTGAAATTGTTGACTAGTACTAGGGATATTTTCATTTAAGTTTTGTTCTGGAAAAGGCAATGTTTCTGATCTTTCGACTATGTCATCTCTACTTCCACTGCCAATGTCGAAGAAGTCTCTAGGGGTGTTTCAAAGTACAACGTACCAACCCTCATCAATTGGATCTTCCGAGTAAAAAACTTGTTTAACTTGAGAAGAAAACACATACGGCTCGTCCATCAGTTGTTCTCCGGTGTGAATTAATCGAGAGAAATTCACCATTGTAAAGTCATATTGATCATTTTTAATTCCGCGAGCCGTATTCACATCAACCCAATCACCTCGAAATAAGACAACTTCGCATTTGCCGTAATAATTCAACTCAATGATGTCAGTAATAAGTCCGTAATACTCCAGATTCCCCTCAACCGGATTATTGTCCCTAGCACTAGCATAACTTGTAATCGAAGAATTAACAACAATTCCGCAATTTTGGGTTCTCCTCAATCTCTCGCGATACTTTGTATGAAATCTGTATCCGTTGATAAGGAAGCCACTATATCTTTTAACTAATCTGTTTGGACCTTGTGAAAGCCATTTAACATCGTCATTTACTTTATTCTGACTCCAAACCTACCGAGTCGAAAGTAAATCGAGTAATTATGAATGTTATGAGAAAACCTTATTACTTGTCAATGAAAACTTAAATTGCATACCATTTGGCTTAACCATTCATGGAATGATTCTGCGAACAACTTATTAATTTCTCGTCGATTAAATCTTCGAGATCGTGAATGAGCTCTCAATATTTATTTGTACTCACTACGGTAAAAAAGGTTTTACTTTGTTAGAAGACAGACAAATCATAATTGATGAGTATTTATCAAATTATAGAACTTACTTCGAAATGGTTCCATTGAATCGTGATGAAAAAGAATGTATCGATGTGCTTGGACCCACGATCTATCGTCTAATTCTGTAATTTTGACTTTGCCGATCGATTCTCTGAAACTTTGAAATAAATAAGTTTCACCAAATTATGATCGTGAGCCCAACATTTCTACTTGGTCATTCATTCTTGTTTCAACATCTTCCAAATACCTCGAACAGAAAGTCATGCATTCCTCTGCCAAGTAGCCCTCGGCAATTGATCCTTCTGGATAATGCTTATTGCGGCAGTATAACTTCAATTTAGAAAGGAACCTAAGCACGATATACAACATTATCAAAAGTTGCAACTAAAGGCATTGAGCTAAATGAAGGAATATTTTGCAAATAAAGTAAGACCTTTCAATAGGATACATCCATCGATAGAAAACGGGTCCACCAAGAAGTGCTTCACACAGGAGATGAATTAACAAGTGCACCATAATAGTGAAGAAGGAAGGTGGGAATATCTTCTCCAGATTGCATAAAGTCAATACAGCTCGATCTTATAGTCTCTCAAGTTCTTGAACATTCAAAACTTTACCACAAATGCCTTTCATTATATTTGATAGTTTAGTTACAGGAGCCGTCACCTTTTTTGACATACAACACCGCATAGCAACTGGCAGTAAGTCTTGCATCAATATGTGATAGTCATGCGATTTTAAGCCATATAACCTTCGATCCTTAAGACTCACACATCGCGATATATTTGATGCATACGCATCCGAGACTTTTATATCCTTCAATACCATGCAGAACACTTCTTTCTCCGTCTTTGACATTGAAAAAAATAAAGCAGTAACCGATATTTCATATTCGTAAGTGCTCGGGGATGAAGCTCACGCCGAATTCCATGTGGACTAAATCAAGTCGACTCAAGATTATCTTTTGATTTTCCATCGACATTCAAAATAGTCCCAATTATGTTCTCGCAGACATTTTCTCTATGTGCATGACATCAAGATTATGGCGTAAATCGATGCTCCCAATAAGGCAATTCGAAAAAATACTTCTTTTTTCCGTAAGTCTACCTCATTAGGATTATCCTCTTCATCGATTCATCATCGATTCATCCTAGATCTTCTATTTCTATACGGGTTTGCCGATTGATTCATCTTTCCAAAATAAAATTCATATCTTTCAACATTAATAATATTTGGATCCACCGATTCTGCGAAGGAGCTGGTCCGAACTCTTCATACCATCAAACCGAGCACTCGAAATCTAAATGTATGATTTTTCGGTAACCACCGCGATGCCTCATATAAGAAAACTTCTTCCCATTATATAACCATTGCGAACATGTTCAAGCAAAGACAACACGGACAAGCATAACGCCCTTGGTACTCCAACCGATAAATTAGCATAATTTGGAAAGTTGTTAATAGTCCACATTAAAGCCGCATGTAAATTAAAGTTCTCTTTTCTCATTGCATCGTATGTCTGAACACCATCCCATAGTTGTTTTAACTCATCAACAAGTGGCTGCAAATAGACGTCAATATCATTCCCCGGCCATTTCTCTCCAGGTATAATCATAGACAAGATAAAAGAAGATTGTTTCATGCAAACCCATGGAGGCAAATTGTAGGGAACAAGCACCATAGGCCAAGTACTGTACGTTATGCTCATGAATTTGTAATGGTTAAATCCATCGGATGCTAGCCCAAGCCTCACACTCCGAGGATCACTTGTAAAGCTTGGAAATTTGGAGTCAAAACATTTCTAAGCTAAAGAACCTGCAGGATGCCTTAACAACCCATCATCGGTTCGTCCATCACGGTGCCACGTCATTGATTCGGCTGTCTTCGACGACATGAAAAGCTGTTGAAGCCTTAGTATTAGCTGAAAATACCGCAAAATCTTAACTGGCTGCTTCTTTGACTGTGTATCATGTTCATCCTTGTTACCGTCCTCTGTATTTCTATTAATCCAATGGGATTGGCCGCATACATGATAGCATTGTTGGTTTATGCGATCGCCCCAATACAACATGCAGTCATTTGGGCAACTGTGAATTTTGTTGTATCCAAGGCCCAAATCATTTATCAATTTCTTCATGTCTTTGGAAGATTGAGGGATTTTTGCAGACAGGAACATTCTTACAGAAACTCTAACAGCACTATCAATGAGTTTTCGGTCCACCCCCCAAACATTTCAAGTGAAAAAGACGAATACAAAATGACAGTTTGGAAAATTTTGATCTCTCATACAGTTCTTCATTCATTTCACCAAGTAACGTGTAGAACCTCGCCGCTTCTTCATTTGGCTGTTCATCCGGTACACTTCTTTCCCCTTTGGTGAAAGTATTTCCACCAAAATTATGATCATCGATTGCACCCAAGTCAGGTGAAAATGACCCGAAACCATCACTGCGCATATTAAAAGCATCCCGCAACATGTTTTCCATGTTATCATCACTAACATTCTGATTGAAAGCACTATGAGGATACCCCAGATTCATCGATAAAGATGCTCCACTAGATGTACACTCTCCATGAAAAAACTATATTTTGTACCCCCGGACAAAGCCATCAACAACTAGATGTTCGTAGACCACTTCACAATAATGCCTGTTAATATTGCAACACTTCTTACACAGGCAAAGAATCATATTCTCTTGGCTTACATTTTGAAATGTGAAATTCAGAAAAATTTCTACTCCATTTCGATAGCCGTTGCTTACCCTTGACAATTTCATCCAACTCCTATCCATCTCGTAGTTGTTGAAGTCTAAAGTTGACAATAAATTATACGGCTAAATTGTTAATTAATAATTTATGTAAATAATGCTATGAAATTTGATCTTAAAATTAGGTAAGTTATGTATTCTTTAAGATCCATCATACGCTGCATTGTTACACCTAGGGAGGATCCATTATATCGCGGTGAGATATAATGCAACCCGTCAGTTTCAAATTTATATACTTTGAATCTTATTTTTCTATACAAGTATTATGTAAGTTATGAAATTTGATCGTAAACTTATGTAAGTTATGAAATTTGATCTTAAAATTAGGTAAGTTTTGTATTCTTTTAGATTCATCATACGTGGCATTGTTACACCTAGGAGGATCCATTATATCTCATTGTGAGATATAAGGCAACCCGTCAGTTTCCGCCTATATACTTTGAATCTTTTTCTTTTATCTATACAAGTATTATGTAAGTTATGAAGTTTGATATTAACTTAAAAATATGTAAGTTATGAAATTTGATCGTAAACTTATGAAATTTATGAAATTTGATCTTAAAATTAGGAAAGTTTTGTATTCTTTCAGATTCATCATACGTGGCATTGTTACACCTAGGGAGGATCCATTATATCTCACTGTGAGATATAAGGCAACCCGTCAGGTTTCCAGCCTATATACTTTGAATCTTTTTCTTTTATCTATACAAGTATTATGTAAGTTATGAAGTTTGATATTAACTTAAAATTATGTAAGTTATGAAATTTGATCGTAGACTTATGTAATTTATGAAATTTGATCTTAAAATTAGGTAAGTTTTGTATTCTTTTAGACTCATCATACGTGGCATTGTTACACCTAGGGAGGATCCATTATATCTCACTGTGAGATATAAGGTAATCCATCAAGTTTCCAGCCTATATACTTTGAATCTTTTACTTTTATCTATACAAGTATTATGTAAGTTATGAAGTTTGATATTAACTTAAAATTATGTAAGTTATGAAATTTGATCGTAAACTTATGGAATTTATGAAATTTGATCTTAAAATTAGGTAAGTTTTGTATTCTTTTAGATTCATCATACGTGGCATTGTTACACCTAGGGAGGATCCATTATATCTCATCAGAAGATATAAGGCAACCCGTCAGTTTCAAATTTATATACTTTGAATCTTTTTCTTTTATCTATACAAGTATTATGTAAGTTATGAAGTTTGATATTAACTTAAAATTATGTAAGTTATGAAATTTGATCGTAAACTTATGAAATTTGATCTTAAAATTAGGTAAGTTTTGTATTCTTTTAGATTCATCATACGTGGCATTGTTACACCTAGGGAGGATCCATTATATCTCACTGTGAGATATAAGGCAACCCATCGAGTTTCGCCTATATACTTTGAATCTTTTCTTTTATCTATACAAGTATTATGTAAGTTATGAAGTTTGATATTAACTTAAAATTATGTAAGTTATGAAATTTGATCGTAGACTTATGTAATTTATGAAATTTAATCTTAAAATTAGGTAAGTTTTGTATTCTTTTAGATTCATCATACGTGGCATTATTACACCTAGGGAGGATCCATTATATCTCATTTGTGAGATATAAGGCAACTCGTCAGTTTCCAAATTTATATACTTTGAATCTTTTCTTTTATCTATACAAGTATTATGTAAGGTATGAAGTTTGATATTAACTTAAAATTATGTAAGTTATGAAATTTGATCGTAGACTTATGTAATTTATGAAATTTGATCTTAAAATTAGGTAAGTTTTGTATTCTTTTAGATTCATCATACGTGGCATTGTTACACCTAGGGTTTAGGTTTAGGGTTTAGGGTTTATGGTTTGGTTTAAGGTTTAAGGTTTAAGGTTTAAGGTTTAAGGTTTATAGTTTAGGGTTTAAAGTTTAAGGTTTTAGGGTTTTAAAGTTTAAGGTTTTAGGGTTTAAGGTTTTAAGGTTTAGGGTTTTAAGGTTTTAGTGTTTAGGATTTAAGGTTTAGGGTTTAAAGTTTGAGGTTTAGGGTTTATGATTTAGGGTTTTAAGATTTAAGATTTAGGATTTAGGGTTTAGGATTTAGGGTTTGGAGTTTAGGGTTTAGGGTTTAAGGTTTTAGGGTTTTAAGGTTTTAAAGTTTTAAGGTTTAGGGTTTAAAGCTTTAGGGTTTAGAAATTTGAGGTTTATAGGTTTATGGTTTTAGGGTTTAGAGTTTAAAGTTTACGGTTTAGTGTTTAGAGTTTTAAGATTTTAAAGTTTAGGGTTTAAGGTTTATGGTTTGAAGTTTAAAGTTTTAGGGTTTTAAGCTTTAAGGTTTTAGTATTTTAAGGTTTACGAGTTTATGTGTTTAGGGTTTAGGATTTATGGTTTATGGTTTAAGGCTTTAGGGTTTTAGGATTTCAAGGTTTACAAGTTTATGGGTTTAGGGTTTTGGATTTAAGATTTACAATTTAGGGTTTTAGGGTTTAAGGTTTAAGGTTTAAGGCTTTAGGGTTTTAGTGTTTAAAAGTTTACAGGTTTAGGGGTTAGGGGTTAGGGTTTAGGGTTTAAGGTTTAAGGCTTTAAGTTTTTAGGGTTCAGCATAAACCACAAATACAACTTAGCAAATAATTCAATTATTACAATTTAAATATAAAATAATAGAATTCAAATACGTGAAAAGTTATTACTATCTTTTAGATAAGTTTTGTATTCTTTTAGATTAGGTAAGTTGAGATGTTGTGAGGGTGCTTAGAAAATAAATATTATTAAATATTATTATTTACTATTATATTGGTTGAAATATGCTATAAGTCTCTATACTTTTCGTGTATTTGAAAATTATCCTCCTACTATATTATATAGTGTTATATCATATCATATAATAAATTAGTAATTTATATATATACATCGATAATTAAACATTATAATATCACTTAATACTATATATTTTATTATAATCTATAGTATAATAATAGTTATATATGTATTAATATTTTTAGGAATAATTATATGTTATATTTTGTGTTGGTAATACTAATACATTATAATACATTATTGTATTATGTATTAGTTGTAGAAGGCCCAAATTGCCCGGAGCCCATTTCATTTCACCCGAAGCCCAATAACAGCAACCCAAACCCAATCTCAAGCCCAAACCTAGTCTAGCCACAAAATCAGAAAATAGAAAAAACAAAAAACCCTAGCCCCTAAGTGCCTCGGCCGCCGCATGTCTGTCTTCTGACCTAACTGCTACCACCACTTGCCCTCTGCACCAATCTTGTCCGCCCCCACTTGCGCTTCCACCGCCCATAACCTACAAACAAGAAAAGAAATAGACAGCAACAGTGGCAGCAAAAAAATAAATATTGTATTCTTCCTTTTCCTTGAATCTGAGTTATAAAAACAAAAAGAAAACAACAATGTAGAGGGAGGAAGGATTGATTTTTAATACAAAAAAAGAGATGATCAATATCCACAGAAATTAGAAATGAAAGGTTTTTTTTCTTCGATTCCATTTTCTTTCTCTTCTATTTCTAGTATTTCCTTGTTTTTTTTTTATTTTCAATGCATTAACATAAAGTTTGGAGGGCTTTGCTTTTTACGAACTACAAAAAAATCATCAAAATAAAAGAAAACGGATTAAAAGGTTGTTCTTTTCAATTTTCTCTTTTATTCTCTGCTTTCTTCTACTCCTTTTATTTTTATTGTTTTCAAAACCTAATACAAAATAAATAATAAAAGCAAAACGAAAAGAAGGAAACTTACCCGAATCTGACCTTTGCGCGATCGACCACCACCCACGGTGGAGCCACGGCGGCTCGGCGCCATGCGATGATAGGTTGTTCAAAACCCTAGTTGAAGAAAAGAAGAAAAGGGTGAGGGGTTTGCTATTTTTTTTGTTTAAAAAAAAAAGATAACTTGTTGGTTTTAAAAAAAAATGAGTATAATAAAGATTTTTAAAATATTTTAAATGGTGTAATTAAGGATAGTGGAGGCCAAAGACATTGACGTTGATAGTTGGATATCGCCTTTTCAACTTAAATGGGGAATTTATGCGCTTAGTCCTTCTCATTTCCGTGCTCCCGCAATCAAGTTTTCGTGTTCTTTAATTTGGCCCTAAATGTCCATTCGATTTCGATCAAGTCCTTCCTATCTTTGCTGCTTTTGGGAAGAAAGGGTTATTACCCTTTTAGTCCCTTATGTAATCCATACGCTTCAAATAGGCCTCCCTCTTTATTTTATTTGATTTACCTCAATAATCCGCTTTTAGTTCGATTTTGGTCCTTTTTTATTATTTTGATTATTTTTACATTATTAATTACTTTTAATATTATTATTGTTATTATATGTACTATCACTAATGTTATTACTATTATATTTATTATTATTGATATTATTTTAATTTGTATCATTATTATTTTTATGTTATTATATTATATTTAATAATTGTTTTAAATATCATTTTTAACATTATTTTCACTATCCTATTATCTATCATATTTATTTTTGTCTTTGTTATTATTATACTCACCATCATTACTTACTCTATATCTTTATTACATCATTTTTTGTATATAGTATTGTTATATTTATTATTTGTTGTTATTACTACTACTATTATTTTTATTATTTTCGTTACTATTATGTTACTAGCATATCATCATTATTTTCTTTTCTATCGTAATTATCCTTGCTAACTCATTTTTATTTTTGTTATGTTTATTATATATTTTATCATTTTATTATTACTTCCATTATTATATTCTTATTTCTTTCTTTGTTATTATTACTATTTTTTATATTTTCTTTTCATATTTATACATAATATTATTGTTATTCATTATTCTTATTTTTATTTTCCATTATCATCATATTGACTCGCTTATTTTATTCTATTTCCCATCGTCCTTTATGTCGTCGTTCAGTACTAACGCATTTATTTTCATGTTGCTACGCATACCAATATTGTAATTTGTTTTATATTCTATTATAAATTTGTGTTAAATTTACTTTGCGGATACAAAATTGCTTCTTCTCAGTAAAGGTAATATTCCTTATTTAGAAATTGAGTGATCGTGCCTAATGGGTTGCAATTTTCTCGTTTGATCTAAATAACCGAATATCCTTTTTAAACAATTACATTTTTAAACAAAAAGCTTAATCTCGAAAATTTGAAATGTCACGCCCTAACTTATTGGACTTGGCATTTAGATACTTCGAGACAAGCTCCTTTTTCCTAAAATAGAGGCAATGTCCCTAATTTGGCTTTTCGAGGAAACAAGCCCTAACTTACTGGGTTTCTGACTTCTCGTTTGACAAATGACGAGAGATCCTCTTCAAATAAAAAATCAAGTTTTAAAAGGCGAGCTTAGTTTCGAGAGTTTAAAGTGTTGTGCCCTAACTTCATCGGACATGATGCTTTATCTCTTGAAAATAAGATAACATTAATGTCCTTCTAATTCCTTCAATTTTGTGGAAATAAAAGTATCGTTTTTGAACCATTTCAAAGTTTTCAACATTAGGACATCGATCAATCAATTTGGTACCAATTTTGGGCGATCGAGGGTGCTAACCCTTCCTCGTATGTGAATCGACTCCGAACTCGCTTTTCGGATTTTGAAGACCAAAATCGTTGTTTTGATAAATCAAGTGCATTTATTAAAATAACTATTTTACGAGGTGGCCCGATCACACCTCATCAAAAAGGTTGGTGGCGACTCCTACTTTTTCGTTTTCAAAATGCGAGTCGACCGCATCGTTTCCTGTTTTATCAAAAAATGGTTACGGCATTAGTAATATATCAATTTAGTATTGGTTTAAGGTCGGGTTAGGTAATCGGTTTCAATTTTTGATAATAGTTATATAATATATTACTATATTATTATTAAAGCTTAATTTTATATATTTTAATAATTATTATTTTTATATATTTTTATACATATATAATTATAGTATTCAAATTATTTGTATTAAATTGATGTTTTTAAAAATTATTTCACTTTATAATTTAATATAATAAAATTATTATTAATTATTTTCCTATTAATAAATTTTTAATATAAGTATACAATGCTTATGAAACACTTTCAAAAATATAGTCATTTATTTACATTTTATTTTTATTTTAAGTAATATTATAAAATTATATTAATTATTAATACTTATTATGATTGTTCAATTATAAATTGAGATTTTTGGGCTTTGGATTGAATTTATCTTGAAGTTAGGTCAGATTGATCTTGAGCTTGAATCTATTATAGGTTTGAGCTTTCTCGAGCTCAAATTTATTACGGGCTCAGATCGTAACGAGTTCAAATGGGTACGGACGGAAAAATTATATTAATTATTAATACTTATTATGATTGTTCAATTATAATTTTCAAATACACGAAAAGTATAGAGACTTATAGCATATTTCAACCAATATAATAGGTTTTATGACACCATAAATTAAGGTTTTCAAATCGATACTAGAGTTTTGTAAAGTCCAAAGTCGACAGATTGTATGATATAGCAAGCATCCATATATAATAGCAAGCATAGACATAAAAAGATGGTCATGGAAGGAGAAGGGTACTCACGAATTGTTCCTAAAGTGCTGAGGACTCCAATATCCGGGATTTCACCAGAGAAAAGTTGGTACACAAATTGCTGCCACAAATAGCAATCATCGAAATTTTTAGGAATGTGTTAATTCAATCCTAAAACATATTGCGACCACAAATCGCAAGTTTAGCACAAGGCCACGAAACTTACGTCTTTGCATGGGAGGAGATAGGTGTGGATATTGAGAAGGTGCAAATGTCGCTATCGTTTAAGCGACAAGGGCTCATCTTGTGGATCGGTTCGTTTAACGACCACCAAAGCCTCGTCAAAGTGGTGAAATTAGTAACCCACAAATACTGCTTCAACTCGTAAGTACCGACCAAGAACTCAATGTGCATTAGCATACTTTTTGTTAGTGATATAATATTAGTATAAGTGATATAATACTGCTTAGTTTCTATATAAAGCAAGCAGAGGTTACCAAACCCAACCGAAGGATTTAGTGGCAAGATTTAGAGGTTACCAAACTCAACCAACCCACATCAATTAAAAAGAATAATTTTTTCTCACTATAATGCGAAACCCAATAGCAGAAGGCATTTTCTCGTAGGAAATATGCAGATACTGTGAGGTCCAAACAATATCATAACCCATCTGCACTAGAGTCAGACATATGGTGGTCATTCGACTCGGCCCGAAGGCCCGCCCGAAATGTGAGAGGGTTTGGACAAAAATATAGGCCCGAAAAATGGGCTTGGGCAAAAAAATTAGGCTGCTTAAAAAATGGGCAGGCCTCTGTATGATTTTTTGGCTGAGCAGCCCTACCAACTTTAATATATTATTATTATTTTTATTTTTTATTAATAAAATTTTAACTTTAGAAAAAGAATAAAAAATTTTCACGTGCCTATGACTTCCACTCTTTCTCCCATTTTTCCATCTGAAGTCAAAATCCCTAATCTCCTCCACTCTCCAGTCTCTCTCCAGTCTCCTCCACCTTCCTCTTCATCTCTGTCTCACGTTCGGCTGAGAAGCTGTTGCTTGCTGTCTACTTCGCGAGCCTTCACTGCCCCGTTCTGTAACTGTAACTTCCCTTCTTTATTTTAGGACTACATGCACAATTGCACATCTGTTTTTTTTTTAATAACAGATTTGTTTTTTTTTATGCATAGCGCCAAAATTATGCATGTTAAATGTCAAAAGGCACAAAACATTAAAGTTTCCAACACCTGTGTGCGTTGACCACTTGATTAGTACTTTAGTAGTGAGAAATCCGGTGAGGAGAAGAAAATTATTTTGCTCTCCAGAGGCCCCGTCCCTTTTTGTCCCTGACCACCACTATGGTGGCTGGTGTTAGTGCCTTGGATGTTCTTCTTTTACTGTTTCCTCCCCTCTGATCTGTGAAGCCTTTTCCGGCGGCGGTTGTTTATCGGAGTTCCTGTCGTTTGTAAGCTTTGAAGGCCGTTGGTGTCATCGCAATAGTGTTTCTCTGGTCTGGTGGTTGTTCATGGCTGACTAATTGGAGGGTCTTTTCGACCTTGACCCCTTCACCATCGGGCTTGTCCTCTTTACTGTTCAAAGAGAAAAAAAAGTCTTTTTTTTTAATTTAATTAATATATGCCTATTCCATTCCATTTTTCCTTCATTTATGATTATTTTAATAGGAATCTCGGTATCCACCAAAAAAATCAAATCCATGAAATGAAAGAACTAGAAAATCGTAAGACTTGCCTTTCAATTATTTCAGATTAATTGAAATCAACACAAATAAAGTGCTAGCGATCTTTGGTGCCCCAGTATTCTCGTGCTTCACTCTGCTTCGTCCTCGCTCTAGATGCGAGCTCTCTGTCGATGTCATGCGGCTTCCTTCCTGACGATTTCCCGTTCCCCCTTCCTCCACCATGTATTAGGCCTAATCTTTGGGCTTGATCTCATGTATCTTTTGGGATTTAGGCCCTCCCTTGCTGTAGTTGTCTATGAAATCAAATCTTTCATTTGACCAAAAGAAAAGTATCAAAGATTAACCTAAAGTACTATAAAAAGAATAAAAATACACACATTGGTTGTTTTTATGACTATGAATAATTTGGGCTTGTTTGGTTTATTTGAATTTCAGGACTTAAGTTTTGATGACTATGGCGAGTTCAAACACTCCTATACCTGTGGACGATGGGTTTAATGAGTATGAAAGTGCTGCCAAACGTCAAAAGTCTACCACTTCAAAGGTGTGGGATGAAATGACAAAGCTTGAATGCGAGGACAAAAATGAATTGAAGGCACAATGTAATCACTGTAAGAGTATCTTCTCTGCTAAATCTTCTAGTGGAACCTCTCATTTAAGACGTCATCTAAATCAATGTTTGAAAAAAATTAATAAGGACATCACTCAATACACCATAGCCAATCTACCATCATTAGGAGGTGGTTCATCTATAAAAACCTATAAGTTTGATGCTGATGAGTGTCGTCGAGCTGTTTCTACTTTTCTTGTGTGTGGCAAGCATTCATTTAGGACAGTTGAAGAACCGGGATTTAGATACATGATGAGAATTGCTAGTCCTAATTTTAAGAATATAAGTAGAGTAACAGCTGCTCGGGATGTCCTTATGTATTATGCAAAAGAGAGAGATCATGTTAAAGAAGAGATGGCTAAAGCACCTGGTTTAATTTGTCTAACTTCCGATAATTGGAACTCAGAGCATACTAATGATGAATATATTTGCATTACTGCTCATTGGATTGACAAAGATTGGAAGCTACAAAAGAGAATCATAAGGTTTAGAGCTTTATTTCTTCCATATGATGGTTTGAACATAGCGGATGAACTTGTTTTATGTTTATCTCAATGGGGTATAGACAAGAAAATTTTAGCATCACTTTGGATAATGCTTCTTATAATGATGTGTTGGTTTCTTGTCTTAAAAATAGTTTTCGTATGTAACCAAACTATTTTGTGTGATGGTGCTTTTTTTCAAGTTAGATGTTGTGCACATATTTTGAATCTTATAGTTAAAGCTGGTTTGGAACTTGCTGATGATGTTGTTGGTAAGATTCGAAATGGAATTAAGTACATAAAAAAGTCAGGAATTCGTAGGAAAAAATTTTATGATGTGGCCGACAAAAATTTTCATTTGAATGTGACCAAAAAGTTGCGTCAAGATGTGTGTGTGAGATGGAATTCTACTTATTTGATGCTTGAATCTTCTGTCTACTATAGAGATGTGCTAGATTATTGGGGCCAACGGGATAAAGGATATCAAATATTTGCACTTTCGACGAGGAGTGGAGAAATGTTGTTATTCTTTGCAAATTTTGAAAGTCTTTTATGATGTGACTTGTATTTTTTCGGTTCCAATTATCCGACGGCCAATCTTTATTTGAGAGGGTTTGGAAGATTCACAAGGTTTTGCTTGATCTGATTAAAGGTCCTCATTCTTTTTAACTCCAATGGTTAAGCAAATGCAAGAAAAATTTAATAAATATTAATGAGTATTCGTTGGTATTGTCATGTCTTTGCAATTTTAGATCCTCGTTACAAGTTGAATTATGTGCGATTGCTTTACTACAATCTATGGTATTCATGCTTCTGATTTTGTTGAAACCATTCTTACCAATCTTAGACTCTTGCTTGACGAGTATGCTAAGAAATTCAAATCCACATCTTCCTCTTTGGCTGAGAATTCTAATGTCTCAGATAAAGATCCCGTTGATTCTAGTTTGCACCATAGTGTTGATTTTGGGGGAGATTTTGATGAGAGTGATGATTATAAACGGTATTTAAATGAATCTAGCACTAAGAGTGAAAAGTCACAGTTGGACATTTATTTGGAAGAACCGGAGCTTGAGTTGAATAGTCAAATAGATGTTTTGATTATTGGAGCAAAAGCTCGATTCGATATAATGAGCTTTCATTATTGGCTCGTGATCTTTTGGCCATTCCAATATCGACTGTAGCTTCTGAATCGGCTTTTAGCATGGGTAAAAAAGTTATCACACCTTTGAGGAGTTCACTTAAGCCAAAAATGGTTCAAGCCGTTGTATGCCTTGATGATTGGATGCGAGCTAAGGGATTTTCAACGGGTAATTATTATTCTCGTTTTATTGTTGTAATTTTATATTATTTTTTATCAATTTGATAATCTAATTATTTATTCTTATTTCATGTTAGAAGTTGGTGACAAGAATGACGGTGAGGACGATGAGGACGATGAGGACGATGAGGACGATATTTCTTCGATTGCTTTTTAGGTTATCTTCTTTTCTAACTATTGATAATTTAATTTAGCTTACAATTTATAGTTTATTATAAAATTAAATATGTTAATTGGTTAATGTAAAGATATTTTGGTTGGTTGATTATATTTTGCAGGTTTTTCGTCTTTGTTTTGGGATTGTTGGTGATGTTTTTCTCTTTGTTTAGTGATATTTTTTTTTGTTTTGGCACTATTTTGTTCTTTGTTTGTTCTTTGTTTGATCTTTGTTTTGGGCTGTTTTGATGGTGTTTGATGTTGTTTTGAAATTTGTTTTGAGGTTGTTTTATTGTTCTTTTATGGTATTTTATTGTTCTATTGTCGTATTTAATATTATTTCGATATTGTAGAACTTTTGTTTTATTATTAATTGGGTTATTATTTTAGTTCAAACTTGTTTCAATTTTAATATAATTACTTTTTACCGCTCGTTGTTATTTTTACCCTTTTACGGTTAGTCTAGCAGCATACTATGTTGTCTTTAAATAAGCTTTCATGACAAAATATTGTAAGGATTACATCTGATTGGTTATAGTGGAGAATATAAAAGTTGTTATTTTCATTTCCTTTGAATAAAAAAAAATATCAAGACTTAATTTATTATTTTCAATTTAATAAAATAAAAAAATAATCTGGTAGGGCGGGCAGGCTCAGTTTACCAATTCTATGTCGGGCCGGGCTTGGACATTTTTAGGCCCATATTTCGGTCGGGCGGGCCCGGGCTTAGAAAATGGGCTTAAATTTTTAGTTGGGCCCGGCCCGAGCCCGGCCCGGCCCGGCCCATGTACACCTCTAATCTGCACTATAATGTTAAACTATAATCTTTAACATTACACATATTTATCCTTTATTTTATGTAAGTGTATGAATTCTAATTAAAATTTATCCTGCAATGCTTATAATTATTAATTAAAATTGAAACAATAATAACTTATAACTTAAAACAAACACTCTCTTTTTACATTCTTCTTAATTATATATTTCAAGATCGAACCCGATTTCAAAGTTCAATCTAGTACTTAAAGTTATTTTTATCTAATTACATATTTGAACTTGGTTTTAAGGTTCAATTTGAAATTTTTTTTGTCCAATTGGATAGCTAAACTTGACTTTTATGTTCAAATTGGTACATAAACCTGGCTTTTTTTGTCCAAATTAATGCTTATAGTAAATCTTTTGTTTAAACCAATTTAAATTATGAAGCCAAACTTAAGTACTAATTTAAACCAAAAAAAATCAAGTTCAGGTATCTAATTTAAAACTTGAGGCCAAATTTAAATATTAAAATAGACAAAAAAAATTAAAAGTACAAATTTGAAACTTAAAACCAAGTCCGGACAAAGTGGAATAAACATTTAAAAGAATATTCGGCTCTATTCCACCCCACTTTGGATGTGTAAAAGGGATGGGGGTTTTTCCATCAATACCGATGGCACTGTTGGGGAGGGACCATCTAAGCATGGGCATACGAATGTAGCGACCTAAAATTTGCTTGGGCGCTAATTGAGGAAATTATTAAAAATTTGAAAACAGAGTTTCAATTTTATTTAAAAAGGGAGTCGCCACCGATCTTTTTTCTAGGTGTGATCGGACACCTAATAAATCCTCTTTTTAAAGAAAAGTCATTTTTTTTGAATTTTCTTAAAAAAGGGGCCGGGTTTGAGTCTGCGTCAAAATTCCAGAGAAAAAAATAGGATTCGGGAGTCGATTACGTGCGAGGAAGGTATTAGCACCCTCGCGACGCCCAAAATTGGTATCTCGTTAAACGTGCGTTGTCTTAATTTTCAAAAATACAAGTTCAATTTAATATTTAATCGTGATCCGATTGAGACACGAATTTTTTTAAAAAAACGAGAATTTTAAGACTCAAGAATTTTTTTTAAAACCCGAGAATTTTTGAAAACACGAAATTTTTTTTAAAACCCGAAAATTTTGAAAACACGAAATTTTAGAAATACGAAAACTTTGAAAACACGAGAATTTTTTGAAACACGAATTTTTTTTGAAAACACGAAATTTTTGAAAACACGGAAATTTTAAAACACAATAATTTTTTTTTAAAAAAAATGAAATTTTTGAAAACTCGAAAATTTTGAAAACACGAAATTTTGGAAATACAGAAACTTTGAAACACGAGAATTTTTTTTAAAACACGAATTTTTTTTGAAAACACGGGATTTTTGAAAACACGAAATTTTTTTTTAAACCCAAAAATTTTGAAAACACGAAATTTTAGAAATACGAAAACTTTGAAAACACGAGAATTTTTTTGAAACACGAAATTTTTTTGAAAACATGAAAATTTTGAAATACGAAAATTTTTGAAAACACGAAAATTTTTAAAACACGAGAATTTTTGAAATACGAGAATTTTGAAAACACAATTTTTTAAAACACGAAAATTTTGAAAATCGACAATTTTCTCAAACACAAAAGTTTTGAAACTCGAAATTTTATTTTATTTTTTGATTTTTTGATTTTTTTAAAAGGCGTATCGTATTTAATATTTAATCGATGATATTCACCCAACATAGCGATGAAATCAACGACTAGTGTATAATCGATTCGTTGCCTTATTTATTAAAATTAAATTTTATAAATGAAATCACCCAATAATATTTAAAAAAAACATAACAATGTTAATATAATTGAAATAAAACAACATTAAAAATATAGACTAAATGGATAAATAAAAAAAAAGTTCAAAAAATATACCAAAGCCCAAAGTTATGGGCTGCTGAAATCCACCACTTTTCCTTTTTTTTTGGGCTGCCGAAATGGGTTCACAATGAAGTGGGCCTGCACTGATTTGGGCTGCTGCTTGGGAAGATGGGCTGCTTGTTTGGATTTGGAGTGGGCTGCTTTTTTTTTTTTATGCTATATTTTTTTTAAAAAAAATGGGTTGCTGCTGGGTGTCTCCCCGGGTCAGGTCGGGTTGGATGGGCCGCGGGTCGAGTCAAGTCGACCCGACTGAATTTAATTTTTTTCTTTTTTTTTCTTTCCTTTTTTCTTTCTTCTTTTTCTTTCTTTTTTTCTTTTTCTTTCCTTTTCCTTTTCTTCTTCTTTCTTCTTCTTCTTCTTCTTCTTCTCCTTTCTTCTTCTCCTCCTCCTAACGTCTTCGTCCCTCCTCTGTCTCCTCCTGATCGCTTCTCTCTCCTCTTCTTCTTCTCCTTCTCTCTTCCTTTTCTCCTTTTTTTCTTTTTTTTCTTTTTTTGTGGGGTTTTTTGTGAAATCTTGGGGGTTTTATTTTTTGGGGAAAAATCTCCTTTTATAGCCTTTTTTTTGCAGTGGCAAGTGGCTAGGGTAAGGAGGCCATCCCTTAGGTGGTGGTTGGAAAATCGAAGGTGGGTCTTGAAATCATTGGATTTTTGGAGATTTTCCGATAGAAGGACTAAACTATAAATGATAAAATTGTTGGGGTTAAAGTGTAATTTTGAGAAAGATTAGGGGTAAAATGTAATTTTAAAAGTTTTGGGGCTAAAATGTAATTTTAGGAAAGTTTAGGGTTAAAATGTAATTAAATTTTTTAAATTTTTAAAATTTTTTAAAATTTTTTAAAATAAACCCATAATTAATCCAGGACAAAATTTAGTGCTTATAATGCCCTCTTTGCTCATTCTTTGTGAAACAGGATAGAGCAAAGACTTAAAAGCGCTTAAATTTTGTTCGATGTCCAATATTTATTCTTTATTGAAAAATAGAAATCGAAAATAGCTCGACATGTGACACTAAGCTCAACTCACTTCTCAGATTATGAGTTGATCTTTGAAAACAAAATTGAAAATACCTCGGCGTGTGATTCGAGGCTCAACTCACCTCTCGCAATGTGAGTTGATTTTGAAAAGCTGAATTGAAGATACCTCAACGTGTGACTCGAGGCTCAACTCACCTCTCATAATATGAGTTGATTTTTTGAAAATGAAAATTGAAAAATACCTCGGCGTGTGACTCGAGGCTCAACTCACCTCTCGCAATATGAGTTGATTTTGAAAAGCGAAAATTGAAAAATACCTCGCGTGTGACACGAGGCTCAACTCACCTCTCGCAATATGAGTTGATTTTTTTTGAAAAGCAGAATTGAAAAACACCTCGGTGTGTGACTCGAGGCTCAACTCACCTCTAGCAATATGAGTTGATTTTTTGAAAATGAAAATTGAAAAATACCTCGGCATGTGACCCGAGGCTCAACTCACCTCTCGTAATATGAGTTGATTTTGAAAAACGAAAATTGAAAAATACCTCGGTGTGTGACCTAAGGCTCAACTCACCTCTCATAATATGAGTTGATGATTTTTTTTGAAAAATGAATTGAAAAACACCTCAACAGATGACTCGAGGCTCAACTCACCTCTCATAATATGAGTTGATTTTGAAAACGAAAATTGAAAAATACCTCGGCGTGTGACCCGAGGCTCAACTCACCTCTCATAATATGAGTTGATTTTTTAAAAATAGAAATTGAAATAATTTTAAAAAGTATCAAAATTTCAAAACATATCATCCTGGTGGAACTCGAATGTCTTCCTTGTCCTTGGTTGATGCACACTATCATCAAAACCTTTTGCTTTATTGGAATACTTGTATATGTCATGTTATCATGATATGCACATGTTTGGTCTTAAATACTTTTATGCCTACATGATTATGCCATACATACAGGCTTGTTTGCAGATATCTCTTTTCGTTACGACTCTCATGATGACTGCATTCATTGCTTCGATTCTTGATTTCCCTTTCAGGTTTTGTACCCATCCTCGAGTAATCTGCGTTTCTCGTGTATCACCCTTTTACCCCTTGTTGAACTTTGTCCTTGCTTTGAGGCTCTTGCACTTACCAAATTCTCATCCAGGTAATACTCAACATTTCTTTTGTTTAGAGTATGTCCTGTCACTATTTATCATTTAGATGAACCACACATGAGATGCATGAAATTAGGAAAGTAGGTACGAAAGAAATACCTCACATTCATATTTATTCCAAAAGCAATAAGCAAAGAAAATTGACAAGGAAAAGCTCAATAAAGAAAACATTATAAAGAAAGGAAAGCAGATTCAATTGTCACAAATGCTCTAGATATTCAACGCATGAACTTCTCCACATTTCTTCATCCCGGATCTCTTGAGCACGGCTTCTTGTGTAGAAGATTTGAGCTTCGGATCGCTTCAAATATTGAAATCTCGCCACATGACTCCCGCTCAAATCGTCTTGCTCCTTTTGTGCGAACCTCCTTCATTAGGACGCCTTTCGTGTTTTCATCCTAATCTTTTTTGTTTATCAAGACGCCTTTCGAGTTTTCATCTTGATCTTTTTCTTCTCTTTTTTTTCTTTTTTTATCAAGACGCCTTTTCGGGTTTTCATCTTGATCTTTTTCTTCTCTTTTTTATATTTTTTTCAAGACGCCTTTTCGGGTTTTCATCTTGATTTTTTTCTTCTTTTTTTAGGCATAGTACTTTTCACGGCATTTGAGTTCACCGGATTAGGTAACTCCTTCCCATCCATCTCGGTGAGAATCAAAGCTCTACCGAGAAAGCTTTCTTTACTGACGTCTGCCCTTCCCAATTTGGTGCCCATTTTCCTCGAAAGTCTTTTTGTATTGGGAGAATCTTTCTCAAGTCTGAGTTGCCCTCGTTGAATTCTCTTGGCCGCACCTTCTTTTCATGAGCCGTGATCATTCTCTTACGGTACTCATCCATGACAGATTGCCTTCAAGCATTTTTCTTCGATAAGATTTATTTGGTCATATCGAGCTTGAACCCATTCGATTCTTCTAGTTTCGACTCCATTAAGACTCGTAGAGAGGGATCTCAACTTCAATGGGCAAGACGACTTCCATTCCATAGACCACGGAGAAAGGAGTTGCTCCCGTAGATGTCCGCACAAATGTGCGATATGCATACAAAGCGAATGGTAGCTTCGTGCCAATCTTTATATGTCTCGGTCATTTTCCCAATAATCCTCTTAATATTTTTGTTAGTCGCTTCTCATCGCTCCGTTCATCTTTGGGCGATAGGGTGAGGAATTATGATGCTTTATTTGAAATCGCGCACACTTCTTTCATCATCTTGTTGTTCGATTTAAAGCGTTATCTCAAATAATTTTCTCGTGCAAACCGTACGACATATGATTTCTTTTTAAGAACACGCAAGCTGCAGTCTTCGTCACATTAGCAAATGAAGCGGCTTCTACCCATTTTGTGAAGTAATCTATAACCACAAAAATGAACCGATGGCCATTAGAAGCTTTTGGAGAAATTGGCCCTATAACATCCATGCCCCACATAGAAAAAGGCCACGGAGAAGTCATGACATGAAGGGGCGAAGGGGCTACATGAATTTTATCGCCATAAATTTGACATTTGTGACACTTTAAATGCGTAATTAATGCGATCGCTTTCCATCGTCAGCCAGTAATAACCGAGTCTCATAATCTGCCTGGCCATAGTGAAACCATTGGCATGCGTCCCACAAATTCCTTCATGGACATCTTCAAGTATTTTTCTGGCTTCAACAGAATCCACGCATCTCAGGAGCACTTGATCTTTTCCTCTTTTGTACAGGATATCCCTATCAAGGACAAATCCCACCGCCATTCTTCTGATTATTCTTTTGTCGTTCTCATTTGCTTGCTCGGGATACCTTTGATTCTTGACATATTCTAAGATATCATGGAACCACGGCCGTCCATCTGTCTCTTTTTCAATGCTAAAACAATGTGCAGGGACCTCATATATGCTCATTTGGAGAGGCATTATTTCTGTTTCTCTGGACGCTTTGAACATTGAGGCCAAAGTGGCCAAGGCATCAGCCAATTGGTTTTCTTCTCATGGGAAGTAGTTAAAAGTCACTTCTTTGAATTCTTTGACCAGCTCCGCCACGAGATCGCGATATTTGACCAATTTCGAATCTCTCACTTCCCAATCTCCATGGATTTGGTAAATCACCAACGCTGAGTCCCCGTACACTTCTAATATTTTGATGTTTCGTTCAATAGCTGCATGAAGGCCCATGATGCAAGCCTCATATTCTGCTACATTATTGGTACAGAAGAAATTTAATCTGACAGTGAGTGGATAATGGTTCCCTTCCGGTGACACTAAGACTGCTCCAATCCCATGCCCTAATGCATTCGATGCACCGTCAAAGCTCATCTTCCATGATTTCTCTTTTGACGACTCACATTCTTTTTCTGTAATGCACATCAAGTCTTCGTCTGGGAAATCAAATCTCAATGGCTCGTATTCCTCTGTTGTTCGAGTTGCCAAGAAGTCAGCTATCGCGCTCCCCTTTATCGACTTTTGACTCACATATATAATGTCGTACTCTGATAGTAGGATCTGCTATCGTGCCATTCTTCCTGAAAGTGCAGGTGATTCCATCATGTATTTTATTGGGTCCAGCTTTAAAATTAACCACGTCGTATGATACAACATATATTGTCTGAGCCTTCGAACTACCCAGACCAAAGCACAACAGAATTTTTCAATTGACGGGTACTTTGCTTCATATCCTGTGAACTTCTTGCTGAGGTAGTAAATCACGCTTTCTCTTTTCCTTGACTCATCATGTTGCCCCAGTACGCAACCCATTGAGTTTTCGAACACAGCTAGATATAATATTAACGGTCTTCAAGGAGTTGGCGGTACTAGCACCGGAGGGTTAGATAAATACTGTTTTATCTTGTCAAAAGCCACTTGGCACTCATCATTCCACTCTCTCGGATTATGTTTTCAAAGGAGTCGAAAAATTGGGTCACACTGGTTGGTAAGTTGAGCAATGAATCGAGCGATGTAGTTCAACCTCCCTAAAAATCCTCTGACTTCTTTTATGTACGCGGAGGTGGTAATTCTTGTATGGCTTTTATCTTATCTGGATCAACTTCAATACCTCTCTCACTAACAATGAAGCCGAGTAATTTTCTTGAGGTAGCTCCGAAAATACACTTGGCTGGATTAAGTTTCAGTTGGAACTTTCTTAGTCTTTCGAACAATTTCTTGAGGTTCCCAATATGCTCTCTTTCCCCCCGAGATTTGGCAATCATATCATCAACATAAACTTCTATCTCTTTGTGCATCATGTCATGAAATAGCATCACCATTACCCTCTGATATGTTGCCCCGGCATTTTTTAATCCGAACGGCATCACCTTGTAGCAAAATGTTCCCCACATCGTTATGAAGGTAGTTTTCTTCATATCCTCGGAAGCCATCTTTATCTGATTATAACTCGAAAATCCATCCATGAAAGAAAACAATGAATGTTTTGCTGTGTTATCCACCAACGTATCGATGTGTGGCAAGGAAAAATTATCTTTAGAACTTACTCGATTCAGATTACGATAATCCACGTACATTCGTACCTTACCGTCTTTCTTCGGTACTGGGACTATGTTAGCTACCCATTCTGGGTATTTGGAGACTTGTAGGAAGCCAGCATCAAATTGTTTCTTGACTTCTTCTTTTATCTTTAACAAGATTTCGTGTCTTATTCGTCTCAACACATTGAATAGGTTTGCATTCTGGTTTCAGTGGGAGTCTATGGACCACTACATCCTCGTTCAACCCTGGCATGTCTTGATACGACCATGCAAATACATCTTTATACTCACGAAGCAAGGCGATCAAATCATGTTTGGTGTTATCTGAAATGGAGGTCCCAATCTTCACTTCTTGCCTCTTTTCTTCATTTTCCAAGTTCACTGTCTCAACAGATTCTTGGTGGGTAGGATCTGTTTATCTTCTTGTTCTATCATTCTTTGTAAGTCAGGAGACGAGACTTAATCTTCAGCATTTTCCTCAGCTTCGAAATCTCCTAAACAAATAGCTTTCTCAAAATCGATTTCAGGGCTTGTAACGGGATTGTTCATGTCGTTGGTATCTGAGCACCTAAAAAGTGAATGGAAAAGAAAACTATAGAGGAGTATCAAAGGATTGGAACCAACAAGTATATGTTTTGGCATGATATGAGATATATGTAAGGATAGGCTGTGAGAAGGAGAATAATTATGAAGTTAATGAGAATGAAAAGATTATGACAAAATGCATCTCCATTAATATTCATTTAAATAATAAAGAGCAAACATAAGCTCTTACAAAAGAATCCCACTATTACTTAGGGACACACAAAAAAGGAGAGTTAACATTGAGCATTACTCGGAGAGGACTTAGAAACTACGAGAAGATCCACAAAGAATTCAATTGTTCAAAATGAATCCAGGAGGACAAGGCGTATCATTGAAACATCTTCAATTGCATTATCTCCTTTGTCAATAACATTTATCTCGACGCTCAAGACCCTTTCAATCAATAACAGCGTGATTCGTGAATTATCTCGCATACAGGTACATCATTCCTGCAGATGTAAATGTTTTTGACAAAGGAGGATACGCTATGGGCTCCCATCCCAATTCCTGGCCTGAGGCTCTTGCAATCCTTCTTTCTTGATCTTTCGCAACTATTTTCTTCTTTGTCGTACATCCGCTTGAACCCTAAACCGACGAGCCTTGTGGTGTAATGGCTTTAGTGCTCTAACTATCCCTTGCGATATTTTCCCAAACCTTTCTTCGCTTGGGCTCCCTTTCCCACAGTCAGCTTAATTTCCATTTTGGTATTCCTTGACAGCTTGGGCGTGGGAATCTTATTTTCTTCAGTAACAAATGTAGCATTGATAAATTCGAAGGAACGAAAGGAACATTCTACTGCATCTTTATTTACTTCAATGTAGGGTGCGTCAGTAGAGATAGATACAACAATGTCTTCTTCACCAACGATCGTGATCAGCGGCTATCCAGATAAACTTTACTTTTGATGGAGAGATGAAGGCGCCCAAAGAGAATGGATCCAAGGCCTCCCTAAAAGGCAATTATCTGGCGTGATGTCCATGACCGAACTCGATATCATATGTACATGGGCCCACTTCTAGAGGAATCTCGATCTTCTCCATGACCTCTCGTCATGTCCCATCAAATGCCCTTACTGTAGAGTGACAAGGCCTAAGATAAGACATATCAATTGGTAGCCTAGAAAACATGGCCAAAGGCATGACATTGAGTGCAGACCCGTTGTCAATAAGCACATTCGGTATTATATAACCCTTGCAATTGGTTGTAATGTGCAATGCTTTTATGGAGCCCCTACCGTTTGGTGGTATTTCGTCATCACTAAAAGAGATGAAATTATCCGCATTCAAGTTGTTCACCCACCTATCAAGCTTTTCAATAGATACGTTGCTTGCCACATACGCTTGATTCAATACTTTCAGCAAAGCATTTCGATGTGGTTCTGAGTTCAACAGTAGAGATAACACCAAGATTCTTGTTGGCTGCTTGTTCAACTGCTCCATGACATTATATTCACTGTGTTTGATGAACTTCAAGAATTCATGTGCTTCATCCTCATTCACAGGTCTTTTAATCTCTTGCTCAGACTGTATTTCAACATCAACCTCAGTATCATGCATTGGTGCCTTTCCTTTCTGATTTGAGTCAACAGCTTTCTTCTTTGGTTCACCTATTTCAGGAGAATAACACCTCCCGCTGCGGGTGAAGTGTCCCACTCTGCTAATATCTCCAATCACAGCCTTTGACTTTTTACCTTCGGGTATGACAATATTAACATCATATTTCCATGGTACTACCTTATTGTCCTTGTAAGGGAAAGGAGATGGCACTTCAATTACCACATTTGGTTTGACTTCCTTCTTCTTGGCCTCATAATAAATCACCAGAGGTCGATCAGCACTATAAGTGATAGTTGATGGTTGATTATCAGAGGCGCATATTTCCCTTTCCTCGGCCTCATCCATTTTATCAAAGATCTTGACCTCATTGTTATCCATCATGTCCTGAAGTAATTTTCTAAATCCTTCACAAGACTAGATGTCATGCCTTCAATACCATGAAAATCACAAAAATATTGACTCTTTGTGTTTCCTTCTTTGAAAATTCTGTTGGGATAACAAAACGGCCCCTTTTTAACCATTACCTCCCAAACCTTCTGCAGAGGTGTCTTTATTTCAGAAACGTAACTTTTAGCTTGCCGCATGTCCTCTTTTGTCACCGCGTTCATGTTCCCTTCAGTATGGTTAGGGAGCGAATTTTCAGCCACATTACTAGTGCCATCAAATCGTAAAATCCCTGCATCAATAAGACCTTGAACCCTTCTTTTAAAGGCTAAACAATTTTCTATAGAATGCCCCTGGTTTCCAGCATGGTACATGCAACTAGCATTAGGATCGTACCATTTTGGGTATGGAGGCTTCAAGGGTGCCATATAATGTGGGGATATTAATTGTCAACTTTAACTAGTACGTCTTCAATTATATCCCTAGGAATTCAAATAGTCTTATCAGCTAGTTGAATCCTCATCCTAGTTTGCTTGGGTTTTTCTAGACCTAGCTATTTAAACATTTTAGACGGCATAACATTGATGCTTGCCCCTAAATCAGCTAAAGCGTTATCAATAGATAAACTACCAATTAAACATGGAATTGTAAAGCTCCCTGGGTCTTTTAATTTTCGTGGTAGTCGTTACGTAACATTCTTTGAGCATCTGCGTTTAATTCCACATGCGACTCCTCGTCTAACTTTCGCTTGTTTGTTAAAAGCTCTTTTAAAAATTTCATTGAATCTGGCATCTGTGAAAGAGCTTCAAGAAATGGAAAATTAATATGTAATTTCTTTAAAAGTTTAAGAAACTTACCGAACTATTCATCTGAATTATCTTTCTTCACCGCTTCGGGGTATGGTATTCGAGGTTGATATTCTTTAACTACTGGTTTTGGCTTTTCTTGGTTTTCCTCAACCTTACCTTCACTTACCACAGGTTCTTGCCTTGGCTCAGATCTAGATTCTACTAACCCTTCACTATTTTGAGCTGTTATGGCTTGAAGTTGCTCCCTTGGGTTAGTCTCCGTGTTACTTGGCAAGCTACCTTGTGGTCGTTCAGAGATCAGCTTAACGAGCTGCCCTAACTGATTCTCAATTCTTTTAATCGATGCTTGTTGATTTTTAATTGTTGTCTCAGTGTTTTGGAAACGTGTTTCTGACGCCGCGATGAATTTTGTCAGCATCTCTTCAAGGTTCACTTCTTTTCACGTGGGTAGAAATTTGTTGTTGGAAATTTGGAGGGGGTGGTTGTTGTCTCTGATTTCATTGGCCACCCCATGAGAAATTGGGGTGGTTCCTCCAACCTAGATTATAAGTATTACTAAATGGGTTATTTTAAGATCAAAAATTGTTACCCATATAGTTAATTTGTTTTCGCTTTCCATGCCTGGATTGTAAGGTGGGTACTCAGGATTCGCCACGCCTCCTAGATTCGAGTCATATTGCATTACTGGGTGTACCTGCAAAGAATCACATACGCCATTAATTTTTTTATTTATCATCTCTACCTGGTGGCATGGTGACTGCGTCGAGGTTGAAAACTCCGGCTGCTTTAGTTGGCCTTATCCTCGTGAGTTGCCAATAATAGTTGTTCAGTGACATCTTCTATATAAATTCGTAGGCCGCCTCAGGAGTCTTGTTATTCAGGGTTCCACCGGCGGCTGAATCAATCAACTGTCTGGTTGAGGGGTTCACACCATTGTAAAAATTTTGGGCCTGTAACCACAAGGGTAAACCATGGTGTGGGCACCTTCTCAACAAATCCTTATATCTCTCCCATGCATCATAAAGTGTTTCTAAATCCATCTACACAAAAGAAGAGATATCATTCTGTAATTTGGTCATTTTGGCCGGCAGAAAATATTTAATAAAAATTTTTCGGTCATTTGGTCCCATGTAATGATTGATCATCGTGGTAGAGAATGTAACCACTGTTTGGCTTTATTCCTCAAAGAAAAAGGGAATAACCGAAGATGGATGGCATCATCAGAAACACCATTTATTTTGAAGGTATCCCAAAATTCTAAGAAATTTGTCAAGTGATTATTTGGATCTTCATCCTACAAACCATCAAACTGAACAAATTGATGTATCATTTGTATAGTGTTAGGTTTCAGTTCAAAATTATTAGCAACAATAGCAGGCCTAATAATACTTAACTCAGTTCCTGTTAAATTAGGTTTAGCATAATCATACATAGTTCGAGGATTCACTTGACGATTTATTCACTTGACTTGATCTGTAGGATTCCCTAATTTATATTAATACCTCTTTCGAGGCTACAACGTCTAACCCTAGGTTGATTAGTTGAAATTTCTTTCTAATTAAACCCTCTAGAATTGCATTAACTCGATCTATGGACTCCCATATTAGGTTTGACCCTAATCCGGCAAATTTATGTTATCAACTCCACTTAACTATGCTAGATCTACTCCTAGGCAGGGACTTTTGCTCCACCACCTAAGCACATCAATACTTGAATCAATATCCCGAAAATACCAAAACAAGAATTAAGAACACATAGTTAAGAACAAATCAAGTATTTATCATACAGCTGAGATAACAATAACAAGATTTGTCTTAGGTTTCATCCCCCTTAGGTATTTGAGGGGTTTAGTTCATAGTTAAAAAGGAAAACATCTCAGAAAAAAAGATAAAACAAAACATAAGAAAACCCTAAAACCTCTGAAGGAATTAAAGAAGAGATCCTCCGTCTTGAGTATGATTCTGGCTTCTTGAGATGAATCAACTGGCTACCCTTGAGTGAATCCCACAATTCTGACCCTCTGGCTTGGCTCCTTGGCCTAGTTGAACCTCCCTTGAAGGTTGGCCTCTAGGGTCTTTATATAGGCTTTTGAAATGTCTTTCTTTGCCTCTAAGTACCCTAATCCGAATAGAACTCTTCTTTTCCACTGCAGGGACACGCTCATGGCACACGCCCGTGTGAATCGAGGTTAGGTCATGTTTGGATCTGTTGAAGAGGAACGACCATGTATTTCAGGGTCCAGGTCGTCATCGGCTCTTCTTAAGGGGCACGGCCATGTGGTCTTGTGCCCAGGCCGTGTCGATTTCGTGATATGGCCCATTTTTCTGTTTTCGGCCCGTTTCTCGTTCTTTTCATCCTCCGGTGCTCTCCTGAGTATAAAACATGAAAACAAAGGATTAGGAGCACCTATTTTCATAATTAAAGGGATAAATCATCCAAAATTATGCTAAATATGAGATTAAAATATGTTTATATTACAGTTTATCACTTTTACTGTCATTCCTTTTACTTTCTATCCAAATATAAGTACTATTGTGACATTTACTATTGGAAATGTCTGAATCAATATGAAGGCTATAATGTCACTAAGTCAACAAAATAAATATAATTTCCAAACAATTATATGTAATATTCGCCTGTGGAATATGCCAAAATCTTCAAATATCTAAAAAATTAGCAACTTTAAGTGCATCGAGCTTTCGACTAATTTTGTACTATCAAATATTGGAATAATATTTTCTTGTTTTAATACCAAATAAGATGAATATTTTCTATCTATAATGATAGAATTTGTAACTATATTATCATGTCTTTCCTCAAAAATATTAACAAAAACAACATATTTGGGCATATGCCACATATGTGGCCAATAATATTTCATATCAGAAAATAACAAAAACAATAACATAAGTTATCTTTACCCTTTAAAGAGTTATCTTGATAACTCTCATTGTTCTCTTATTTATTACTATGTTCTCACTTTTAGTTGTCAATGATTATATCTTTTATTTTCTTTATATTTGCATTCACGTCAGGGAATGTAACAAATCTGGTAGGGCAAACTTCTAAACACCTCTGTTGATTTTTTATTTTATAATCCCCATCATAAACATACGTGGATTTTAGATCAGAATCTATCCATTCATGTTGTCATGATTATTCTCTAATTATAATAAATATGATATAATAAATAAAACATAGTAAAATATACCTGAAGATCTTTAACATCATCATCACCTTGACTATTATCACGAGCATCCATTCTGAGATTGGATCTTTCAACATCTGAAGATTGATTTGTGGGCGACTTGAAAGATTTTGAAAAAATATAGAATCATCGTCTTGATAACGCGTTATAAAATAAAAGAGATGTAGAGAATAAAGAACAAAGAAAATATGAAAGCAATAGAAAATGTACTTTATTGATCAAAATGGATGGTTACAATGCTTCATCGTAGTCTCTATTTATAGGCATAAGAAGTATAAAAGAAGTAGAGATTTAATTCTAATAACTATTAGAATTTAAAGTATATCAAAACTTTATCTTGATCATGATGGACATCCATTTAATAAGATATTCATAATGATTATAATTTTATATTTAATTAATGATTCATATATATATTATAGTTAAGTTTAGAAATAAAATTTAAAATAATTTTAATTTTAATTTTAGGAATAATTTGTTAAATATATATTCTTTAATTTTGGAATTAAAATTCAAAATCATTTTAGAAATAATATATATCTACTACTATTTAATTTTAGAAATAAAGTTTTGTTTTTCTAAATATTTAGTTTTAAATTTTAAATAAATTTTAGAATTAAAGTTTTATTTTTTAATTTATAATTTTAAAAATAATATATAAAATATTTGTTATTTTAGAAATAAATTTTAAATAATTTATTTTGTAAAAAATAAAGTTTTAAATTTTAATTAATTTGTTTTAAAAATAAAGTTTTAAATAATATATAAAATATTTAAATCAATTGATTTGCTCTTATTTGCAACATTTTGAGGTTCTTTGCATCAAACATGTATTGAGAGAAGGAAATGTTTGTGGCGATTTTCTAGCATATGGGGATTTAAAGTTTTGCTTTCTCAGGAAGCTCCTCTTAGAATTAGAGCTTTTTGCTTGAAGATGGTGCTATGGTATCTCATGAATAGTCTGTTAAGCAGCCTTGTCCTTAGGCTATGATGTTAGCCTCTTTTTCATATCCAAAACAAAAATATTATGGAAAGAAATCATTATTGATGCTTGAAACATGCACCTAATAAATAACAGTCAACAAACTGGAGAGAGATTTAATAGCTACACATCAAGCGATGCTTGTTCTTCCAGTAGATATCTGCACCCAAAAACTGAGAAACTTAAAACCCATTTCATTGAAGATGGAAAAGGCAAAGAGCATCAATAGAAAGGGGGGGACAAAACTTAAGAGCTGGAATTGGGAAAAGGGGACACTAAAGAGGGAAGGCTGGAGAATGAGGGAGTTGAGAGAGACGAAAGCGAGAAAGGTTAAGAGAAGAGCCAAGGCAGTCTCTGCTGCATCCACATAGGTTAGGACACCGATATTTTTCTTTTCCTCTACTATGATGGAATTTTGGTGCATGTATTTTTTTTTTTGAATCATGAAATCAGATTGGGCTTATATATTAACTTAAACAAGTTTATAGAAAAAAGAAATAACTGAAGCCCATAAATGTATGGCTCGAATATTTGAAAAAAACAAGGAAAAATCTAGAAAATTGTAATTCAAAAATAAAAAAATCTACCGACCTAATTGCCCAATGAGATGTCCCTTCGCCTGTCTGACCCTTCATTTCTGTCATTTCTGCATTTATGGCGATCTACATTTCCAAAGGGGTATTATTGCTTTCTGATGACTTTTGCTTCACTCTTTGTACAACCCCTTCGTCTGCTTCATTCTCTCCTTTATCCTCTCAATCATCTCCCTATCACTTTCATTTCGCTTTTCTTTGCATAATCCGAACGCCATTATTCGAGTAACTTTCTTCTTTTCTTCTCAAGGTTTAGTGGCTAATATATGTGCTAGATTATTGGTGATCTAGGGATATATTCGAACTCAAACCTTACGCCTCTCGAGTTTTATTCTGTGAATATCATGAATAAATGGGCCTATTAGGGATTTATCTAGATTTGTGTTCTTGCATTTCTTAATAACTGATAAAGAGTCTCCTTCTATGATGATATTCTCTTTGTTCATGTTGAGAACGATCTGAGTTGCTTGACGGCATGCAACTGCTTCAACAGCGAAAGTAGACGTTATCCCTCTGTGTATTGTTGTGCTTGAAATAAGAACTCTTCCACTGCTATTCCTAACAACCACACCAAATACCGAAGATTTGCTTCTCTCATCAAAGGCTCTATCGAAGTTTATTTTGATCTCTTGACCTGGTGGGTGCCTCCATTTAGTTTCTATAATAGCAGTTTTTTGAATTTCTCTCCTAACTCCATCTAATTCTTTTAGGTAGCCAGAACAAAACTTGCAATTTGTTAACCTGATTCGCCCATTTTTTCATGCTCACAGGAGTTTCGGTCCCCTCATATGGCCTATAATGCAACACAAAAGATCCTGCCTTTTGCCAAAGTAAAGGATGTTAAGGACATGGTAAGCCATTCACCAAAGTCAATACTTGTACCTGTTGACAAATCGAGATTAGTTAATGCTCTCCACATTTCCATTGTTACAGGGCATTCTCGAAAGAGGTGATTCATCGTCTCATCTCCACCTCCACATCGAGGACATATACTACTGTTTGCGAGTCTTCGACAAGCCATATTCACCCTATTGGTCAAGTAGTTCTAGGAGATTTTCCAAATGAAAATTTTAATTTTTGTTAGAATTTCAATCGCCATAGCTTTCTGTAAAATCCTATAGATGTTTTGTAAAGAATAAGCTATATGATCAAGGCTTTATAATAGTTTATAGGAACTTCTTCTGAAAATACGCTGACGATTCCTCCTCCAAGCCGTAAAATCTTCGTGAGGTTCCAATGATGGGGAATTTGGAGGATCAAGTCCGCCACATCTCTGGGAAGGTATTAACTATCGATCTCTATCCCATTCTCTCGCTATTATTGTCGATTAAATCGCTACTTTATCAAATTGCAAATTATCAACTCTTGACATTAATCGCCATTAGCATAATTCGATATCCATGCATCTTGATGGCGAGATATTCAACCCGTACCAACTCTCCAAATCAACCCTTCTCTAATGTATCCTTAGGCGCCCAAATACTACGCCACACATATGAACATGAATTCTAAACGAGAATTACGAAAGTTACTTTCGGAAAGTACTTGGCTTTAAAACTTTTGCGACTAAAGAATCTGGAAAATTAAGCGACCTCCACCCTTGTTTAGCTAAAGAGAGATATTAAACTGAGCCATATTTCTGAAGCCCAGCCCCCTCTTCGTCTTTGCTCCTGCATAGCTGCTTCCACTGGCACCAATGGATCCCACGTTTTCCAGCCCCTTTCTGCCACCAAAATCTTGCTAATTTGCCTTCTATCATTGCACATAAAACTTTAGGAAAAAGAAAGACTGACATGGCATAAGTAGGTATAGCCTGTAAAATTGCTTTAATAAAGATTTCCTTTCCACTTTGTGACAGTAATCTCGTACTCCATCCTTCTATCTTCAAAGCAATTCTATCAACTAGATTCTGAAAAGCTTCTTTTTTTTTGTCTACCCACCATATTAGGAAGTCCCAAGTATCTCTCCGGGCTTGAAGAACATCTTACACCTAATAGTGTTGAAACTGCTGCTTTGGACTCTTCATTAGTATTCGAACTATAAAAAATTACTGATTTTCCAAAATTGACACATTGTCCTGAACACCTTTTATACTCCTGAATTATACCTTTCAAGATCCTGGCTCCTTTTTCAGTTGCTTCGCCAAACAACATACAGTCATCCGCGAATAATAGATGGGATATTGTTGGCCCTCTTCTGCTAGCCCTCACTCCTTTAACCAATCCGTTTTGCTTTGCTGTTCTCATCAATGCTGAGAGACCTTCACTACAAATAAGAAAAAGGAAAGGACTTAATGGGTCTCCCTATCTTAGTCCCCTAGAAGATGAAAAGTTCTTCCTCTACTTCCATTGAAAGTAACTCCATAAGAGACTGTAGATATGCACTTCATTATCAATGCCACCCAGTTCATTTCAAATCCCATCTTTATCATCACCTCCTGTATGAAATCCCACTCCACCCTATCATATGCTTTGCTCACATCTAGCTTTATTGCCATAAAACCTTTTTTCCCTGTACGCTTGAGTCGAAACATATGTAGCAACTCATAAGCTAGAAGCACATTATTAGAAATTAGTCGGCCTGGAACGAATGCACTCTGAGCCATATCAATGCACTGTCCCATTACATTTTGTAGCCTATTAGCAATTGTTTTTGCTACTATTTTGTACAAAACTATGCAAAGACTAATGGGTCTAAAATTCACCAGGGTAGTGGGATTTTGAACTTTCGGAATAAGCACAATGTCCGTCATATTAGCCGTTTCAACCCCTTCCCCTCCATTCAAAATTTTTAGACAAAACTCCAAAACTTCTTTTCCCATAATATGCCAGTATTTTTGGACAAACAAAGCTGGAAAGCCATCTGGTCCTGGTGCCTTGGTGGATCCCATTCCTTTCAGTGCCATTCAAACTTCTTCTTCCCTAAACAGAGACTGTAGACCTTCATTAATCTTTTGGAAAATACTCTTATTAATCCCTTTCAGGGCCTTACTTGGATTTGCAAACCCTTTCGATGTAAATAAATTTTCAAAATAATTCGTGGCTTTTTCTTTTAGACTCAATTCATCCATAATCTCCTTTCCATCATCTAACAAGAGTTTGTTAATGAAGTTTACCCGTCTTCGAGTGGAAGCACATCTGTGAAAGTAAGCCGTATTTCTGTCTCCAAACTGAAGCCAATTAGTTCTAGCTCTTTGTTCCCAATAAACTTCATCTTTATCAATCTCCATGTTCAGATGAATTTTCTTGTCAATAATTTTTGCCAGCGTCTCTTCGTCCCTATCTTCCATCAACAAAACTTCTAGCTCTTTTGTTAACCTTCTTTTTTGTTCCCCTTTGCTGCACTTCAGGTCCCTCGCCCATTTCTTCAGCCCAGTCTGCACTATTTTTAATTTCTATACAAGCGGTTCTGATGATGACTCCCAAATATCTTTTAGGGTTCCCTCAAATGAATCTTCTAAAGTCCACCAGGCTTCAAAATGAAATCTTTGATCCCCTAAAAAACTTCTGTTACTATCTGTATTTACAATCAAAGGGAAATGATCTGAAACTGAATAAGGAAGATGCTGGACACTTCCCATAGGGAACAAAGTTAACCATTTCTCATTTGCAACCCCCATCCAATCTTTCTCTTACATTAGTTTCTGGAAGATTTCCTTTTTCCCATGTAAACGATGCTCCCAGTATCCTATATCCATTAGATGACACTCTTCCAATGTATCCCTGAATACTTTCATTCTTTTCTTATCCCTTGGGAGCCCACCCATTTTTTCAAATGAATACGTAATCTCATTGAAATGACCAGCAACTAGCCACGGGCAATTGCAATCACAACTTAATCTTTTAAGCAAGTTCCACACCAAATTTTGGTCTTTCAAATATGGTGAGCCGTAAAAACCTGTAAACTGCCAGTCTTCTTGTCTACTATCCTCCTTTACCATTATATTAATATGCCATTTAGAATAGCTTTTCAATGTTACCTCAATGCTATCTTTCCAAGCTAAACACAGCCCACCTCGAGTTCCTTCTGCTTCCACATCAATCCCGTTGATAAAACCACATCTACTTCTGACCCTTTCCATGCATTTCTGGTCAAGTTTGGTCTCAATTAAAAAGACCATGTGGGGATTATACTGTTTAATTAAATTCATGATCTCACGACTTTGCTCGTGGGCTCTCCAACCTACGAACATTCCAACATAAAGTTTTCATTGGTTTCGGTCAGCTAGCCTAAAGCTAACCGCCGATTCTGGATTGTTTAGAGCAAAATCCTGCTTCCCATCAACACACATGGTTTTTATACTTTCACCTGTTTTCTCCAGCAAAATAATATTTTTCGACCTTTTCACTCCACCTGCTCTTGCTTCATCTGTTTCTCCCTCTCCGTTCCTCTCTTCTGGACACTTCTTTTTAATTCCAGCACTACCATTCGTCAAACGAACAATCTGATTCGTTCGAGCTAACCTTTTCCATCTTGGCATTTTCAGGTCTTTTAAGCATTCGTCCCCTTTAATGTTAACCTCCTTCAGAATGCCAATCGTCATCTCCACGCTATCACCTTCTTGCTCTTGTAACCCTTCCTTCTAGCTAGTAAGTTTTTTTCCACCGAAAACTGTGCCTATCATAACCATTGATTTAACCTCACCTTCCGGCCCATTCTGATCCACTGATTTTCCTGTATACATACGCTGTGGACCCACCTTTTTAGTGAATGCATTAAACTTAATACTTTCTTTTCCCACTACTTTGGATTCTTCTTTTAATACTATCGAATAAGGAGGATCCTCTCTAATTCTCTCTTTTTCTACAGGATTTATCAGGAAGCAGTCATTGAGACCATGGCCCAATCTTCCACAGCCAAAACAAAACATTGGTAATTTTTCGAATTTGAAGGGGATCCATAACTTAACGCTATTTTCACTGGAAACGAAAATACCTCTCCTAGGGGGTTTTTGAACATCCAAAGTAACCATCAATTTACAAAAATCATCATTAATCTCAGATATAAGAATACCTCCAAATGTGCTTCCAATCGCATGCATCAAGTCTTTCTTGTCATACTCTGGTGGGCATGGCCCAATCTTGATCCAGTATGGCGAAGATGTGAGCCTGATCTGATCCCGCTTTATCGGATCCCTTAATCTAGCAAACAGAATGTGATACTTATGAAAAAGCCAGGGTCGTCCTTCCATGATTAACTCCAAATCCTCCTCTAGGTCAAAGACGATTGAAAAAAGATTTTGCCCTACCACCTGAATTTCAAATTTTTTCTTAATTTTCCATATACTTTTTAATTGTGCCCTAAAACTCTCTGTGTTGAAATATTTCTTCGTCCAAACTGAGCAAATCAGTGTTGGTTTGACATTCGGCACTACCAATGATTTTTTGATGGATAAGCTGTAAGCTCCTCCGCCAACAAAGTGAGATCTCCTCCATGTTCTCCTTTCCACGCCACTACTCTCTTCCACCCCAAGCCACGTAAATTATCGCTCTCGCTAGGATTCTTTAGAGAGCACTCTTGGTTTTCGAGGCTTGGTGCATGTATTAAAAAAAAAGTTTAAAATAGGTTGTTTATGATATTTATTATTTTTATATAATGTTTGCCCATAATTTCACTCTAACCTTTAAATAAGAGAATAATGCATTTGAACCCCAATTCTCTTATACTTACAAAGAATATCGATGCAATGGAATTAAAACTTAATGGATTACAAAATTTAATTTTTGAATGCTAATTTATCTCACTTATTTTATTAAATAATTTTTAAATAATAAATTTTAAATATTTCATGTGTAATTAAATTAAAACATTTTCGTCAATAATAATCAAAGATTTTGTAATATAATAAATATTGTACATTTGAAAAATTGAACATAAGGTCTCATCACTAAACCTATATTTTAGCAAAATTGATATTTAATATTAGTATTAAAGATTAAGTATTTTTATTTAAATTTTTAATCTAAATGTTAATATCAAAATTTACTTATTTCATGTATGTTTACAGAGTTAATTAATTTTTCTATGAAGTTAGCAGTGATTGTATGAGTGTATTAAACGAAAAAGTTCAAAATTTTCTGTTAAGAAGATAAAGATAGAACCAAAATTTTCTAAGGTAGAAATTTAATAAATTTATATTTTAAAAATAACATCTTCCATTTTAATAAGGATTTAAAGTTTCTATCCCGTAAATATATTTAATTTGTTGAAATTAAATTAGATCGATTAAATTAAGAATTGATGAGTGTACCAATTTAGATAGAAATATTAAACGAATTGCTCGAAACTAATATTGAAATGGGAACTAAAATCTGTTGAACTGGTAGAAAACTGATTGTTTAAAAAATGCCCATTAAATACAATCTAAATTGAAAAAACTCAACATAAAATAAAACCCAAAAATAAAAATGTTGCCCAAATAAAAATAACCCAACCTAAGAAAATAATAGAAGGAGATGTAACTAAGGGCGAGCAAAACTCGATTCGACTTGAAAAAATCGAAAAAAAAATTCGAATTTCGAGTTAAACGAATCGAATTATTCGAGTTATTCGAGTCAACTCAATTTTTTTCAATTTCGAGTTGAATCGAGTTGAGTTTTGAATTGAATAACTCGAATAATTGAATAATTCAAATATTAAAATAAAATATTTTATATTTTACCCCAAACTCCCAAACCTTTTACTTTTCCTCAAAATTTTTACTCCTTCCCACTTTTCCCCAAAACTTTTATTTCCTCCCATCCCAACCCTCCAATCTACCTAAAATCCATTTCCCACCAAAATTTTACTCTCCCATTTACTTTTCTCAAAATTTTACTCCAAAAACCCTCAAAACTTTTATTTTCCCCCAAATTTTACTCCTCCCACTTTTCTCCTAAAACTTTTACTCCTTCCCATCCCACTCCCCATCTACCCCAAACCCATCCCCCCCAATTTTTTTTATATTTTCCTTCCAAAATTTTACTCCCTATTTACTTTCCCTCAAACTTTTATTCCCCAAAACTTTTATTTTCCCCTAAACTTTTACTTCTCACCTTTTACCTCAAATAAAAATCAAAATTATCCAAAAAAATCACTAAACATAAATAGCAATAATTTTATTTATATCTACTATTTATATTATTAAATTAAATTTCACATTTTATATTATTTATATTATTGAATTGTTTAGTCATATTGAATATTTATATTAAAATTAAATTATTAATTATGCCATAAAATATTAGTATTAAAATTTTATATTGGTATCAATTTCATATTTTATCTTTAAAATAACTTTTATTAAAAATCACATTTTACATTTAATATATATTTTAATTCCAAAATATATAGTGACAAGAATCTGAAGATAATTGAAATAACTAAGCAAGCAAAGAAGCTAACTCGTATAAAAAAGATTAATAAATAAATTATGAGGTGATGAAAGTTAATAAAAATTTGATTAAGGTGGACAAATTTTATTACGATGGGTGATAGTGGTTACAAGGACCCAAAATTATTTTTTAAAATTTAACTCGAATAAATATATTCGATTCGATTCGATTCGAATTCCATCTCATTCGACTCGATTCGAGAAAATTTCAAATCAAATTAGGATGATAAAATATGATTCGTCAACTCGATTAACTCGAAATTTTTTCATTCGATTCGATCGAACGCTCACCCCTAGATGTAACAATCCATTTTCATTACCATGACCCTCCTTGTTTCCATTCTTCTCTCAGTTGATCAACATTTCCTTTTCTTAAGTAAATTCCATCATCTTTAGCGATCCAAATGCAATCACCATAGTTACATTCATCAAAAAAGCCCTCGATTTCCCTAAACACGTCGAGTGTGGCATGAAAGTTGTCGTGAGCCATGTAGCACCAAAACAGTGTTCCCCCAAAGAAATTCAGCTTGAATTTCCAACTAAATTCGGTGCCAACTGTAAGGTTATGGATGCCCAAATCGTTGTCTTTGGACTTGCAATGAACTAATAGTATATTGCCGTTGCTCAATCCGTTAACGGTATGGACATGCCATGTAATGAGCCACGGATCATGGTGGCTGTTATTAGATTCACAACTAGATGAATCTATTAACAAGGTTATAGCTATTGCTTGAATAAGTATGAAGAATATAACATTCTTACAAAGATGACTCATGTTTCTTTTTTCTCTTTTGATTTGGTTTTGTAATATGTTTTCATTATTGTAGTCATATATAGTGGATGTATATGTGAAAAAAGATTAAGAGACCTATAAGGAAATATATTTTCTTTTGGTATTTCTTTGCTAATGATGAATCCAAAATTTTAAAATTTAAAGTAAATACCATAAAAGGAAAAAAGAATGAATGCATTTGGTTAAAGGATTAAGAATGTTGCCAAAGTTCTTGTCTTTTCACCAAAAAAAAAAAAAAAAAAAAATGTTGCCAAAGTTGTAAATATTTACATTAATGGATTTTTTGTCATTTGAATATCCTATGGTTTCTGTTTATATCCTTTTTAGTGAGTAGTTGATTTACATTTGATTATTTATGTGTTAACTATTTGATTTGGATTTTGAGAAAAAGTGGGGTTATTTTGTATTATTTTGATTTTTTAAATCGAATGAAAATAAAATTGAATATCAAAGGTTATCAATCTGAATCTAAATGGTTTGAATTCAATTCATCGATTTTTAAAAAATAATTATATATATTTTTAAAAATTATTTTAAATAAATACATAAATATTTATTTATATTAAAAATAAAATAAAAATCGATTCGATTCGATTCGATTCGATCCCATTCATTTTTGTTTATTTTATTTTGGATAATAATAGTTTTATATCTTATAAAAAAACAAACTGAACCAAATAAATATAAGTTATAATGATTTTTTTTTTTTAGAAAAGAACAGTATTAAATGATTACATTGAACAATCAACCCCTTATAGGCATTCCTATCATCAGGCAGAACTCTTTATACTGAACTTAGTAGATCCATAAATACTAATAGATTGAACCAAATTCAAAATCGAATAAAAAACTTTAGCATTTTTATGTATATGATGAAGAGTCCCATGACCCATAATTTGTTGTCCATTTAATATTACAATGAAGTAGGCCTAACCAATAGTAAAGGCATTATGGAATTCATTTTGATATTATAAAATTTTTTAAAATATTCATAAGTTAGATAACAATTATAATAAATTTGATTTAAATAATAACAATTTTTATCTTAAAGATCGAAAATTGAATCGAATCAACTAGATTTTAGTAATTGAATTGAAATCAAATTGCAAGTAATAAAATCAAACCAAAGATTAAGATTTGAATCAATTATCAATTTTCTTTTTCTTTTCTTTTAACTCGTCCCTATTTTATTTATGTTTACATTAAAATTTCTCATTGAGTTGGTAACACGAGTCAAGCGAAACTAATTTAACGGAAGATTACTAAAAAAGTAATTCAATTTATAAAATAAATTATATTATTATTAGGGTATTTTTATCTTTTTATTATTTACGAATTAACACTACACCAAAATAGACTTTTAGCGGCATTTTTAGTGGCGTTTTAAAGAAAAACGCCGTAAATATTATCCGTTAGCGGCGTTTGAGACAAAACGCAGCAAAAGTTGAGCAATAGCGGTGTTTATTTCTAAACGCGCTAAAAGTAAAAATAAGCGGCGTTTTTTCCAAACGCGCTAAAGATCGAGCATTAGCGGCGCTTTTACAAAACCGCCGCTAAAGATCTGAGCATTAGCGGCGCTTCTCTAAAACGCCGCTAAAGATAAAAACGCCGCTAAATGAAAAGTATTAGTGGCGCCAAAAACGCCGCAAATATGTTGATCAACGAATGACGTTTTGTAATTGAGTTATAGTTGCTAGATCGAGAATTAGTGGCGTTTTTTGTAAATGCCGCAAAAGTATGTCATTAGCTGCGTTTTTAAAAAACGCATAAATAAATAATTTAAGGGTTATGATTTTAGGGTTGGTGTTAGGCTTTAGGGTTAGGGTTATGAATAAAAATTAATTTATTTTAGGGTCTATGTAAGCATTAACATTCTATTTTAATTACTTTTGACCCTTATAAAATTTATATTTAGGGTTTAGCCACTATAAGAAAAGCAGACTATATATATATATATATTATAGTTTAAATTATTTAATTTCTTATATATATATTAAAATTATAATTATAATTATAGTTTAAATTATTTTAGAGATAATAGATAAGCTTTATATATATATATATTAAAATTAAAAAATTGGTAACCCATACATCGTAGAGAAACAAAATTAATTAGTAAATTGAAAATGTTATTTAAATTTCCTAAAATATTGAAAGAATATATAATATTAAAAATTTGTCTAAATAATTTAGGGTTTAAGGTTATAATTAAGGGTTTAGTGGTGTGTATGGGCTGATTAGGATTTTGAGTTCAGCATTTCAATATTTAGTGTTTAGAGTTTATGGTTTACGGTTAGTCTTAAGATTAGGGTTATGGCTTGAGTTTATGAGTTTATTGGTTTGTGGGTGTATGGTTTAAGGTTCACGGGTTTAGGGTTTATCGAATGAAGACAGAATATCAAATTTGATTTAATCATTAAAAAATTACAAAAATATATGCTATAAAAATGGTGAGATTGCATTTTTTACTTACAAATTAATTTCAGCCTCTAACAAAATCTGATTCTGTATCTGTTTATCCTAAACCCTAAACCTTAAACCTTAAATAGTATAAACCTTAAACTCTAAACTATAGATTTAGATTTTAAACCCTAAATCATAACTCTAAATACTCGACCATAAACTCCTAAACTACAAACTCTAAACCATTAACCATTAAACTCTAACGTTAAATGCCGCTAAATGTTGAGCAACAGTTCAATTTTCATTTAGGGTAATCGACACTCATTTCGATTTGATTCGATTTAATTTTCATTTTTTTCTTATTTTTGTTTTGAATTTAATTTTATTTTGCTATTTGAAATTGACTTAATTATGAAAAGTTACAAATTGATAACTAAACCATTAAGAAATTTTGCTTTATCGAAACCCTTAAAGTTTTGCTTTATCGAAACTCTTAAACCCTAACTAGTAATGTTAATTAAAATACAATTTATTTTTAATTGAATATTTAAAATATAAATATTTTATCTTAATTAAAATATAAATTATATTGATTAAAATATAAATTATTTTTAATCAAAAAAATAATGACACTAAGAAGAAATTTGAAAGTAAAAACATAGAAAAATATTTGTTAAAAATGAAAAAAATAATTAAATAATTTATGTTGTATATTTAGTGGCGTTTTTAAAAAAAACGCCGCAAAAAATTATTAACTATTTAAACAAAAGCATTTTTGATTTGTTATTAGTGGCGCTTTTTATAAAACGCCGCAATAGGTATGAATTACCGGCGTTTTTATTTAAAACGACACAAAATATATCCTTGTTATTAGTGGCGTTTGGCCTAAAACGCCGCTAATGTGTTAATTTTTAAAAAACGACGTCATCTTATATATTGTATTTAGTGGCGTTTTGTGTAAAGCTTCACAAAATTTAACTTACGCAAGCCTTGAAATACCCTCCTTCAATTTCCCGATTAACACCCTGAATTAGGGGTTATTTGTAAATTAAATAAATTCCGTGTGGACTTCAAGAAATAAATAAATATGATTTTATTTAGCATGATTTAGGGTCTAGAAATAACCCTGATTTAGGTTGAATTTGGGTTTAAAAAAAAAAAAAAATTATTAAATTAAAGTATTTAAAAGGAGGAAGCTAGGAATAGGGGTTAAGAAAATTTTTAGTAGGAAACGACACAAGGATCAAGTTGGCTAAGTGGTTTCATGCGTGTTGGAGGTGAAAAAGGGGGGAACGCGGTCACAAGTTCGAGTAGCAGGAGGAGCATTTTATTGGGCTTTTTGTTAGAAGAGAAAGCAAGAGAAAGTAGGTCTTATAATTAAAAGGTAAGGGCTCATGACATGAAAGTCTGAGGGGGAAAAGTGGCAAAGCGCGTTGGAGGGGAGGCTGCTGCTTGAGGTCACTGGTTCGAGCCAGCAAAGCAGCAGTTTGCGTTTTTATTTTATTTTGGGGTGCTGGGCTTTAGTAAGAAGGCTTTAAAATTAAACGTTGTGGGTATTTGACATAAAATTCAAATAGGGAGAGATGGCACAGGGCGTTTAAGAGGCTTGTGGTAGTTGCCTCCAGAGGTCTTGGTTTGAACCCAAGCGCATTGGTGTTTTCATTTTTTTTCTTCTTTCAATTTGGCGTGAAACGCACTGCTCATGGGTTCTTTGTTCATTTGGAAGAGTTTGGCAAGCAACATGGTTTCTTTTATTTTTATTATTTATTTGATGAGATAATAAGGGACAATAAGGATTAAATTAGATTTTAATTAGATTATTATTAATCTAAAAAGGTGGCAAAGAGAAAAGTGGGCACATGTTCAATTCAAATTCTTTTGAATTAATTCAAGCTAGTGGCCAAGAGGATTTAAGGAAATTGATTGAAATTTGGACTCTTCATGGGAAGAGTGGACGGCAAGCATAGGGGGTTTAGTGTTTTACTTACTATTAATTTGTTGAGGGATTAGGAGATTAATTGGAAGATAAAACCTTGCTTTATCTTGGAAAATTAGTCACTGAAAATTATCAAAATAGAGGAGTGTTTGCTTTGAAAATTGGAGACCTTGGGGGCTGTCCATATCTATTTTGTACAGCAAGGAAGGGCCAAAAGTTCTTCAATTTTTCTCTTCTTTTTCTCACTTGTTGCTGCCAAAATTCCCCTAAGCAATTGCTCAATTTTCCAGCTTCTTTTCTTCTTCTTTTACAAGCCGAAAACCCCTTGAACCCTACTTCTTTTCCTTCATCTTTTCTTCCTCCATTAGCCAAACCCCTACCACCTTCTGCCAAAATCTCCTTAGACAAACCGCCCAAAATCACTCAAAATTCCAGCATCATCTCTTGTTTTCCTTAGCCGAATCTACTCCTCCCTATTTGATGTAGTTTTGGCCGAACATCAAAGCAAAGGGTGCTCTTTTTCTTCAATCGGTTAGAAGAGGTAAGTGGATCTCGTCGAATGTTCTGTTTTGTTGGATCAAGATCTATGGTTATAACATTATGTCTAAACCGATTGTAGGGAAGCTTTCGGGAATTATTTTCCAAGGAAAGTTGGTAAGCACATTCGGCCAAAGGCTTTTCAATTAAAAAGTTTTTATTAAATACCGAAACTAACGTATGCCATGGATTTAGGGACTAAGTTAGGCTTCGGGATTTGATTGGAAATCAAATCCATTCAAGGGACAAAAATCTAGTGTTGTAGATCGGATCTTGGGATCTAGGAATTCCGTAGAAGCAGTGTGTAAACTCCTTACACACTTTATTATTAAACTTTGAATTTATTGTCTTGTGTATAAAATTTGGTAGTGATCTATGATATGCTTGTGGGCTTAAACATGGATTCGGGTAAGTCCCCTAAATTTGTGACTTTTGATATATGATTTGCATGCCATCACATGATGATTAAATGCTATGATATGATTTATGAAAATTTTACTAAAGCATGTGATGGTGGGATTGATGAGAGGAGGGGATGAAATATGGATCGTCGAGTGGTTTTGACCACAAGATGGGTTGGCCCATCAGATTATTTGTGACCTATGGTCATCGAGTGGTTTTGACCACAACGATTGAATATTTGCGACTAAGTCCGGTGGTTTGGTACCACCAGTGGTTTTGACCACACTTGATATTTTGTGACCTATGGTCATCGGTGGTTTTGACCACACGATGGGTTGGCCCCATCATTTAAATTGTGACTTTAAGTCATCATGGTTTTGACCACACGGGGTAGAAAAGGAGTATGGATGGCTAGTTGGGTTGCATGTGCATGTTTAATTGATAAATTGTGTATGAGTTGTATTCTCCGGTAGGGGATTTACACTTTGAGTCTTGGTGACTCACCCTTCCTTAACATTTTGCGAGATGAGTAGATCGCGGAGATGGAGCCGGAGAGGACTCGAGGCTGGCCATGCTTAATGTTGGAATTTAATTTTGTTTTCGTTAAGTTTAATTATTTTATTTCCTAAGTATTTTTATTTTGGGATTGTAATAAGGCCGCTATTTATTTTGTGGATGTTATTTTATTTACTTTGCTTATGTTATGTTACAAATGAAATTTTCAATTGATAAATAACTTAGGTTAAAATAATTTTTCAAACTTAATAAATTTCTACGGGTTTTAAAAGATGTTACCATCGGGTAACAAAAATAAACTAAGTCAACTATCACTTTGATGATTTTAAAATGATACATGATCAATGTTTTCAAAAGGGTTTATAAAGCCCAACCTGTATTTATAAAAAGGCCCAATGAGTTTCCAAACCCGTTTTAAATATCTTAGCCAAATTTAATCAATTTTCACCCAACTTTCAAATTGGCCCAAAATATTTTACCCAGTGACATACCAGATCGGTCGGGACTCATGGGCGGGTTTGGGGTGTTACAAATTAATATCGAGCAGGTTCAAAACTTACGTGGGGGCCAAGGCCCAAAATGTTTGGTTTTTGGATAGTAGGCCTTCTTATAATGTTTGAGAAATTGTTTTTGGCTTGATCAGCATGGCACCGAGTCTCCGGCACCTATTCGCCCAGGTAAGTACCTCTATCAATTTCTGTGAATTCTTTTGATGTGGGGTAGAAGGGTAAATTGGGAACGTAGACTATTAGAATAGAAACTGTTGAACCCTAGGGTTAGCATACCCCCACAAAAATTTGCATAAGAATTAATAATTCTCTAAACAAACCCTGTGAGTTGTCACTAAGCAAAAGATGTGGCAATCGTTATACGCATGTCTAGGATTGGATTCGGTGGGGGCTTGGTATTTAAGCAGTCCTCGTGACTCACCTCCTACTCACTCGAATCCTACCTAGTGCGTAGTAACGGTTCATCCTAGCTGAGACGACACACTCACGGGCTAAATTCGATAACTAAAACCCGAAAGGGACTAGCCGTTTTGTTTTGGAAATAATTAAAATTTTAGTTTTTTTTTAAAAAAGAGACCAAAATACCCCTCAGTTTGAAAAATGACCAAAATACCCCTGGTTTGTAAAATACCTCCAGTATGAAATTTTTTTCAAATAAAAAAAACTTTCAAAATATCTTTCTTTTATGAAAATACTTAGAACCCAATTTTTGGAAGTTATTTTGTAAAATAACTTTGATTATGCAAAATTACTAAAATACCCTTAGGGTAAAATTATTAAACATACTTGAATTATGAAATTTCCAAAATACCCACAATTTTAATCAAGAAATTTCATCACATGAAAAGTGCCCAAAAATCGTAAAATTCAAAAACGATATGATTTTGTAAAATTACAAAATTGCCCTAACCTACAAATTACCAGAATACCCCTAACTTTCAAATTTTGTAAACATCACTATTTTAGAAAATGCAATTATCAAAAAGAGCCTTCAAAGTTTTTACAATTTTTGAAATATCCCCGATTCATCAAATTTTATAAATTCATCCTGATTTGTGGAAAATTACCAAAATGCCCCTGAGTTTCAAAATTCACCGGAAGACCCCCGAATTTCAAAATTTCTCAAAATAATCAGGAAATTAAGAGTTTTAAAATAATTTTTGGCAAAATCATCCGAAAATTCTCATTTTTGAAAATTACAAAAATACCCCTGTAGGAAAAATTACGAAAATACCCCTGGGTAGTGGAAAAACAATCACAATGAAATCAACAACGTCTCCTTGATTGAATGAATGGAAGACTGTGTGTTTGGTTGATTACGAAAGAACCACTCCTAAACTCCTATCATAAAATTTCTTCGCGGATAACCAAGTGAAACTAAGGTACTGATACATAAAAATTCTTAAACAGATAAACGCGATCGTTAGAATGAGTTCAAGAGGTCGTGGACGTCCGTCGCGTGGCCGAGGTAGAGGCAGGGTAACCGTGTCGGAACCCGTGAGGTCGGGTCAGGAATCGGAGAATGGGATACCACCGCCACCACCACCCCAATTTTTAGGCCGAGGAGCGAGGATCGGGACGGGAGGTGAGGTAATGCTTAGCATCTTGTGTTGCGAGTCCTTGAGATGGTGGTGAGGCGAGTGGAGGTATGGGAGCTCGAAAGTCTGCACCCGAGCGACTTGATCAAAGCAGCGAGAGGTATTAGGGGTGTTACAAATTATTTTACTAGGAAGTGCGAAACCTTGGTTGTGAACTTAGAGATTGTGTCTAGGAAGCATGATAATTCTTTAAGATCGAGTGCAAGTGCATAGCATAGTGCGGTGAGTAAAGATGTACGGTTATTCGTTAGTAAGTAATTTCGAGGACGAAATTATTTTAAAGGGGTAGAAGCTGTAACACCACGAATTAGGGGTTATTTGTAAATTAAATAAATTAGTGTGGACTTCAAGAAATAAATAAATATGATTTTATTTAGCATGATTTAGGGTCTAGAAATAACCACGATTTAGGTCAATTTGGGTTTAAAAAAAAGAAAAAATTATTAAATTAAAGTATTTAAAAGGAGGAAGCTAGGGAATAGGGGTTAAGAAAATTTTTAGTAGGAACGACACAAGGATCAAGTTGGCTAAGTGGTTTCATGCGTGTTGGAGGTGAAAAAAGGGGGAAACGCAGTCACAAGTTCGAGTAGCGGGAGGAGCATTTTATTGGGCTTTTTGCGTTAGAAGAGAAAGGGGCAGAAAGTAGGTCTTATAATTAAAAGGTAAGGGCTCATGACATGAAAGTCTGAGGGGGAAAAGTGGCAAAGCGCGTTGGAGGGGAGGCTGCTGCTTGAGGTCACTGGTTCGAGCCAGCAAAGCAGCAGTTTGAGTTTTTATTTTATTTTGGGGTGCTGGGCTTTAGTAAGAAGGCTTTAAAATTAAACGTTGTGGGTATTTGACATAAAATTCAAATAGGAGAGATGGCACAGGGCGTTTAAGAGGCTTGTGGCGTTGCCTCCGGTGAGTCTTGGTTTGAACCCAAGAAACGCATTGGTGTTTTCATTTTTTTTTCTTCTTTCAGGCTGGCGTGAAACGGCCTGCTCATGGGTTCTTTGTTCAGCTGGAAGAGTTTGGCAAGCAACATGGTTTCTTTTATTTTTATTATTTATTTGATGAGATAATAAGGGACAATAAGGATTAAATTAGATTTTAATTAGATTATTATTAATCTAAAAAGGTGGCAAAGAGAAAAAGTGGGCACATGTCCAATTCAAATTCTTTTTGAATTAATTCAAGCTAGTGGCCAAGAGGGATTTAAGGAAATTGATTGAAATTTGGACTCTTCATGGGAAGAGTGGACGGCAAGCATAGGGGTTTAGTGTTTTACTTACTATTAATTTGTTGAGGGATTAGGAGATTAATTGGAAGATAAAACCTTGCTTTATCTTGGAAAATTAGTCCTTGAAAATTATCAAAATAGAGGAGTGTTTGCTGAAAATTGGAGACCTTGGGGGCTGTCCATATCTATTTTGTACAGCAAGGAAGGGCCAAAAGTTCTTCAATTTTTCTCTTCTTTTCTCACTTGTTGCTGCCAAAATTCCCTAAGCAATTGCTCAATTTTCCAGCTTCTTTTCTTCTTCTTTACAAGTCAAAACCCCTTGAACCCTACTTCTTTTCCTTCATCTTTTCTTCCTCCATTAGCCAAACCCTACCACCTTGCTGCCAAAATCTCCTTAGACAAACGCCCAAAATCACTCAAAATTCCAGCATCATCTCTTGTTTTCCTTAGCGAATCTACTCCTCCCTATTTGATGTAGTTTTGGCGAACATCAAAGCAAAGGGTGCTCTTTTTCTTCAATCGGTTAGAAGAGGTAAGTGGATCTCGTCAGATGTTACATTTTGTTGGATCAAGATCTATGGTTATAACATTATGTCTAAACCGATTGTAGGAAGCTTTGGAATTATTTTCCAAGGAAAGTTGGTAAGCACATTCGGCCAAAGGCTTTTCAATTAAAAGTTTTATTAAATACCGAAACTAACGTATGCCATGGATTTAGGGACTAAGTTAGGCTTGGATTTGATTGGAAATCAAATCCATTCAAGGGACAAAAATCTAGTGTTGTAGATCGGATCTTGGGATCTAGGAATTCGGTAGAAGCAGTGTGTAAACTCCTTACACACTTTATTATTAAACTTTGAATTTATTGATTTCCGATTCCAACAAGTGATTTTGTTAAAAATAAAAACCCTAACCATCGGGTAACCTATCTCCTTTGATGATTTTAAAATTCAACCAAGTCTTGAGTTCGTTTTACCTTAGCAAATTTTCTTATCGCCCAAAATATTTTAGATCAGATCCGGTGCTAATTCTCTCTTTTCTTAATCTGTAAGTTTCTCTTCAAATCCTTTTATTTTTTTATTGAATCTATCGCATATCATCTGCAATTCGGTTTCTGTACTGTTTGTTTGTTGAAATTTTCTTTTCCCAGTTATTTTTCCTAATTTAGATGGAAGATTCTGCGCTTGAAGAAATCCCAAAAATCTTAGGGTTTTCTTAAATCTAACTTACTCAATGCCACGTACGTTTATAAAATTTTCTCGTGGAGATTATTTATCATGTTTGTGTGTTTCGTCTCTTGAGGTTGAGCTGTTTTTAAAAAATAAAGCTTTTTTTTCCTCTGTGTGTGTGTTTTTGGTTCTCCATCATCGTTTTCCATGTCGGTGAGTTCGAAAAGAAGAGGTTTTCTCCTCTGTGGTTTTTTCAAAGTGGTTTATTTCCCTCTATTTCTCTCTCTTTGGCTCAGATATGGTGTTTTTGGGTGGTTTTGTTTTGAAAAAACTAAGGTTGTTTTGTTTTTGTGTTCTCTTAAGGTGAAATGATGACATCGGTATTTCATTTGGAGTTTGTCTTCTTGGTTTCTCTCTTTTGTTTGGGTTTTGCTTTTGTGGATTCTGAAGATGGTAAGTGTTCCTTTATATATATATATATATATATAAATGTCTCCTTTTCTAGTTTTGTTTGGATGGTTTGAAAATACAAGAAAATAATTGTTAGTTAAATCAAACTTTTCTTATTCAAAATTTAAAGATTAAATTTGCTGCTTGTTTCCTAACGCTTAAGGCTCATGCTTGAAGCAACAATCTTTTGATTTTTTCCTCTTCCAAAAGGTTTTGAACATAGATTGATTGTTTATGTTGTCTGTCTTTGTATTTAATTTAATTTTTTCTGCAATGAAACCAACATTTCTTGCTTTTGCCTATGTTATGTAATGTAATAATGTAACATCGTAAAAATATGAGTATCGATATGTTGCATGTTTTTGGTGCTTAACTTTTGAATGATTAAATTTGTGTGCTTGTATAGTCTTGAGAAGGCTTGGGATTTATTCGGTATTAGAATAAATTTTAGTAATGAGTACTTTATTGAAGTGGAACAAGTGACTCTGATGTTTAAGGGAATTTAATTGGTAAAAGTTTGCATAAGATGAACTAGTAGCAAGGTGGAGTTGGCGCCAAAAGCATGCTTAGAGGGAAGAGGTTCGAATCCCTTGTTGAACATGTGAGTTTTGTTTTTGTTTTTTGTTTCCTCTTCCATAGTGTAGGTTATGGATAAGGTTTAGGATGAGTTGGATTTCAAATATTATGGTAAGAAGACTAAAGGAAAAAGGTAAAAAAAAAAAACTTAAGGAAAATAATCTTTTGAAAAAGGCATCAAGGGAGGACATAAGGCTTGAATCATGGGAGATGTTTTGGAAACTATTGAATGGCCAACTATGTCTATGAACATGGATGGTTTTATGGACTAGGGGGTGGCCGAATTTTTGTGGTAGACTTTGGTAAGGATGTGTAGTTAGTGTGTAATCCCATTTGGTCATTTTGGTGTTTCTTTTGACAAAACTTTCTTCTCATTTTTTCTCTCCATAACCGAATGCAAATGGTGCATTGTGAGCATTCTTGTTTTCTTCTTTTGGTCATTGTTTTTGACCATTGCCTAATTTCTCAAGCTCTTCCTCTCTAGTGCCGAAATCACCATAGCACAAAGACCATTTTTTTTCTTTTCTTTTCTTTCTTTTCTACTCTTTGGCCGAATGCTCTATTGTCCCAAATCCCTCCCTTTGTTTCTTATTCCTCCTTGAAAACCCAAAACAGATTTTCTCTCTTCTACTTTTCTCCATGGCCGAATGTTGCTAGCATCTTATCCATCAAAATTGTTTTCTTAGCCGAACCTTCTCCTCACATATTTCCTTTCTCTTGACAATCATTCTTTCAACTTTCATTTCAACCAAGTGGTAAGAACCCTTTTCATTTCTTTATTTTCTTCTTCTTTGCCTTTGGTCGAATATACATATTGTTTAAGAAAGTCTTTTGACCGAAAAATAGCATTCCTTATTCTTCCTTTAAACAATCTTATTCATCTTAATAGTGTTTTAGAGAAGGCCGAACTCGGAGTATTCGTAATCATAGTGACTCGCTAGAAATCAAATCGAAGTGTTAAGGTAAGGATTTCTATCAAGGACTTTCAAATTATTTCGTTATTTCGTCGAAGGTGAATTATTAATCGATTCTATCTTAGGGACGTTAACGCTCGATTATCATCCCGTAAGCACAAAGATATTTTTGTGGTAAGCCAATTTTGTCTTAAGACATTTAGTCTTAATCTTTCGATTTAATAAGTTTGACTAATAATCTTTTGTCAATGGAGGCAAACAAGATAGGTTCGAAAAGAGCGGTGAATAGTGTTCGGAAGAGGGGTGGTTCCGCTATTCCCCTAAATTCAAACGAAGGGCTGTTTCGGTAATCCGAGATTTTCCACCGGATTGTGGACCCTCATCCGGAGAAAATCAATTATTTGAAGTCATTCGTACTCCTGAACCTTTGTTTGTTCGTGAATATTCAACGGTTAACGAATCATTAATCGGGCAGAAACCACAAATAGAAGTTGTTCAAAATTTTGAGGGTAAAAGTTTAGAACGCTTATTTTTAAGAATAGTTTTGCAAAAAAGTATTAATGTTCTAATCCATCGTGATGCGTGTTTAGATATCGACGAGCGGGAAAGTATAGTTTTCACCGTAATCAGATGTGTAACTTCACACTTATCTCATGGGTTATATTATACCGTAAACGTTAGAATAAAAATCGTAAATCCGGTAAAATTAGAAAATACGGTATATTAACACTTTTTGTGTGAATGTATGAAACCGAAATTAAGGTTGTGAAAAAAAATTACGGATTTGCCCTTAATGGGTGATTTTGTTAAAAAGTGATATTTTGGGCCATATGATTATTTTGATAAATTGGCCAAGTGAGAATATTGTGAAAAGGGCCTCATGTGTTAAATGGGCCAAGGTCTGCTAGATCGTTAAATGGGCCAAAATTGCTATTTTGACTAATGGGCCAAATTGATAACTTGTAATATGGGCTTTTTGTTGAAATTTACCTTATGAATATATTGTTATGCATTATCTATATATATACATGATTTGCATGGGTTGGGATAATTGTGAAGAGAAGAATGGCCTGTTGCCAAAAATCTAGTTCGGTGACTCTGTCACAATGGCCTGTTGCCAAAAATCTAGTTCGGTGGCTCTGCCACAAATATTATAATTGGCTTAATGCCTGCTATTGGTGTGTTGGCGGGGTGGGTTGACTTGATCCCCACAGGTGTGTTGGTTGATATGGGTGGTGTGTAGCGGATGGAAATTAGGCTTGGTTGGGAATTGCATATCATATGCATTATTTTTTTTATTGTACATTTGTAAATGGGCTCAAGCCCAGCTAATTGCTTAACTGGTTTTGACCTAGTGAACACGGTAAGTGGGTTACACATTGAGTTCTAAGTAACTCACCCCATTTTTCTTACCCTTCTCAGGTAATAATAATTCTTTGGAGGCTTGGTAGGGGATGACTTCGTGTGGAGGCCATACTACGAATGATGAGTTATAAAAACTTTGAATTTCTTTTAAGTATTTTTATTTAATTACTTTTTCCATTGCGATGTAATAAGGCCTCTGGTATTATTTTTATGGATTTTTATTCGTGGATGGATTTCAATATGTCTTAGTTACTTAAATGAAACATTTAATTCTTATAAATGTTTTCTTCAACTTACGTATAAAAAAAAAGGTTTATCTTAAATATCACTTACTCGTAAAATTTCCGTGAAAACTCTTTTATAAATTTATTTTAACCAATTATTTCTCTGAAAATCAAATTGTAAAATCTCATGTTTTAAAATCATGGTTTTCAAATAAATCTCGATTTTTGATAAACTCCATCTTCAAAATCGTTTTGAAGAATTGTTTTCATTAAAAGCATTGATAACTGGACGAAAGTTCGAATTGTGTGGCATGCCAAGTCTGGTCTTAAACGCATAGGCCGGGTTTGAGGTGTTACATTTTATGGTATCAGAGCCAGTTTCAAAACTCGGCTGTGGTTTGGGTTCAACAATAATTTTTGTTTAAAAACTGCTTAAATTTCTAGACTTTATGTTTTTAAAGGTAGTATGGCACCACGAGCATCCGACACCAAGTCAAGTAAGTATTTGTATATTGAATGTTTACTATTGTTATATGATCATAGGAACACTCTAGAACTTCTAGTTTTAGGTGTTGAAAACGGTAGAGATTGAGACTATAGGATGTGATTGCGAAAACAAATTTATCTCTTATATCTCATAAAATATCGTTAATAAACACTGAAATAGTATTCTAATTCGTAAAACTTGTAATTAGATAAAACCAAATTGGTCATTATGAGCACTAGAGGACGTGGTCGTGGACGCGGTAGACGTGGCCGTGGTAGAGGACGAGGTGCTAGGTTGAGTCTGAAGCGCCGTGACATATGCTGGAAATGGATGCACCTGCGTCACCCGGGAGTGAAACTGGATCACAGGACCATTTGAGAGAGGACAATGCTTTGACTCAAGCAATGTTGCGAGTCCTAGAGAGGGTTGCTGAGACTAGAACTGGTCCAGCAGTTCGTGGATCAATATCGGAACGGCTCAAGTCAAGTGGTGCCGAGGTTTTTAGAGGTGTCTTCGGTGTAACTCCGAATGTTGCGGAATATTGGCTTGAGGATGTAGAACAGAATATGGATGATCTGGAGTGCACTGTCGAGCAGAAGCTGAGAGGAGCGGTGTCCTTGCTAAGGGACGAGGTGTATCAATAGTGGCTTACTGTTCGAGAAGACACCGAGGCTGCATTGGTTACTTGGGATTTCTTGAAAGCTACTTTCCAAGGGAAGTACGTCGAGACAAGTTATGTAGATGCCCGGAGGAAGAAATTCCTAAATTTGGTTCAAGGAAGTAAGACGGTGGCAGCTTACGAGGCAGAATTTCTTCGCTTGAGCCGTTATGCTTGCACAATAGTGCCGACTGATCATGAGCGCTGTGTACGCTTTGAGGATTGGCTGAATGATGAGTTGCGGGTACTGATAGCCCCACAACAAGTACGAACTTTTACCTCGCTTGTAGAGAAAGCCAAGATAGCCGAAGAGGCTAAGAATTCAGAACGCTAGAACCGGGAAAGAGTCAGAGGTAAGAGGGATTTTAAGTACACAAGTTCTTCTAAAAGGTTTCAGAAGAGGCCAAATCAAATTAGGATGATAAAATATGATTCGTCAACTCGATTAACTCGAAATTTTTTCATTCGATTCGATTCGATTCGATCGAACGCTCACCCCTATAATATACTACATGGGATGGGAATTTTTTATAAAAATAATATTAAAAATAAAATTAATTACAAAAAAGGTTAAGGAAAAAATATTTATGAAAATTAATTATTTTAAATAGTACTCAGTGACATCACTTGATACACTAGTGGTACTACCCCTTTTCCATCACCCAACCATGTGCTTTTTAAGGAAAAAAACTACAATTACGTCAAGTGAAATCGATATATATTTTTTTAAAATATCAATAAAAGTATAATAATATCAGTGAAAAAAATTAATGGTACCGTCAATATACTAAGCGATACCGTACAAAATAAAAGAAAAACAAAAGGGTCATGGGTTTCCCCATTTATTTTCTTATTTTAATTTTTTTTCACTATGATACTTTAACTATAATTTCCGTCTCATTTTATTGAAAATTTTACCGGCATTAATAAATATACTAGGTGTGATGTTGTTATGAGAAGTCTTTCAAAGTAAATTGGGGACAAAAATAATAATTTAAATATCAAAGTTGAACAAAAAAAATTCAGTACTAAAATAAAAATGAGTAATTCAGAAATGTGAAATAAGCCTTAATGAAATCAGAATGCCTTCAAGCACAATCCAAAAATTGTGATTACATTTATTCTATATAGATGGAAATTTTTGAAAACGTCTGGTCAAAACACGTCACCAGTTCCTGTAATTTTGCAAAGTTTGAGATTTAATTTTTCATATAGAAATTAAGTGTTCTTATGTTGTCTTTTTTTAAAAAAAAAATTCTAATTCAATCCTTTTTATTATGTTTTTTTATTACAAAACATGTGATAGAATGACATAAAACAATATCTTTTTTCGCTATTATAATCGTCCTAGTTCCCAATCATGACGATATTCATCTCGTTTACCTGGAATATCTTTTAAATAGACTCCATCATCTCTAGCTATCCAATAGCAATCACCATAGTCGCATTTAGCATACAAGGATGGATCCTCCCAAACACTTCAAAAGCAGCATGAAAATTGTCGTAAGCCATGTAGCACCAAAAAAGCATTCCCCCGAAGATCCTTGGCCTAAATTTCCAGTTGAACTCAGTGCCAACGATAAGATTATGAATACCCAAATCGTCATCCTTAGACTTGCAATGAACTAATAGTATCTTGTTGTTGCTCAACTCATTGACGGCATGGACATGCCATGTCTTGTACCACAAAGAGAGCATACTGTTATCATCATATGGTGGCCTTGATCAGGTTCTGAACTTGATGAAGCTATTAATGGGGTTATTGCTATTGCTTGAACAAGCATAAAGAATGTAATATTCTTACAAAAACTATTCATGATTTTTTTTTTTACTTTTGATTTGTTTTGTAATATGTTTTGTCTTCTTTTTTTCCATTGTTGTAGTTATATATAGTGGAGATATAAACAAATTAAAAATATACATTAAGTTTTTAAAAGATAATATATTTGTAATTTTGTGAATATGATTTATGCTTTAATTATGAGAAAGAAAATTTGAAAGATAAATTTGTTATTGTTATAAAATAAAGAGAGATGTAGAGAATAAAGAACAAAAAAATATGAAAGCAATAGAGAATGTATTTTATTGATCAAAATGGGTGATTACAATGCTTAATTAGAGTCTCTATTTATAGGCATAAGTATAAAAAAATAGAGATCTAATTCTAATAACTATTAGAATTTAAACCTCAAAACTTTATATTGATCATGATAGACATCCAGTTAATAAGATATTAATAACACTCCCCCTTGGATGTCCATTGGTAGATAATGTGCTTCGTTAAAACCTTATTAGGAAAATTCCTGTGAGAAAAAAAACTAATGAAGGAAAAAGAGTACACGATCTATAATACACATAATATGCTGCCTCATTAAAAACCTTATCAGGAAAACCTAATGGGATAAAACCTCGATTAAGGGAAAAAGAGTGCAATGCGTATTTACTCTCCCTCATGAAACCATCACATATTTTCTCATATTCTACGTATTCAATCTTAAATACTAGTTTTTCAAATGACTATTTGAATGTATTTACTAAGCATTTATATTACCATTCTTTTAAAAGTTATGAGTGAGGGAAATTTGGGGAAATATATTTTGATCTCTTTAGGAGATTCAATAATAATCATAACAAATTTTAATCTTGATTCTTTTATAAAAACACAAATAAGCATTTTGGATCATTTTATAATCCTTATTTAACTACTTTTCACTAAGTCAAATTTACCACATATGTTCAAATTATTTCAATTTAAATGAATAATTTCTAGAATTTCAATATGCTTCTAGCATCCTGAATCCTTCAAAGATTTTAATATAAACTTTACTATATAGTGATTCATAAAAGGTTGTAACAATAACCATTAGACGCAAGTTAAATCTTTTATGAATTGTCAATATAATAATATATCTAAAGGTTATTGCGTCCACCACAAAAGAATATTATATATTTTCATAATCAATGCCAGAACTTAGCGAAAAACTTCATATTGTTATTCCGCTTTTGCAAAACTACTTCAATTGCACCCTCATTGGCTTTATACCTTTAGATATTTGGACTACTGGTCCAAAAACTCCACAAATTTAATTGTACTTGAGTTGCGTCTTTCTATTTTGATCAATTTATTCCATATCTATATTTCTCAATAGATTTATTTAAGATCATCTTTTTACTTCATTATTTCAATAATAATATTGCATGCAAAATCATTGTCGACCACTTTTATTATTCAGTTCCACATTTTCTCGAATTGACATAACTTTATTTTTATTATTTTAAAATTCAGTTTCAGGTACCTGAATCTCTTCTGAAGTTTTACTTATTAGTTATGTCTTGGGTCTCTTCTAGAGCACCCGCCTCCACTATATGACCATCTAGAAGAATTTTTATCTTTGAAACCGATCAATCTATTATTTATTCTAACTGATTGTCCTACTAGAACTTTGGTTCAAATTAAAATATTAACTTGGTTATTCTCATTAATTTTGTAAATACATCTGATAGTTAACTTGTAATGAGTTATCATTGTTGAACTTCTAGTTCAAATTACTCTCCCCTTAACTCAATACAAGTTATTATTTCTCTTCCCCTAATGTCTGGAAAACTATCGAATCAAACTTGTAATCGCAATTTATATCATAATTGAATCTTGAATACATTTAAAACATCTAATAATATATATTCCCAACTTTCTTTGAGGATTCACTCATCTTTGTGCGTTGTGGTGGAGCAATTGGAACATAGACGCGCATACAAAAAGTCAAAGATGAGAAATATTTAGTTCTTGATCAAAAACCAATTGTAATAGGGAGTATTATAACTTATTGGCTTGATGCATACAACACGTAAATCAACATAATCTCATTTTGAAATAGAAAGTTTAGCTCTCATAAATAATGGTTTAGACATTAATTAGAGGTGTTTAATCAATAATTTTTCTAAACCATTATGCACAAACTTTTACAAAAGTTTTTCAAACTCAATCAATAAAAGAATGAGATATAAACTTATCAGTATTAACAAGATGAATTGTCTTTATTGCATGATCTGAAATTAATTATTTAAACAAGTAATCTTACAAACGACAGGTTGAAAATTGATAATACATACATGATTATTTTGTAGATGCATCTACTAAAATCATATAAAACCATTCACATGGTAGATGAATGAACCCATATTCATTTCAGAAATGTAAGACATTAAATCTCAACTTTAGCAAGTGAGTTTCTAAAAATCAATTTTCATTGAGAACAAACAACAAATGAGAATTATTTAAATTGAAGAAACTTCTGGTTCTTTAATTGAATGTCCATATAAATTCTCCATTAAGTTTTGTATCATATATGATCTAGGATGCTCTAACAGGTCACGCCAAGTAGTAAATGCATTTGTATCAATAAACTTCTGGTTTACTTTAACAAGCATTTCAATTGTACTAATAATGTCTATAAATTGTGACAAATTGATACTTTTTGATCGTGTGTCAGAGTCTTAAAAATTTATAAAAAGAATGATCGAACCTGGAAACTAACTAAGACAACGATGGAGGCAAGCGCACCTATTGAACAGTAGTATAATTTAGCGGTAAGACCGGATTGTCGAACCCAAAGGAACCAAAAGTACTAATACTAACTTTCTTTTTATTATTTAGCCTACAAAATAAGAGAATTGTCGTTTAGTCTAAATTAACTAACTACTAAGCTAAAGACACTAAGACAAAGAGAATGAATTGGGGAAATACATGTGGGAAAAACCAATCGATTGAGATAATACGAGGAAGAATCCACCTAGGCTTCACTTGTTATCTAACTCTGAACCAGACGATTTATTCACTTGACTTGATCTATAGGATTCCCTAATTTATATTAATACCTCTTTTGAGGCTACTAACGTCTAACCCTAGGTTGATTAATTGAAATTTCTTTCTAATTAAACCCCCTAGAATTGCATTAACTCGATCTATGGACTCCCATATTAGGTTTGACCCTAATCCAAAAAATTTATGTCATCCTATTTCTAGGGTTGCGTTCAACTCCGCTTAACTATGCTAGATCTACTCCTAGGAAGGGACTTTTGCTCCACCACCTAAGCACATCAATACTTGAATAAATATCCCGGAAATACCAAAACAAGAATTAAGAACACATAGTTAAGAACAAATCAAGTATTTATCATACAACTGAGATAACAATAACAAGATTTGTCTTAGGTTTCATCCCCCTCAGGTATTTGAGGGGTTTAGTTCATAGTTAAAAAGGAAAACATCTCAGAAGAAAAGATAAAACAAAACATAAGAAAACCCTAAAACTCCTGAAGGAATTGAAGGAGAGATCCTCCGTCTTGAGTATGATTCCGGCTTCTTGAGATGAATCAACTGACTTCCCTTGAGTGAATCCCACAATTCTGGCCCCCTGGCTTGGCTCCTTGGCCTAGTTGAACCCCCTTGAAGGTTAGCCTCTAGGGTCTTTATAGAGGCTTTTGGAATGTCTTTCTTTGCCTCTAAGTACCCTAATCCGAATAGAACTCTTCTTTTTCACTGCAGGGACACGCCCATGGCACACGCCCGTGTGAATCGAGGCCAGGTCGTGTTTGGATCTGTTGAAGAGGCACGACCGTGTATTTCGGGGTCCAGGCCATGGTCGAATTTTCTTAAGGGGCACGACCGTGTGGTCTTGGGCCCAAGCCGTGTCGATTTTGTGATATGGCCCATTTTTCTTATTTTGGCCTGTTTCTCGTTCTTTTCATCCTCTGGTGCTCTCCTGAGTATAAAACATGAAAACAAAGGATTAGGAGCACCTATTTCCATAATTAAAGGGATAAATCATCCAAATGTATGCTAAATGTGGAATTAAAATATGTTCATATTACGGTTTATCAAATACCCCCACACTTAAGCTTTTGCTGGTCCTCAAGTAAAATTCTTAATTCACAATTAAAACGAACTTCCTCAATTCATAATATTCATTGACAATGTCTCATCATAATCCATAGATGATTTATACATGGATAATTTAACTCAAAGAGTCCTAAAGATTCAAACAATCAAAGTCACAAGTTTGTAGCACGAAAAATATAGGTGTTTCCCCTTATCTACATAATTACCTTTAATTCAAAATTGACAAGAGTTGACATCCTCAATAAAGAATCACTCAAATCAATCGAAGTGTTTAAGGTTCAAAATTAATCTCTCAAAAGTCGAACATGAAAAGCTAATCCCATATGCTTGCCTGAAAATCAAATCTCCAACACTATAATATGAGATGATACACAAATCAAAAGGTCTTTAAAGGGTTGTAATGGGGCTTAGGTTAAGGGTGTGGATAAAGGCTGAATTAGAAGGTTAAAATCGAGATTGAATTGAAAAATTACCTAACTAGAAAAATGAACTAATAATTTGAAAGATTACATTAATTGAAAACTAATAATACTAATACGAGCTTCTTCTTCAAGATGTTGAAATTAAACGTATAGGCTCACTTAATTATAGAACTAATGAATATATTTCGATTTTTTTTAGAACAAATCAAGTAAATACATAATATAATAAATTCAACTACTGAAATAATTAATTAGGCAACTGATCAAATCAAGTCTCGATATAAGGGTAGTCAAGAGGAATGGTGATAACAAATACAAGATGGGTTTTGGTTTAATATTAGTGGGTGAGTCAATAAAAGGGTTGTTAGGATCAAAGGGGTTCACTACGGGTTAATTGTAATGGTAGGCTTTTAGTGAAGTGAGTGGGTTAAATCCTAAGTGCCTTTATCATCTCTGTATATCAAATCAAAGATGTGGTCTTGACATGTATAATCGAAGCAAGCTTTTAAATAACAAATCAATGTTGACACACTCATAATCAATAAAGTGAGCACGAAAAGAATGTATGCTCTAAAAGGCTCAAAATCTCACAAAAATTATGGGTTTTTGATATCAACCTTGTAAATTTCAAACTTCAAGATAACAATTAGATTCAGGTAGACAACCTGACAAAATTTTACTTTTTGAAAATAGACTCATCATGCTTGATTCTCTAGTATCTTAAAGTTTAAATCATCATTGCACAATTATCAATGACTTATTCTAAAACTTATCAATAAAAATCATGAATCAACAGGAATTTCTTTCTAATTAGTGATATGATAAAATTACTTTAAAACAATATATCATTTAGGGATTTGAGAATAATGCAAAAAGTTAGGCACTTTTTCTGAATAATTTTCACACCCACACTTACGATGTACATTGCCCTCAATGTACAAAGATAGATAATAATCATATAATAAGAAAATCAAAAGAGAGGGAAAGAGGTGAAACTTCCTGAATTTTTGGATGAAATCCTTGAGTGGGAAGTGTAGAAACTTGATTCAGAGGTGAAAGATAGAATGGAAGGGGCGCCTCGAATTCCTGCGCTAGATGAAGAAATTTGAAATCTCATGAAGAGTTAGCCAAGAATTAATAATAATTTAAATTATACTAATTATATAATTAAAGTAAATAAATATAACAAGAAAGAAAATAAGAAGTAAAATAAGACTAAAAGAAAAGACTAATGGACTTAAAAGTCCTTACTGTTGGATGGTTTGCAAGGTGGGTGTGGCTTCTAAGGCCGTGGTGTGTGATTCCCAAGCAGCCTGAAGAACCTAAAACCAAGAAACTAAAATAAATTGAACCATATTTAGTATAAGAAAAATAAAGATGAGGAAATTAAAAGAGATGGGAAAAGAAAAATAGAAAATAAATGGACTCAAAAGTCCTTTTCCTGTCTAGTTAATAAAGCGACCGGCATGAACTTATGTTGATCGGTCTCGTATAGGGATACTGGACTAGGATCTTTCCATTTCTTCGACATTGTTGAAGCGTAGATCAAGACTTTAGAGAATGAAGAAGGAGGAAAGTGAAGATAGAGGGAGTGAAGAGTGAATGGGGAGTGGGTAAGAAGGGGGGAGGGGTGTTTTAAATAGAAATTTTCAGCTCTAGTACATCCCCACGCCCGTGTATCATGGGCGTGTTGTGCCCCACGGCCATATCGCACGACCGTGCGGTGGTTCAATCGTTTCTCCCATGCCTAGTATTCAGGTCACCACGCCCGTGTTGGTTCAACAATGTTGACCACGGCCGTGTCGCACGGCCGTGGTGTTAGTTGAGTTCGTGACTTGAAGATATTTTTTCTTTGTCCTGTCTCGTACTAACTCTGCCATGCCAGTACTGTCATCTGTAGAATCCACACGGCCATGGCCATGGCCGTGTGTAAGGCCGTGTGGTATGGAAAATTTTGCTTCATTAACTTGGTTAGTTTGTAGATAGGTTCTAAAAGAAATAAGAAAGAAAAAATAGAAAAAAATAAATGGGGTTAGTGCTCAGGTTGCCTCCGAGAAGCGCTTGTTTAAATTCTTAAGCTAGACTTACCTCTCATTCGCACATTCATGGTGGTTTAAGGAGTAAAAAATCCTTTCTCATGCTATCATCATAAAGTTCGAGTCGAGTGGCGTTTACTTTAAAAGTACCGAATGTAGAATTACTTACCTTAACTGTTCCGTAAGGGAAAACATTAAGTACCTTAAAAGGGATCTCTTCGTTTGTCTTGAGGTCTGAAGTGGCGATTCTAGGGTCTGTTTTATCTAACAGTACCTGATCTCCTATTTTAAAGTGATTTGATGTTCCTTTAAGCTCGTCTAGGGGTTCCTTCGGTTTTAATTCGTGTATTCCTAGTTTCTCCTTGAAGTGCGTCTTCCACTCATCTAGCTCATCAACCTGAAGCCGTCGCTTCTCATGAGATATTTCTTTGTTGGTATGAGGTATAAGATCAGGCTCAGTGGTGTAGTTCCGTGGTGCTTCCTATAAAGAGGGTTTAATCGAATGATTATCAATAGAATTTACATCCTCACCTTTATCACTAGATATCCTAGCTGAGTCGAGAGCTTGAAGACTGATTGATTTGTTGCCTACGCGAAGTATAAGTTCACCTGTACTAACATCAATTTTAGATCTGGCAGTTGCTAGAAAGGGTCTTCCTAAAATTAAGGGGATACTATTGTCTTCATCCATATCTAAAACAACGAAGTCTACGGGGAGTATGAATTTGTCAACTTTGACTAGTACATCTTCAATTATATCCCTAGGAATTCGAATAGTCTTATCAGCTAGTTGAATACTCATCCTAGTTTGCTTGGGTTTCTCTAGACCTAGCTATTTAAACATTTTAGACGGCATAACATTGATGCTTGCCCCTAAATCAGCTAAAGCGTTATCAATAGATAAACTACCAATTAAACATGGAATTGTAAAACTCCCTGGGTCTTTTAATTTTCGTGGTAGTCTGTTCTGTAACATTGTTGAGCATACTGCGTTTAATTCCACATGCGACTCCTCGTCTAACTTTCGCTTGTTTGTTAAAAGCTCTTTTAAAAATTTCCTTGAATCTGGCATCTGTGAAAGAGCTTCAAGAAACGAAAAATTAATATGTAATTTCTTTAAAAGTTTAAGAAGCTTACCGAACTGTTCATCTGAATTATCTTTCTTCACCGCTTCGGGGTATGGTATTCGAGGTTGATATTCTTTAACTACTGGCTTTGGCTTTTCTTGGTTTTCTCAACCTTACCTTCACTTACCACAGGTTCTTGCCTTGGCTCAGATCTAGATTCTACTAACCCTTCACTATTTTGAGCTGTTATGGCTTGAAGTTGCTCCCTTGGGTTAGTCTCCGTGTTACTTGGCAAGCTACCTTGTGGTCATTCAGAGATCAGCTTAGCGAGCTGCCCTAACTGATTCTCAATTCCTTTAATCGATGCTTGTTGATTTTTAATTGTTGTCTCAGTGTTTTGGAAACGTGTTTCTAACACCGCGATGAATTTTGTCAGCATCTCTTCAAGGTTCGGCTTCTTTTCCTGTGGGTAGGGCTGTTGTTGGAAATTTGGAAGGGGTGGTTGTTGTCTCTAATTTCATTGGCCACCCCACGAGAAATTGGGGTGGTTCCTCCAACCTAGATTATAAGTATTACTAAATGGGTTATTTTGAGATCAAAAATTGTTACCCATATAGTTAATTTGTTTTCGCTTTCCATGCCCGGATTGTAAGGTGGGTACTCAGGATTCGCCACGCCTCCTAGATTCGAGTCATATTGCATTACTGGGTGTACCTGCAAAGAATCACATACGCCATCAATTTTTTTATTTATCATCTCTACCTGGTTTGATAGCATGGTGACTGCGTCGAGGTTGAAAAATCTGGCTGCTTTAGTTGGCCTTGTCCTCGTGAGTTGCCAATAATAGTTGCTCAGTGACATCTCCTCTATAAATTCGTAGGTCGCCTCAGGAGTCTTGTTATTCAGGGTTCCACTGGCGGCTGAATCAATCAACTGTCTGGTTGAGGGGTTCACACTGTTGTAAAAATTTTGGACCTGTAACCACAAGGGTAAACCATGGTGTGGGCACCTTCTCAACAAATCCTTATATCTCTCCCATGCATCATAAAGTGTTTCTAAATCCATCTACACAAAAGAAGAGATATCATTCCGTAATTTGGTCGTTTTGGCCGGCAGAAAATATTTTAATAAAAAATTTTCGGTCATTTGGTCCCATGTAATGATTGATCCTCGTGGTAGAGAATGTAACCATTGTTTGGCTTTATTCCTCAAAGAAAAAGGGAATAACCGAAGACGGATGGCATTATCAGAAACACCATTTATTTTGAAGGTATCCCAAAATTCTAAGAAATTTGTCAAGTGATTATTTGGATCTTCATCCTACAAACCATCAAACTGAACAAATTGATGTATCATTTGTATAGTGTTAGGTTTCAGTTCAAAATTATTAGCAACAATAGCAGGCCTAATAATACTTGACTCAGTTCCTGTTAAATTAGGTTTAGCATAATCATACATAGTTTGAGGATTCACTTGACGATTTATTCACTTGACTTGATCTGTAGGATTCCCTAATTTATATTAATACCTCTTTCGAGGCTACTAACGTCTAACCCTAGGTTGATTAGTTAAAATTTCTTTCTAATTAAACCCTCTAGAATTACATTAACTCGATCTATGGACTCCCATATTAGGTTTGACCCTAATCCGGCAAATTTATGTCATCCTATTTCTAGGATTGCGTTCAACTCCACTTAACTATGCTAGATCTACTCCTAGGCAGGGACTTTTGCTCCACCACCTAAGCACATCAATACTTGAATCAATATCCCGGAAATATCAAAACAAGAATTAAGAACACATAGTTAAGAACAAATCAAGTATTTATCATACAGCTGAGATAACAATAACAAGATTCGTCTTAGGTTTCATCCCCCTTAGGTATTTGAGGGGTTTAGTTCATAGTTAAAAAGGAAAACATCTTAGAAAAAAGATAAAACAAAATATAAGAAAACCCTAAAACCCCTGAAGGAATTAAAGAAGAGATCCTCCGTCTTGAGTATGATTCTGGCTTCTTGAGATGAATCAACTGGCTACCCTTGAGTGAATCCCACAATTCTGGCCCTCTGGCTTGGCTCCTTGGCCTAGTTGAACCTCCCTTGAAGGTTGGCCTCTAGGGTCTTTATATAGGCTTTTGAAATGTCTTTCTTTGCCTCTAAGTACCCTAATCCGAATAGAACTCTTCTTTTCCACTGCAGGGACACGCCCATGGCACACGCCCGTGTGAATCGAGGTTAGGTCGTGTTTGGATCTGTTGAAGAGGAACAACCATGTATTTTGGGGTCCAGGCCGTCATCGGCTCTTCTTAAGGGGCACGGCCGTGTGGTCTTGTGCCCAGCCGTGTCGATTTCGTGATATGGCCCATTTTTTCTGTTTTCGGCCCGTTTCTCGTTCTTTTCATCCTCCGGTGCTCTCCTGAGTATAAAACATGAAAACAAAGGATTAGGAGCACCTATTTTCATAATTAAAGGGATAAATCATCCAAAATTATGCTAAATATGAGATTAAAATATGTTTATATTACAGTTTATCCCTTTTACTGTCATTCCTTTTACTTTCTATCCAAATATAAGTACTATTGTGACATTTACTATTGGAAATGTCTAAATCAATATGAAGTCTATAATGTCACTAAGTCAACAAAATAAATATAATTTCCAAACAATTATATGTAATATTCGCTTCAGGGAATATGCCAAAATCTTCAAATATCTAAAAAAAATTCGCAACTTTAAGTGCATCGAGCTTTCGACTAATTTTGTACTATCAAATATTGGAATAATATTTGCTTGTTTTAATACCAAATAAGATGAATATTTTCTATCTATAATGATAGAATTTGTAACTATATTATCATGTCTTTCCTCAAAAAATATTAACAAAAACAACATATTTGGGCATATGCCACATATGTGGCCAATAATATTTCATATCAGATAATAACAAAAACAATAACATAAGTTATCTTTGCCCTTTAAAGAGTTATCTTGATAACTCTCATTGTTCTCTTATTTATTACTATGTTCTCACTTTTAGTTGTCAATGATTATATCTTTTATTTTCTTTATATTTGCATTCACTTCAGGGAATGTAACAAATCTGGTAGGGCAAACTTCTAAACACCTTTGTTGATTTTTTATTTTATAATCACCATCATAAACATACGTGGATTTTAGATCAGAATCTATCCATTCATGTTGTCATGATTATTCTCTAATTATAATAAATATGATATAATAAATAAAACATAGTAAAATATACCTGAAGATCTTTAACATCATCATCACCTTGACTATTATCACGAGCATCCATTCTGAGATTGGATCTTTCAACATCCTGAAGATTGATTTGTGGGGCGACTTCGAAAGATTTTGAAAAAAATATAGAATCATCGTGCTGATAACGCGTTATAAAATAAAGAGAGATGTAGAGAATAAAGAACAAAGAAAATATGAAAGCAATAGAAAATGTACTTTATTGATCAAAATGGATGGTTACAATGCTTCATCAGAGTCTCTATTTATAGGCATAAGAAGTATAAAAGAAGTAGAGATTTAATTCTAATAACTATTAGAATTTAAAGTATATCAAAACTTTATCTTGATCATGATGGACATCCATTTAATAAGATATTCATAATGATTATAATTTTTATATTTAATTAATGATTCATATATATATTATAGTTAAGTTTAGAAATAAAATTTAAAATAATTTTTAATTTTAATTTTAGGAATAATTTGTTAAATATATATTCTTTAATTTTGGAATTAAAATTCAAAATCATTTTAGAAATAATATATATCTACTACTATTTAATTTTAGAAATAAAGTTTTGTTTTTCTAAATATTTAGTTTTTAAATTTTAAATAAATTTTAGAATTAAAGTTTTATTTTTTTAATTTATAATTTTAAAAATAATATATAAAATATTTGTTATTTTAGAAATAAATTTTTAAATAATTTATTTTGTAAAAAAATAAAGTTTTAAATTTTTAATTAATTTGTTTTTAAAAATAAAGTTTTAAATAATATATAAAATAGTTCGTCAATTGGACTGCTCTTATTTGCAGCATTTTGAGGTTGCTGCATCAAACATGTATTGAGAGAAGGAAATGTTTGTGGCAGATTTTCTAGCGCATATGGGGATTTAAAGTTTTGCTTTCTCCGGGAAGCTCCTCTTAGAATTAGAGCTTTTTTGCTTGAAGATGGTGCTATGGTATCTCATGAATAGTCTGTTAAGCAGCCTTGTCCTTAGGCTATGATGTTAGCCTCTTTTTCATATCCAAAACAAAAATATTATCGAAAGAAATCATTATTGATGCTTGAAACATGCACCTAATAAATAATAGTCAACAAACTGGAGAGAGATTTAATAGCTACACATCAAGCGATGCTTGTTCTTCCAGTAGATATCTGCACCCAAAAACTGAGAAACCTAAAACCCATTTCATTGAAGATGGAAAAGGCAAAGAGCATCAATAGAAAGGGGGGACAAAACTTAAGAGCTGGAATTGGGAAAAGGGGACACTAAAGAGGGAAGGCTGGAGAATGAGGGAGTTGAGAGAGACGAAAGCGAGAAAGGTTAAGAGAAGAGCCAAGGCAGTCTCTGCTGCATCCACGTAGGTTAGGACACCGATATTTTTCTTTTCCTCTACCATGATGGAATTTTGGTGCATGTATTTTTTTTTTTTGAATCATGAAATCAGATTGGGCTTATATATTAACTTAAACAAGTTTACAGAAAAAAGAAATAACTGAAGCCCATAAATGTATGGCCCGAATATTTGAAAAAAACAAGGAAAAATCTAGAAAATTGTAATTCAAAAATAAAAAAATCTACCGACCTAATTGCCCAATGAGATGTCCCTTCGCCTGTCTGACCCTTCATTTCTGTCATTTCTGCATTTATGGCGATCTACATTTCCAAAGGGGTATTATTGCTTTCTGATGACTTTTGCTTCACTCTTTGTACAACCCCTTCGTCGTTTCTGTTCTCTCCTTTATCCTCTCAATCTGTCTCCCTATCACTTTCATTTCCTGCTTGCTCTGCTGCATAATCCGGAACGCCATTATTCAGGTAACTTTCTTCTTTTCTTCTCAAGGTTTTCGTGGCTAATATATGTGCTAGATTATTGGCTGATCTAGGGATATATTCGAACTCAAACCTTCTGCCTCTGAGTTTTATTCTGTGAATATCATGAATAAATGGGCCTATTAGGGATTTATCTAGATTTGTGTTCTTGCATTTCTTAATAACTGATAAAGAGTCTCCTTCTATGATGATATTCTCTTTGTTCATGTTGAGAACGATCTGAGTTGCTTGACGGCATGCAACTACTTCAACAGCGAAAGTAGACGTTATCCCTCTGTGTATTGTTGTGCTTGAAATAAGAACTCTTCCACTGCTATTCCTAACAACCACCCCAAATGCCGAAGATTTGCTTCTCTCATCAAAGGCTCTATCGAAGTTTATTTTAATCTCTTGACCTGGTGGGTGCCTCCATTTAGTTTCTATAATAGCAGTTTTTTGAATTTCTCTCCTAACTCCATCTAATTCTTTTAGGTAGCCAGAACAAAACTTGCAATTTGTTAACCTGATTCGCTCATTTTTTCATGCACACAGGAGTTTCAGTCCCCTCATATGGCCCATAATGCAACACAAAAGATCCTGCCTTTAGCCAAAGTAAAGGATGTTAAGGCCATGGTAAGCCATTCACCAAAGTCAATACTTGTACCTGTTGACAAATCGAGATTAGTTAATGCTCTCCACATTTCCATTGTTACAGGGCATTCTCGAAAGAGGTGATTCATCGTCTCATCTCCACCTCCACATCGAGGACAGATACTACTGTTTGCTAGTCTTCGACAAGCCATATTCACCCTATTGGTCAAGTAGTTCTAGGAGATTTTCCAAATGAAAATTTTAATTTTTGTTAGAATTTCAATCTGCCATAGCTTTCTGTAAAATCCCTATAGATGTTTTGTAAAGCATAAGCTATATGATCAAGGCTTTATAATAGTTTATAGGAACTTCTTACTGAAAATACACATGACGATTCCTCCTCCAAGCCAGAAAATCTTTGTGAGGTTCCAATGACAGGGGAATTTGGAGGATCAAGTCTGCCACATCTGCTGGGAAGGTATTAACTATCAGATCTCTATCCCATTCTCTGCTATTATTGTCGATTAAATCTGCTACTTTATCAAATTGCAAATTATCAACTCTTGACATTAATCTGCCATTAGCATAATTCGATATCCATGCATCTTCGGTAACTGAGATTTTCACCCCCGTACCAACTCTCCAAATCAACCCCTTCTCTAATGTATCCTTAGCTGCCCAAATACTACGCCACACATAAGAACATGAATTCCCTAAACGAGAATTAAGAAAGTTACTTTCTGGAAAGTACTTGGCTTTAAAAACTTTTGCGACTAAAGAATCTGGAAAATTAAGCAGCCTCCACCCTTGTTTAGCTAAAAGAGAGATATTAAACTGAGCCATATTTCTGAAGCCCAGCCCCCTCTTCGTCTTTGCTCCTGCATAGCTGCTTCCACTGGCACCAATGGATCCCACGTTTTCCAGCCCCTTTCTGCCACCAAAATCTTGCTAATTTGCCTTCTATCATTGCACATAAAACTTTAGGAAAAAGAAAGACTGACATGGCATAAGTAGGTATAGCCTGTAAAATTGCTTTAATAAAGATTTCCTTTCCACTTTGTGACAGTAATCTCGTACTCCATCCTTCTATCTTCAAAGCAATTCTATCAACTAGATTCTGAAAAGCTTCTTTTTTTCGTCTACCCACCATATTAGGAAGTCCCAAGTATCTCTCCGGGCTTGAAGAACATCTTACACCTAATAGTGTTGAAACTGCTGCTTTGGACTCTTCATTAGTATTCGAACTATAAAAAATTGCTGATTTTCCAAAATTGACACATTGTCCTGAACACCTTTTATACTCCTGAATTATACCTTTCAAGATCCTGGCTCCTTTTTCAGTTGCTTCGCCAAACAACATACAGTCATCCGCGAATAATAGATGGGATATCGTTGGCCCTCTTCTGCTAGTCCTCACTCCTTTAACCAATCCGTTTTGCTTTGCTGTTCTCATCAATGCTGAGAGACCTTCACTACAAATAAGAAAAAGGAAAGGACTTAATGGGTCTCCCTATCTTAGTCCCCTAGAAGATGAAAAGTTCTTCCTCTACTTCCATTGAAAGTAACTCCATAAGAGACTGTAGATATGCACTTCATTATCAATGCCACCCAGTTCATTTCAAATCCCATCTTTATCATCACCTCCTGTATGAAATCCCACTCCACCCTATCATATGCTTTGCTCATATCTAGCTTTATTGCCATAAAACCTTTTTTCCCTGTATGCTTGAGTCGAAACGTATGTAGCAACTCATAAGCTAGAAGCACATTATTAGAAATTAGTCGGCCTGGAACGAATGCACTCTGAGCCATATCAATGCACTGTCCCATTACATTTTGTAGCCTATTAGCAATTGTTTTTGCTACTATTTTGTACAAAACTATGCAAAGACTAATGGGTCTAAAATTCACCAGGGTAGTGGGATTTTGAACTTTCGGAATAAGCACAATGTCCGTCATATTAGCCGTTTCAACCCCTTCCCCTCCATTCAAAATTTTTAGACAAAACTCCAAAACTTCTTTTCCCACAATATGCCAGTATTTTTGGAAAAACAAAGATGGAAAGCCATCTAGTCCTGGTGCCTTGGTGGATCCCATTCCTTTCAGTGCCATTCAAACTTCTTCTTCCCTAAACAGAGACTGTAGACCTTCATTAATCTTTTGGAAAATACTCTTATTAATCCCTTTCAGGGCCTTACTTGGATTTGCAAACCCTTTCGATGTAAATAAATTTTCAAAATAATTCGTGGCTTCTTCTTTTAGACTCAATTCATCCGTAATCTCCTTTCCATCATCTAACAAGAGTTTGTTAATGAAGTTTGCCCGTCTTCGAGTGGAAGCACATCTGTGAAAGTAAGCCGTATTTCTGTCTCCAAACTGAAGCCAATTAGTTCTAGCTCTTTGTTCCCAATAAACTTCATCTTTATCAATCTCCATGTTCAGATGAATTTTCTTGTCAATAATTTTTGCCAGCGTCTCTTCGTCCCTGTCTTCCATCAACAAAACTTCTAGCTCTTTTGTTAACCTTCTTTTTTGTTCCCCTTTGCTGCACTTCAGGTCCCTCGCCCATTTCTTCAGCCCAGTCTGCACTATTTTTAATTTCTATACAAGCGGTTCTGATGATGACTCCCAAATATCTTTTAGGGTTCCCTCAAATGAATCTTCTAAAGTCCACCAGGCTTCAAAATGAAATCTTTGATCCCCTAAAAACTTCACATTATCTCAGATTTACAATCAAAGGAAATGATCTGGCCCGAATAAGGAAGATGCTGGACACTTTCCATAGGGAACAAAGTTAACCATTTCTCATTTGCAACCCCCTATCCAATCTTTCTCTTACATTAGTTTCTGGAAGATTTCCCCTTTCCCATGTAAACCATGCTCCCGAGTATCCTATATCCATTAGATGACACTCTTCCAATGTATCCCTGAAAACTTTCATTCTTTTCTGATCCCTTGGGAGCCCACCCATTTTTTCAAATGAATACGTAATCTCATTGAAATGACCAGCAACTAGCCACGGGCAATTGCAATCACAACTTAATCTTTTAAGCAAGTTCCACACCAAATTTTGGTCTTTCAAATATGGTGAGTCGTAAAAACCTGTAAACTGCCAGTCTTCTTGTCTACTATCCTCCTTTACCATTACATTAATATGCCATTTAGAATAGCTTTTCAATGTTACCTCAATGCTATCTTTCCAAGCTAAACACAGCCCACCTCGAGTTCCTTCTGCTTCCACATCAATCCCGTTGATAAAACCACATCTACTTCTGACCCTTTCCATGCGTTTCTGGTCAAGTTTGGTCTCAATTAAAAAGACCATGTGGGGATTATACTGTTTAATTAAATTTCGCAGTCTACGCACTGCTCGTGGGCTCTCCAACCTACGAACATTCCAACATAAAGTTTTCATTGGTTTCGGTCAGCTAGCCTAAAGCTAACCGCCGATTCTGGATTGTTTAGAGCAAAATCCTGCTTCCCATCAACACACATGGTTTTTATACTTTCACCTGTTTTCTCCAGCAAAATAATATTTTTCGACCTTTTCACTCCACCTGCTCTTGCTTCATCTGTTTCTCCCTCTCCGTTCCTCTCTTCTGGACACTTCCTTTTAATTCCAGCACTACCATTCGTCAAAAGAACAATCTGATTCGTTCGAGCTAACCTTTTCCATCTTGGCATTTTCAGGTCTTTTAAGCATTCGTCCCCTTTAATGTTAACCTCCTTCAGAATGCCAATCGTCATCTCCACGCTATCACCTTCTTGCTCTTGTAACCCTTCCTCCTAGCTAGTAAGTTTTTTTCCACCGAAAATTGTGCCTATCATAACCATTGATTTAACCTCACCTTCCGGCCCATTCTGATCCACTGATTTTCCTGTATACATATGCTGTGGACCCACCTTTTTAGTGAATGCATTAAACTTAATACTTTCTTTTCCCACTACTTTGGATTCTGCTTTTAATGCTATCGAATAAGGAGGATCCTCTCTAATTCTCTCTTTTTCTACAGGATTTATCAGGAAGCAGTCATTGAGACCATGGCCCAATCTTCCATAGCCAAAACAAAACATTGGTAATTTTTCGAATTTGAAGGGGATCCATAACTTAACGCTATTTTCACTGGAAACGAAAATACCTCTCCTAAGGGGTTTTTGAACATCCAAAGTAACCATCAATTTACAAAAATCATCATTAATCTCAGATATAAGAATACCTCCAAATGTGCTTCCAATCGCATGCATCAAGTCCTTCTTGTCATACTCTGGTGGGCATGGCCCAATCTTAATCCAGTATGGCGAAGATGTGAGCCTGATCTGATCCCGCTTTATCGGATCCCTTAATCTAGCAAACAGAATGTGATACTTACGAAAAAGCCAGGGTCGTCCTTCCATGATTAACTCCAAATCCTCCTCTAGGTCAAAGACGATTGAAAAAAGATTTTGCCCTACCACCTGAATTTCAAATTTTTTCTTAATTTTCCATATACTTTTTAATTGTGCCCTAAAACTCTCTGTGTTGAAATATTTCTTCGTCCAAACTGAGCAAATCAGTGTTGGTTTGACATTCGGCACTACCAATGATTTTTTGATGGATAACTGTGTAAGCTCCTCTGCCAACAGTGAGATCTCCTCCCTGTTCTCCCTTTCCACGCCACTACTCTCTTCCACCCCAAGCCACAGAAATTACTGCTCTCGCTAGGATTCTTTAGAGAGCACTCTTGGTTTTCGAGGCTTGGTGCATGTATTTAAAAAAAAAAGTTTAAAATAGGTTGTTTATGATATTTATTATTTTTTATATAATGTTTGCCCATAATTTCACTCTAACCTTTAAATAAGAGAATAATGCATTTGAACCCCAATTCTCTTATACTTACAGCAATATCGATGCAATGGAATTAAAACTTAATGGATTACAAAATTTAATTTTTGAATGCTAATTTATCTCACTTATTTTATTAAATAATTTTAAATAATAAATTTTAAATATTTCATGTGTAATTAAATTAAAACATTTTCGTCAATAATAATCAAAGATTTTGTAATATAATAAATATTATACATTTGAAAAATTGAACATAAGGTCTCATCACTAAACCTATATTTTAGCAAAAATTGATATTTAATATTAGTATTAAAGATTAAGTATTTTTATTTAAATTTTTAATCTAAATGTTAATATCAAAATTTACTTATTTCATGTATGTTTACAGAGTTAATTAATTTTTCTATGAAGTTAGCAGTGATTGTATGAGTGTATTAAACGAAAAGTTCAAAATTTTCTGTTAAGAAGATAAAGATAGAACCAAAATTTTCTAAGGTAGAAATTTAATAAATTTATATTTTAAAAATAACATCTTCCATTTTAATAAGGATTTAAAGTTTCTATCCGTAAATATATTTAATTTGTTGAAATTAAATTAGATCGATTAAATTAAGAATTGATGAGTGTACCAATTTAGATAGAAATATTAAACGAATTGCTCGAAACTAATATTGAAATGGGAACTAAAATCTGTTGAACTGGTAGAAAACTGATTGTTTAAAAAATGCCCATTAAATACAATCTAAATTGAAAAAACTCAACATAAAATAAAACCCAAAAATAAAAATGTTGCCCAAATAAAAATAACCCAACCTAAGAAAATAATAGAAGGAGATGTAACTAAGGGCGAGCAAAACTCGATTCGACTTGAAAAAATCGAAAAAAATTCGAATTTCGAGTTAAACGAATCGAATTATTCGAGTTAATCGAGTTATTCGAGTCAACTCGAATTTTTTTTTTCGAATTTCGAGTTCGAATCGAGTTGAGTTTTCAATTGAATAACTCGAATAATTGAATAATTGAATATTAAAATAAAATATTTTATATTTTACCCCAAACTCCCAAACCTTTTACTTTTCCTCAAAATTTTACTCCTTCCCACTTTTCCCCAAAACTTTTATTTCCTCCCATCCCAACCCTCCAATCTACCTAAAATCCATTTCCCACCAAAATTTTACTCTCCCATTTACTTTTTCTCAAAATTTTACTCCAAAAACCCTCAAAACTTTTATTCCCCCAAATTTTTACTCCCTCCCACTTTTCCCCTAAAACTTTTACTCCCTTCCCATCCCACTCCCCATCTACCCCAAACCCATCCCCCCCCCAATTTTTTTTTTTATATTTTCCTTCCAAAATTTTACTCCCCTATTTACTTTCCCTCAAACTTTTATTCCCCAAAACTTTTTATTTTCCCCCTAAACTTTTACTTCTCACCTTTTACCCTCAAATAAAAAATCAAAATTATCCAAAAAAATCACTAAACATAAATAGCAATAATTTTATTTATATCTACTATTTATATTATTAAATTAAATTTCACATTTTATATTATTTATATTATTGAATTGTTTAGTCATATTGAATATTTATATTAAAATTGAATTATTAATTATGCCATAAAATATTCAGTATTAAAATTTTATATTGGTATCAATTTCATATTTTATCTTTAAAATAACTTTTATTAAAAATCACATTTTACATTTAATATATATTTTAATTCCAAAATATATAGTGACAAGAATCAAGATAATTGAAATAACTAAGCAAGCAAAGAAGCTAACTCGTATAAAAAGATTAATAAATAAATTATGAGGTGATGAAAGTTAATAAAATTTGATTAAGGTGGACAAATTTTATTACGATGGGTGATAGTGGTTACAAGGACCCAAAATTATTTTTAAAATTTAACTCGAATAAATATATTCGATTCGATTCGATTCAATTCCATCTCATTCGACTCGATTCGAGAAAATTTCAAATCAAATTAGGATGATAAAATATGATTAAATCAACTCGATTAACTCGAAATTTTTTCATTCGATTCGATCGAACGCTCACCCCTAGATGTAACAATCCATTTTCATTACCATGACCCTCCTTGTTTCCATTCTTCTCTCAGTTGATCAACATTTCCTTTTCTTAAGTAAATTCCATCATCTTTAGCGATCCAAATGCAATCACCATAGTTACATTCATCAAAAAAGCCCTCGATTTCCCTAAACACGTCGAGTGTGGCATGAAAGTTGTCGTGAGCCATGTAGCACCAAAACAGTGTTCCCCCAAAGAAATTCAGCTTGAATTTCCAACTAAATTCGGTGCCAACTGTAAGGTTATGGATGCCCAAATCGTTGTCTTTGGACTTGCAATGAACTAATAGTATATTGCCGTTGCTCAATCCGTTAACGGTATGGACATGCCATGTAATGAGCCACGGATCATGGTGGCTGTTATTAGATTCACAACTAGATGAATCTATTAACAAGGTTATAGCTATTGCTTGAATAAGTATGAAGAATATAACATTCTTACAAAGATGACTCATGTTTCTTTTTTCTCTTTTGATTTGGTTTTGTAATATGTTTTCATTATTGTAGTCATATATAGTGGATGTATATGTGAAAAAAGATTAAGAGACCTATAAGGAAATATATTTTCTTTTGGTATTTCTTTGCTAATGATGAATCCAAAATTTTAAAATTTAAAGTAAATACCATAAAAGGAAAAAAGAATGAATGCATTTGGTTAAAGGATTAAGAATGTTGCCAAAGTTCTTGTCTTTTCACCAAAAAAAAAAAATGTTGCCAAAGTTGTAAATATTTACATTAATGGATTTTTTTGTCATTTGAATATCCTATGGTTTCTGTTTATATCCTTTTTTAGTGAGTAGTTGATTTACATTTGATTATTTATGTGTTAACTATTTGATTTGGATTTTGAGAAAAAGTGGGGTTATTTTGTATTATTTTGATTTTTTAAATCGAATGAAAATAAAATTGAATATCAAAGGTTATCAATCTAATCTAAATGGTTTGAATTCAATTCATGGATTTTTAAAAAATAATTATATATATTTTTAAAAATTATTTTAACTAAATGAATAAATATTTATTTATATTAAAAATAAAATAAAATAAAAATCGATCCGATTCGATTCCATTCATTTTTGTTTATTTTATTTTGGATAATAATAGTTTTATATCTTATAAAAAAATAAGCTAAACCAAATAAATATAAGTTATAATGATTTTTTTTTTTAGAAAAGAACAAGATTAAATGATTACATTGAACAATCAACCCTTTATAGGCATTCCTATCATCAGCAGAACTCTTTATACTGAACTTAGTAGATCCATAAATACTAATAGATTGAACCAAATTCAAAATCGAATAAAAAACTTTAGCATTTTTATGTATATGATGAAGAGTCCCATGACCCATAATTTGTTGTCCATTTAATATTACAATGAAGTAGGCCTAACCAATAGTAAAGGCATTATGGAATTCATTTTGATATTATAAAATTTTTAAAATATTCATAAGTTAGATAACAATTATAATAAATTTGATTTAAATAATAACAATTTTTATCTTAAAGATCGAAAATTAAATCGAATCAAATAGATTTTAGTAATTGAATTGAAATCATATTGCAAGTAATAAAATCAAACCAAAGATTAAGATTTGAATCAATTATCAATTTTCTTTTTTCTTTTTCTTTTAACTCGTCCCTATTTTATTTATGTTTACATTAAAACTTCTCATTGAGTTGGTAACACGAGTCAAACGGAAACTAATTTAACCAGAAGATTACTAAAAAAAGTAATTCAATTTATAAAATAAATTATATTATTATTAGGGTATTTTTATCTTTTTATTATTTACGAATTAACACTACACCAAAACAAACTTTTAGCGGCATTTTTAGTGGCGTTTTAAAGAAAAACGCCGTAAATATTATCCGTTAGCGGCGTTTGAGACAAAACGCAGCAAAAAGTTGAGCAATAGCGGTGTTTATTTCTAAAACGCCGCTAAAAAGTAAAAATAGCGGCGTTTTTTTCCCAAACGCCGCTAAAGATCTGAGCATTAGCGGCGCTTTTACAAAACCGCCGCTAAAGATCTGAGCATTAGCGGCGCTTCTCTAAAAACGCCGCTAAAGATCTGAGCATTAGCGGCGCTTTTATAAAAACGCCGCTAAATGAAGTGTATTAGTGGCGCTTCGCCAAAAACGCCGCAAATATGTTGATCAACAGACGACGTTTTGTAATTGAGTTATAGTTGCTAGATCGAGAATTAGTGGCGTTTTTTTGTAAATGCCGCAAAAAGTATGTCATTAGCTGCGTTTTTTTAAAAAACGCCGCAGAAATAAATAATTTAAGGGTTATGATTTTAGGGGTTGGCTGTTAGGCTTTAGGGGTTAGGGTTATGAATAAAAAATTAATTTATTTTAGGGTCTATGTAAGCATTAACATTCTATTTTAATTACTTTTGACCCTTATAAAATTTATATTTAGGGTTTAGCCACTATAAGAAAACAGACTTTATATATATATATATTATAGTTTAAATTATTTAATTTCTTATATATATATTATAATTATAATTATAATTATAGTTTAAATTATTTTAGAGATAATAGATAAGCTTTATATATATATAAAATTAAAATTAAAAAATTGGTAACCCATACATCTCAGAGAGAAACAAAATTAATTAGTAAATTGAAAATGTTATTTAAATTTCCTAAAATATTGAAAGAATATATAATATTAAAATTTGTCTAAATAATTTAGGGTTTAAGGTTATAATTAAGGGTTTAGTGGTGTGTATGGCTCTAGAGTGGTTGCTTCATCAATACCAATCCTAGACATGCGTGCAAATGGTTACCACACCTTAACTCACGACTAACTTCACAGTTTGTTTAGTAATCTTTAAGTCTTATGCATACGTTTGAGTAGACTAATCCTAGGGTCCAAAAGCCTTAATATTCTAATCTACGAGCCCAATCAAGCCCATAATAACTCACACAAACAAATTACTTTGGCTAGAAGTACTTACCGGTGGACTTCAGTAGGAGGTGCAGTGTCATGCCAGAATAACCTGAAAACTTTTTATAAAAGCCCATATTTTGAAAAGCCCATTTTGAAAATTGTTTGTGGGCCCAAACCCTCAAAGCCGAGTTTTGAACCTGGCTCTGATACCAATCTGTAACATCCCTAAACCCGGCCCACGAGCCTTGACCGGATCTGGTTATGTCACTGCGGAAAGACGGTTGAAAATCTTTTTGACTTAGGATAAAAACATTAAAATTTATTAACTCTTGAAAACTATGTTCATTTACAATTATGCTTAACACTTTGTTATTATAAAATGTCCAAATTAAAACTTTATTAAACATTTTTATATATAAATAGGTTGCTAAAAATAAAATCATCTTCATGTAGCAATTTAATTTAATCAATCCATAATTAAAACAATACCCAAAAATAATAAAACATAAGTCCTTTATTACAACCCATTCATAAACAAAGTACTTAATATTAAGAAGGCTTAAAAATAATTTAAAACTTTTCCTTCTGCATGGGCCACCATGTGTCCTCTCCGATCCCGGTCCAACTTTACGCATCACCAGAAATAGTTAAGAAAATAATTGGGTGAGTCCACAGACTCAGTGCATAATCATTACACATGTTTCCACACGTATGGGCTTGGCCCATATCCATACAATCCACGAACCATTCATGCAAACATGCATCACAGCCCAACCTAGGTCCATCCAATACGCCAACCTTAGCAGACTCCCTACTCAAGGCCGTGGCTAATCCACCGATCACAATCGAGTGATCCCACACATCTTACCTCGGAGACTGCTGACAAGGTCAGTATCGAGCCACCGATCACATAAGTGATCCCGACAGTAATCTGTCTACGGTGATGCACATAGCGATCAACCACCGAGATGGGCACCAAGCCAGCACCTCCCTTGATGTGGCACACAGCTCATCATCAAGCGCTAATGTAGCACGGGGCTAACATTAGACCACGTACACCAATGTGTCCACCCTTCCTTCTTCGATCAATCCAACTCCCATGCATGTATGTATATGCCTCATGTCAAATCATCAAATAAGTATACATCTCATATCATCACCACATCATATATATATCATAAATAACTTAATATCACAAACTACTTACCTAATATCCGATTACCCAAACATGGTATTCACCACTTAAGCCATTATGATCGGCTACCACACATCATACATATGTATAAACGTTAGCAAGTAAATAACCAAAGAAACAGTGCGATGGTTACGCACCTAATCACTTGGAGTTCTAAACTCTCGATCCCAACGCTATCGCTCAACGAGACTACGGCTATCTGCCTATAGCTTTCTCTTGCTGCTGGCCCACACCCCGGTGGCCAATCTCGAACCGCCGAGACAACTCTCTTCTTGAACTTCGGGATAGGGACTTTCCCTTGCCCACCCTGACTGGTTGATGCCTCCATCAAAATGCTTAATCAGTCGAAGGTTAATCACTCAAGTCATAAATCCAAACATTGAACTTACTAAAATATTTCTTACCAACAAACTTGAATCAAGGCTACCAAATGCCTCTGCGAATCTCGACTAAACGGTTCTGAAAAGATCTCTGTGTTAGGCTCGCCTCCCCTACAATCGGCCTTAGAACTTAGAGAAAACCTAGGCCATTCACCAAGACAAGAATATCAAGATCAAGGCCATTCGCCAAAACAAGCAATCCAAAGGGTTAACTCTTAAACCCTTACCTGCAACCGATTTGGTTTCCTACCAAATCCTGAACCAAACGATGGTTCTCCTCTGGCAATCGGCTTCACCTTGAAACGCAAAACAGTTAGCCTAACAAGCCTTCGGCTTAACGATTACTACAAGGAATAGACTATAAACATAAATCCTTACCTTTCCAAACGACTAGGGAAAAGACCCAAACGCTCCACCCTTGCCTAAGATTCGGCCAACCACCACAAGGACAACAAAAAAGTTTTCGGCAAAAGTTGAGGAGAGATTCGGCTCAAGGAGTTCCGGCAACAGGGTTTGAAAAAGAAAGAAAAGGGTATGAGGGGACAAGATGAAATGGTTTCGGCTCAAGAGAAGTGGAGAGAAACAAGTAGGAAATTTGGCTAAGTGACCTTGAAGATTTGGCCAAATTGAATAGGTGAGGAGAAGGAACTTTTAGTGTGGTTAGAGTATGAGAAGAGAAGTGTGAAGGCTTAAGAAAAACCACAATTCTGCAAAGGGAGAAAATGAAGGAAAAAGGGTGAAGGTTTTAGGAGCACCACCAAAAATTTGGCTAAAGGATGAGCACACTCCTTAAATAGAGTTCGCCACTACTCCAAACACCTCATGGCCAAAATGTCAACAAAAGAACCCCCTAGCCATCCAACACCTTTGCCTCTCACTCAATCCCTTAGTTCCTCCTAAAACACTCTACACCACCCTTTCAAACAACTTCAAACTTAAGCCAACTCATCTTTCCTCCTAGCCACCCATTTAAAAATGATTTGAACAAGTCAAATCCTTCTTTAAGGTGCCAAAATCGAAACCAACTCTTCCCCTTGCTCATGATGCAAAATAAACCAAAAGTGTGCCCCTTGCATTTCGAACTCGAGACCCCATAGCACCCTTGAGGCGCCACTTCTCCATGCCTTATGTGGCACCTCCTTGCCACTCTTCCAAAGCAGTTCTTGTGTCAAAACCTCCCAAAAATTCTCTTAAGGCCTCCAAAGCCAAGCTCCTTCTTTGGGCCAACGCTAGATCGTTAAATGGGCCAAAATTGCTATTGAAATTTACCTTATGAATATATTGTTATGCATTATCTATATATACATGACTGCATGGGTTGGGATAATTGACGAAGAGAAGAGTGGCCTGTTGCCAAAAATCTAGTTCGGTGACTCTGTCACAATGGCCTATTACCAAAAATCTAGTTCGGTGACTCTATCACAATGGCCTATTGCCAAAAATCTAGTTCGGTGGCTCTGCCACAAATATTATAATTGGCTTAATGCCCTGCTATTGGTGTGTTGGCGGGGTGGGTTGACTTGATCCCCACAGGTGTGTGTTGGTTGGTACGTGGTGTGTAGCGGATGGAAATTAGGCTTGGTTGGGAATTGCATATCATATGCATTATTTTTTTATTGTACATTTGTAAATGGGCTCAAGCCCAACTAATTGCTTAAGGTTTTCTAGTGAACACGGTAAGTGGGTTCTCATTGACTTCTAAGTAACTCACCCCATTTTCTTACCCTTCTCGGTAATAATAATTGATGGAGGCTTGGTAGGGGATGACTTCGTGTGGAGGCCATACTACGAATGATGAGTTATAAAACTTTGAATTTCTTTTAAGTATTTTTATTTAATTACTTTTTCAATTGCGATGTAATAAGGCCTCGGTATTATTTTTATGGATTTTTATTCGTGGATGGATTTCAATATGTCTTAGTTACTTAAATGAAATGTTTAATTCTTATAAATGTTTTCTTCAACTTACATATAAAAAAAGGTTTTTCTTAAATATCACTTACTCGTAAAATTTTCGTGAAAACTCTTTTATAAATTTATTTTAACCAATTATTTCTCTGAAAATCAAATTGTAAAATCTCATGTTTTAAAATCATGGTTTTCAAATAAATCTCGATTTTGATAAACTCCATCTTCAAAATCGTTTTGAAGAATTGTTTTCATTAAAAGCATTGATAACTGGACGAAAGTTTGAATTGTGTGGCATGCCAAGTCTGGTCTTAAACGCATAGGCAAGGTTTGGGGTGTTATATTTTATGGTATCGAGCCGCTTCAAAACTCAAATTGTGGTTTGGGTTCAACAATAATTTTGTTTAAAATTGCTTAAATTTCTAGACTTTATGTTTTTAAAGGTAGTATGGCAAACACGAGCATCCGCACCAAGTCAAGTAAGTATTTGTATATTGAATGTTTACTATTGTTATATGATCATTGGAACACTCTAGAACTTCTAGTTTTAGGTGTTGAAAACGGTAGAGATTGAGACTATAGGATGTGATTGCGAAAACAAATTTATCTCTTATATCTCATAAAATATCGTTAATAAACACTGAAACAGTATTCTAATTCATAAAACTTGTAATTAGATAAAACCAAATTGGTCATTATGAGCACTAGAGGACGTGGTAGTGGACGCGGTAGACGTGGCCGTGGTAGAGGACGAGGTGCTAGGTTGAGTCTGAAGCGCCGTGACATATGCTGGAAATGGATGTACCTGCGTCACCCGGGAGTGAAACTGGATCACATGACCATTTGAGAGAGGATAATACTTTGACTCAAGCAATGTTACGAGTCCTAAAGAGGGTTGCTGAGACTAGAATTGGTCCAGCAGTTCGTGGATCAATATCGAAACGACTCAAGTCAAGTGGTGCCGAGGTTTTTAGAGGTGTCTTCTTGTAACTCGAATGTTACGGAATATTGGCTTGAGGATGTAGAACAGATTATGGATGATCTGGAGTGCACCGTCAAGCGTAAGTCGAGAGGAGCGGTGTCCTTGCTAAGGGACGAGGTGTATCAATGGTAGCTTATCGTTCGAGAAGGCACCGAATTGCATTGGTTACTTGGGATTTTTTAAAGCTACTTTCCAAGGAAATGCGTACGGGACAAGTTATGTAGATGCCGGAGGAAGGAATTCCTAAATTTGGTTCAAGGAAGTAAGATGGTGGCACCTACGAGGCGTAATTTTTCGCTTGAGCCGTTATGCTCGCACAATAGTGCCGACTGATCATGAGCGCTGTGTACACTTTGAGGATGGGCTGAATGATGAGTTGCGGGTACTGATAGCCCCACAACAAGTACGAACTTTTACCTCGCTTGTAGAGAAAGCCAAGATAGCCGAAGAGGCTAAGAATTCAGAACGCTAGAACCGGGAAAGAGTCAGAGGTAAGAGGGATTTTAAGTACACAAGTTCTTCTAAAAGGTTTCAGAAGGGGCCAAGGAATGATGAGCCAGCTCAAGCTAGAGCACCTGTGACTACCAATCAGAGTCGAGAATGTGCCTACTGTGGAAGACGACATCTCGAGGAATGCTGGAAGAAAACTAGTGCCTGCTATAAATGTGGTTCCAAGGATCATCAGTATAAGAATTTCCCTTGACAGACTGATACGACTCAGGAAGCTCGTAACCCTAATGCTCAGCTAGCTAGGGGTACTCAGCAGCCACCGAGAGATCGTGGTGGTAATGGTAACGGATGTGGTCAAGGTGTACCGGGTCGAGGTAATGATTTAGAGGTAATGCGGAGGTAAGACAGCCGAGATTGGTCTATGCAGTTAGGCGTCTTGAAGAGGGTAATGTTGATGTACTATTATCGCTTTGATATATATCAGTCTACCCACTCGTATGTTGCTAGTGTTATATCCGGAAACTTGAATATTAGATCTGAGATTACCGATAGGGAGATGACGGTGATTAGTCCTTTAAGACAGTCGGTAATAGTGAATAAACTGTTTAGAGACATGCCATTAGAAATTCAAAGAGAGATATTTCTAGCGGACTTGATGGAATTGTCTTTCGATGAATTTGATCTTATTTTGGGCATGGATTGGTTGGTGAAGCACCAGCACAATTGAATTGTACTAAAAAGCGGATGTCAATAAGGACTGTGGATGATGAGGAGGTAGTTATGATTGGTGAGCGAAGAAACCTTTTGGCAAATGTGGTATCTGCTCTGAAGGCAGAAAAGTTGGTGCGAAAAGGGTATGGAGCATTCCTAACCTTCGTTAGTGCTTTGGATGCCAAGGAATTATTGGTGGAAGTGTGAGAACGGTGAAATAATTTCCAGATGTCTTTCTCGAAGAACTTTCTGGATTACCTCTAGATCGGGAAGTAGAATTTGGTATTGAGCTTTTGCCCAGAATGGCTCCGGTGTCCATTACTCCTTATAGAATGGCGTCGAATGAGTTAGCGAAACTTAAAGCTCAAATTCAAGAATTGTTAGATCGGGGATTTATCCGATCGGGTGTGTCTCCGTGGGGAGCACCGATTTTGTTCGTCAAGAAGAAGGATGGGTCGATGCGTATGTGCATTGATTATAGGTAGTTGAATAAGTTGACGATCAAGAATAGGTATCCATTGCCGAGAATTGATGACCTGTTTGATTAATTGAGAGGAGCTTCAGTTTTCTCCAAGATTGATTTGAGATCGGGTTATCATCAACTCAAGGTGAAAGAGGCAGATATTCATAAGACGATATTCTGAACTCGTTATGGACATTATGAGTTTTTGGTGATACCGTTTGGTTTGACCAATACACCAGCTGCATTTATGGACATGATGAATCGAGTCTTTCAACCCTATCTAGACCGGTTCATAGTGGTGTTCATAGATGACATCTTGGTATATTTGAGGAATGAAGATGAGCATGACTCACATTTGCGCATCATGTTGCAAATTTTGTGGGATAAGTAACTTTATGCCAAATTCAGTAAATGCGAATTTTGGTTGAAGGAAGTGACTTTCTTAGGTCATGTAGTGTCAGCCGAAGGAATAAGAGTTGATCCTCGAAAGGTAGAGGCAGTGTTAGATTGGAAACCGCCAAAGTCAGTGGCTGAGATTCGGAGTTTCTTGGGTTTGGCTGGTTATTATAAATGCTTTGTTGAGGGGTTATCGTTGATTGCTGCACCCTAACTAAGTCAGTGAAAAGAAGTACTGTATATGTGGACCGATAAACAACAAGAAAGTTTCGAGAAATCAAGAAGATTTTGACTAAGCGCCAGCTTTTGATTCAACCCGAGGTCGGAAAAGAGTTTATCGCATCGTGATGCGTCACACACGGGTTTAGGATATGTCTTGATGCAAAGTGGAAAAGTGGTGGCTTATGCTTCTCGTCGATTGAGGTCGCATCGAAGTCAACTATCCTACTCATGATTTGGAGTTGGCTGCGGTGGTGTTTGCCTTAAAGATTTGGAGGCACTATCTCTATGGTGAAAAGTCAATCATTTATAAAGACCATAAGAGTCTTAAGTACCTCCTTACCCAAAAGGAGTTGAATTTGAGACAACGGAGATGGGTGGAGCTGTTAAAGAATTATGATTTCTCAATCAAGTACCATCCTGGAAAGGCTAACGTGGTGGCAGACGAGTTGAGTCGTAAGGTAGTATCGGAGTTAAGAGCAATGTTTGCTCATCTCAGTTTGTATGAGGATGTCAGTCTGCTAGTGAAACTTCAGGTGAATCCTCTGTGGTTGGAGCAAATCAAGGAAAAGTAGTTATCAGATGAGAAGTTGGGTCCTTTAATGCAACAAGTTAAAAGTGGTATAATAGGAGACTTTGGATTGAACAAGGATGGCATGCTGTGTTTTCGTGGAAGAGTTTGTATGCCCATGGATTTGGATTTGAGACAAATGATTCTTCGAGAGGCACATAGTAGCCCTTATGCTATGCACCACGGAGGAAATAAGATGTATAAGGATCTCCATGAGCAGTACTAGTGGCCAAGGTTAAAGCGGAAGGTTACTGATTTTGTGGGAAAGTGTTTGAATTGTCAACAAGTGAAGGCAGAACATCAACTACCATCGGGTTTATTGCAACCGGTAAAGATTCCTCTATGGAAATGGGAGCGGATAATGATGGATTTTGTTAGTGGGTTACCCTTAACACCTACTAAGAAAGATTCTGTTTGGGTGGTAGTAGATCGATTAACGAAGACTGTTCATTTTCTACCAGTTCGTACGGATTACTTGCTTCAAAAGTTGGCTAAGCTGTATGTATCTGAGATTGTGAGGTTGCATGGGGTACCAGTGTCTATCATATCGGACAGGGATCCTAGCTTTACATCACGGTTTTGGAAAGCTTTACATGAGGCTTTGGGAACAAAGTTAAACTTCAGTACGACTTTTCATCCTCAGTCGGATGGTCAATCAGAAAGAGTAATTCAGACTTTGGAAGACATGTTAAGAGGTTGTGTGATCGACTTCAGAGGTAGTTGGGAAGATTTTCTACCGTTGGCAGAGTTCGCGTATAATAACAGTTACCAATCCAGTATCCAAATGGCGCCCTATGAAGCATTATACGGTCGTAGGTGTCGTACCCCTACTTGTTGGACTGAATTGGGGAAACGATAGTTGTTGGGTCCTGAATTGATATCTGAGACGGAAGAAAATGTAAAGGTGATTCGAGCGCGGTTAAAGGAAGCTCGGATAGACAAAAGTCGTATGCGGATCTGAAGCATAAAGATATTGAGTTTGCGGTGGGAGATCAAGTCTTTCTGAAAGTTTCACCTTGGAAGAAGATTTTCAGATTTGGAAGGAAGGGCAAGTTGAGCCCTAGGTTCATTGAACCGTACCGTGTGTTGAAGCGTGTAGGACCAGTGGCCTATCAGCTTGAATTACCTCCGGAGTTGAGTCGATTCATAGTGTTTTCCATGTTTCTATCGAGGCATTATAGATCGATCCGCCTCACATAATATCGGTAGAAGAAGTGGAGTTGAGGTCAGACTTGTCTTTCGAGGAAGAACCAGTGAAAATCTTAGATCGCGATGTTAAGGTGCTAAGAAAAAAGAATGTACCATTGATTAAGGTTCTTTGGCGTAATCACGGAGCGAAGAAGCTACGTGGGAGCCTGAGAATACAATTTGGCAACAATATCCTCACCCCTTTTAACCAGGTAAATTTCGAGGACGAATTTTTCTTTAAGGGGGTAGAGTTGTAACATCCTAAAAATATGAGTATCGATATGTTGCATGTTTTTGGTGCTTAACTTCTAAATGATTAAATTTGTGTGCTTGTATAGTCTTGAGAAGTCTTGGGATTTATTCGGTATTAGAATAAATTTTAGTAATGAGTACTTTATTGAAGTGGAACAAGTGACTCTGATGTTTAAGGGAATTTAATTGGTAAAAGTTTGCATAAGATGAACTAGTAGCAAGGTGGAGTTGGCACCATAAGCATGCTTAGAGGGAAGAGGTTCGAATCCCTTGTTGAACATGTGAGTTTTATTTTTTTTTTTGTTTCTCTTCCATAGTGTCGGTTATGGATAAGGTTTAGGATGAGTTGGATTTCAAATATTATGGTAAGAAGACTAAAGGAAAAGGTTAAAAAAAAAACTTAAGGAAAATAATCTTTTGAAAAAGGCATTAAGGGAGGACATAAGGCTTGAATCATGGGAGATGTTTTGGAAACTATTGAATGGCCAACTATGTCTATGAACATGGATGGTTTTATGGACTAAGGGGTGGCCGAATTTTTGTGGTAGACTTTGGTAAGGATGTGTAGTTAGTGTGTAATCCCATTTGGTCATTTTGGTGTTTCTTTTCACAAAACATTCTTCTCATTTTTTCTCTCCATAATAGAATGCAAATGGTGCATTGTGAGCATTCTTGTTTTCTTCTTTTGGTCATTTTTTTGACCATTTGGTCTCAATTTTTGCCTAATCTCTCAAGCTCTTCCTCTCTAGTGCCGAAATCACCATAGCACAAAGACCATTTTTTTTCTTTTCTTTTCTTTCTTTTCTACTCTTTGGCCGAATGCTCTCTTGTCCCAAATCCCTCCCTTTGTTTCTTATTCATCCTTGAAAACCCGAAACACATTTTCTCTCTTCTACTTTTCTCCATGGCCGAATGTTGCTAGCATCTTATCCATCAAAATTGTTTTCTTAGTCGAACCTTCTCCTCACATATTTCTTTTCTCTTGACAATCATTCTTTCAACTTTCATTTCAACCATGTGGTAAGAACCCTTTTCATTTCTTTATTTTCTTCTTCTTTGCCTTTGGCCGAATATACATATTGTTTAAGAAAGTCTTTTGACCGAAAAATAGTATTCCTTATTCTTCCTTTAAACAATTCCTTATTCTTCCTTTAAACAATCCTATTCATCTTAATAGTGTTTTAGAGAAGGCCGAACTCGGAGTATTCGTAATCATAGTGACTCGCTAGAAATTGAATCGAAGTGTTAAGGTAAGGATTTCTATCAAGAACTTTCAAATTATTTCGTTATTTCGTCGAAGGTGAATTATTAATCGATTCTATCTTAGGGACGTTAACGCTCGATTATCATCCCGTGAGCACAAAGATATTTTTGTGGTAAGCATATTTTGTCTTAAGACATTTAGTCTTAATCTTTCGATTTAATAAGTTTGACTAATAATCTTTTGTCAATGGAGGTAAACAAGATAGGTTCGAAAAGAGCGGTGAATAGTGTTCGGAAGAGGGGTGGTTCCGCTATTCCCCCTAAATTCAAACGAAGGGCTGTTTTGGCAATCCAAGATTTTCCATCAAATTGTGGACCCTCATCCGCGAAAATCAATTATTTGAAGTCATTCGTACTCCTAAAACTTTGTTTGTTCGTGAATATTCAACGGGTAACGAATCATCAATTGGGGAGAAACCACAAATAGAAATTGTTCAAAATTTTGAGGGTAAAAGTTTAGAACGCCTATTTTTAAGAATAGTTTTGCAAATAAGTATTAGTGTTCTAATTCATCGTGATGCGTGTTTAGATATCGATGAGTGGGAAAGTATAGTTCTCACCGTAATCAGGTGTGTAACTTAACACTTATCTCATGGGTTATATTATACCGTAAGCGTTAGAATAAAAACCATAAATTTGGTAAAATTGGAAAATACGGTATATTAGCACTTTTTTGTGAATGCATGAAACCGAAATTAAGGTTGTCAAAAAAAAATTACAGATTTGCCCTTAATGGGTGATTTTTTTAAAAAGTGATATTTTGGGCCATATGATTATTTTGATAAATTGGCCAAGTGAGAATATATCATGTGAAATGGGCCAAGGTCGCTAGATCGTTAAATGGGCCAAAATTGCTATTTTGACTAATGGGCCAAATTGATAACTTGTAATATGGGCTTTTGTTGAAATTTACCTTATGAATATATTGTTATGAATTATCTATATATATATACATGACTGCATGGGTTGGGATAATTGTTAAGAGAAGAATGGCTGCTGCCAAAAATCTAGTTCTGACTCTGTCACAAAAAATCTAGTTGGCCTATTGCCAAAACTGACTCTGTCACAATGGCCTGCTGCCAAAAATCTAGTTCGGTGGCTCGCCACAAATATTATAATTGGCTTAATGCCCGCTATTGGTGTGTTGGCCGGGTGGGTTGACTTGATCCCCACAGGTGTGTTGGTTGGTACGGGTGGTGTGTAGCGGATGGAAATTAGGCTTGGTTGGGAATTGCATATCATATGCATTATTTTTTTATTGTCCCATCTAATTGTTTAAATGGTTTTGGCCCAGTGAACACGGTAAGTGGGTTACACATTGAGTTCTAAGTAAGTCACCCCATTTTTCTTACCCTTCTCAGGTAATAATAATTGATGGAGGCTTGGGCAGGGGATGACTTCGTGTGGAGGCCATACTATGAATGATGAGTTATAAAAACTTTGAATTTCTTTTAAGTATTTTTATTCAAGTACTTTTTCAATTGCGATGTAATAAGGCTTCTGGTATTATGTTTATGGATTTTTACTCGTGGATGGATTTTAATATGTCTTAGTTACTTAAATGGGGCTGTTTAATTCTTATAAATGTTTTCTTCAACTTACGTATAAAAAAAAGTTTTTCTTAAATATCACTTACTCGTAAAATTTCCATGAAAACTCTTTTATAAATTTATTTTAACCAATTATTTCTCTGAAAATCAAATTCTAAAATCTCATGTTTTAAAATCATGGTTTTCAAATAAATCTCGATTTTTGATAAACTCCATCTTCAAAATTGTTTTGAAGAATTGTTTTCATTAAATGCATTGTTGACTGGACGAAAGTTTGAATTGTGTGGCATGCCAAGTCCGGTCTTAAATACATAGCCGAGTTTGGGGTGTTACAAATAAAGGAACAACACTGTTGGAGATAAAGAAGTATTTTAAAGATGTGGACAATGTTCTATATGACTAGACAGATACACCATCTTCAGATTACTGTGTTTGGAGATGGGTCACTTGTGACAATGTCACCTTCAATGTCGTTGCACTATAAGTTTTGATACTATAATTAATTTCTCTTTTCACTTGTTAGCCTATGTTGGTCATTGACATTCTTTATGGTAAGATATTTTCTTTCTTGGTTTTGCCAGAAAAGTTTAGTTTTTTTTTTTTTTAAAGCTTGTCCTTGTTTTTTGTTTGGTTTTTGGTACTGTAGTAATCTGTCAGGTTTAAGTCTTGATGGGGAAATCTCAACAGCTATTATAAAGCTCAAGGACCTTGTTACAATGTACTGTTTATTTTTCATTGCCTTTTCTTTTTGAAATCCAATCTTTGTTCTATAATATGAGAAATTTGATATAAACTGTAAGTATATTAGTTGCTCTTATGCATGAAATTTGATTGAGACTGATAAAGGTTGTGTCTTTTTTTATTATCAGTGACCTTAGAGGAAATAGTTTGTCCAGTCAAATACTGGTCAAAGATGGAACCAATTAGCTATTTACTTGAAGGCTTATTTCTGAAGGTAATGAATGAGAAAAAAATGGTGTGGAAGATTAGTGAAAGATTAAAGGAAATATTTGCTAATACATGAACATAAAGATGGAATCAGTTAGTAATTTTCTTGTAGGCTTCCCTGTGAAAGTAATGATTTTGAATGAGAAAAAAGTGTAAAAGACTACTAAAAGGTTAAATGAAATATTTGTTAGTACTTAATAGATTAAACATAAAGATGGAACCAGTTAGTGATTTAGTTGTAGACTGGATTACTTAATGCTTCCCTTGATGATGTTGTATGCCTGAATATGAAAGTCAGTTTAAGCCCCTTTCAGGGGTTAGCCTTGTACCATGAGTGAGTGTGACAAATGCTTGGTCTGTTTAATAAAAATTTGCCCAGAGGACTAGCAGATTTTCAATCTATATTTTCTATATACTTGATGCATGTTTTTGATACAAAAGCTAGATCTGTATCATTTTGGAATGTTCTAACTGCATACATGTATTCCTCATTGGTTTCTACTCTGCCAGGAATTGAATTTGATGTTTGACTTGTCACTATTTCGTATGGTATAATGAAGTGATAAGGAACAGGTACACCATAGCCTAAAGGTGGATTGACTGACGTATCGACATTTATATATATCGTTGTGCATATTAACCCACGGTTGATTTATGCCACAGAATATGAGTACTGACTGACTGACTGTAGCCTGGCTGACTGTTGAGATAAGGTTCGTGCACTCCCAATGTGGACCATTTTTTCCAGCTTGGAATAGGAGAATGTAGAAGCGACACATGTTGGTAATAATATTAGTTAGTACTAACTATAGTATCTGTCCTCTTTCCCTATAACAGAAACTAATGACAAAAACATATTGTGAACACACTAGGTTCTATTGTAAGGTTATTATGCTCTCAACCCATAGGCCAAGGGGCATTGGCCTAAGTTGCATTTAAGCTAGGAAACAAGTATGTACTAGTGTGTTTCCCTGGTCATGGATTTCAATAAAAAGGGACATTAACATTGAGATACTCTATTTAACTGAGTTTGCATAATTCTTATGGGCATTGGCCTAAGTTGCATTTAAGCTAGGAAACAAGTATGTACTAGTGTGTTTCCCTGGTCATGGATTTCAATAAAAAGGGACATTAACATTGAGATACTCTATTTAACTGAGTTTGCATAATTCTTATGGGCATTGGCCTAAGTTGCATTTAAGCTAGGAAACAGGTATGTACTAGTGTGTTTCCCTGGTCATGGATTTCAATAAAAAGGGACATTAACATTGAGATTCTCTATTTAACTGAGTTTGCATAATTCTTACTTTGTCAATAATAAAAGTGCAGTAATATAATTTGATAAAACAAAAGTGTGTAACTCACATGAAAGTTAGGTAGGTTTAGTTCGATCAAATGTAATATCATAGTTCGTAATGTAATATTATTGTTTCACATTATGCCCTTTAATTTTAGGAAAATTATGGATAATTTCTTTGCATTAGAAGCTAGAGAAAGAACTTCTTAATTTGCTACCAGCATTTTGGCTAGGGATTTGTTGGATCCTGAAAAAGTATATTGATGGTGTTATTATCTTGAATGATTGTTGCTTGTGAAGTGCTGATTAATAAAGTTGTTTTTCCTTATGGTTTTCTGCTTTCTTCTTTTCTTTTCTATGTCTTTTAATGTTAATGTACTTGGTATTTTCGTCTCCAATGATCGTGCACTCGATTAACTTTTTCTTTTCCCATTTATGTCACTCCTAGGCTGAACCAAGGAAAGATCGAGTAATTTAAATATTAGAGAGTTTACCTCCTGCATTATTGGGAAGTTGCAATGATCGTACTAAACAACTTCATGCTTCTCCTTCGGTCAAGACATTAATTTTAGCCTCGCTATATTTCATTACATGAAGTTATTGAACAACATGTTTTTTCACGGCCTCTTTTATACAAATTTGTTAATAATAAAAGTTCAAGAATGTAATTTGATAAAATAAAAGTGTGTAACTCACACTTTTATACAAATTTGTTAACGAGATTGTTGTAGTTTTAGTTGAACTTTTTAACTTGGTAAATATACAAATAGTACAAATATTAAATACAAATAAAAAGAAACAAAAAATTGAAACCAATTTGTCTCGTGTTTGATGCAAGATCCATTTTTAGCCTAGGTAAGATATTGCTTGTGAAAGTACCCAATGCTTAAATTTCATTTAACTTTTACTGACAAATTGGCTTCAACCTCAGCCCTACCTTTACCTTTATATGTATATGTAGCTACTTATTTCACTCAAAATTCCTTTGTCTGGCTTCAAGCTAAAACCATGAATGTTTAAAACCAAAACCTTTTCCTCAAATAAAGTTTGTTTGTTAGTACTTTTACAACTGCTCATTTTAAACCTTTTTCGTATAATGTTAGCAATTTCCTAATTTGGTTCCATAATCATATGATCATCTGCTTTTATAATGTTTATAGAAATGTCTTTACCTATTGTATAAAAAACAACAAAATTGAATTATCTTTTGCTTGTGAATGATTTTAAGTGCTCTAAATCAAGTAAATTAAAACTTATCATTAAATGCTAAAGGAGGTTTTCCAAGCTCAAATTGAATTTGAGTTATAAAATATGTTTGATTTTAACTACGAATAAAATTAGATTATTTGATAAATATTTTTTAAATTTAAAGGTGAAGTATTTAAAGGATAATGTTAAAAGAAATAAAGTTGAAAAAAAATTATATTGATTGATAAGTAACTCATTATATTCTTATCATTTTCTCCACTTTTATATTGAAAAATTCTATCATTTGTTTTTCATTATCAATTTTTAAATATACTTAAAAATAAATCACTTAAAATATTAATTTTTTAATGAGTTATAAATATAGTGTTTTATTTATATAATAATAGGCTATTTTAGGTTATGGATAATAGGCTATCACATATACTAGTGTAAGACTAAATTAGTTTTGCATGTACATTTTATATTTGTTTAATAGGCTTTTTATTTTATGTTAGTTTTGAATGATTTTAGGATGTATAATTGGTTGGATGCAAAAAGTTTAATAATGAAAAATCCTATTCCTGATTGATATGATAGAGATGTAGGATAGATTTGAAATTTTACTTGCATGATGAGTCCAATTATATTTGTAAATCCAACTATTGGTTTGTGAATTCGTATATTAATCCTATAAAACGATATCAAAATGTAGAACTAATTTAGTTTTGCAGTGCTGTAAGTGGATGCTTTTCTATACATAGTAATCTGAAAATAAGTATATTTAACTCATTCAAAAAACTGAGGGGCATCACTTGGCATTTTGATTCATTTGAATTTCTTTGCGATTTTTTAATGAATTTAATCTAATGAATTATTTTTTTAATGAATTTAATCTAATGGATTATTATTTTTTAATGAATTTAATCTAATGGATTGTTATTCTTTCTTTTTGTTTTATTTGGTGTGTATTTTAGGTTATTTTACACGTTAGGTCGCTTTCGTGAAGCTTCTATATCGCTTTCTTGATTGTGAGGATCTAATAGTGAAAAGGGTAAAACAAAGAGGCAGATACTATCACTTGGTGTTGGATTTGACACCACCTATTTTCGAGGTGAGCCTGATTTTTCTTATGAGTTGGATAAACTCATAACATAATCTGAACTTATGAAATTTCTTATGTATTTGGTTGAGTTTCTATTTGTTTGTTAATTTTTTTTTGGGTATTCATATGTCCATTGCATCTAGTAGATGTTTTGAGGATTTGATGGCAGGTTTTATATATAGTTCATTGTGCATCAACAAACATTTAATTGACATCTACTCTTTTTATAATTTTTTTATTTTTATGACTTTTAGCGACGTTTTTATAAAAGCGCCGCTAAAGACCAAGACTTTTAGCGGCATTTTTTATAAAAGCGCCGCTAAAGACCAAGACTATTAGCGGCGTTTTTTATAAAAGCCTAAAGACCAAGACTACTAGCGGCGTTTTTTTAAAAAAGCGCCATTAAAAGTCGTGATCTTTAGCGGCATTTATATAAAAGCGTCGCTAAAGACCAAGACTTTTAGCGGCATTTTTATAAAAGTGCCGCTAAAGACCAAGACTTTTAGTGGCGTTTTTTATAAAAGCGCCACTAAAAGTCATGATCTTTAACGGCGTTTTTTAAAAAATAAACGCCGCAAATTTTAGCAACGCTTTCTATAGCGACGTTTTTTGCGGCGCTTTTAAGCGCTGCTAAAGGCCAAAAAAACGCCGCAAAAAGTTTGTTTTCCTGTATTGTAAAAAAAAAAACACACACACATGATAAAATTTGAACCTCAGATGTAACAAAACTTAAAATTTAAAATTTATCATTTAAATTGAAGATTCATTTCTTTTTGGTACGAAAGATAAGAAACAAAAGCTAATTCAATCTAAATTCCCCAACACTACACGCATCAGCCTATAAGAGAGGAATAAGACTCGAGGCTGAGTTTGCAAGATGGTCGACACGTTTGTTTCCTTCTCGCAGATTATGTCACACTTCCATCTCCCAACCTTCTCTAATCAAAACCAAACAATCCCATATCAAAATAGCCAACAGATGGGAGTCGTCATATGCATTCCTAAGAAAAGTAACTACCATCAATGAATCAAGCTCCGCAATCAGTCGTTGGATACCAAAACTCTTGGCAAGGCACAAACCTTCGCCAACATCCCATAGTTCAGCCTGCATGTTGTCAATTCATCCTAACTGTCTAAACAAGGGTATGAATAAATCGTTCAGAACTATTGAAATGGAATTTGAAATTAGTTGAATTGGTCAAAAACCCCATTAAACCCATTGTTTGACATTTCTTTACCCGATTTATTAACACAAACCCATTAATTACAATCCAAATTGGTAAAACCCAAGATAAAATAAAATCCAAAATAAGAATGTGGCCAAGTATAATCCAACCTAAAAAATAAAATTTAAATATGTATTAAAACTTTTATGTGTTTATTGATTTTTTCAAGTACTCTTTCTTTTCTAATTTTTGGGTAATTGAACTAGTTATACTAAAAATCGATAGTTTAGTTCCACCACAAGTCCATTCTTAAAAAATTAGATAATTAATGATGAATTTAGATAAAAGAATTATATTATTTATTGCAAAAAGAAGTAATAGAAGGACATATAAAATCCCTTTTATTGTCATAATTGTGCCTATTCCACATGTTTCTCAATTCATCAACCTTTTTAGCAAATTTCTCAAATAGATCCCATCATTTCTAGCTGATCCAAATACAATTACCATAGTTGCACTTCTTAAAAGGACTTCGTTATCCCAAAACACGATGAATGCAACATGAAAATTGTCATAAGCCATGTAGCACTAGAAAAGTGTTCCTCCAATTATCCTCAGCTTGAATTTCCAAGAGAATTCGACACCGAATGTGAGATTATGGATGCCCAAATCATCGTTCTTAGACTTGCAATGAACTAACAATGTATTGGCTTTGCCCAAATCATTAACGGTATGGACACACCATGTGTTGAATCACGGAGAGAGGCTACTGATATCATTATGGTGATCTTTATTAGGTTTAGAAATTGATAAATTTATTAATGGGGTTTTGACTATTGTTTGAACAAGTATGAACAACATAATCTTCTCACAAAAACTATTCATTATTTAGCTTTTGATTTGTTTTATAATATGTTTTGTATTTGTCGTAGTTATATATAGTGAAGTATATGTGAAAGTTGAAAAAAAGATGTTTATAAGGCAATATATTTTTCTTTTGGTACTTTTTGCCAATGATGAATGCAATTTAGGCAAAATCTAAAGTAAGTACCAAAAATGGAAAACAAAATGAATGCAGCTTGGTTAAAAGATTTACAATGTTGCCAAAGTTATTAAATTTTCATTAATGGATCTTTTTTGGCATTTGGATATCTTAGTTGAACCAAATTTTAAATATGAATAATATCAAACATCAAAAGTAGTCGAACCAAATTTCGTTGGTTCAAATTCAATTCATCTGACTTTTAGAAATTACTTTACTGTCGATTTCAATATCGAAATTCATGAAATTAGACTATTAACCCAACAATCAAGTTTTGATGTTTGGTTATTATTATTAGGTAGGGAACATAAAAAATTATAAATTTCCTTGGTGTTGTTTTTCTTGTACTGATTTCTATTATATCTCATTCACGTGTCTCTCCACGTGCCATTAATAGGCAAACCACAAGTTAATGTATCCACACTAGACAAACTTCTAACCAAGCAAGTCTAGAGAACCACAAACCACAATAGACTTGTGAACCTTCATAAGATCACTCTTGTTGGATGCACGTGGGGATTCAAACTCATAGGTAAACCACGAGCTAACGTATCCACGTCATCGCCGCTGTAACAAGGTATAATTCTATTGTCAATGAGCTCAGGATGCAAGGAATCCCTTGTCCCCGTATATATAAGTGCACCATAACACTTGAGAGAAGAGGAAGACATGAAAACCATCTATCCTTTCTCCTCTTCCTCTTTCTGCCTAGACTTACTTCATCAATCAACTTTACTAAACACCCTATTTAGTGGCTCTCTGTCTCGACCAAGGGTGAACCACCGTTACAACTGTCATATGTTCCTCCTTGATAGTCTCATTGATAAACAATTTGGTGTCGTAAGTGGATGAAAATGGCTAACCCCAATTCTAGTGTTCCCTCATCCAATGAGCTCAACCCCAATGATGATTAACAAAACTTTCAGAGTGATAGAGTATAGCTTAGGCAGTTGTTAGTTTGTTACAACTGTTAGTAATTAGTCAAGCAATTAGATAATGCTGTTAGCAACAATTTCAGCTTACTATGCTCATTCTATAAATACAGTATATACAGTGTTTAGAAGGTAGATTAGATTCATGAAATAGAAACAAAGCATTTTCAATTTCTTTCAATTCAATCTCAGTATTCTGTAGTTTTGTTCTAGTGACTATACCTCTCTTCATGGTATCAGTCACCTACCGGTCCTAGGCCATGACCACCGCTCATTCTATTGATTCTGCCTTTGTTGAGTCGACTGGCTCTCATTCACCGGTGACAGAATCATCAATTCCTTTCCTAGACATGATATCATTAAACTCGATGAAAACACTTTCATTCAGTGGCAGAAACAAGTAAAGCTCATTGTTATCGGATATAACTTAGTTGGGCTCTTGGATGGCTTGGTCACAGCCCTTGCTTGATTTATTCAAGCGCCAGATGGAGGACTTGTGTCCAATCCAGCCGCCTCGACTTTCACACAGTAAGATAATCTTCTGACATCTTGGCTATTGTCCACCATCGCACCTTCATTTCTTTCATCCTTTGTTGATGTTCAGTCGGCCTTTGATGTGTGGACGACGGCCTGACAAAAGGAAAGTTGAACAACAATATGGGCTCCCTCCTCAATTTCGTGATGCATCTAGGCCCCCCAATAATGGGCCACAGGGTGTTGGGCCGATTCCTGAATGTAATAGGCCGAATGCACCACCCTTATATCATACGCCAATTACTAATAATGTTCAGATTAATTCTTCTCTTGGTGTAGGGCCGTATGATGGTCATTTCAATGGTGGTGGTGTTCCATGGCATACCAAACCACGTGCTCGTGTCTACTTCAGGTCGGATCCATGTATTGGCCTACCACGATTAGGCGATCTTCACCAGTCAGATTACTATGACTCCTCTGACTCTAATGTCAATACTGCGCATGTTGGCTCCCATGGTGATGGTACAAATTCTTATATTCCCGTGCTGGTGTGCACTACGTCATGGTATCCTGACTCGAGAGCCAGTAATCATGTGTGTTGGGATCCATTAGCCTTGCATCACGCAACCCTGTACTCAGGTACTTCTAATCTACTAATGGGTGATGGCACTCCCACCTCGATTGCGTCAGTTGGACATAGTTTTTTACCCACTGAATCTAATTTGTTACACTTATCTAAGGTTTTGTATGTTTCAAGCATCAGGAAGAATCTTTTATCTGTGTCTCAATTTGCAAATAGTAATGTTGTATTTTTTGAATTTCACCCCACCTATTAAGACATCATGACCCAGAAAACTCTACTGAAGGGCCACATTCGTAATGGACTGTCTCATTTCCCGATGCCTGTCATATCTGCTCAGTCGACTGAAGTCCCTTCCACTGATTCTTCTGCAATCAAGGCTACATCCAAGGAGTGTAATGTTTTCTCTCTCTGGCATAAGCGTTTGTGGGAATAACTGGTACTATGTTTCATTTATTGATGTGTGCACCCAGTTCACATGGATATATCTGTTTCGACAGAAGTCTCAGGGTGTGAAGTGTTTTTTTCAGTTTCAGCAATTTGTTAAAACTCAGTTTGGAAAGACTATTAAACAATTTTAAAGTGATTGGGGAGGAGAATATAGAGCCTTCACATCAGTTTTAGCCTCTCAAGGAATCATTCATCGACTGACGTGTCCACATACCTCTAAACAGAACGGAGTGGCTGAACGCAAACACCGACATATTATTGATATGTGCATCACTCTTTTGGCTCAAGCAAATTTATCTATGCAATATTGGGGATATGCATTTTGTTGTACTGTGCATCTCATCAATCGCCTTCCCACTCTAGTGTTAAGTGGACAAACTTCGTATAAGGTTCTCTACGGATGCGAACCCACTTACGATCATCTCGAGTATTTGATGTTGTTGCTACCTATATTTACGGTCGTTTTTGACAAAAGGTTAGAATTTCGATCTCAACCCTCTACCTTCTTGGGTTATAGTGCTCAACACAAAGGGTACCAGTGTCTTCTTCCGTCTGGCAAGATAATTATCTCTCGGCATGTTGTGTTTGACGAAAATTGGTTTCTTTCTAATCGCCTGAATTGTCGAGTTTTAAAATTTATAAAGAGAATGATCGAACCTGGAAACTAACTCTGACAACGACTTAATGCAAGTGCACCTATCGAATAGTAGTATAGCTTAGCCAAGACCGGATTGTCGAACCCAAAGGAACTAAAAGTACTAATACTAACCTTCTTTCTATTATTTAGCCTAAATATTAAGTGATTGGTTGTTTAATCTAAAACTAACTGATTACTAAGATAAAGACGCAAAGACAAAAAGAATGAATTGGGGAAATACTGTTGGGAAAACTCAGTTGATTAAGATGATACCCTTAGGAAGAATCCACCTAGACTTCACTTGTTATCTAACACTGAACCAGACGATTTATTCACTGGACTTGATCCGTAGGATTCCCTAATTTATATTAAACCCTCACTCAAGGCGAATGACATCTAACCCTAGGTTAATTAATTGAAATCTCTTTCTAATTAAAACCCCTAGAATCGTATTAGCTCGATCTATGGACTCCCATATTAGGTTTCACTCTAATCCGAAAAAATCTCGTCACCCTATCTCTTGGCGTACGATCAACTCCGCTAAATTATGCTAGATCTACTCTTAGGCTGGGACTTTTGCTCCACCACCTAAGCACATTCAACTTGAATCAATATCCCGAAAATATTAACACAAGAATTAAGCTCACATAATTAAGAACAAATCAAGTATTTATCATATAGTTCAGAAAACAATAACAAGATTCATCTTAGGTTTCATCCCCTTCAGATATCTGAAGGGTTTAGTTCATAACAATAAAAGAAAACATCTCAGAAGAAAAGATAAAACAAAACATAAGAAATCCCTAAAATGTAACACCCCTACCCGCATCCTGTGCCGGAACCAAGTACGAGGCATTACCAGACTTAACAATACATTTGGTCAAATTAATTAACACATATACAAAATGACTTATTCAAGCCTCTATACATGCCATAACTTAAATCATTTATAAATAAAGATACCCATAGATAGCTTGATAGTGTGAAGCGATCTCCAACGACCTCAAACCCGAGCTTGTTTAGTAGGACTCTGTAACATGGGAAAGAAAAGGGGTAAGCTTATAAAGCTTAGTAAGTTCACATGTAATAATAATAAGCATTAGCAATGAATTTAGCTTACTACTAAGCTGTCATAACTTGCATAAATAATGCTAAGTTTTACTTTCCCAAGTTACTCATTTGTAGCCTTATCAAAGTCTTAACATGACAAATCCTCACAACAAGTTCTCAAAGTGATACAATCATTAAATCACATGCTTATACCTTATTACTCATGTTCACATTAATTTGTCTACTTGAATCACTGTCAGTAAATTATTTATTTCTTGAGCTACAGAGCTCCAAATTTCAAACCGCTAATTTTCCCTGAGACTAGACTCATATATCTTCATACCATAAAATTTCCAGAATTTTTGTCTTAGCCAATTAGTACAGTTTATTCATTAAAATTTCCTTTGTTTCACTATTCATCTATTCTGACCACTTTTCACTACAAATCAATTTTCTCCTTGTGAAGAATTCAAATGATGTTATAATTTGTTTCATTTGAAACTACACTCATTAAGGAATATAACCATATAAATTATGCCCCAAAATTATTTTTGTACAATTTTTAATGATTTTTCCAAGTCGAACAGGGATCTCAAAATTACTCTAAACTAGTCTCACAAAAATATAAATATATAAAAATACAGAATTTCTTTTGTAACACCCCAAACCCGGCCCAAACAATATGACCGAATTTGGTTTGCTATAGAGAAAACATTTTGAAAACCATTTTAAAACTTAGTCGAATTGCCTTTTAATTGAAATTTTATTTATTAAAATCATACTTAATTTATTTAAATATATTTGTTGAGTCGAGTTGTTTACAAATTTTCAAATGTACCCGATGGTACTTTAAAAATATTTTTCGTTTAATTTGAGAAAACATGTGCATCCGTTTTAACATCATCATATAGTTTAAACAAAACATTTAAACATGCAGCAATAATAAAATCATCCTAGGAGGCCTTATTACAATTAAGCCACATAAACCCAAAAGTAAGATAGATAAAATCCAAAATTCATTTATTAAAAGTCTCCACTGCATGGCCACCTCGAGTCCATCCGGCTTCTCACCCGCGATCTATGAATCACCTGAAAAATTAAAGGAGAAGGTGAGTCACCAAGACTCAATGTGTAACCCTTCCCCGATTTAGTGCAACAACATACATAATTCATAACCAATTAATATGCATAAGTTTAAAATGCACCCAACCTAACCATCCAAACGCCTTTTTCTACCCCGTGTGGTACCAAACCACTGGTGGTGCCAAACCACCGGTGACATATAGTCACAAATGTGATACCAAATCACTGGAGATACCAAATCTCTGGTGTCCGAAGACACAAATCGAATGATGGGGCCAACCCATCGTGTGATACCAAATCACTGGCAGACGATCCCATATCTCAAAGTGGGGCCAACCCACGGTGGTTTCAACCACAGGGACAAGTCGCTATGAGGTGCCAAACCTCTGGAGGTACCAAACCTCTGGTGACCGTAGTCACAATGTGTTACCAAAACACTGGTGTCAATCGACACGAATATCACTGCCCCCTCCACTCATCAACCCACATCAAGCAAATACATACTTTTACAATAATCATACTAAAAGGTTTATTGGGCGAACGACGGGAATTGAACCCGCGCATGGTGGATTCACAATCCACTGCCTTGATCCACTTGGCTACATCCGCCCCCCTACAATTACTATACTCTATAGTATTTTCTAACAACATTAATAAATTTATCATTTGCCATATAACAATTAATACACATACCAAATGTGTCATGCTTCCCAAAAGCATCAAATAATAATCTCAAAGCGATAAAGACTTACCCAAGTCCTTGTTAATACCATGATGGTATTACATCCATGTCTACACAAATCGATTAGGCATAATATAACACTTAGCATATTAAAAAGTTATAAGATGTGTATGTACACACCTGATATTAACAAGAGTCCTAAATCCCGAATAAACAAATCGATCACACAAGTATTCTTGCCCTATATTCGCCAAAATGGATATTAGTGCCATGGCCTATTCGGCCAAACCAAAATAATTGAGAAGGGTTCCTTGCGAACCTAAAATCTTACCCAACTGCCTTCGAACACTAGCCAACACACTCCTAAATGAATCGGCCTCACTTCCCTATAATCAACCATCATCATTAAGGTTATTAGCCTTCGACTTAAACGAAAACTTAAAAGAATAATCCTTGAAATAAACCCTTACCACCTTACCAAAATCGATTGATCAAAGATGATGGATTCAATTGCTCGCTTCCAAATCCAGAAGGCCCTAAAACAAATCGGATTAGCATCCCTGCTACAAGTGCCGAAATTGGCCTTTTTACTCCTTTAGAAGTTGACAAGAACAAGAGAAACAAAGAAAAATATTCGGCCTTGGACACTCACCTTAAAAACCGATTGGAGAAGAAAAAATAGAAGAGGCACCTTTGCTTGAGATTTGGCCAACACTAGCCAAGAAGGGAGAAAAGAATTCGGCACACCCAAAGAAGTATATTCGGTTGTAGTGGAAGAAAGAAAATAATAGGAAAAGGAATAGAGTTTCGGCAAAGAAAAGTGTATAGGAGGTTTTTGATGTTTAAGCAAAACAAATAGGAGAACAAGATGTTGATGAAGGTTTCGGTTTTGAGAGAATGAAAAGGAGAAAATAGATATTGAACAAAAATGACCAAATGGTCAAAAAGCATTAGGCTTATCAAAAGGTAAAATTCGGCCAAAAAGAAAAGAATTTGAGAGAAAATGTTTTGCAAACTTTTGCACCAAATGCAAGGAATGACCAAAAAGAAAAGACTTCAATCCTTGCCAAACTAACATAAAATTTCGGCTCCCCCTTTAGCCAAATTGCCGTCCCTATGCATGGTCAAAAAGGCCATGATTATGTTTCCAAAACATAATCCTTGATACTAGCCCCATGTCTCCATATTTTCCTTAATTACTTGATTCCCTTCCATATGTTAACACTTGCCTTAAACCTATAGTCTACTAACCAAAAATAACAAGGTCAACCCTTACCTTAATTATTCTTGGTCAAACTTACCATACCAAAGCAAAAATAAAAGTTGTCCCAATGCTATTTAAGGGATTCAACCACTCCCTCAAGCTAATATCCATGCGCCATTACCAACTTGCCATGCACTCAACTTGTGTCACTTATTGACACTTAAATTAACAAGTGCTAAGCTCACATAATCCACTTCATTAAATAAACCAAACTAACAATTATTCTACTAAATCGAGCCTACTCAAGACCCCTAATTGAGTCTTATAACACCACAAATAATATCACATAAATTTAAACACAAACAAAATAATTCAATCACGAATAACCCCTATTTTGGGATGTTACAGTTCTACCCCCTTTAAAAATAATTTCGACCTCGAAATTACCTGATCAGAAAAGGTGGGGGTATTGCTGCCGCATCACACTCTCGGGTTCCCACGTAGCTTCCTCAGCATCATGGTTTCGCCATAGTACTTTCACCAAAGGTACTGACTTCCTACGCAAAACCTTGATATCTCGATCTAAGATTTGGATTGGTTCCTCCTCGAAAGATAAATCTGAGTTTACCTCAATCTCTGCCACAGGCACAATGTGTGATGGATCCGACCGATATCGCCTAAGCATCGACACATGAAATACGTTATGAATCTGATTCAATTCCTCCTGCAGTTCGAGCTGATAAGCTATCGGTCCCACTCGCTTCAACACAGTATAAGGCCCGATGAACCTAGGGCTTAGCTTCCCTTTTTTCCCAAATCGTAACACTATCTTCCAAGGCGACACCTTCAGAAAAACTTTATCTCCTACAGCATATTCCATTTCCTTGTGCTTGAGATCGGCATAGGACTTCTGCCTATCCGATGCTTCCTTGAGACGAGCCCGAATTACCTTAACTTTGTCCTCAGTTTCAATTACCAACTCCAGACCCAAAACTTGTCGTTCACCCAACTCCGTCCAACAAGTAGGAGTTCGGCATTTCCGTCTATATAGTGCTTCATATGGAGCCATCTGAATGCTCGCTTGATAACTATTGTTATAAGCGAATTCCGCCAACGGTAGATACTCTTCCCAGCTACCACTAAAATCCAGAACACAACCTCTCAGCATATCTTCTAAGATCTGAATCACTCTCTCCAATTGTCCGTCAGTTTGCGGGTGAAAAGCTGTGCTGAAGTCCAATCTCGTTCCCAAGGCTTGATGCAAAGCTCTCCAAAACCTCGACGTGAACCTTGGATCCCTATCTGAGATAATTGATACGGTACACCATGCAATCGACTATCTCGCCACACACAACTTTGCTAGCTTCGAGTGGGTAATCCATTCTCACCAGTGAAGTGAGTGACTTAGTCGTGGTCCACAATTACCCAAATCAGTATCTTTCTTCTTTGGGCGTGAGGGTAGACCACCGCGAAATCCATAGTGATCCTCTCCCATTTCCATTGAGGAATCTTTATTGGTTGAAGTAGTCCGATGGTAAGCGATGTTCGACTTTAACCTCATCGACACGTCGGACACCTTCCCACGAACTCCGCTACTTCACGCTTCAACCTGTGCCACCGTAATCGCTCTCGCAAATCTCCGTACATTTTGCTACCTCCGGGATACATAGCGTATGGGCTGCTATGTGCATCTTGGAGAATTCTTTGTCTTAGTTCCACATCCTTCAAAGATCTGGTAGTCCTTGAAAACATAATACACCATGATCGGTCAAACTATACCCTTCCAAACCACCATTTTGGACTTGCAATCTCTTTGCATTCAATCTCGTCTACCAACCGCTTATCCTTAATCTCCTCGATCCAAGTTGGCTTAACTTGCAGCTCCGCCTAAAAGACTTCCATCGTCAGATAGACTCAAATGAGCAAACATCGCCTTAAGTCCGCTTACGACCTTCCGACTTAACGCCGACCATCACGTTAGCTTTGCGGGATGGTACTCAATTAAACAATCGTAGTCCTTTAATAGTTCAATCCACCGTTGTTGCCTCAAGTTCAAGTCCTTCTGAGTCAAGAGATACCTTAAACTTTTGTGATCCGAGTAGACTACCGACTTCTCCCCATACAAGTAATGCCTCCATATTTTCAAGGCGAAGATTACTGCTGCTAACTCCAAGTCGTGAGTTGGGTAGTTAACCTCATGCGGTCTTAGCTGACGGGACGCATAGGCTACTACCTTCCCTTCCTGCATCAATACACATCCCAACCCCGTATGGGACGCATCACAGTAAACTGTAAACAACTTCCCTGCCTCAGTCAGATTACAAAACCGAGCTTCATTAGAATCTTCCTCAACTTATCAAAACTTTCTTGCTGCCTTTCCGACCAAACAAATGGTACTCCCTTCCTTAATAGCTTAGTTAATGGTGCAGCAATTAACGAGAATCCTTCCACAAACCTTCGATAGTACCCGGCTAGACCCAGAAAGCTTTGAATCTCTGCCACCGACTTAGGCGGTTTCCAATCCAACACCGCTTCAATCTTGCGGGGATCCACTCTAATCCCTTCCGCTGACACCACGTGACCTAAGAAAGCCACCTCCCTTAGCCAAAATTCGCACTTACTGAATTTGGCATATAACTGTTTCTCCCTCAGTACTTGCAGAACTATTCGCAAATGCTTGTCATGCTCCTCCTCCGTCTTTGAGTAAACCAATATGTCGTCTATGAACACCACAACGAATTGATCCAAGTACTGCTGAAACACCCTATTCATTAAGTCCATGAATGCCGCCGGTGCATTGGTCAACCCGAATGGCATCACTAGGAACTCGTAATGCCCATACCGAGTTCGGAATGCCGTCTTGTGAACATCGGCCTCCTTCACCTTAAGTTGATGGTAACCCGACCTAAGGTCTATCTTCGAAAATACAGACGCACCCTTCAGTTGGTCAAACAAGTCATCGATCCGAGGCAACAGATACTTATTTTTGATCGTTAACTTGTTTAACTGTCGATAGTCGATGCACATCCGCATAGAACCGTCCTTCTTCTTGACAAACAATACAAGTGCTCCCCACGGAGATATACTTGGTCGGATAAACCCTCTATCCAAGAGTTCCTGAATTTGAGCCTTCAACTCCACCAATTCCTTTGGTGACATTCGATATGGTGCTATAGATACAGGTGCCGTTCCAGGTAGCAAATCTATACCGAATTCGACTTCCGATCCGGAGGTAAACCCAGAAGTTCCTCCGGAATACATCGTGAATTCCCTCATTGTTCGGACCTTTTCAACTGCTGACTCCTTAGCCTCCAAGGCACAAATTCGAACTATAAACGCCTCACACCCTTTTCTAACCATCTTTTCAGCCTTCAAGGCCGATACCATATTAGACAGGTAATTTCTTCGATTACCGATCATAACCACTTCATCCCCTGCGGCCATCATAAGAACCATGCGCTTAGCAGCGTAATCCAACCTCGCCCGGTACCTAACCAACCAGTCCATTCCAAGGATCAAATCGAACTCCCCAAACGGTAGTTCCATCAGATCAGTCACAAACACGACCCCTTGGAGTTCTAGGGGTACATCCCTATAAAGCTTGTTCACAACTACGAATGGCCTAAAGGGCTAATTACGTCATCTCCTAGTAGCGATCTGAGTCTAGGTTCAAAGTCTCTACCACACTACTGCCTACGTATGAATCGTTGAACCCACATCAATTAATGCAACATAAGGAAGACCAAAAATTAGAAAGCGTCTGGGTTATGACATCAGTGCGTCACCCTCCTCGACGCCTCAGATAGACTAAGCCAGTGCGCTTTGCCTCAGTATTGCTCGTGCCTGCGCTTTCGAGTTCTGCGACCACGATTAGCACCATTTCCCCCTCTACCATTACCACGACCTCTCTGTGGTCCCACAATTCTATCCTGCGTACGGTTACGCCTCTCGACCGATTTCGAGCTCGCTTCCGGGGACAATCCCTCATGCGATGTTCCAAAGACCCACATTCAAAGTAACCTCGCTCACCAGTCCAACAACCTCCCCAATGGGCTTTTCCACAGTGATTACACTGAACCGGTTTCTGATTAGCAGTCATGGGCCTTGCTGCCTGACTTGGCCCACTCTGCCTAGCCTTTCTCTGAACATTACTACCTGACCCAGATGGCCCAAAACCTCTCTTCTGCTTGGGCCTATCATAGTTTTGCCTCACAGATGCCTTGATACCCTCGGCTACCTTAGCCTTTTCTACTAGAGGCGAAAACTCACGAACTGTTATGAGCAATTAGTAGCCTCAAATCATCTCGGCCCGTCCTCAAAGCGGAACCACGTAGCTCATATTCAAGCCACGATGCCTCTCGCATATCTACTCACCTTAGGAATTTCGCCTCATACTCAAACACAGACTTAGTTCCTTGTACCAACCCGGAAAAGCCTTTCTCGTGCGTCGGTGTAGCTGGTACCCACATACTTTTTAAAGCGACCTTAAAGTAATCCCATGTAAGATCATCCGTGGCACCATCTCGAACGGTGAGCCACCACTGATATGCTTCATCCTTCAGAAACGACACGGCTCCTTTCAGCTTCTCCTCGTTAGTCAGTTCAAGATCGTCCATGATCCTTTCCGTTGACTCCAACCAGTATTCTGCCGCACTAGGTGCCACTCCCGACACGCCCCGGAACACCTCAGCTCTGTTGGACCGAATTCGCTTGGAGAAGATTTTTGAGCTCCATATTTCCACCATTTGACCACCAACTCGAGAACACGCAACATAGCTTATGTCATCGCCTCACCCCCGTCCCGATCCTGCTCCTCGGCCCAAAAGTTAGGGGTGGTGGTGGCGATGGTACCTATTTTCGAACCTTGACCCGTCCCTGACGGGTTCGAGATCGATCATCTTACCCTACTGCGCCCACGGCGCCCACGTCCTCTAGAACTCATTCTATCTAACACGCTTTTAATCGATTAAGAAAAATTTTATGGATTAGTAATTTGTTCCGCTTGATTATCCATGAAGAATTTTATGAAAAGTTTAATAAGGATTCTTTCGATCAAACAATGTTTTAAGTCTTCTACCCTAGTTCACACAAAAGGCCACATTCATTCCCTAATACTTTCCATACCTATTCACTCCTGGACATTTCGTCTGCTTCTAACCGTGGGTATTTTTGTCATTTCCCTACAGGGGTATTTTTTTGTAATACAATCCGAGAGATTTCAAACTTTAATAAAGCAGGTCACTTGAAATTCCCAAAACTGAAGAGCATTCCTAAAAATTTGTAAAATTTGAAGTTGTGGCATCATTTTAGAAACTAGGGGTATTTTGGTAATTTTATCAATCGAGGTAATTTTGTAATTTTTAACAAATCTGGGGTATTTTAACAGTTGTAAAACTCTGAGGGTTCCTTTTTACGAGCTTCTCTCTTTTTAAACGATGATGTTGCAAAAATTTTGAATTCGAGGTCATTTGGTAATTTTACAAGTTGAGGGCATTTTTGAAATTTTCCAAAACCAAAGTATTTTATTGATGATTTGCAAAGTATAGTGTTTGGATATTTTTAAAATAATAATTTTTTTGGGCAAAACCATTGGATTAATATTTTATGAGTCAAGGGCATTTTAGTAATTTTGCCACTAGGGGCATTTTGGTAATTTTGATAAACCGAAAATATTTGATAATTTCTGAAGATAAATTTGTCCTACTATCTAAAAGAGATAATTTAGTGATTTTAAAACCGAAGTTTTCCTTAAAACATGACTAGTCCCTTTCGGGTTTTATTTAGGGTTTTGCCTATGACCGAGTCCTCTTGGTTAGGGTGAACCGAAGCTACGCACCAGGTAGGAATCCCGCGAAGAGGAGGTGAGTCACGAGGACTGCTTAAATACCAAGCTCTTTCGGATCTAATCCTAGACATGCGCACCAAGGTTACCACACCCTAACTCGGCGACTTGGTTAAGGGTTGGTTTTAATTAGGCCATTAAAGTCTTATGTCATTGTTTGAGGTAAACTAGTCCTAAAGTTTAAAATACTTATCACTATCTACGTCCCATGCTTCCTACCTTCTACAGTAAATAATTCATACAAAAGTTAGAGGTACTTACAGGCGATTGGTGCTTGGGAGACTCGGTGCCATGCTTATTCAAAACCAAAATATTTCAAATAGGCCTACTAAAAATATTTTTAGGCCTTGGGCCCCCACAGCCGAGCTTTGAACTGGGCTCTGATACCAATTTGTAACACCCCAAACCCGGCCCAAACAATATGACCGAATTTGGTTTGCTACAGAGAAAACATTTTGAAAACCATTTTAAAACTTAGTCGAATTGCCTTTTAATTGAAATTTTGTTTGTTAAAAATCATACTTAATTTATTGAAATATATTTGTTGAGTCGAGTTATTTACAAATTTTCAAATGTACCCGATGGTACTTTAAAAACATCTTTCGTTTAATTTGAGAAAACATGTGCATCCGTTTAACATCATCATATAGTTTAAACAAAACATTTAAACATGCAAGAATAATAAAATCATCCTAGGAGGCCTTATTACAATTAAGCAACATAAACCCAAAAGTAAGATAGATAAAATCCAAAATTCATTTATTAAAAGTCTCCTTTGCATGGCCACCTCGAGTCCATCCGGCTCCTCACCCATGATCTACGAATCACGAAAAATTAAAGGAGAAGGTGAGTCACCAAGACTCAATGTGTAACCCTTCCCGATTTAGTGCAACAACATACATAATTCATAACCAATTAATATGCATAAGTTTAAAATGCACCCAACCTAACCATCCAAACGCCTTTTTCTACCCGTGTGGTACCAAACCACTGGTGGTGCCAAACCACCGGTGACATATAGTCACAAATGTGATGCCAAATCTTGGAGATACCAAATCTCGGTGTAGAAGACACAAATCGAATGATGGGGCCAACCCATCGTGTGATACCAAATCAGCGCGCAGACGATCCCATATCTCAAAGTGGGGCCAACCCACGGTGGTTTCAACCACGAGGACAAGTCGCTATGAGGTGCCAAACCTCGGAGGTACCAAACCTCGGTGACCGTAGTCACAATGTGTTACCAAAACAACCGTGTCCGTCAAACACGAATATCACCGCCCCTCCACTCATCAACCCACATCAAGCAAATACATATTTTTACAATAATCATACTAAAAGGTTTATTTAACAACATTAATAAATTTATCATTTTCCATATAACAATTAATACACATACCAAATGTGTCATGCTTCCCAAAAGCATCAAATAATAATCTCAAAGCGATAAAGACTTACCCAAGTCCTTGTTAATACCATGATGGTATTACATCCATGTCTACACAAATCGATTAGGCATAATATAACACTTAGCATATTAAAAGTTATAAGATGTGTATGTACACACGATATTAACAAGAGTCCTAAATCCCGAATAAACAAATCGGTCACACAAGTATTCTTGCCCCTATATTCGCCAAAATGGATATTAGTGCCATGGCCTATTCGCCAAACCAAAATAATTGAGAAGGGTTCCTTGCGAACCTAAAATCTTACCCAAGCGCCTTCAACACTAGCCAACACACTCCTAAATGAATCGGCCTCACTTCCTACAATCAACCATCATCATTAAGGTTATTAGCCTCGCTTAAACGAAAACTTAAAAGAATAATCCTTGAAATAAACCCTTACCACCTTACCAAAATCGATTGATCAAAGATGATGGATTCAATTGCTCGCCCAAATCCGAAGGCCCTAAAACAAATCGGATTAGCATCCTCGCTACAAGTGCGAAATTGGCCTTTTTACTCCTTTAGAAGTTGACAAGAACAAGAGAAACAAAGAAAATATTGACCTTGGACACTCACCTTAAAACCGATTGGAGAAGAAAAATAGAAGAGGCACCTTTGCTTGAGATTCGGCCAACACTAGCCAAGAAGGGAGAAAAGAATTTGGCACACCCAAAGAAGTATATTCGGTTGTAGTGGAAGAAAGAAAATAATAGGAAAGGGAATAGAGTTTCGGCAAAGAAAAGTGTATAGGAGGTTTTTGATGTTTAAGCAAAACAAATAGGAGAACAAGATGTTGATGAAGGTTTCGGTTTTGAGAGAATGAAAAGGAGAAAATAGATATTGAATAAAAATGACCAAATGGTCAAAAAGCATTAGGCTTATCAAAAGGTAAAATTCAGCCGAAAAGAAAAGAGTGAGAGAGAAAATGTTTTGCAAACTTTTGCACCAAATGCAAGGAATGACCAAAAGAAAAGACTTCAATCCTTGCCAAACTAACATAAAATTTCGGCTCCCCTTTAGCCAAATTGTCAGTCCCTATGCATGGTCAAAAGGCCATGATTATGTTTCAAAACATAATCCTTGATACTAGCCCCATGTCTCCATATTTTCCTTAATTACTTGATTGCCTTCCATATGTTAACACTTGCCTTAAACCTATAGTCTACTAACCAAAATAACAAGGTCAACCCTTACCTTAATTATTCTTGGCGAAACTTACCATACCAAAGCAAAAATAAAAGTTGTCCCAATGCTATTTAAGGATTCGAACCACTCCCTCAAGCTAATATCCATGCGCCATTACCAACTTGCCATGCACTCAACTTGTGTCACTTATTGACACTTAAATTAACAAGTGCTAAGCTCACATAATCCACTTCATTAAATAAACCAAACTAACAATTATTCTACTAAACCGAGCCTACTCAAGACTCCTAATTGAGTCTTATAACACCACAAATAATATCACATAAATTTAAACACAAACAAAATAATTCAATCACGAATAACCCCTATTTTGGGATGTTACATCTTTGCTTTCTATGTTTATTTCATATGAAAATAGACTCAATAAGCTTTAATTTAATATCTCACTCAATTACTAATTCCATTTCTACCATTTTTGGTGATTTTTCAAAGTTTCTCTCTTGTTCTTTGTCCAAAACTATTTTATTTCTAAATTTCACTTTTCATGTTTTCTTTATAGTAACTTTTATTGGAACACTTACTCATGTATCAATCTTACCAAAGTTCGATCACATATCGAGTACATTGCTCACAAGTTTACGGATATACTTGCACTTATTCATCACATAATCATATTCAATTACATTTAGTCGTTACATAGCCACATTGTATTTTCACTTAGTCAAATTCCCGTTGAACTCATTGGAATATTAACGGATACATCGGAATATTACACATAGTACCACACTTGTAGCCAAAGCTACTTCATATCCGTTATCACACATAGGCTCGTTCTCGAGCTATTCATATTCGTGGGTCTGCTCACAAGTACATCGGTCATATGTAACTACTCGGTCTTTGCTCACACAAGTCGTCGTGTATCCGCAACACATGCAGTATTACCTAGCCACTGGTAGAACTTATAAGACCAGCACCCGCTTCACATAATCACAATCTCGGTCTGCTTTCACACAAGTTGTCGGTCAATACGTAACTACTCGGTCTTTGCTCACACAAGCTGTCGAGTATCCGTAACACATATCAGATAACTCAGCCACCGGTAGAACGTACGGACCAGCACCCGGATCACTTATTCCACTTAGATTTCACATAAGTTTCAAGTGAACATGTCACTCGTATCCATTTTTATTCCTAAGGTTCAACCAGAAATTTCTCACTTGTCGATATTTTGTCAATTACATCAAATATTCAACCACAGTTCATACCATTTATCAAAATATGAAAACGTAAGTAAAAACGATGATTTATTTACATACAAACTTACATAATTACATTCTCAATCTCATCACATCACCAATTTAACTTATCCTCCCCAAATTATTCTATTCAATACTTTCGGATATTACACAAAGCCATCTTTCTAATTTGATCTTACATGTAATTTATACCAATTTTCATTAAAATGTCGAGTCAATATCGAACATTATAATTATATTAGAAAATCAATACTAAAGTATTAATAACTAAAATTTCAATCTAACATTCAAACTTGCATCATTAAATGCTTATTAAACATATGAACTTACCTCGATACCAAAACGGCCATTTTACCAACTTTCCGATTTCCAATTTTCCTCCGTTCTAGGTCCAAATCTCATTTTCGAGTCTAAAACATCACATTTCACTTATTTAATTAATGTACTGTTCAAAACAATCCTTAACTCAACTTTTCAAAATTACATTTTGCCCCTAAACTTTTACATATTTGCACTTTTGCCCCAATACTCGAAAATTAAACTTCAGCCCTTATTCCTATGTTTTATAACATGCTGATCATTTTATCTTCTATGGAAACATCAAATTCTCACTAGTTCACACACTTATGACCAATTTATAACTTTTACAATTTAACCCTTTTATACGATTTCATCGAAATCATCTAATAAAACTCGTTTCTCTAATCATAGACATGCATAATATACCATAATTCATCAAAATTCACAATTATTCAACATGGGTAAATTTTAAAATAAAATCTAGCTCAAAATAATGGTAAAAATAGCTAGACTAAGTTACCGGATTTCAAAAATCGATGAACATTAAAAGCGGGCTCAAAAACACTTACTATGAAGCTTGAAAAGCTTGAAACCCTTAGCCATGGAGTCTAGAAATTTTCGGCAGCAACTTGAAGAAGATGAGCAGATTTTTTCTTGTATTTTGTCTTTTATTCATTTAAAACACTAAATGGCTAAAATACCCTTAAGACTTTTCTTTCACTTTTGTCCTATTCATGCCCATTTTGTCCATCAAGTTATTAAATGGTCTAATTCCCTTTAAGGGCCTCCAATTTAAAACTCATAGCAATTTGACACCTCTAATATATAGAACTCAACTTTTGTACTTTTTACAATTTAGTCCTTTTGACTAAATTGAGTGCTCAAACGTCAAAATTTTTGAACGAAATTTTATGAAATCTTTCCGTAAAATTGTAGACCATAAAAATATAATAAAAATAGAATTTTACTCGTCGAATTTGTGATCTCGAAACTACTGTTCCGACTAGACCCAAATTTGGGCTGTTACATAAAACCCCCTGAAGGAATTGAAGGAGAGATCTACTGTCTTGAGTATAATTTCGGCTTCTTGAGATGGATCAATTGGCTATCTTCGAGTGATTCCCACAAATTTGGCCTTTCTGGCTCGGCTCCTTTGCCTAGCTCCGCTAGCTCTCCTTTAAAGGTTATGCTTAGGGTGTTTATATAGGCTCTTTGAATGCTTTAATTGGCCCCTAAGTATCCAAATCTGAGTGGAATTCCTACTAGGGTGTTTGAATAGGCTTTGGAATATGTTTCTTTGCCTCTAAGTACCCTTTTCCGAGTGAAATCCCTCTTTTCAATGACAGGGGCATGGCCATGGCACACGCCCATGTTAATCGACTTCAGGCCGTGTTCGGGTCTGTTGATGGAGGCACGACCGTGTGAATCATGATTAGGTCGTGTTCTAGTTAATTTTCGAGGCACGGTCGTGTGGCTTGAAGGCCAGGCCGTGTCGATTGCCACTTTGGCCCAATTCGGTCCGTTTTAGGCCCGTTTCTAGTTCTTTTTGTCCCTAGGTGCTTTTCTGAGTATAAAACATGAAAAGAAAGGATTAAGAGCATCTTTTTACATAATTTAGGGAATAAATCATCCAAAAGTATGCTAAATGTGGGATTAAAATATGTTACTTTTACGGTTTATCAAATACCCCACACTTAAGCTTTTGCCTGTCCTCAAGCAAAATTCTCAACTTATAATTAAAAAGAACTTTCCACAATTCATAATTCTCATTAACAATGCCTCATCATAATTCATAGATAATTTAGACATGGATAATTTAACTCAAAGACTCCTAAAGATTCAAACAATTCTATGTCATATATTTGTAGCACGAAAACATAGGTGTTTCCCCTTATCTAAATAATTACCTTTAATTCAAAACCGACAAGGATTGACATCCTTACTAAAGATTCACTTAAAGCACTCGAAGTGTTTAAGGTTCAAGAATAAGCACTCATAAGTCGAACCTGAAAAGTTAATCCCATAAGCTTGCCTGAAAATCAAATCTCCACCACTGTAATACGAGATGATACACAAATCAAAAGGTCTTTAATAGGGTTGTAACGGGGCTTGGGTTAAAGTGTGGATAAAGGCTGATTAGAAGGTTTAGAATCGAGATTGAATTGACAAGTTACCTAGCTTTAGAAAAATGAACTGATAACTTGAATAATTACATCACATGAAATTTTAAAATACTAATAATACGAGCTTCTTCTTCAAGATGTTGAATTTAAACATACAAGCTCTTAGAACATAGAACTAATAATGAATATACTTATTTTTTTAAGAACAAACTGAGTAAATACATAATAAAGAAAGAACATTATCAACTAAAATAAACTAATTAGGCAACTGATCAAATCAATTCTCGATAGAAGGGTTGTCAAAGGAATGGTGATAACAAATACGAGCGGGGTTTTGGGTTAATATTAATGGGTGAATCAATAAAAAGGGTTGTTAGGATCAAAAGGGTTCACTAAGGGTTAATTATGTAGGTAGGCTTTTTAGTGGAGTGAGTGGGTTAAAACTTAGGCGCCTTTATCATCTCAATATATCAAATCAATAATGTAACGGCCTAATTTTCAGTGGTGTCAAAAATGGTGATATGAGATCACTAAATCTGACAGGTAAGATTGAATAAGATAGTAATTTAATATTTATGAGTCAAGTGAGAATTCAGAAGAATTTGTGGATTGGTGAATTTGATGAATTAAAAGAATTTATTAGGTCAAATAGGTCAAAAGCGAGGTATCGAGACCTCGAATTTGAAAATAGAGCCATAAATATTTTTAGAAATATTTATGGAGTGTTATTAAGTTAGTATTAAAGTTTGGTTGAGAAATTTAAATGTTTGGGTAGTCAATTAAATAAAAAGGACTAAATTGTAACAAGTGCAAATTTGCTAGAAGAATTAAATAGCTCAAGTGTTAAAAGAAGGAGGATTTATAGGGCAATTAACCTAAAGGTGAATAGGCTGGACGGCAAGGGGAAGAAAATCATCACAAAGATAAGGGAATTAAGGGCAAAATTGGAAATTTAATAATTTTAACATGTATAATAAAGATAAAATAGAAAAACCTAGAGATATCTTCACATTATCTCAGCCAAAACACCATAGGAGTTCTGGAGAAAGCTGGTTATTCATATCTTTACATCATGTGAGTTTGATTCTTGCTTTTTCTTGATAATTTTTATGTTTTTATGACTTTTACAACTAGATCCACTTATAGAATTCATTAGTTTTTGATTTGGTGGGTAAAATTAAAAGTTACCCTTGCTGAGAAATGGAAGTTTATGATGAATTATTATGAAATTTAAATTCTAATTTCATATTAAGGTGGTTTTATTAAGTGATTTTGATAGGAAATGATATTTAGGACCTAATTGTGAAAAAGTTGTGAATTAGAGGTTGGTGATGAAATTCAGAATATCAAAGGTTGTGAAATAGTTTATAATGATAGAATAAAGTGTTTATTGAGAAAAGTTAGTTCAATTGATGGTTTGAATTGAGCAGGACTAAATTGTTAAATTTTGGGGTAAAAGTATAATTTCAAAATTTGAAGAGCATAATTTATGAAGTGAAATAGAAATGAAATATATGCTAATGAGTGAAAATATTTTACATTATAGCTCAAGAAACCAAAGAAGAAAGAGGAAAGAAAAAGTTGCGAGTAGTCCCTAAATTTTAAAATCTTCTACAAATCAGTAGGTAAGTTCATATGGTTGAATTTATATGTTTATTTGTGAAAGATTGAATGATATAATGTGCTGTTAAATGTGAATTTGCTGTGGGATTGTGAAAATATGATAAAATGAAAGAATAAATGGCGGTAATTCAAATTAGGAAAACGCAGAATTGAGTAATGCGTTAGGTCGTGACATGTGATGAATTGACGGATAAGACCATGGTTAATCCATGACAAATGTGAAATGTAGGTATGGTATCATCCATACTGAGTTATGAAATGTAGGTATGGTATCATCCATACTGAGATATGAAATGTAGGTATGGTATTAACCATACTGAGTTGTGAAATGTAGGTATGGTATTAACCATACTGAGTTGTGAAACGTGGCACTGAGTAACGACGTACTCAAATTCGTAAGACGTTTCCTAATTTGATAATAAGTAATACAAAAGGTGTGAATCAAATGAAAGAGATTGAATGATCGTTAATGTTGAGCTCAACTATGTGAAGTACTTTAACAATGGTTGTGAATGACAGGGAACTTTAGTAAATACTTTGTTATTGTGTGGAAATATTATGTGTGGTAAGCTACTATTAAACCTATGGACTTATTAAGCTTCATCAAGCTTACTTGTGTGTGTTTGATATTTTATGTAGATTGAATTAAAGAGAAGTGGTAGATCGGATCATCACAAAGAAAGCTCACTATCCGATCAATTAGGTAGCTTTTGTTTTATTCTTAAAGATTTATATGGCATGTATAGAGTTTAAATGAGATGGAGTAAAGATGTTATAAACTAGTTAACAATATTTTGCAATCAAACAGTTTTTGAATTACAGCAGTGATGTGATTTTGAAAATAACCAAAAATAGAAGAAATGGAATTAGAAAGTGAATAAGATATATAATTGAAGCTTATTGAGTCTATTTTCGCATAAAAGAAACATAACAAACAAATTATTCTTATGTTTTGAGATATTTGAATTTTTGTGAGACTAGTTCAGAATGATTATGTTATCCCCTGTTCTATATTTAAAAATCATTATAAATTGCACAAAAATAATTGTGGGATATAGTTTATATGTATGTAATCCTGAATGAGTCCATTTTCAAAGGAACTAAATAAGAAGGTCATATGAATTCTGTACAAAGAGTAATTTGATTCGTAGTGAAGAGAGGTCAGAATAGTCAAACAGTGAAACTGGGGAAATTTTAATGAATAAACTGTACTAATTGGCCACATGAAAAATTCTGGAAAAATTATAGTGAAAATATATATGAGTCTAGTTTCAGGGAAAATTAACGGATCTTAATTTAGAGTTCCGTAGCTCCAGATATAAATAATTTAGTGACTATGACGCAGATAGACAGTTTTAAATTTTATGCCGAATTAGTAGTTGAGTCTAGTAATGCCTCGTGCTCGACTCCGGCAACGGTTTCGGGTAAGGGGTGTTACAAATAATGTGGTCTTGACATATATAATCGAGGCAAGTTCTAGAATAACAATTCAGTGTTGACACACTCATAATCAATAAAGTAAGCATGAAAAAGAATATATGCTCTATAAGGCTCAAAATCTCACAAAAATTATGGGTGTTTTTGACATCAATCCCTGTAAATTTCAAACTTCAAAGTAATATTCAAATTTAGTTCAACAACCTAGAAAATTTTTAATTCTGAAAAATAGACTTATCATGCTTGATTCTCTAGTATCTTAAAATTTAAATCATCAATGCACAATTAACTATGACTTACTCTAAAACATATCAATAAAAATCACAAATCATCAGAAATTTCATCCTAATTAGTAATATGAGGAAATTACTTAAGAACTAGATATAATTCAGGGATCTGAGAATAATGCAAAAAGTTAGGCACTTTTACCCCCACACTTAAGATGTACATTGCCCTCAATGTACAAAGATAGATAAATAATCATGTGATCAAAAGAGAAGGGGAGAAGTGACACTTCCTGAATTTTTTCTGGGATCACTATTTCCGGCCTTATTTGGAGGAGGAGGCGGTGGTTCTGTGGTGGATGCCAACAGTCACTATGCTAGATGAAGAAATTGGGAAACTCATGACGTATTAGCCATGAACTAATAAGAAAAATTCAAAATAAACTAATTATGTATTTAAGGACAAGAAAAATAAAGAGAAGGAGACTTAAGAAGGAAAATAAAAGTAAAAGAAAAGATTAATAGACTGAAAAGTCCTTATTGTTGGATGGTTCGCGAGGTGGGTGTAATTTCTAAGGCTGTGTTGAGCCGGTGGTCGTGGTTCCGGTGTGATTTCCTAGCAGCTTGAAGAACCTAAAACTAAGAAACTAGAATAAAATAAACTAAATTAAGCAGAAGAGAAGTAAAGATAAGGAAACTGAAGCAAAAGACAAAAGAAAAATAGAATCGAAAAGGTCTCGAAGACCCTTGGCGTGTTGGAAGGTTGAAGCGGCGGCATGAAATTATGTAGACCAGTCTCCCACAGGAAGATTGTGTTTGAATCTTTCCACTTCTTTGACATCGGTAGAGCAGGGGTTTTGTTAGGAGAAGAATGGTAGGGATGAAAGGTAATGAGAAGGGGGTGAAAAGAGGGGGTGGGGGAGTTTAAATAGAGTTTTGAATTCTGGCGCCTCACCATGCCCGTGGACTGTGGGCGTGTCGGTTCACATGGCCGCCTCGCACGGCCATGTTGTGAGACGTGTTGTTTTCTTACACTCATTTTTCAGACTGCCACGCTTGTTTTTGAGAAGTCAGTGTCGACCACGGCCGCGTCGCATGGCCGTGGTATTCTGTCGGTGCCCGTGGGGTGGCGGTTAGAGTCCGTGATTCGAAGATTTGATCCTCTCTGACTTGTACCTCTTCTGCCATTGTCAGTATGGAGATTTTGTACTTCCACGCGACCACGGCCACGGACCGTGTGCAAGGCTGTGTAACATGGGAATCTGTACTTTTAGTTTATTTGAATGCTAAAAAGGGAAAATAAAAATAAGAATAAGGTTAGTGCTCGGGTTGCCTCCTGAGAAGCGCTCATTTAAAGTCTTAAGTTGGACCTTCCCTTCGTTTGTATAATCATGGTGATTTGAAGGTTTGAACATCTTCCCTCATGTTGTCGGTTTTATTCTTATGATAAATTTTAAGTCGAGAAGCGTTTACCTTAAAAGTGCTGAATGTTGGATTGCTTACCTCGACTGTTCCGTATGGGATGATATTGCGTACCTCAAGAGGGATTCCTTCGGTTGTATTTGGGTCTGATAAGATGATTCGAGGATCTGCTTTGTTCAACCATACATTTTCTCCTATTTTGTAGTGATTTGATGTTCCTACGAGCTCTTCTGGAGGCTCATTTGGTTTTACTTCATGTGGTTCCGATTCTTTTTAAAGTGTGTTTTCCACTCATCTGGTTCATCGACCTTAAGGCTTTGTTCCTTATATAGTTTTTCTTTATTTGCACGAGGTCTATGATCCGGCTCAGGTCTGCGGCTTTGTGGTGGATCCTGTGGTGAAAGGTGAACAAATTAGTCATCGACGGATTTTACTTTCTCACATTCATCAATTGATGTCTTGGTCGAGTCAAGAGCTTGTAGACTAATCAATTCGTCACCTACACAAAGAATGAGTTCTCTGTGCCAACATCAATTTTATTCCTGGCAGTTACTAAAAAGGGTCTTCCTAAAATTAAAGGAATTGAGTTATCCTCATCCATGTCTAAGACAAAAAAATCTACTGGGAAAATGAATTTATCAATTTTTACGAGAACGTCTTCGATAATACCCCTAGAAATTTTAACAGTTTTATCAGCTAATTGAATACTCATCCTAGTTTGTTTGGGTTTCCCTAGACCTAGTTGTTTAAACATTTTATAAGGCATGTCATTTATACTTGCCCTTAAATCAGCTAAGGCATTTTCAACAGTTAGTCTACCAATTAAACATCGAATTGTAAAACTCCCTGGATCTTTTAGCTTCCGTGGTAGTCTATTTTGTAGAATTGCTAAGCACATTGCGTTTAGCTCCACATGCGACTCCTCGTCTAACTTACGCTTGTTCGTCAAGAGTTGTTTTAAAAATTTCCTCGAATCTGGCATCTGTGATAGAGCTTCAAGAAGCGGTAAGTTAATATGTAATTTCTTTACAAGTTTACGAAACTTACCAAACTGTTCATCTGTATCGTCTCTCTTCAACGCTTCGGGATAAGGTATGCGAGGTTGGTACTCTTTGATTACCGGTTTTGGCTTTTCTTGTGTTACCTCAACTTTACCTTCCTCTACCTTGCTTTTTGTATTAAATTGGGTTTATCCAACACGACATTTTCTTGAGCTGTTATGGCTTGGATTTGCTCCTTTGGGTTAATCTCGGTGTTGCTTGGTAGACGCCCTAGCAGTCGTTCGGACATTAACTTTGCAAGTTGTCCAACTGACTTTGTAACTTCCCCGACTGACTTAGTAAGTTCCCCAACTTGGTTCTGATTCCTTTCATCGATGTTTGTTGGTTTTTAAGTGTTGCCTCAGTGTCTTGGAGACAGTTTTCTGTGGTTGCCATGAATTTTGTCAACATCTCTTCGAGGTTCGGCTTCTTTTCTTGTGGATAGGGCTGATTTTAGAAATTTTGAGGAGGTTGTTATCTTTGATTTCCTTGATTTCCTTGACCTCCCCACGAAAAATTTGGGTGGTTCCTCAAACATGGATTATAAGTATTACTATAAGGGTTATTATTAGATCTGAAATTATTACCTATATAGTTAATCTGTTCGCTTTCTGTGCCGGGTTGGTAGGGTGGGTGCTCAGGATTCGCCATAGTTCCACTTGCGTCGCACTGCATTACTGGATGTACCTGCGAAGAACACAAACTATCAAGTTTTTTATTCATCATCTCTACCTGTGTTGATAGCATGGTTACTGCGTCGAAGTTGAAAACTCTAGCTGATTTTGTTGGTTTTGTCCTTGTAACTTGCCACTGATAGTTATTCAGTGACATCTCTTCAATAAACTCGTAGGCTGCTTCAGGAGTTCTATTGTTCGTGGTTCGCCGACAAATTGAATCAATTAGTTGCCTCGTTGAGGGGTTTACACCATTATAGAAAGTTTAGAGTTGGAGCCATAAGGGTAAACCATGGTGCGGACACCTTCTCAAGAGATCCTTGTATCTCTTCCATACGTCATATAATGTCTCTAAATCCATCTGCATAAAAAAAGAGATATCATTCCGTAATTTGGCCGCTTTGGCCGGTGGGAAATATTTTAATAAAAATTTTTTGGTCATTTGATCCCATGTGGTGATTGACCCTCATTGTAACAAGTTCAACCACTGCTTGGCTTTATTCCTTAATGAAAAGGGAAATAATCAAAGACGTATGGCATCATCAGAAACGCCATTTATTTTGAAGGTATCACAGAACTCTAAAAAATTAGCTATATGAGTATTCGGGTCTTCGTCCTGCAAACCATCAAATTGAACAAATTGTTGAATCATTTGTATAGTGTTAGGCTTTAATTCAAAATTATTAGCAGCTATAGCAAGCCTAACAATACTTGATTCTGCTCCTGTTAAATGAGGTTTAGCATAATCATACACAGTATGCGGAGCATTGTTTTCTGCCACATCTTGTGGTGGTGGATTATTCTCGTCCATCCCTTCAATAGGATTGGATCTACCTTCTCGCTCTTCTTCTGTGTAATTTAAGGCTCTCTGCGATTCCTGCGAGCGGTAGCTTCAATATCATTGTCGTATACTAGTGGTCCTTTCGGGTTCCTTCTAGTCATAAACTAGAGGTACCTGTGTTGGAAAAGAAAGAAAAAAATTAGCAAAGCAAAAACTAAATTAAAAATAAAAATAAAAATAAATTACGGAAAAATAAAACTAATGGCTAAAGTAATAAAAATAAGGCTTTCTTAATATTTTAGTTCCCAATTTTGAGTTTTAAAATTTATAAAGAGAATGCGAACTCGAAACTAACTCGAAAACTTGATCATAGCTTAGGCAAGATGGATTGTCGAACCCAAAGGAACTTTCGAGTTTTAAAATTTATAAAGAGAATGATCGAACACGAAACTAACTCGACAACAACTTAAGGCAAGTGCACCTATCTTAGTGAGGGTGTTTGGAGGTGTTTGAGGGCTTTGGAAATTTAGGATGAAGGTGGAAGCTTTGGAAAATTAGTATAGCTTAGGCAAGCGAGCTTATGTCATAAAAGAAGGCCATGGCGAGTGGCTTGGGCGCCTGGATTGTCGAACCCAAAGGAACTAAAAGTACTAATACTAACCTTCTATTCTATTATTTAGCCTAAATATTAAGTCGATTTTGACAAAAGGTTGTGTAGGAAGATTCAACAAGGTTGGGTGCAAATCGTTTAGGCGTAGAGTTTTGAGTTGTTTAATCTAAAACTGAATCAAGGAGGTGTTGGCTAGGTGATTACTAAGCTAAAGCATTTTTGCATGACTGATTATGTGGATTTGCGTGGATATGGGCCAAGCCCATATGTATGGAGACATGTGAAATAACTATGCACTGAGTCTGCTTTGACTCACCCAATATTTCTCAAACCGCAAAGACTTATGGTATTTGGGAAACTTTATTTACGGTTTGAAAAGAATGAATTGACATACCAGATCCGGCCAAGGCTCGTGGGAGAAAGTTTTCAAAATGGGCTTTTCAAAATATGGACTTTTATTTGTGTTTATTCGCATGGCACTGCATCTCCTACCAAAGTCCACCGTAAGTTGGGAAAACTTAGTTGATTACGTGAAGAAGTCGCCAAGTTAGGGTGTGGCAACCATTTACGCATGTCTAGAGTGGATTGAAGAGCTTGGTATTTAAGCGATCGAGTTACTCACCTCCTCTTTACTTGAATCCTACCGGTGCGCAGAACAGTTCACCCTAACCAAGAGGACTTATTCACTGCTAAACCCAATAATTAAAACCCGAAAGGGACTAGCCGTACTTTTATGGAAACCCTAGTTTTAAAATCCCTAAATTACCCTTTTAATTGTAGCAAAAGGTTATTGTGAAAATTTTTCCAAAATATCTCTGATTTACAAAATTACAAAAATACCCTTGGTTGTAAAATTACTAAAATGCCCTGGCTTGGAAAAAAATTTTATTACCATACTACCCTCGATTTTAATAAAATTTTCTTACTTTGCAAAAGTATCCGAAAACCCTATTTTGTGAAAATTCAAAATACCCTGATTTGAAAATTTACCAAATTACCCCTAGTTTACGAAAGTACCAAAATAACCCCGATTTTTGCAAATTTCTGCAAATACCCGGGTTTGGAAAATCTTTCTTTCAAAAATACCCATGAGTTTGGAAAATTTCGAAATGACTTTTGTGATTTTCAAATTGACCCCGATTTATTACCGAAATACCCTTATAAAAAAAATGACGAAATTACCCCTGGGGTAGGGAATGATCAGAAATGCCCAAAGTAGTGAAGTGAATGTTGTGGATGAATGTGAATGAGAATGTGATTCTCTAAATTAGAGTAGTTAACTTAAACTGAAACTTTGATTGATCGAAAGAACTACTTCGAAACTTTATCATAAAATTTGCTCGTGGATAAACAAGTGAAACAAAATTTCTAATATATAAAACTTTTAATCGATTAAATCATGACGTTAGACATGAGTTCTAGAGGACGAGGTCGTCGTGGACGCGGTAGAGGTAGAATAGCCGTGTCGAAACCCGTTAGGTCGGGTCAAGGATCTAAGAATGGGGTACCACCGCCACTACCACCAGCTTTTGGTGTTGGCGAGAAGATCGATGGGGATAATGTCAGACGCAGCGGTGCTACGAGTTCTTGAGATGGTGGTGGAGCAGTGGAAACATGAGAGCTAGGAAGTCTGTACCTGAGCGACTCCGAGCTAATGGAGCTGAAGTGTTTCGTGGAGTATCTGGTGTGGCACCCAGTACTACTGAATATTGGTTGGAGGCAACCTAGCGAATTATGAATGAGTTAGACCTAACGGCTGTAGAGAAGGTTAAAGGAATGGTGGCGCTGCTACGCGATGAAGCGTATCAATGGTGGCTCACAGTTCGGGATGGGGCCACAGCTAAGGATCTCACTTGGGAATATGTTAAGATGGCGTATCAGAAGAAGTATGTTGGTACTCACTATATTGATGCGCAAAGGAAGGCATTTCTGGGGCTGGTTCAAGGGAACAAGTCCGTAGCGGAGTATGAAGCTGAATTCCTGAGGTTAAGCCGATATGCTCGAGGAATAGTGGCTACGGAGCATGAGCGGTGTGTCCGATTCGAGGACGGATTGAGAGACGACGACGAGGTCATTGATAGCTCCACATCGAGCGGGAGTTATTTGTGCTAGTAGAGAAGGCTAAGGTAGTGAAGGATTAAGGACTCGTGAGGTAGAAATGAGATAAGGAGAGAATCGGGATAAGAGAAGTTTTGGATCGTCGAATCGATCCGAGAACTTTCGGAAAAGACCGAGGGTCGAGAATTACATTCGTGTTGCTAAGCCGACTCTTGGAAATCGGGCAGTTCATGTGCTCAATGCGGAGGTATCATGTTGGCGAGTGCTGGAATCAGAATCGGGAGTGTTTTAGATGTAAGTCTAAAACTCATTTGATTAAAGACTGTCCTCAGGATCTAAATAGGGCTCGGACAGAAGGTCAAGAAGGAGTCTGGTGGCCAGAATGGTCGACCAGCGACAAAGGGTCGTGGTTCGAACCATGGAGGAAATGGTTCGGCCGAGGTCGTGGAGCACCAAGCGAGAGATCTTTGAAGGAGCGAAGCGAAGCGGCCAAGGTTGGTTTATACTGATCGGCCGTCGTGAGGAGAGTGATGTGCCGATGTGACAATGGCACGTTCTTTATTTCTGGAATACCTTAATTGCTTTGATTGTTGTATAGTTTTCTTGTATCACTAGTGAAAGTGTTCAAGCCTTGCATGTGAACTTAGAGATTGTGCATAGGAAATATGATATTTTTATAAGATTAGAGTGCATGACGTAAGCATAGTGTGGTGAGTAAGAGTGCAATTAGCTAAGTAATTTCGAGGACGAAATTATTTTTAAGGAGGGTAGAACTGTGATATCCCATATTAGGGGTTATGCATTTAGTGCATAATTCATGTGTTAGTGGGCTTAGTGAGGGTGTTTGGAGGTGTTTGAGGGGCTTTGGAAATTCTAGGATGAAGGTGGAAGCTTTGGAAAATTATTGGTTTTTAAGTAAAAAAGGGGGAGCTGGGCTAAGGTAGCCTTAAGAAAAGTTGTGGGAGTGTTTGGACATAAAACAGGCCTTGGTAAAGTGGCTTCCATACACCACTTAAGGGCCTGGAAATGACGCCTGGACAAGGGCCTTGGTTCGAATCCCGTTGGCGGCATGGGCGTGTTTTTATTTTGCTTTGGCGTTAAGACAAGAGGGAGCTAGGGAATGAGGCTTTAAAATAAATTGTGGCGAGCTTATGTCATAAAAGAAGGCCATGGCAGAGTGGCTTGGGGCGCTATATGTGGCTTGCGACAACGAGGGCCTAAGTTCGAGTTCGAAGAAAGCAAGAAAGGGCATTTTATTTTTGCAAGCAAGAAGGCGCTTGGGCTAAGTAGGTCTTAAAAGAAATTGTGGTGAATTATGTCACAAAGAGCGCTTTGGCAAAGTGGTTCAGGACGTTACTGCATTAAGGGTTCCAGCAGGTCTTGGGTTCAAGGCGTGTGAAGCGAAGGTTAGGTGTTTTATTTTTGGCTTTTGGCGCCAAGAGAGAAGGAAGTAGTGGACGGCAATTGGACCTCTAATTAGGTAAGGATTAAGCTGGATTTTATTTTGAATTTCGGCTAGATAAGTAGTAGATAATTGTTAATTTATTTTTATTATTCTTTTATAGGTAGATAAGAGATGATTTAGGAGTTTGATAAGGAATTAATGATGGATAATTTTTATTTTATTAATTAAGTTGATAAAGGTGGATTTATTTTAAGTTGATAGATAGAAGATAATTATAGATTTATTTTTATATATTTTGAATATGTGTTCAAGAGTTATTAGAGGAGAAGGAAGTGGAATTTGAGAGGAGGTAGGAGTGCGAATTTGAGTTGTATAAATAGGGTGACCATCTTTTAAGTTATTCTTCATATTATTTTCCTTGGCGAAAATTGTTCCTCTAATTCTCTCTTTGAGCGAATTGCTTCTCACTTCTTCTCCTATTCTTTCTCTTTCTTCAACTTTAATTCTACATATTTTCTTGGATAGTTAATAACCCTTGCCATTTAGAAGCCATAGCGAATCCTATAGTGGCCTCTCTCTCTTTTTGTCGCAAGTCTTAAAAAGCCGAAAGCGGTAGTGTGATTCTTTCTCTTCAAAGCAACGTGTGTAGTGCTAGCGTGAAGGAGGTTTACGGATTTACAAAGTGATCAAGGATTTCGACAACTTTTAAGGCAAGTGGAGGTTTTGGGATTTAGATCCGTAAGGTAAGGCGAGAGTGACTTTTGACTATAGGCCATAATTGGTTTTAGTGTTAGTCGATTTTGACAAAAGGTTGTGTAGGAGGATTCGACAAGGTTGGGTGCAAATCGTTTAGACGTAGAGTTTGAGATTTGATCGATTGTGCCAAACAAGTGCGTAGTTATCGCACTGTCTCTTGAATGCTTAAATGAATGTTTAAATGTATTATAATGAATATGTGTATAATGTGAATGATAGCCGAAATATGGGCTAGGATGGTGGATACCCATAATGGGTAATCGATTTATCAGGTCAGTGCTTTATGACATTAATTTGCCTATGGTATGTGTATGAAATTGATATGGCATGTGATGTATACTTATTTTAATGATATTGTGGCATGATACATGGGGCTTGGGATGTGACTATCGAAGGAAAGGGTGTACATATTTATGTACGTGGTCTAATGTTAGCCTTGTGCTATATTAGCGCTTGATGGTAGCTATGTGCTTCATCAAGGGAGGTGTTGGCTAGGTGCCCATCTCGGCGGTTGATAGCTGTGTGCATCACCGTGGACTGATTGATATGTGGGATCACTTAGGTGATCGGTGGCTTAGCCACGCCTTGAGCAAGCAGGTCTCAAGGTAGGTGTAACGGATGGACTTAGGTTGGGTTGGGATGCATTTTGCATGACTGATTATGTGGATGTGTGGATATGGGCCAAGCCCATATGTATGGAGACATGTGAAATAACTATGCACCGAGTCTGTTTGACTCACCCAATATTTTTCAAACCTTTGTGTGGTGCATAAAGCTTGGACCGGTTGGAGTGGATACAAGGTGGCCCATGCGAAGTTGATTTTCTTATTTTATACATTTTATATTTTCAGTATTTTGGGAATTTATTTGATGTAATAAGGGCCACTTATGGTATTTGGGAAACTTTATTTACGGTTTGAAGTTTATTTTATTAATTGAACTAATAATGGAAAAATATTTTGAATCGATTTATATTACAATAACTTATGTAAAAGTTTTAACTGGGAATCTATAACAACTAAATTTTAATGGGCTTTTAAATACACAATGTTTAATTAAAGTTCACAAATTTTCACGTTTTCAGCTTTAAGACAAATTCTTCGTAAATGTTTTCCGCAGTGACATACCAGATCCGGTCAAGGGTCGTGGGCCGGGTTTGGGGGTGTTACAGATACCCTTAGGAAGAATCCACCTAGACTTCACTTGTTATCTAACACTGAACCAGACGATTTATTCACTTGACTTGATCCGTAAGACTCCCTAATTTATATTAAACCCTATCTCAAGACGAATAACGTCTAACCCTAGGTTGATTAATTGAAATCTCTTTCTAATTAAAACCCTTAGAATCATATTAACTCGATCTATGGACTCCCATATTAGGTTTCACCCTAATCTGGTAAAATCCTGTCACCCTATCTCTAGGCATGCAATTAACTCCGCTTAATTATGCTAGATCTACTCTTAGGCAGGGACTTTTGCTCCACCACCTACGCACATTCAACTTGAATCAATATCCCGAAAATATTAACACAAGAATTAAGCTCACATAATTAAGAACAAATCAAGTATTTATCATATAGTTCAGAAAACAATAACAAGAATCATCTTAGGTTTCATCCCCTTCAGATATCTGAAGGGTTTAGTTCATAACAATAAAAGAAAACATCTCAGAAGAAAAGATAAAACAAAACATAAGACAAAACAAAACATAAGAAATCCCTAAAACCCCCTGAAAGAATTGAAGGAGAGATTCACCGTCTTGAGTATAATTTTGGCTTCTTGAGATGGATCAACTTGCTATCTTCGAGTGATTCCCACAAATCTGGCCTTTCTGGCTTGGCTCCTTAGCCTAGCTCCGCTAGCTCTCCTTTGAAGGTTATGCTTAGGGTGTTTATATAGGCTCTTGGAATGCTTTAATTGGCCTCTAAGTATCCAAATCTAAGTGGAATTCCTACTAAGGTGTTTGAATAGGCTTTGGAATGTGTTTCTTTGCCTCTAAGTATCCTTTTTTGAGTGAAATTCCTCTTTTCAACGACAGGGGCACGGCCATGGCACACGCCCATGTGAATCAACTTCAGGCCGTGTTCAGGTCTATTGATGGAGGCACGACCGTATGAATCATGGTTAGGCCGTGTTCTAGTTAATTATCGAGGCACGGAGTGTGGCTTGAAGTCCAGGACTTGTCGATTCACTTTGGCCCAATTCGGTCCGTTTTAGTCCCGTTTCTCGTTCTTTTAGTCCCTAGGTACTTTCCTGAGTATAAAACATGAAAAGAAAGAAATAAGAGCACCTTTTTACATAATTTAGGGAATAAATCATCCAAAAGTATGCTAAATGTGGGATTAAAATATGTTACTTCTACGATTTATCACTTTCATCAGAGTCTACTCCGAGGAGCAACTATTAGGTACAAGTCAGTATGCCTCCACGTTCGTTCCGTTAGTTCAACACACTTCTTCGCATTCAGCGCCCTCTACTGTTCAACCATCTCTGTGCCCAATGTCTAACCCTACTGCTACGGCTTAGTTTGATATTGGGTCTGATCGTGACGCACAAGGTTCATTTGTACCTACTGTTGATAGGATCAGTTCTATTGAAGTTCAAGAGTTCTCTTCTGACAATCAAACTCATCATGAGTCCATCGTCAATACTCACCCGATGGTGACTCAGTCCAAGGCTGGTATTTTCAAACCTAAAGTTATGACTGTTGAAGCTATGAAACCTTCTTCGATCGAGGAAACTTTTTCTTTCTCTAAATGGCGTGCACCAGCTCAAGCTGAATATGATGCTCTAGTTCATAACTCTACATGGCAACTTGTTTCCCGACCAACAAATTGCAAGGTCATCGGGTGTAAGTGGCTTTCCAAGATCAAGAAAAATCTTGAAGGTACTATAGCTCGATGGAAAGCTCGGTTAGTTGTGAAGGATTATTCTCAGATTTTTGGCTGTGATTTCAAGGAAACCTTCAGTTCGATAGTTAAACCTGCCACTATTCGAGTTATTTTATCAATTGCTGTTTCCAAAGGATGGTCCTTATGGCAAGTTGATGTGAACAATGCCTTTTTGAATGGGGATCTCGAACTGACGTTTTTATGCATCAGCCTCCAGGATATGAACAGTATGATTTTGAAGGCAAACCTTTTATCTGTCGCCTGCAGAAAGCCTTATATGGTCTACGTCAAGCTCCTCGTGCCTGGTTTGAGAAGCTGTGACAGTTTCTGGCCTCAGCTGGTTTTGTTGTGTGTAAATCTGATGCATCATTGTTTGTTCGGGTAACGTCCGATTCTATTCTTTACTTACTTGTATATGTTGATGATATCATTATCACTGGCAGCTCGTCCATAATGATTGACTGGTTTGTTCAGTTATTAAACAATGAGTTCCCCCTCAAGGATATGGGTGATCTTCACTATTTCTCGGGATAGAGGTGACTCGATTCTCGGTTGTCTACATCTATACCAGCAAAAATATATCTTGGATATTCTTGATTGCTATTCAATGGCTACAGCAAAGAGTGTTCCTACACCGATAGTCAGTTCGTCTACCATGTCTAAGAATGATGGAGATCGTTTGGAGGATCCCACTGAGTACAGGAGTCTTGCGAGTGCTTTTCAATATGTTGTTTTGACTAGGCCTGATATTGCCTATGCCGTAAATCGGATCGTCAGTTCATGTACAACCCTACTACGGCACATATGGTGGCACTGAAATGTATTTTGCAATATCTATGTGGCACTCTTGATTTTGGACTTATTTTCGTCCATCTGATCGGTTGTCTTTGGTTGGGTATGTTGATGCCAAGTGGGGACTAGATTTTGACAATCGACGCTCTACGTCAGGTTACTGTGTTTATTTTGGGCAAACTCCAGCGTCGTGGTGCTCCAAGAAGCAGCAGGTGGTGTTTCATTCCACTGCCATGGCCGAATATTGGAGCCTTGCAGCTGCCACTAGTGAGGTCACCTGGTTACTTTCATTGCTCCAAGAACTTCATATTAAGTCTGATGATACTCCAAGTGTATAGTGTGATAGTTCTAGTGCTGTCGCTGTTGCAGAAAATCCTGTTTTACACTCTAAGTTCAAGCATGTTGAGCTTGATCTTTTCTTTGTACGTGAGAAAGTCGTGGATGGTTCTTTGCAAGTTGGTGAGGTTCCCGCGTGTGATCAATTGGCTGATGTCCTCACCAAGCCTCTGTCAGTCAGTTTGTTTACTCGGTTTCGACATCTTCTTCAAGTCTTACCTACTGGGGAGTTGGGTGCATGATAGAGTATAGCTCAGGCATTAGTCAAGCAATTAGATAATGCTGTTAGCAATAGCTTCAGCTTACTATGCTCATTCTATAAATACAGTATGTATAGTGTTCAGAAGGTAGACTAGATTCATGAAATAGAAACAAAGCATTTTCAATTTCTTTCAATTCAATCTCAGTATTTTGTAGTTTAGTTCTAGTGACTATACCTTTCTTCATAGAGGGATGTACCTTCTCAAACGCAAGCAAACACATCACAAGAACTCATGTATGTACACCAAAACCCTATTAGCAAATATCGTATTATCCCTACCAACAAACCTCGTATAATCCTTACTAGTAGGTGCATTATTACGCTTATCAACAATATTATCATTATCCTCCCATGGTACTATGGTTACCCCCCAAAAAAAATCATACCAGCTGTACCCCTCCAGCTAACGAAAGCTCCTAGAATCCTCAATCAGGGTCCCAACAATTCGCTGACATGCAAGATAGAGTGAAAGCAATGGAAGAGCAACTCTCTTCTAAAAAAAAAAGGTATAAAGAGCAACAAAAGTTCATCTAAGACTAGATGCATCTAGAGAAGCAAATGCACAAAATGAAAGAAATGAAAAGTTGATTGAGGAGCTAAGGGCAGCTAGAGAAGCCCCAAGGTAGAATCCCAGGAACGGGAAGACGAAACAGCCCAGTCTACCCGCAGGCAACAACAAGTTAGCAAGAGTGTCACTGATTATAAAGATGATAGTGGTAGCCAAACCTGCAAAATGAGTGAAGATGCATTAAAAGAAAAGAGTTGAAAAATGAGTGTTACTAATTCTAGGAACCATTTTTTCAAAACTTAACCTATTAAACTAATATGAGACAATCTTTATTCTATGAATTAGAAATATAAATCAATTTAATTTTTATTTATAATTATAGTTTTAAAGATAATGTCATCTTTGGAACCTGTTTTTTAACAAATGTCCAATGTGATTATTCTACTTTGAAAATGTCCAATTTGTGTATTCTTTTGATAACTAGAATCAACACCATTAATGAATGTTAAATCTTCTAAAGAAAATTTAATACATGAAATTTTATTTTCCAAATAATAATTCCATATAAATTATATAATATTATGTAAAAAATTAAATAAAATCCAAAAAATTTCAAAATTAAATAACTAAACCCAAACCATGGTTAATGAAAGAGGGATTCTTTATATGATGTTTGCCCACCATGCCACTGTGAAAGAGAACTGATTCGACATGTTTTTAGATGTATTGAAACATGTTTAATTTGGCAGCAATGATTCTCTTCGTGGTACGTGTAGTGTGGGTGGCTCCAAAGGAGCCTTTGTCCTTTCTTATTGCTTGAAATAACACTCTTAAACAAGGCAGCAGGTTTGATAGTTCATCTATTAGTTTGATCACAAATCCAATCCTAAAAATATTAGACAATTAATGAGAAGATAAAATATAATTTTTTTTTAATACAAAACAAGTAATAAAAGTAATAAAAGGACATGTCCATCTATCAACATTTCTATTTCTCAAGTAACACCCATCGTCTTTAGCAATCCAAATGCAATCAACATAGTTGTACTTCTGAAAAATGTCCTCATGCTCCTTAAATGCGTCGAATGCAACATGAAAATTGTCGCAAGCCATGTAACACCAGAAAAGTGTTCTCTTGACAAAACTTGACTTGAATTTCCAATTAAACTCGACATTGGTAGTGAAATTATGAATGCCCAACTCGTTGTCTTTAAACTTGCAAAGAATTAATAGTATCTTGTCATTGCTCAGACCGTTAACGGCATGGACATGCCATGTAATGATCCACGGAGAGAGTTTATTGATATCATCATGGTTGTCTTTAGGTTCACAACTTGATGAAGCTATTAATAAGGTAAGAGCTATTGCATGAACAAGTATGAATCAAATAAATTATTTATTTCTATTTTTATTTTGTTTATATTTAAACTCTTGATTGTGTTGGTGTGATAAGTCAATCAGATATCAACTTAGTTAGAAAATTTCTAAAAGATCATTGATTTTATAAAGTAAGATATTATTATTAGGCTATTTTTATCTTTATTATTTATCAATAAAAAATCACACGTGATGATATTTAAACTTAAAACATCACGGATCTTAAACTTCTAATTTTATTATACAAACAGAAGGTTCATTTATTTTTTTATATAAATTTTAATGAATATATTTATTATAAAAAAATTTCTGCCACATCAAATCTTATACTATATATAATGAAGACAATATGGAAATTTATTTAGAAAGTGAAAGCATATGATAGTCCCTCCATCACTGATTATCAGCCAAGTCAGTTAGCCTTTTAAATTATTAAAAGGATTTATTCATTGAGTCCCTAAATTATACATGTATTTTCCATTTTGATAGCTAAATTTTTCGTCCTGAATTATAATTTTCGTTTCATTTACTCAAAAAAATTTACCAGCCAAAAAATGTGGTTACATAAACATACGGCCAAAATACGTCAGCATTTCTATACTTTAGCAAAGTTTGAAATTTAGTACTTGTATTAGAACTTAAGTGTTTTTATTTGATTTAAAAAAATTCTAATCCAATTATCATTAAAGTTTTAAGTCAAAATTTGCTTACTATAACGTATGTTTATTGAGTTAATAATTATTTCCTTACGAAGTTAGCATGATTGTATGAGTATATGAAGGGGTAAAGTTAAAAATTTCGTGTTAAGAAGATTAAGACAAAGTTATAACATCCGAAAGCCTAAAGTCAATAATTTTATATTTAAAAAATATATAAATTTAATTACTATATTTTAAAAGAGGCCAAATGAATATTTTCAGTTTTAACACGGGCCGAGGCCCCTAGATGTATTTAGTGTTGTTGGAATCGTATGAGAGCGGAGATTCAGTAACATAGTTTTTTGAAGTCACTGCCAGTGAGGTGATCAGGTTTTAGGGGTAAATATCGGGAGTAGAAAAATTCGATCAGTATTTGGTGCATGCGAAGGAAGGTGATTCAGGGGATGTTTGGGATTTTAGTACATCTAAGGAGATTCAAGACTGCAGAATTTATGAAATGTCGATAGAATGGAGAGAATTTTTGGTAAATGTAGTGGATGTCTGTACAGCAATATGGAAATATTCAGAGCTGTTGAGAAGGGTGTTAGGGATCGATTTGTCAATGCTGTTTTCGGAAGTTTCATGGAATGGTAATTGTTATCTGTTTGTTGGATTCACTAGGATCAATTGTTAGAAGAAAATCGAAAGACGAGGCGTGTGAAAATTTAAAAGAAAAGGGGGTCTTTTTAGTGTAGTAAAATAGGATATTTTTATATGTATAATGCTTGATATGGTGCAGTTTTGTTTGCTGGAGATTTTTGGTGATTTTGTCCGAATAGGAGGTGGATTGTTTTTAATTATTTCAATATTGATGATTCAATTTGGTTGGTCTTCTCTTCATGGATGTTATTTGTTCAATATAAATGGGTTTGCAAACGAGGATTGAGGTGGTATGATTGGTGGAGTTGGCCGGTAATTTGTTGTGTGGGTGGATGATCGACGTGGACTCGAGTATTGTTTAGGATACTTCTTCTTGGTTTGGATTCAATGAAATGTAACAGGGGCTGGTTGGAGTGTGTTTGTGGCTTGTGGAGGAGGGTTGTGGGAAGATAAGAGGGTGATTTTTTGGTTTATTTTCTAGTTGGTTATACAGTAGAGGTCCTGGAAAGGATGGTTCTAATGGCAATTAAAATGCTGCAGGGATGGTTATTGAATTGATTAGGAAGGGGTTGGTCCTTTTTATTTTGGAATGCAATTCAAATTTTGTTTAGGATTGGTTGAATTATTGTCGTCTTCGGTCGTGGTTGTTTTAGGAAGTTGTTCGTGATTTTTGAAAGATGGTTTAGGCAAGAGGCTGAGAGTCGTATTGATTTCACATATCAAGGCAAGATTGGAATGGTGGTTGATTTGGCTAAAGCAGGTTGGTGAGGAATCCCCTGTTTTGAGCATATTGGTAACTTTGTTTTGGTTTTGTTGTTGTGCTTTTTTATTTTGGCATAGTTTGGTTGCTGTTATTTTTCTTGTTTGAACTGGTATGGGTTGGGTGATTCCAATGCCTTTACTTGTAATCAATTGACTGAGAAAAAAAAAAAGAATTAAGACTTTTAATGAATGTTAAATCATCCAAAGAAAATTTGACATGAAATTTTGTTTTCAAATTATAATTCCACATAGATGATGTAATATTATGTAGAAAATTAAATAAAATCCAAACAATTAATTACATTAATTAAAAAAAATCATGATTAGTGAAAAAGAAGGATTCTTTGTATGATGTTTGCTCACCATGCCACTTAGAAAGAGAACTTATTCAACATGTTTTTAGATGTATTGAAACATGTTTAATTTGGTAGCAGTGATTCTCTTTGATGAGAACTATGGATTAAACCAAGAAATTAATCTTATTAATGAAGATGAAAAGATCCCTTTCCAGAAAAAAAAAACATAGTATTTATCATACAAAGCATTGTCAACTTAACTAACCGTTAACAAACATAACTACCAAGACTTCTAACTATTACCTACTAACTACCTTAACTTCCACAACTATTTTCATAATCTAATATGCCACCAGTTTCTCGACCTCTACTAAGTCAGGACCTTCTGAACTACTTTAAGACAGGATCTGAATTTTGTAAATAAGGGAGCTGACAAGAGTTTGGGGAACACATCAGCAACCTGCTCTTGTGCTGGGATATGTCCCACAATAAGCTTCCCAGCTGCAATTTTCTCGCGAACAAAGAAAAGATCTAACTCCACATGTTTAAATTTTGAGTGCAACACCAGATTTGCAAACACAGCGACTGCACCTGAGCTATCACACTACACTGTGGACTTCTTCGATGATGAAACATGTAGTTCAGATAAAAGAGACTCAAGCCAAACCACTTCTATAATTGTATAGGCCAACCATCTATACTCTGCCTCTGCTATTGACCTAGAGACAATCGGCTGCTTCTTTAACCCCCAAGTTACAGGGTTACCCCCAAGAAACACACAAAACCCCGTAGTGGATCTGCGATCATCTAAATCGGTTCTCCAATTCGCATCTGAGTACCCAACCACATCCAATGTAGTGGCCTTAGTGAAGTGAATGCCATAATCTATAGTACCTTGAAGATGCTGGAGGATGCGGTTGACGACTTTGAAATGTTGATCAAGGGGTCGATGCATGAACTAACGTACTTTGTTCACAACAAAGGTAAAATTTGGCCTAGTGATGACCACATATTGGAGGGCACCTACAATGCTTCGATATTCAGACTCGTTTTCAATCGCACAGCCATCATACTGAGACAATTTGGAAGACGCAACCATGGGAGTAGGAGAGCCATTAGCTTGGTCCATTCGAGCTTTCCTAAGCAGATTAAGAATATATTTGTGTTGATTCAAAAATAGACCATCAATAGTAGGAGTTACCTCAACACCAAGAAAATAACTAAGAGGTCCCAAATCCTTTAAGGAGAACTAAGTATCCAAGGTTCAAACAAAACTATCGATGTTGGCTTGATGATTCTCAGTGACTATTATATCCTCAACATAGACTAGAACATACACGAGCACTCCTTCAGCTTTCTTAACAAAGAAAGAAGCATCAGACTTGGCTGAAACAAACTGTGAACTAAGCAAAAAGTCACGTAGTTTGGAGAACCAGGCCCTGGAAGCCTGTTTGAGACCATACAAAGCTTTCTTCAGCCTACACACCAGCAATCCACCATCATTGTGCTGCTCAAAACCAAGAGGTTGAGTCATATAAATTTCCTCAGACAAATTCTCGTTGAGGAATGCGTTGTTAATATCCACCTGTCGAAGCTGCCAACCAAACTTAACGGCTAATGTCAAAAATAACCCGAATAGTTGTTGGCTTTACAACTGGACTAAAAGTGTCATGAAAATCAATATCTGGCTCCTAAAGATAGCCCTTGACAACCAGGCAACCCTTGTAACGAGCAATGGTCCCATCCAATTTTTGTTTTAGTTTGAAAATCCACTTACAACCCACAGCTCTTCTATTTGCAGGTAAGGGAACCAAATCCCATGTGTTATTTTTCAGCAAGGCCTCATACTCTTGTTGTGCTGCAAGGGTCCATTCTTTCTTAGTGAAGGCTTTTTTGATTGTGACAGGTTCAGTTTCTGTTAGCTCGGCTAAAAAACTTCAGGCTTGAAAATGCCACTTTTGGACCTTGTTTGCATAGGATGGAAGTTGATAGTTAACCTAGCCGAATGATCCTGAGTAGTTCCAATGGGCAGACAACCACCACTACCAGATGATGAACTAGAAGATGCTAAAAATAAACCAGTAGGATTGAAAGGACCAGACTGATTGCTGGAAGCAGCATTCTCAGGGGAAGAATTAACCTGTGGACTCAAACTGAGATCAGGAGTAGCAGACCTTGGTACATTTCCAGAAGTTCCCTGAATTGATATAGAAACATTGAAGTCTGAGGTCTAGACTGCCCTGAAAAAGGCACCACAACTAGAACTAGAGACTGTTAAAGCTAGAACATAGACTAACTACCAACAGAAAGTGAACTACCTGCTAAACCAGAAGCAGAAGAAAAAGGAAAACATCCCTCATCAAATACCACATGTCTGGATACAAAGACCCTATTGTTGTTCGCAAGACACTTGTACCCTTTGTGAGCTGGACAATAGCCAAGAAACACACAAGGTTGAGACCGAAATTGTAACTTGTGAGTATTGAAAGGCCTAAGATAGGGGTAGCATCGACAACCAAAGACTTTCATATGCTGATAACTAGGGACAGTCTTGTGCAGAACTTTATAAGGTGACCTGCCAGTTAGAACTGATGTGGGAAGTCTATTAATGAGATACACAGCGCTGATGAAGGCATGAGCCTAGAAGCACATAGGCATGCTAGCCTAAGCCAGCAAAGTCAAACTAGTATCAACAATATGGCAATGCTTCCGCTCCACCAAGCCATTTTGTTCAGAGGTGTGAGGGCATGAGAGTCTATGTTGAATCTCAAGCTGGGAAAGCACCTTTTGAAAAGGACAATACTCACCACCTCATTCTATTTAAAGAGCCCTTATCTTGCAACCAAACTGAACTTCAACGAGTTTCTAAAGTTGAAGAAACCTGGTCAAAGCCTCAGATTTGCTTTTGATAAGATACATCCATGTGTATCAAGAATAAGCATCAACAAAGAAAATGTAATAAAAACTGCCTTCAGAGGCTATAGAAGTAGGCCCCTAGAAATTGAGACAATAAGCTCAAAATAAACAGTATTAGAGGAAGAAAAAGGAAGTTTATGTAATTTTCCAAGTTGACAGGCAGAGCAAACTGAGCTCAGCTTACAATTCTTTGACACAATATTACATTTTTGAAGGATTGTAGTAACAGTCTTATTACAAGGATGCCCAAGACGTTTGTGCCACAGATCAAAAACTGAGTCACCAGAAAGAGAGACCCCTGATTGTGCTGTATGAATAGTAGCTGGAACAAAAGAAGTGTTGAACTTCTGAGTGTCTGAGAGATCGAATTGATACAAGCCATTATGAATGCACCCCACCAATAATGTGGTCCATGCCTTAATGTCCTTCACAAAACAATAGAGAGGATGAAACTCAAAATAAACACAATTGTCACTAGCAAATTACGCAACAGACATTAAATTTTTGTAGATCCGAGGAACATGTAGCACATTTTTCAAATGAAAAACTCTGTTGGAACTGACAAAGGAGGAGGAACCAACATGATCCACTGGTACAGACATACCATTTCCCATGAAAAGCCTATGTTTACCTGTATACGGAGTTGCCTTTCGCAGGCCATCCAGATCATTAGTAACATGGTCTGAGGCGCCCGAGTCTGGATACCAAACTTTGGAGGTCATAGTGTTTGGAGACGACTGGCCTGAATGAGAGACCATATTAGCTTGCAGACTAGGAGTTGACATAATACCCCTATTAGTGCAACAATGAGAACCTACATAAGAAGGATTAGAAGAATCTTGAAACTGATGACAATGCACTTGCATTGACTGATGAGAGACACCCTCAAACGATTTATCAAAGCGATAATAGCATTTGTGCACAGTGTGCCCAATCCGGCCACAAAGTTGACATTGAAGCTTGCTATGAGTAAACTTCCTTCCTAGTCCTCTGCCTCGAAAGGCCTGGAGCCATCACCCCTATAGGATGGTCGAGAACCTTGATCAGACTGTTTAACATGTCTATCATCAAATGCATTATGTTGAGCAATATTAGCATGCAAAGAGATATTTGAAACAAAATCTTGTTGTTGAGTCTCACAATTAGTAAGCATCTCAGTAAGAAGATCAAAAGAAACATTCATCGCTGATGCTACAATGCGAATTGACTCATATTCAACAGGCAAACTAGTAAAAACAATGCTAACCTGTTCTTGTTTAGAAATAACATTTCCTGCAGCTACTAAAGTATCACACAGACTTTTAATCTTGGATAAGTATTCTTGAATGGTTAGTTGTCCCTTCTTCTGCGAGTACAAAGAATGCCTCATAGTAGATACTATCAAAGAAGATTTGGTAGCAAACTTCCTGACAACAGTACTTCACACATCAAAACTAGAACAAGCACCAGTAAGATAAACCAAAATACCATCAGAAATGGTGGACAAAAGCCAAGAAGCCAACAATTTGTCTTGTTGCTTATGAAAGACAAAGTCAGGATTAGGAACAGGAGTACTATTGCTATCAAGAACAGATTGTGGAGGAACCTGAACAATTCTAAGAACAAATTCATGCTGGCCATATCCTCCAAGAATTAGAAAAATCTATTGTTTCCACAAAAGAAAATTGTGTTCACTAAGTTTCACCGTATCATGCTTGGGAAATTAGTAAAGTTTTCGAGAGGAAGCATATCCAGGATCAGGAGAAGAAGCAGATACAGGTGTGTCCATGTGAATGGACTGATGATTATCATCATTACCAAAGACTGTTTCTGTTGCCATGATCGAAGGCCAAAACCAAGAAAAAAAACTATGGCTCAGATACCATAATGAGAACTATGGATTAAACCAAGAAATCAATCTTATTAATGAAGATAAAAAGATCCCTTTCTAGAATACAAAGCGTAGTATTTATAATACAAAGTATTGTCAACTTAACTAACCGTTAACAAACATAACTACCAAGACTTCTAACTATTACCTACTAACTACATTACCTTCCACAACTGTTTTCATATCTAATACTCTTCGTGGTACGTATAGTGTGGGTGGCTCCAAAGGAGCCTTTTTCTTTTCTTCTTGCTTGAAATAACACTCTAAAACAAGGCAGGTTTGATACTTTATAGATAATGGTTTTTAATTTTGAGTTGTTTGATCGTAGTCCAATAATTGAGGCTGTCAAATTCAGAATTGCTTGGCAGTTCAAACCCAAATGCCCTATTATAATCATTTTCATTGATAATATTGTTGTTCAATTGGGTAATATCAATTACCAACGATTCGATGAAAAAACTGAAAATTCCTAAAGTTGTTTGCTGTTGGAGTCCTCCACCTATAGGAACGCTTAAATTCAATGTAGATGGATCAGAAGAATTCTCCAAGAGTTTGTCTGAGTGGCTTGATTTCAAGAGTCTGTAAGTGATTGCTGGCTGAGTTATGCAGTGTTTTACATTGTGAGTATGTTGACTACTCTATGTCCCAAAAGAATATTAAAAATGAAAATTTAAGTACCACATTGAATATTTGATAAAAGTATAAGCATCAAGTGTGACATTATTTTAAATTTTTATTATTATTTCTTATTAATTTCAATCTTTCTATAATTAATATAAAATTGGGAAAATGAATTACAACTTTAATAAACAATTTCTTAGAAAATGAAATGAAAAGGCAAAGGAAAACATGTTGCATAATTTCAAGAAGGGAGCATGGATAGAAGCACGGGTAAAGGCGAATTGATTGGACTAAAAATCGATAAGTATATCAATTTAGACATGAGAATATAGCTTGAATAAACATTACCTAACATAAATAAATAAATAAAAGTTAAATATAAATTAATTATTTTTATTTATTTGTGTTTATTAATTTTCTAGAATTTTCTAAACTTTTCCTTTTTATTTTTAAATAATTAAATTAATTAAACCAAAATTAATAATCTGACTAATTCAACCACATGTCCTATTCTAACAAAGATTAAATAATTAATGACAAATTTAAATAAAAATAATATTTTTTTATTGCAAAAACAGGTAATAGAAGGACAAATAACAAATCCCTTTTCATTATTATAATGGTCCCTGTCCCCATGTTTGTCTCAATTCATCAACTTTTGTAGCAAATCATCATCTTTAGCGATCCAAATGCAGTCACCATTGTTGCACTTATTAAAAAAGATCGGGTTATCCCAAAATACATTTAAGCGCAGCATGAAAGTTGTCGTAAGCCATGTAACACCAGAAAAGTGTTCTTCCAGTGACACTCAACTTGAATTGCCAACTAAATTTGACACCAACGGTGAGATTATGGATGCCCAAATCATCGTCCTTAGACTTACAATGAACTAACACTATCTTACCGTTGCTCAGTCCGTTGATGGTATGGACATGCCGTGTCTTGAAATACGGAACAAGGCTGTTGATATCATCATGGTGGCCTTTAATAGGTTCAGAACTTGATGAAGTTATTAATGGAGCTATGACTATTACTTGAACAAGTATGAAGAAGATAATGTTATTACAAAATTGTTCATGTTCTTTTTTTCTAGTTTTTGATTTGTTTTATAATATAATTTGTATTTGTTTTCATTCTTCATTGTTGTAGCTATATATAATGGAAGTATATGTGAAAGTTGAAAAAGATTAAGAGGTTTATAAGGCAATATATTTTCTTTTGGATACTTTTTGCTAAAGCAAAATCTGGATAATTTAAAGCAATTACCAAAAAGTGAACAAAATCATAAAGTTGGTTAAAAGAAATAAAATGTTGCCAAAATTGTAAAAAAAATTATATTAATAGATCTTTTGGCATTTGGACATCCTTTTAGGTGATTAGTTGATATTATATTGGTTAAACTCACCTATTAGTCTCCATACTTTATGAAAGTTGTGGATTTAATCCCTATACTTTAATTTGGTCATTTTTAATCCTGTAATTTTCAATTTTAAAATTTCAGTCATCATCAAACAATAGTTATTAAATTCATTAAGTTCTGCTATTTTCAAAATTTGATACATCAAGCATATTATTATGAGTAATGCCATGTCAACTTGTTATTTCCATATATTACACACTAAAAATCCAATTAATGAATTAATGAATTAACGAATGTCATTTGCATCAAGACAGAAATTTCAAAATTTGAAAAGTACTTAGAATAACCTAATTGGAGAATATGGACTAAATTTAGAACCCTAAACATAGTACAAGACTAGTAATTAAATTTAACCAAACGAATTTAACTCTTATTATTTGAGTTAAGACTAAAATTTCAAAATTTAAAAAGTATAAAGGCTAAAATTGACCAATTCGAAATGTAAAATGACTAAAATTGTTCAAATTAAAGTATAAAAACTGAATCCATAACTTTCACAAAGTACATGCACTAATAATAGAATTTAACCTATTATATTTGAGGCAAATATGGCAAACGCCCATATCATATGTTGATTTACCTTGAGCATTGATGATTTATTTTGATGATAACGGTTTTATTCGGATCAATTTTTCATTTAATTCTGCAATATTTTATATTTTTATTCAAATTAGGTTGTTTTATATTTGGCTCACCTAATTTTTTTATTTATCGCTATTAAAAAAGTTAATTAAACTGATCTCTCAATTGTTAAATTCATCTTTTTCATTGTTTTTATTTTTCAATTGCTTGTTTTACCTTTACCTTTTTCTTTTTTGTTTTTTCTTTTATTTCCCCTCTCTCATCCTCTCTCTCTTCTTCATCTTCTCCCTTCTAATTTAACAATCCTAGCTATTGCCTCCCTTAAAGATACTGTCACTACAGTAAAATAGGTTTTTAGCGCCGCAAAAAATGCCGCTATAGCTAACGCCGCTAAATTTTGCGGTGTTTATGTGAAAAAATGCCGCTATAGAACATGACCTTTAGCGACGTTTTTCCCACAAACACCGCTATAGAACATGACCTTTAGTGGCACTTTTCTCACAAACGCCGCTATAGAAAATGACCTTTAGCGGCGCTTTCCCACAAATGCTACTATAGAACATGACCTTTAGCGCGCTTTTCCCACAAGCGCCGCTATAGAACAAACCTTTAGCAGCTCTTTTCGCACAAACGTCGCTATAGAATAGACCTTTAGCGGCGCTTTTCGCACAAACGCCACCATAGAACATGACCTTTAGCGGCGCTTTTCCCACAAACGACGCTAAAGAACATAACCTTTAAAAAAATTATTTTAATCAAATAATATTTATTTCTATGATAAATATTATATTATGTTTTATTTTTGAAATTTGAACTTTAAACTATATACTTTTAAGGATAAATGAAAAATATTATTTAAATTAAATTTTCTATGAAAATTTTAACTTTAAATCTAAATAAAAAATTAATGAATTTAAATTTAGAATTTAAAATAATAATTTAACAACACAATTAAAATCCAAAAGTTAGAACTCAAGTTATCGTAAATATTTAAATAAAATAAAAATTTACAATCAAACTAAAATAAATAATAAAATTGGATTAAGTATAAAGATATCAATAACATAAGATATTATAATGAAGTTACTTAAATGAAATAATGACTTAAATCATAACCATGTAAAATATAAGATTTGAATATCCATTCCCATGTGAAATATCAACATTGATTATTTAAATTGATGAAGCTACTAATGAATATTCCTTTGACCAAATCGACAGATTTGCGGGGATATGGATGTATTGGCTTTCTTTTAGGATGAGGAGGCGTTATCACTATTGGTTTAATGGAACCATCAAAGCCACCATTTGACTCTTGGACAATGTAGAACCACAATCAAAAAGTATGCATATGAGAAACAGACTGACTAGGAGAACCTACCTATGACTATACACATTGCAAGGTAATTAAACATACAATGCATTTCCTTAATCAAGTAAATCTTGGTTGTCGAAACTATTTTTTTTTAATTTTAAAAAACGGGGTCGACTTTAAAAATATGGAGTCGCCACCAATCTTTTTTTTGTTTAGGTGTGATTGGATCACCTTGTAAAAAATAATTTTGGTCTACAAAATAGAAAAACAGGTTCGAGAGTCGGTTACGTACGAGGAAGGATTAGCACCCTCGTACGCCCAAAACTGGTACCAAATTGATTAACTAATGTCCTTTTGTTGAAAATTAGAAAAAATTAATATAATTCCTTTTGAAAAATGTTTAATTAATTTGAGTTGGAATTTAAGATTTTCTCGTTTCGAAGGAATAAAACACCATATCCAACACGTTAGGATATGACATCTTAAACCTCGAAACCAAGATCATCTCACAATTTCCAAATCATGTGATTAAAAGGGTATTTAATTATTTGGTCAAATGAAGTGCTGAAACCCAGCACGTTAGGGCACAATTACTCGAATTTCCAAACATCAAATATTGTCTTGTTTTAAATAAGCGATTTTAAAATCGACTCAAAATACTTTTATTGAATCACTAGATAATGAGAAACAAAAATATAGTATCGAGCATGGAATAATAATACGTAAATACAATCTTTGTACAAATGGATGACAAGAATAATAATATGAACATACAATTCAAAAATATACAAAACAACAATCTCACAATTCCTATTTTGAAAATACCAACATTATTAATCAAGAAACAACAAAAGCTAAGAATATAGCTAATTAAAAACAAATTAAAATAAAATATAGCAAATTTTAAAGTAAATAAGCAAATGGTATAAAATAATATGTGTCAATTTAAATAATATATACGTAACAAAAAAAATTGATATAAAATAATGTATATATAAAAATAATAATGATATGTGAAAGTGGTTGGTATGGATAAATATATAATTTAAAATAGGGTCCTTTAAAGAAACAAGTTATATACATAAATAGATTTGAAGGAAGATATATATATGCATATACGTAAATAAATTTAAAAGAATATATTTACATAAAATAATATGAAATCAACAATATATACTTAGAATAAAAATAATTATGTATATGTAGGTAAAAATTAATAATATATAAGAGTATTTAAATTAAATATTATACAAATATTTAAAATAAAGAGATATAAAGGAGAATTTAAAATAAATTATAGTAAAACAAATAAATATATATACAAATGGATATAAAAATAACATATTAAAACATGCAAAATTAATAAAATATTTCAAAGTACTGTGTTAAAACAGTTTTATTTAAAATGAATAAATTATAAGGAATATGAAACATAAAATTAAAAAAAAAACCAATTGAAATAATAACAAAATCAAAATAATATTTTTAAACAAATAAAATTATAAAAAACAGAATTAAGGACTTAAATAAAATGGGCTTAAATAAACGAGGATTAAAAATGCAATTAAGCCAAATTCTTGCGCACATCGTATAAGCACAGATCAATTTGGAATGGCGCACAAATTACAGAGATTAATTAAAAAAACAAAGAAAAGATACACAAGATCTAATCAAATATCTGCGCAAAAAAGAGGGACTAATCGCGCAATAAAACCAATGCGTAGAAACATGCAGATCCTGATTAGAGTGGGTCGGATTGAATCGGGTCGTAGCCTATACGGCACCGTTTTAGAGCCACTGAAATAGGCCCCAAACGGTGTCGTTTCATGCAACTTAATAAGACCAAAAAAATTAACCTAAATACCTAATCCTTCACTTGCTTTAAAACAGAGAAAAAAGTTAACTCTATCCTAATCCCCTAATCAGCCGACTCCAAAACCCTCCAATCGGGCACTAAAAATCACCATGAACGGCGATCGATGGAGCATGAAGGCACCCAACCTCGGCCTCGAAGTCCCCCCTTACTTCGATCGGGACGAAGAAGAGAAACTCCGATTCAAGGTAAACACTCCTCCTCTGTTTTGCTTCCACATGCAGAGGGAAAAATGAAGCAAAATCCAATGGAATAGACTGAAATCTTAAAGAAATTAAAATAAAAAACCACCCTCTCTATTCTGATTTCCTTTGTATTCAATATATGCGTTCATACTACAAAAAAATGGGATCCTTTTACATTCGATTTCGGCCGAATGTAAATCGAAAAATAAAATCAAAAATTATTTTGTTTTGCTGTATTCTGTTGCCATTCCTTGCTGTATTTCTTGTTTCTATTTGTTTATTTGTTTGATACAGATGAAGCCGTCGCGGAGGGGAGACCCGAACTACTGCGGTGCGCGCGTGGGGAGACATGCATGCGGCGTTGGATGCGTCTGGAAACCTCTAGGGTTTCCGAAATCTGCAGATTTTGTGCTTAGTGGGCTGATGTTGTAATATTGGGCCAATTTGGGTATTGGGTCTAATAATAGATTTGGGCTAGTTTAATTTATTGGGTTTGTATAAACAGAGATTGTTATTATTTGGATATATTGTTTTTGGGTTTTTTAATTTTGGTTAATATTAACTAATGGGCCCAGACAAATTGGGCCTATTACATTGGTAATAAAAGATATAATACATTTACTTAATCAAGGAAATCTTGTAATGAACTCAAAGCAATGAATCTTAGAGAAAAACTTTTAAGCATAGCTTCGAATTTGAACTGCAGATTTGGTGCCTACATGCTCTGCATGAAAATAAGAGTAACTTAAACAGTTCAAACCATAGTGAACATGGCAAAGATAAGTAAATCAGTTCAACTCATTGTGCACTTACCTTCTATTTGGCGCTAGCCACGACCATACAACCTTAAAGCTTCAAGAAACCTCTGATGCTCTTCCTCAGTCCATTTCTCCCTCTGATGCTTCAAGAAATGAAGATGAAGATGAAATAATGGATGCTAAAGATGACAATCTGTTGGAAGAAGATGAAAGCTTCTTATCCATGACTAGACCATTAGGTGCAACGAAGGAGCCAACTGATGACATGGCTGTGATATTGGATGCCATCTTACTCTCTTAATAAGCTGAAAAATATTCAAAACCATGGTTTTAGAATCAAGGTTATCTCAATTGTAAATTGATGAATAAGAAATTTTTTTCAAATATTTTAATTTCTACAACTAAAACACAGTAAAAAAACAAATGAAGGTAAAATTCACAGGTAAAACCAATAATTTTTGAAGCATTTCAAGTTTTAACAAAGTTCAAATGAAGGTAAAATTCACATTGACTAGACACCCAACAACACCTGCAAATATCTCTCCATAATACTTCTTGCCTGCATGAGATAGAGATAGAAAAGAGAGATGCTGCGACTAATCTTGAAGTTCAATTTCAACAGATCTTCTTCACATCTAACAAATTTATACATCTACTACAGGCACATGGGAGTATAAAGAGACATGAAGTCCACTACTTTGTGTCAATGACATATTATATCAAGTATTAAATGATATAAAAGCAAGTAAAAGAATATTTTAGCCCATCTGCTCCAACAAGTCAGCAAAAGATACTATTCCAATCTAAACAGGAAAAAGGAAATTTAAATTAAACACCATTAAACAAGCTGGTAGTTAAAATTTCAAAATCATAAGTATTCTTCTACAGGTACATTCAATAGTTTAAAATATTTATTAGTTGTATTCACAGTTCACAGTTCACACTCAAGCATAGTGAAAAACAGACCACAAGCTTGGCAGATTGTAGTTCCATGTAAGAAACGGAGAACCAATAAGATTGTATGAATACACAAGCAGAAGATGAGAATAAAAGAGTTCTTCCTCCATGCGTGAAATAAACTTGGTAGGTTGTAGTTCCAGTCAATGTTTTAGGAGAAACAAAAGATAGATGCACATAGAGCAAGCAGAGACACATATTTAAGAGTACCAAGTCATGACAACGAAATGAACAAAGCAACGCAACTCTTACACATAGAACCATAGATAGTCTAGATTTAGAACAGAGAGTTAAAAGGAATGAAAAAGAAGTAAGAAACGCATCTCAACGTACACACATCTGCAGTAAGAGGAAGAAGTCAGCTTGGCATTTACACGGTACAAGTGCATACGAACAACTAGTCTCCTACAACACAATTTTGAGCCTTTTCTATTTCATTCATACTTTAAAAAACCAAAAAACTCATCCCATAGGACAAGAATATCATAAAAGGAAGAAGTCTCAAGTTATGCATTTAGGCAAGTATAGGAACAATTAGTTGCCTACAACACAAAATCACATTCGTGAAACAAGCATCTGCGAACTCAAGCTACTACGAAAAGATGGAAAATTGGGACAAAAAAACAAGCAAGTACTGAAGGCAATGAGTTGCTTAATTGCGAGACAATTATTTACATTTCATAAATCATGAACAATCAAAATCAAAATCAAAACTCGTAAATTATGGTCATAAATAATTAATTTCCTGAATAGACAACCGGCAAAGCAAACTATTTCAGATGAAAACTTGAGGAAATTATTAAATTAAACAAAACTGCGTTAAAAAGATGGACATTTCTGTAAAAATACAAAAATAAGTTACAAACAGTGACATGTGTAAAACCCTAAAAAAATACTTCAGAGAGTAGGCGATTCTCGGGGAGAAGTTTGGCCACTTCAGGGGGGAGAACAACATGCCTGTACACCACCACAAAAGAAAATCAAATATGAAAGTAATTTAAATTTAATAAGGAACCAAAACTTAACATTCTGAAAATTTGAATAGAACGAAGAAAATATTAAACCTAGTAAAACTCAGATGAAATTGAATTTTTCCTGTACTGATAAGTATCATCGAAGTATTTCTCGGAGTATTGAATCTGCCCCATTTTTTGATTTTGCTGTAAAATGAAAAATAAAACAAATCACTTTTTTTTTTTCCTTCGTCTAATTTAGTGTCAAATCGGATTTGGAGGTTGGATCTGAAAAAACTAAAGAAGCAAAAGCAAATAAAAAAAATGAAGCAACCCAGATCATAACTCTTTTGTGAGATTAAAAAGAAAGGAAAAAGACGGTATAGGGTACATTCGAGAGAGAGCGAAATGAAGATTGAGAGAGACTTGGGGTAAATAAAATTGGGAGAAAAGTACGGGATTTCGGGTATTAGGGACTTCTGCCTTTTAATTTGGGCAAAACAAAAGGTTGACGTTTTGTTTAATTTTTTTCAGTTTTTTTAAAAAGCGCCGTTAATGTGTTAATGTTCGTCTATAGCAGCCTTTTTTTCATCAATGTCGCTAAGCTCAAACTTTTTGCGGCCCGTCATTAATGTATAATTTTTGTTACGTTTTTAATCTAACTGTCGCTAAAAATTTATTTTACTGTAGTATGTCGTTGTTTTCTTCAAGCCACTATAAATAAACTCAAACACTACACTAAAATAAATTTTTAGCGGTATTTTTAGTGGCGTTTTAAAAAAAACGCCGTAAATATTATACACTAGCGGCGTTTCAAATAAAACGCCATGAAAAAAGAGCAATAGCGGCGTTTATTTAAAAAGCGCCGCTAAAAAATAAATAAGCGTTTATTCGTAAAAGCGTCGCTTCTGAGCATTAGCGCTTCTAAGGAAAATGCCGCTATAACTCGGGCATTAGCGCGCTCAAAAACGTCGCTATAAGTCCGGCATTAGCGGGCTTCAGAAAAATGCCGCTATAAGTCGGGCATTAGCGCTTCGAAAAACATCGCTATAAGCCTGGGCATTAGCGGCGCTTCTGAAAAAACGCCACTAAAAGTCTGGGCATTAGCGGCGCTTCTAGAAAAATGCCGCTAAATGTCTAGGCATTAGCGGCGCTTCTGGAAGAACGCCGCAAATAATTTTAAAGTTTTTTTGCACATATATAAAATATTAAATTAATTCTCATGATAATTTGGGTTTACGGTTTAATTTAGGGTATATAGTTTATGGATTAATCTTTATAGTTTAGGTTCGGGAGTTTATTATATACGTTTTATGGTTTATGGTTTAGGGATTTAATATTAAGGGTTAGGTTAGGGGCTTTGGCCGGGTTTATAGTTTAGGGCTTATTATTTTAGAGTTATGGAGTTTGGAGTTTAGTGCTTAAACCATATCGAATAATAAAGTTAAAGTCTTAGTGTTTAGGGATTTAAGTATTAGGGTTTTGATAAAATAGATAAAATTATATTATTTTAGGGTTTAGGTTTTAGATTAGATTATTTCTTTAATTACTACGCAATGTAATATATATATGAGTTAAGGTGTATAATTTAGGGGTTATATGGTTTAGGGATTATATGGTTTAAGGGTTGTGGTTTAATGTTTAAGGGTTAATGGTTATAGGGTTTAAGGGTTAAAGTTTAATATCTAAGGGTTAATGGTTATAGGGTTTAAGGGTTAAAGGTTATGGATTTAGGGTTCAAGAATTAGTGGTATAAATGTAGGGTTTAGGGTTTAGGGTAACTAATGTCTTTTAATTTATATATTAAATAATTTATTATCTAATCGTAAAAGAGATAAAATTAATTTTAATATATTAATATTATGATTATATATAGTTTAAATTATTTAATAGATAAATAGATAAACTTTATATATATTAAATGGTTTAGGTTTTAAGGTTTAATTGAGATTTGTAAAATGATTAAATTATTTGATATATAAAAATAAAGAAAAATAAAACTCAAAAATAAAAAGTTTATAAAAATAAAAAATGAAATACATGGAAATTGTCATACAAGTTGTTATGTTTAAAAATTTAAAAAGTTTAAGTCGTCATTATTTCGTTTACAAAATAACAATTCAATATTGCTTTTCTTAAATTAATAATTTAAATTAAACTATTTAAAAATTGAGGTGAACATTAACTAAAATAAAAATAAGTATTAAAATGAAAATATTATACAAATTTAAATACATTACCCTTAACGGCCGACTAAAATATGTATATTACAAATAAAAATATTGAGTACATAATAATATTAATAGTAAATTTTTTTAAATATCATAGTTTATTCACTACTACGATATACTTTGCTTTTATTTGTTGATAGTTAAAATTAAAAACTTAAAAACTTAACATTTTATATTTAATATTTAGTTAAAAAGTTCAATACTCAAAATATAATAAAAATAAAAATTTTAAAAAATAATAATCTCAACACACAAATTTTGGAAGAAAAAATAGAAAACTATAGGTTAAAAAGAAAAAATTAAAATTATGTAATAATGGCATTTTTAGTAAAAACGCGCAAAAAATGAGCTATAGTGGCGTTTGTAATAAAACGCGCATAAAAAATAGAACTATAGTGGCACATTCGGTAAAACATACAAAAATTGTCCAATATTAGTGGCGCTAGATAAAAAACGCCGTAATAAGTCCATCTTTAGTGGCATTTTCCTGAAAACGCCACAAATATGTATGCACATTAAGCTTCACGACGTTGTTTTATCAACAATTCTTGGCGCTTTTAAAACGCGCAAAACATAAGCGGTGTTTAGCAAAACATTGTCGTTTTGCTGTGCTCGATTTTATCCCCCTTCACCCCCGAAATCCCTAAGTGTTCAATTTGTTTTATGCTTCACCTTTTCCCCGAAATCCCCTTCATCCCCATTGACCCTAAATTCTATCATCCCTAAACTTTTCTGCTCAAACTTCTCCCTAGGTTCTGTCGTCCTTTGTTTTCTGCTCAAATTTCCCAATATTCTAACATTCAACAAACAACGAGGTTTAAAAAAATTTGTAAGCAGAAACTTTTTTGATTTAGGGATTTTTTATTTATATAATTTTGTTTTTCATTTTGTTTAACTTCTTTATCTTTGTTATGCTAAGTATGAACTAGGTTTAAAAAGAATTTGGTTGATTTGGTGGCCGGTAGGGTCGTCTTCAGCAAAGGTACGAGGCTGGTTTGTCGCTGGGTATTTTTTTGTTATGATTTTTTGCTTTAATCTATGTAATGTAGATGTGTAATGTCGATCGGTTATTTTTGTTATTATTCTTGAAAAGTAGACTGAAATTTTGTAATCTCTTCTTTTCTAATGTTGATCAAAGATAAGAGAAAGGGGAGGGAGATTTTCTTTTCATCATTTCTTCTTCCTTGTGCCAGAATCAACCATTCAAGAGAGGTGAGTGTGGTTTTCGTATGTGTAAGCATTTACAAATGTTTTTCGTATGTGTGTGTATTCCTAGCAGTTTATTCCTAGGTTGTATTTGTTATATAATGTTTGCCGAAAAGAATCTAGCTGTTTATAGAGAAAATGCAGTATGTGTTCATTTCTTGAATGATGATTGGTGGATAGCTAGAAACCCTTAGGTTTTACATGATAAGGAGGAAATAAAATTGAAAATACGGAAATGTGGAGTTAAAAAGTAGAAAGATAGAAAATATATTTTCTTTCCATTAGTTTGCTTGAAAGGAAAGATGGCAAAATTAGAAGACAACTAATTCCGTTCCATTCAATGCTCGGTAGAGTTGAAAAATAAGAGGAAAAAAAAGATTTTAAAAATGCATAATTTTGTAAACTAAACTTACATCTCTCTTATTTTCTCTCATCTTATCATTACAAATTTGAATGATTTGTTTATATTCAAGAGGAAAGAAAATGATCATGTTTCCTATTTTTTCCTTTGACTTTTCCTACTGAGCACATTCAAAGTTGATTTTCTTCACTTTTTCACTCTTTCAAGCTCACCTTAAATATTTGCAGTAGAGAGAACACTGATGTCCGATGCATATTCAAACATGACCATAGCGATATGCTCCTCTTGATATCCATCAAATACATAAAGAGTTGAACATGCTCTGAGAATTGCTGTGAATTTTGTGCTTGCTTTAGCAGCTGGGTACACTACATCTAAGGTTGGTTACTCGATTTTGATACATTATATTGTCATGGTATTCTATGCCTTGGTTAGTTGTTTATTATTATTTTTCATGATTTACTTTGGGTCCTTGGTTCTCTATGATTGTTTGTATTATTTATAATAATAAACTAAATCTTTTAACATCGAATAACAATTGAATCAAAGCCCTTTAGTAATTCAGAAATGATTGTAATAGTAATTATTATGTTACATTGTCCATGAGAAAAGTCTACTAGCTATCTTTAATCTAATGTGTTGGATTTTCTACAAAACAGTAAGATATGGTGTCATTTAATCCGGAATGTGTTGAGTATACAGTTGGAGTAATTTTATAATCAGTAGAGTTTTATAGCTATTGTTTCTTTGTTTATGTAATTATCCTGTAATTATAATCAGTAGAGTTTTATAAGATATGGTGTCATTTAATTCGGGAATGTGCTGAGTATACACAATATTGGATGTCGATTCAATTATCCTTTCTTTGTTTATGTAATTCTTGTTTTAGGGTCTTATTAATTGATACATGACTAGTAGTTTGAATTGCTACTGTTTTCTTGTTCCTTTTTGTTTATTTCATGGGGTTTTGGTTTTGAGCAACAAAGATAGAAGCCTCTTTCTTGACCATGTGGTTTGCTTATAGGATTCCCTATATATAATATTTTGACTGAATGTACTTGACCTTTCTGCTTCTGATGTCACCGTCTACAGCAACCTCATACATGCCAGCTTAATTATTATTACACTAATAGCAATATACTACACATATAGTTCTTCTTCTTATTGGTTATTAATTCCTTAATCCTTAAACATTTAAGAACGATTTCCACATTCATGATCGATGTATACTTTTTTTTTGGTTAAATTTATTGTTGTTAAATTTAAAAATGTAAAAATTACATTGATGATTAACGTTAATTTAACAAATAATAATAATAATAATAATAATAATAATAATAATAATAATAATAATAATAATAATGATCTAACTAGTTTAACTTAAGAAGAACTGACTTGATTATTACCTCAAGCAAAATTGGGATGATTTCTCCATCCCAGATTATAAGTGTTGACAAATAGGCTAGGTTGTTTTCTTTCCAGATTAAGAACATAACCAACCAATTCTATCTCAATTACGCACTACAAGAATGATGGATATCCCCACAATGCTTACAAATCCCATACAGTGGCTACTTATTGCTAACCTCAATTTTTTTATTTAAATCTCATTTCATATTATTCAGTTCAACAACAAATGTGATTATTGTATCAACCTCTACTACTCCAACAACCTTATTTTGGCTTGCACTTATTCTACTTAAAATCCACTATTAATTATTTTCTACCATGTATTCAATTCTATAAGTAACTTACTCAATAGTGCCCAATTAGCTATTACCATCGAAATTACTACTGATTGATTATTTTAAGCCAATGTAGAAAGTCTGGATTAAGTACCAATTTGGCACTTGGTGATAAGAAAACTACTTTCGCATGTCATTGAAACATCCCCATGACTCATATAAAATTTCTTCATCATATTGTCGGAAACGATGATGTCATTCCACAACTTGGTTGTCTTATTTGGAAGGAATAACTTAACCAATAATTTTTATACCACTTGGTTCCAAGTTGCAATAAACTTATTTGGTAACCCATCTAACCAATTCAGAGCTCTTCCAATTAGAGAAAATAGTAATAATTTCAATTTAACAACCAACTTGAATATACCATACATTTTAACAAACTTCCGTAGATGTTGATTGGGATCTTTATGAGAAAAGTTAAAAATTTGATTAGTGTCCACCATCTAAATAACCACTAGTTTGATCTCAAAGTTGTTTGCTTCCACCATTAGAAATTGAATACTAGTCTTGAGCCCTTCAACATGAGGTGTAGCATAATCTATGATAAACATCGGAGTAGTAGAAGAGCTTGTCCATTAGCATTAGCACTGGTATAAACAACACATTAGCGTCTCCATGGTTAATTCTTTGGACTCAACCTTTGAATGAACTTTGAAAAATCCTTTGGTTTGATGGATGTCCAATTTAATATCCTAATTGATGTTTCGACATACATATTTGAATAAGAAAATTTAACAAACATATTATAAAAAGAGAGTAAGGTAAGGAGAGAAATCAACATGCGATGTTTGTTAACGTAATTCAAATTCACCAATCATACTTTGCGAAGCTTTGTTCAGAGAATGATCTATTCAACAATGGATATGGAAACCTATTAGCTAAAGCCAAATCTACCCTTACAACTTGAAGCAAGTATAGCCCCAACAAATATCCCTAATTGTTACAATTGTTCACCTTAAGAACAAGTCTAATGTCAACTATCCCAAAACTTGAAATAAAGTTATGCAACCATAATGCTTGAATTGTAGCCTCAAAATAGGCAACAAACTTTTTTTTCAACTGATGCAAAGGTAAATATTTTAGCTCTTTTTTTATTATATGTCTCCTTCACAAGTAGACAAAAAAGTGAAAGTATTTTCTACTATAAAAATATCCAACAAAATCTAAATTCAAATGTCTCTTCACTTCTACTTAATTGGATTTCATGTATATTATATAATTCTTTATTCTTTTTGGGTAGCATAAAACTTTCTTTACATCCTTCCAATGATCAATTTCATGATTTCTTTAATATCTACCAAGCATATCAAGAAAGAAACTAATATCGGGTCTTGTACAAGTCTGGAAATACATCAATTTGCCCATAAAAGAAGCATGAAGGATGGACTTATTCTTTTCCATTTCACATCATTCTTTAGACATTGATTAGATTAAATTTGTTCATTTTTTGTATAGGAACAATTATTCTTTGAACAATTATATATATTAAATCTCTACAACTCTTTGGATATAGTTTTTCTAAGGCTACCTTAACAATCCTTGTAATATATTATGAAAAATTTCAGTTCTTATTAAAAGAATATCTCTCTCATATTGTTGAAGCAATTAGAACTAGTCTTGGCACTTTACAATGCCACGTATGATGAATCTAAAAGAATACAAAACTTACCTAATTTTAAGATCAAATTTCATAACTTACATAAGTTTAAGATCAAATTTCATAACTTACATAATTTTAAGTTAAGATAAAACTTCATAACTTACATAATACTTGTATAGAAAAAATAATTCAAAGTATATAGACTTTTGGAAACTTGACGGGTTGCCTTATATCTCACAATGAGATATAATGGATCCTCCTAGTGTAACAATGTCAATGCCACGTATGATGAATCTAAAAGAATACAAAACTTACTTAATTTTGAGATCAAATTTCATAAACAAAAGTTTACGATCAAATTTTATTTACATAATTTTAAGTTAAGATCAAACTTCATAACTTACATAATACTTGTATAGAAAAAAAAATGATTCAAAGTATATAAATTTTGAAACTGACGGGTTGCCTTATATCTCACAATGAGATATAATGGATCCTCCTAGATGTAACAATGCCACGTATGATGAATCTAAAAGAATACAAAACTTACCTAATTTTGAGATCAAATTTCATAACTTACATAAGTTTACGATCAAATTTCATAACTTACATAATTTTAAGTTAAGATCAAACTTCATAACTTACATAATACTTGTATAGAAAAAAATGATTCAAAGTATATAAATTTGAAACCGACGGGTTGCCTTATATCTCACAATGAGATATAATGGATCCTCCCTAGGTGTAACAATGCCACGTATGATGAATCTAAAAGAATACAAAACTTACCTAAATTTTGAGATCAAATTTCATAACTTACATAAGTTTACGATTAAATTTCATAACTTACATAATTTTAAGTTAAGATAAAACTTCATAACTTACATAATACTTGTATAGAAAAAAATGATTCAAAGTATATAGGTTTGAAACTGACGGGTTGCCTTATATCTCACAGATGAGATATAATGGATCCTCCCTAGGTGTAACAATGCCACGTATGATGAATCTAAAAGAATACAAAACTTACCTAATTTTGAGATCAAATTTCATAACTTATATAAGTTTACGATCAAATTTAATAACTTACATAATTTTAAGTTAAGATCAAACTTCATAACTTACATAATACTTGTATAGAAAAAAATGATTCAAAGTATATAGGTTGGAAACCTGACGGGTTGCCTTATATCTCACAGTGAGATATAATGGATCCTCCCTAGGTGTAACAATGCCACGTATGATGAATCTAAAAGAATACAAAACTTACCTAATTTTAAGATGAAATTTCATAACTTACATTATTTACATAACTTACATAGTACTCAGTTATATATATGATCATATCATTACTTACATAAAATATTATTTAACAATTTAGCCGTGTAATTTATTGTCAACTTTAGACTTCAACAACTACGATATGGATAGGAGTTGGATGAAATTGTCAAGGGTAAGCAACGGCTATCGAAATGGAGTAGAAACTTTTCTGAATTTCGCATTTCAAAATGCAAGCCAAGAGAATATGATTCTTTGCCCGTGTAAGACGTGTTGCAATATTAACTGGCATTATCGTGAAGTGGTCTACGAACATCTAGTTGTTAATGGCTTTGTCCGAGGGTACAAAAAATGGTTTTTTCATGGAGAGTGTACATCTAGTGGAGCATCTTCATCGATGAATCTGGGGTATCCTCATAGTGCTTTCAATCAGAATGTTAGAGATGATAACATGGAAGGCATGTTGCGGGATGCTTTTAATATTGAGATGATGGTTTGGTCATTTCCACCTGACTTGGGTGCAACCGATGATCATAATTTTGGTGGAAATACTTTCACCGAAATAAGAAGAAGTGTACCGGATAAATAGCCAAATGAAGAAGCGGCGAGATTCTACACGTTACTTGGTGAAATGAATGAAGAACTGTATGAAGGATCAAAATTTTCCAAACTGTCATTCTGTATTCGTCTTTTTCACTTGAAATGTTTGGGGGACCGAAAAATCGTTGACTATCTTTGTTAGAGTTTCGCAAGAAATGTTCCGTTGCAAAAATCCTCAATCTTCCAAAGACATGAAGAAATTGATAAAGGATTTGGGCCTTGGCTACAACAAAATTCACAGTTGCCCAAATGATCGCATGTTGTATTGAGGCGACCGGATAAACCAACAATCTTTGTCATGTATGCGGCCAATCCCGTTGGATTAATAGAAATCTGAGAGGATGGTAACGAGGATGAACACGATACAGTCAAAGAATCAGCCGATTAAGATTTTACGGTATTTTCGCTAATACCAAGGCTTCAACGACTTTTCATGTCATCGAAGATAGATGAATCAATGACGTGGCACCGTGATGGATGAACAGATGATGGGTTGTCAAGGCATCCTGCAGATTCTTTAGCTTGGAAATCTTTTGACTCAAATTTTCAAGCTTTGCAAGCAATCCTCGGAGTGTGAGGCTTGGGCTAGCATCCGATGGATTTAACCCTTACAAACTCATGAGCACAACGTACAGTACTTGGCCTGTGGTGCTTGTTCCCTACAATTTGCCTCCATGGGTTTGCATGAAACAATCTTCTTTTATCTTGTCTATGATTATACCTGGAGAGAAAGGGCCGGGGAATGATATTGACGTATATTTGCAACCACTTGTTGACGAGTTAAAACAACTATGGGCTGGTGTTCAAACATACGATGCAATGAGAAAAGAGAACTTTAATTTACGTGCGGCTTTAATGTGGACTATTAACGACTTTCGGCTTATGCTAATTTATCTGGTTGGAGTACCAAGGGACGTTATGCTTGTCCGTGTTGTCTTTGCTGAACATGTTCGCAATGGTTATATAATGGGAAGAAGTTCTCTTACATGGGGCATCGTCGGTGGTTACCGAAAATCATACATTTAGATTTCAGAGTGCTCGGTTTGATGGTCTTTGAAGAGTTTAGACCGGCTCCTTGCAGGACCGGTAGATCTGAAATATTCTTAATGTTGAAATATATGAATTTCATTTATGGGAAGATGAATCAACCGGCCAACCCGCAAAGAAATATAAGATCTAGGGATGAATCTGATGATGAATTTGATGAAGAGGATGATCCTAATGAGGCGGACTTGTGGAAAAAAAGAAGTATTTTTTTCGAGTTGCCTTATTGGGAGCATCAGATTTTACGTCATAATCTTGATGTCATGCACATAGAGAAAAATGTTTGCGAGAACATCATTGGGACTATTTTGAATGTCGATGGAAAATCGAAAGATAATCTTCAGAGTCGACTTGATTTAGTCCACATGGGAATTCGACGTGAGCTTCATCCCCGAGCACTTTCGAATATGAAATATCGGTTGCAGCCTGCTATTTTTTCAATGTCGAAGACGGAGAAAGAAGTGTTCTGTACGGTGTTGAAGGATATAAAGGTCCCGGATGCTTATGCATCAAATATATCGCGATGTGTGAGTCTTAAGGATCGAAGACTATATGGCTTAAAATCGCATGACTATCACATCTTGATGCAAGACTTACTGCCAGTTGCTATGCGGTGTTGTATGTCGAAAAAGGTGACAGCTCCTGTAATTGAATTGTCGAATATAATGAAAGGCATTTGTGGTAAAGTTTTGAATGTTCAAGAATTAGAGAGACTACAAGATCGAGCGCATTGACTTTATGCAATCTGGAGAAGATATTCCGCCTTCCTTCTTCACTATTATGGTGCACTTGTTAATTCATCTCCGTGAAGCACTTCTTGGTGGACCCGTTTTCTATCGATGGATGTATCCCATTGAAAGGTCTTACTTTATTTACAAAATATTCCTTCATTCAGCTCAATGCCTTTAGTTGCAACTTTTGATAATGTTGTATACCGTGTTTAGGTTCCTTTCCAAATTGAAGTCATACTGCCGCAATAAGCGTTATCCGGAAGGATCAATTGCCGAGGGCTACTTGGCAGAGGAATGTATGACTTTTTGTTTGAGGTATTTGGAAGATGTTGAAACAAGAATGAACAGACCAAGTAGAAATGCTGGGCTCACAGATCATAATTTGGCCGGAACTTATTTATTTCAAAGTTTCGAAGAACCGATCGGCAAAGTCAAAATTACAGAATTAGACGATAGATCGTGGGTCCAAGCACATCGATACGTTCTTTTTCATCACGATTCAATGGAACCATTTCGGAAGTAAGTTCTAGAATTTGATAAATACTCATTAATTATAATTTATTTGTCTTCTAACAAAGTAAAACCTTTTTTTACCGTAGTGAGTACAAACATATATTGAGAGCTCGTTCACGATCCGGAAGATTAAATCGATGAGAAATTAATAAGTTGTTCGCAGAATCATTCCATGAATGGTTAAGCCAAATGGTATGCAATTTAAATTTTCATTGACAAGTAATAATGTTTTCTCATAACATTCATAATTACTCGATTTACTTTTGACTCAATAGGTTTGGAGTCGGAATGAAGTAAATGACGACGTTAAATGGCTTTCACAAGGTCCAAACAGAATAGTTAAAAGATATAGTGGCTTCCTCATCAACGGATACAGATTTCATACAAGGTATCGAGAGATTGAGGAGAACCCAAAATTGTGGAATTGTTGTTAATTCTTCGATTACAAGTTATGCTAGTGCTAGGGATGATGAATTTGGTCGAGGGAATTTGGAATATTACGGACTTATTACTGACATCATTGAGTTGGATTATTACGGCAAATGCAAAGTTGTCTTATTTCGAGGTGATTGGGCTGATGTGAATACGGCTCACGGAATTAAAAACGATCAATATGGCTTTACAATGGTGAATTTCTCTCGATTGATTCACACCGGAGAACAACTGATGGACGAGCCGTATGTGTTTTCTTCTCAAGTTAAACAAGTTTTTTACTCCGAAGATCCAATTGATGAGGGTTGGTACGTTGTACTTCAAAACACCCCTAGAGACTTGTTCGACATTGGCAGTGGAAGTAGAGATGACATAGTCGAAAGATCAGAAACTTTGCCTTTTCCAGAACAAGACTTAACTGAAAATATCCCTAGTACTAGTCAACAATTTCAATGGGTTCGTCAGGATGTGGACGAAGATATTCTGAAATATGATGTAGTAAGATTTAACGATTTATTATTTATATGTTATATTATAATTTTCATGTTGGTCATGTTATATAATTTAAGCATTTTAAATGTCCTATTATTGTTGTTATTTGTTACTAAAATTTTGAACTCTTTTATGTGTATTGCGGGAAAATACCTAGAAAGGCGATTCGAGGTTTAAATATTATCTGGAATACTCCAAATCCAGAAGAAGTAAATAATGGATAGGATACAGTTGTTGGATCTTCTAGTCTGCCGAACATAGATGACGAGCATGAACAATTCCAAAGTAATGTTAAGTTTATTTTACATGCATGTTGAATTTTATTATTGATTCATTTTCAATTTTAATATAATAATATATCATTTTTCAATTTGAGGGTGGTGGGACGAGTAGAGCTTAGGGACGTACATTACTTACTGATTTATCGACTTAGAGCCTAACGAGCGTGTTGAAGTAAGGAGAAACAATCATGGCCACCTATCGGATCTGAAGCTCATTGTTGGCAAGCTATTTGGGCATTATAGCACGAAATGCGAATATGTTGCCCATTAACTACGAATCATGGCATCACGTGCACGATGCCAACAAAATTAGGCTCTCGATAATATTAAGGTAATAAAAGGTGAATGTAATTTATAATACTTTAATTTAACCTTCATTTATATTTACTTTTTAAAAATTTTTTTTCTAGGGTAAATTTGCTTTAGAGGTCTCCGATGACTATGTTAAGAAGACGTTGGGTAAAAAATGGAGAGACAATAAAAGCACCTAAAAAACAATATTTTAAGAAAGACATAAGCCTCGACGAAAAATTGCGAAATGTCCCACCGGGAATGTTGAGGTACCAATGGGAAGATCAAGTTAGATTCTGGAATTCAAAGAAAGGAGAGGTATTACGTACTTTCAAAGTCTTATAAATTTTTTGGTTTATCGTATGTACTATATACATAATTCAAATTCCATTATGTAGGACCGTGGCGAGTTGGAACAAGCAATGAGAGAAACAACAATTCACGCTACACGGCGAGTTCCACAAGTTTTGCTCGTGCGGTGAGGCCGAGGTATTATAATTTATTACTTCTTTCAAATATTAATTACTTTATACTATTAAATTATATTTTTTCGCTATAATGTAGGAAGTTTAATCGGTCAAAAGTTGGACGCCTTGACTTTTTGACATTACATATAGGAAGAAGGATGGATCTCGATGACATCCGAGGCTGCGAAATTTTGGTATATTTACTTAATAAAATTTGATTTATTATAAATATTTATAATGTTTAATTACAATAGTTTAATTCATCGTTTGTAGTTTTAAATTTATAATTTTAAGTTATGTTCCATTCCTTTTTAATTATATATTTCGTTTCTAACTTTTTTATTGATTTATTAGGATAAACTAAAGGAGAAAAAGGCGGAGTATGAAGCGGTTGCGTCGTCTGACAGTTCTGTTAATCTCGAGGAGATTGATAACTGAATTATTACCGATGTTTTGGGTCTGAAAGGTACGATTGCTTCGATTGATAGTTTTGTTAATATTGAGTATATTTATAACAAAATTATCACTAATGTTTTGGGTCTTGCAAGGTATGGTTGGGTTCGATGTCAAGGATCGGTGTTACCCGACTCAATATTTTGGATCCGGCTCCCAACAATACATGCCTTCGAGTCAATCTCGTCTTTGAAGTTCGAGAGGCGAAAGACCAGATATCTCTCGATGGAAGCGAAGCACGGTGAGCAAATTTCTCGACTTAGAGCGGAGAAAAATAATGAGGAGGCGGAGCATATTGCTCAACTTAGAGCGGCACAAGGAAGGAGGGAGGCGAGTAGAACAAAAGTATGAAGAACTCTAGCTACAAATTGCAGACTATGATGCGATTGTTCCAATGAAAAATCGCAGAGGCCGCCTCTTAAACATTTGTTTTATTGTTGTAAGATTTTTTAACATTATTTGATTAACATTATTATAAAATTGTTTGAATTATGCTTCATTTATTAATAAATATCATATATCTTTTATTAAATTTGAAGTATCGTTTAGATTTAATGCTTTTGGTGAGATTTAAATGTTTTATTCTTTGCTTTGGGTTGGAATTATATGCAATTGTTCTTTGTTTTTGGTTGGTTTTAATGCGGGAGGGTAGGATATTGTAGAAAAATATTTTTTAAATCTGTGCAAATTAGCGGCGTTTTGTTAGAAACACCGCTAAAAGACCACCTTTAGCGGCGCTTTTATAAGAAACGTCGCTAAATGTGTGGTCTTTTAGCTGCGTTTCTTATGAAAGCGCCACTAAATGTGTGGACTTTTAGCGGCGCTTTTATAAAGGTAGTATTTTAGCAGCGTTTCTAACAAAAGCGTCGCTAAAGGTGTTGACTTGTAGCGGCGTTTCTAATAAAAGCGCCACTAAAGGTGTGGTCTTTTAGCGGCGTTTCTAACAAAAACGCCGCTAAAGGTGTGGACTTGTAGCGGCTTTTCTAATAAAAGCGCCGCTAAAGGTGTGGTCTTTTAGCGGCGTTTCTAATAAAAGCGCCGCTAAATGTGTGGTCTTTTAGCGGCATTTCTAACAAAAAACGCCGCTAAAGTTCTTGTCTTTTAGCGACGTTTCTTATAAAAGCACCGCTAAAGGTGTGGTCTTTTAGCGGCATTTCTAACAAAAATGCCGCTAAAGGTCTGGTCTTTTAGCGACGTTTTTATAAGAAACGCCGCTAAAAGTCAAGACTTCTAGTGGCGTTTTTTCACAATAAACGCCGCTAAATTTTGCGACGCGTGTTTTAGCAACGTTTTTTGCGGTGCTTTCAAAAGCGCTGTAAATAATATTAGTGGCGCTTAAAAACGCCGCTAAAAGCCATAAAAAACGCCGCTAAAAGTCTATTTTGGTGTAGGTAGAAAAACATATCAAAATCAAGGCATATCAATGACAAAATTAGGAGATTGGAGCATAGAAATTCTAAAACTTTGAAGTGACCTCACAATTTTTGAGAGGCCTTTTTTTAGAAATCTAACCCTATGAGTTTGAAGAGGAGGTTTTGAGTTTCATTTTGGTGGTTTTGGATTGACAGTCTAACGTTGGAGAAGACGTCGAACAATCACAGTAGTGATGGAGAAAAGCAATGACCATGGGTAAGGAGAAGAAATGAGAAGGGAAACAAGGACAATAGGAAGAAACAAGAAGCATCCCTTAATGTCGTTCATTAACAGGAATAGAGATTATTCCATTAAATTTAACAATGGAGTGACCAATTTGATAAATTTCTTTAACAATGGGGCCAAATTAGCATTTTTTTTTTTGGAGTGACCAGGATAGGAACGACCTAATTTTAGAGTAACTAACGGGGGTAGTTTACCCATATTATTATTAAGTGTCTAATTGAATTTGATGTTACCAATCAATCGAATTACAATTCAATTATAAAATTATCAAAATCCATTCATTTTATAAAGTAACAAATATTATTGAGGTATTCATATCTCTTATATTTTAATAAATTTAGAAAAAATACATATAATAAAAATCATGAGACTTGAACCTTGAAAACCATCCAACTTTAACATTTCAATCAAAGACAATTTAATTTTTATATAATTTTTGTATAAATTTGATACATAATATTTTGGTAAAAAGACTTCTTTGGTTTCTCTCAATTTGAATATTGAGTAAATTAGTCCTTGAAAAAATAAAAATAATTTAATCTTGTCAATTTCAAAAAGTGAGTTTAGACAATTAATTTCAACATTAATATTTTTTACCAATTTACATAATTTTAATTAATATAATTACAAATTTAACCTTCAAAATCTATACATCTTTCGCAGTATTAAATGAGACACAGCGGCTTCGTGAAACTGGTGTGCTTTGTGCAACTGAATAGATAAGAGTACTAGCAATGTCTCTGTGTATACGTAACCTTTGCTGTCTTCTTATATGACTGATATTCCGACGATAACTAGGAAGAAGCTTCTATAGCGATGTCTGTCATATGCTACCTTGATGATGATGATGTTGCTGAAGTGGTTGAAAATCGAATACTCATTGCATTTAGCTTTACTACATGTATAAATGAAACTGTGTTTTTCTTTTTGCTGTAATATTCATACCGATTAAAGATCTACAACAAAGATCTTTTGTCTGTACACTACCTGCTGTAAAAGCAAAACCCTAAATTAAATGAAAACCTAAAAGCTAATGAAGCCTGGTTTGCATGGGCAGTAGGTAAAGACGTAAACTAGTCATGACTGGCTAGCTTTTGCACCACTGGTTCAGCTCCCTCGTTAATAAATTTGGTCACCAGACCAGACCCCTTAGTAAATTTGATTTCAGGTTTGGCTGACAACTTAACTCATAACCTTTTTTTATTTATGGTCCCGTCTAATTAAAAAAGAAAGAATATATACGTACATTTAGACTAAACTTCCAAATTAAAATGATGTGTCTTATTTTAATTAGGTGAGACCATGGACGATGCGATGAAAATGGCCTATAAAATAATTTCTCATAGTAAATTTTTAAAAAAACATGATTATGTATATAATTTAAATGAAAAAGATTATATGATGACATATATGTTGAGGGGAGGTTGTTTTCTAAGTTGATCTTAAACCCTCACTAGAGGTATTGTTCCTATGGATCTATGCTTGGTTTTAATTCGAGTTTTATCTCTCGATTTCGAAGAAAGTCTAAAGAGATTCACGAAGTTTGTGGAGTGCCTCACTACCAATAAAATGTTTAGCATTTGTCCTTGATGAGTTCAAATCCATCCAAGCCATTTAAGGGTATGGGTTCGAACCTCACCAAGGCCAAAAAAACTAAAAAAAATGTTTCTTTGGTAGATTAAGTTCTCTTATTAAACTCCATGAATTTTTTAAACTCTCCTCAAGATAGAAAGACAAAACTCAAGACTAAATCAAACATAAACATCTTAAATACAATACTTTTATTATTCAAAAATTTGAGTGACAACTCACTTTAAAAAAAATTCCGAAAGAGAAATCCTGAACGAAATCATTTCTCTTGCATGAGAGCTTTTACTAGCAAATAAAGAAACAGGAGAAAATTTATTTCCGCTTTTTAACGTCACATTAATTTTTTTTTTAAAACTAATGTCACATTGATTAAATTAAAAGTAAAGTGTTAACACAAATAAATGTCTCAAAAATCTGCAAACAATCTTATGATAATAACGGTGTTGGAATGTGTGTCTTAAGTTCGATTTTTATGTTGAGGATTTTAATGCAAGTGTAGATATATTTGGACAATTGAGTTTTAATTGTAATTTTTTTGAGAAAAAAAGTTGATGATAATAATTTAATGGTAATAATTGGGTGACTTTGGCACAAAAATAAAAGGCTAAACGCAGATAAGTTAAATCTGTTTCATGCGGACATAGGATTTAGACCCACGAAATCAACAACTAGGAAGAACAAACATTAATTTTGTTTTTTTAAGGAAAAACATTAACAAAACAAAATATAACTAAACAAAGAAGACGATTTCGGAGTAGACTATTTTTGGTAAAGCTCCCATGCATTAAGGATATTTCATGGGGAAGGAAGTAAACCAGCGCCACCGCCGCCACCACCACCAGCTCCTGCTCCACCTCCAACTCCACCGCCTACAGCACCTCCTACTCCACCACCAGCACCAGCGCCACCACCTACACCACCACCAGCACCACCAAATCCACCGACTCCACCGGTTCCTCCAAGTCCACCGACTCCACCGGTACCTCCAAGTCCACCGAATCCTCCGGTTCCTCCAAGTCCGCCCAAACCACCATCACCACCAAGTCCACCTACACCACCAAAGGGAGTAACCCCACCAAGAACCCCCCCACCACCAAATGGCATGCCATTTGAGCCAATGCCAGCGAAGCCCCCTGCACCACCGTAAGTAAGGAAGTTCTTTTGGTCACCAACGGACGCAGGTGCAGCACTAGGCACGGCGTTAGCAGCCATTGTAGTAGTCGTTGTGGGAACATTTCTTGCACTAGCGTGAACCACAACTAATGCAAGAAGAACAAGCATGTCAAGCAACGATGAACTCCACTTTGCCATGTCTCTGTCTCTATTACACAGTCTAATCTAATTTCTGGTGTGTTGGTTCTAAGTATATCTGGTATGTTGGACTGTTAGAGATCGGCTTTTAAAGGCTAAAAAAGAAAGGGGTGGACAGTTGTGAGCATTGAATGGAGCTTAAATGCAGGCAAAGGACATTGATGTCTTAAATTTCCAAGACCTACTGTAAAAATATGGTTAATAGGGATTTGAACAAATATTTTTATGAGGTTTCGGCATGGGTTTTCGAATGTCTATTAATGCATGCATTTCTCAATATTTAAATGTTACAGTTGAGTTTTAGCTGTATGGGTTGGGTGTAGAGGTGTTGATGGTGAAGAGTAGTATACTATCGTATTAACATATTTTATTTTTTCTTGCTCAAGTTTGTTTGTATTGGTATATGCTTGGGGATCGATATAAAATTTTGAGGGGGCGAAACTAAAAATTTTATTTTAAAAGGGTTTAGATTATATAATTAATTTTTAGGAGGGGCCCAAAATACAAAATTTTCATTTATTCAAATTACTAAAAGACTTAAAATTAATAATTAATACTTTAGAGAGACTACTAATAATATTTTCCCATTTGGTCAAGGGAAGGAAAGGCCCCTCCGTTGGCTTCACCTCTATAAATGATTAACCTAAACTTGTTCTAGATTCGCTTAATTATTATTTTAATTTTTTAATTGTATTATTTTAATTTAATATTTATTAATTTTATATGTTTTATCTTTTATTAAATTTTTTAACATAAACACCTTAACATTTTTCTGTACAATATTGGAGGTGGAGGATGGAGGTAACACAAATTAAACTCATGCCAAATTGGTATCTAACAGAAGCTTTAATTACCGCTTTATATAAGTCAAGACCAGGCTCGAGCTTAGGCTGGAAATGTTGGAGTCCAATCCTCACCCATAATTTAAACAGGCCTAATTGTTGTGTTGAAGCCATTTTTCCAGTCACATACTCTTGTCCAAATATTTCCATAGTTTGCGCATAACTTCGACTTTAAGTGGGTAGTTTGGTCTTTGAACAGTTAGGTAGGTTTAAGAATGCTTTTGAGAAGTCTTTTGAAGTGCTTTTCGAAGTGCTTCGAGAAGTGCTTTTGAGAAGTTCTTTTGAAAAATTTAAGTGTTTGGCATTCTTTGTGAAAAGATCTTTTGAAAAGTAAAATGTCTATTTTAGACATGATATTATAAAGTAACAAATATGTATTTAAATAATGTTTAAATTAGTTAATATTATGATATTTTAGCAAAAATATAAAAATAATTTATTTTAATTTATTGTTAATATTTTAATAAATAATATTAATTTTAAATATTTGTAAGTAATTAATATTAATTCTTTATTAAATTTAATTAGAATATATAAACTATATTTAAATATTTAAATATAATAATTAAATATTTGTAATTAGTTATTACAATTGTATTATTTGCATGTCTTTTGGTTTAATTATAATTATTCAAGTTTGTTAAATATATGACCGTATTTGAAAGCTTAGAATTATTGCTTTGTGAGTTAGATAATTAGTTGATCAATTGATTTGGATAATTTTGATGATTGCATAACAACCACCTTTTTGCTTGAACTTTAAAACTAAGAAAATGTAGAGAAGCAACATCAAATTTTTTGTGTTTTTCATTAAAAGAACATTCATTGTCATTGAAAAGTGCATATCTCACTAAAATTCTTAATCAACAAAAAACATAGATCCAATTACGAAAATTGATGCCAAGCAAAGTTTTCAATATTTTGAAAATACTCAAATTAATCGTATTTTGAATCCTCTCCTGAAGGTCTTCATATGAAACAGGACCCTAATTCTATCATTAACGGTGGAAAAGCAAAAGACGTGCAAATTCTTTCAAGTTCGCATGCATGAATCTAGAAAACATTATACCTTGTACTTTCACGGTTTTGCACAACCCATACGGTAGTCAAAATAGTCATTATTCCGATGGAAGTTGAATCGAAAACCAGTTGCCTCTTTCAAAGACAATCACCCTATCTTTTCATCCTTCCGATATATATGTGTGCTCGAAGTCATGAACTGAATTAAAAAGTCAACCATGCATCATTTTTACTTTTCTAAATAAGAGAAAGTAAAGTGTATTGACTATTCGAGACAAAGCTAGCACGTATAAAACAAAGAAAGCAGTGAGCACCAAGCAATACTTACACCATATTTCTTCAACATGCTTTGCATAGCTCGATCAAATTCTTGCATCCCACGATACGAGATAGTCGGCATCCCCTGTTTGCATAAAACCAAAGATATCAATGCACGAGGTGGCATGCAAGCGATCCGCGAAAGCAGAGACATATACGCATAGCCTTTGTATGGATCAACTATACCCTTTGTTGATAGTAAAATAAAATGTAAAGATCTTGCCGATCCTTAGATGAAAGCAAATCGCATAACTATCAAACTTGCAACAAATTACAACACAAGCAAAATATGAATTGAAGTGAAACTTACAAGATCAAATCTCGTCGACATTTATCATAATCGTAACCATTCCGTGAATTACTACGCCATTAGGAAGATATTTGGTCACCTCTTGGGAAATCAATCCACTCTAAAGAAAAGAATAACGGAGAAATTAGCACATTCAAGAACCACCGGTTTATACTAAGAATGAGATGTTGGGAAGATTCACAACCGATTGACACTTAAGGATGTCCAAATTCATTTCCCATGAAATTCAAGTATCCTTCTCCACCTAGTCCCATTGTAACGAGCCTAATCATTTTGTGTAATGCAATGCCACGATCTATAAGTGCGAGACTTGGTCTATCTAGAGCCATAAACTCATACATATCCTGCGAAAAGGAATTGAAACTAATTATATTAAAGATTACAAAGCTAATTTGGCTCTATCTTTTGTATTTATAACTTAGCAAAAGGCAATATAATTGCAAACTTCTAATAGCTACATATAAAAGAATTGTTAAAAAGCATTTCGATAGCCGTTAGCTTTCTAAGCATGTAATACTAATCAAGCATGAATGTAAGTAAGAACAAATTTAACCTTATCCATCAACGAGAATGCTATTGTTTTGTCGCCAACTAGAGCTTGGTCATGGCTTTCGACATAAGCAACACACTTTTCCATCCACCTCCTGTTGGTTAGCGTGTGAACAATATCACCCATTTTCCATCTTCATCTCTTTCTATATGACATAACACGACAAAACATACATATAGTTATCAAATATTTCACAAGACAGGTGAATTAAAGGTCATCACAAGGTAAAAGTTCTAAATTGGATAGATGCGCACTTAAGAATCTCAATCCATTTATCAAGAACGGCCATGTGAAGGCGGTAATCAAATCCCACACCACCATCTTGGGCAGGAATGCGAATGTAGGCATTCCACTCACTGTAGCATTCGCAATAGCATGAATAAAACAATGAAGATAACGGACATTGACATTCTCCGAAAGAATTGCTCATCTTGATAACAATTTATAAGTCATAGGATGCTCAAGATGATTCTTAGAGAGTTATAGAACATACATCTTCACCAATGGTGACGACCTCGAGGATAGAGCCCGTGGATCATATCATTAACCGACATCGAGATAAACAACAAGATCTACATCATCGCATATCCAAAGTACTCATTGTAATTTCCAGTAAATCCTACCTACGGAAGTTCGGAAAACAAATATTAAGCGGGACATGGAGACCTTAGTCCTCGAGAAAAATTGTTAAGAAGCAGACATAAAAATGATGCTTCACTACTTGCAAGAACCAAATGTAACATCGGTTTCAAAATAATGTCAAAATTGGGCAATTAACATCGAGCATATGAATAACTTATTATATAACATCATGTAAATTTTGGAAATGAAAGAGTAATGGTGGCAAAGATTTACCGATCGTTCATGCTTTCCTCCATCTCAGACGAAAGTAGATCATCAAGCCCACCGTTCACTTTTTTGATCCAAGTGATAGTCTTCCCAATTTCTTGAAATTTCAAAATCAAAATCACCAAAATCAAACATCAAACTTAATTCAACACTTGAAAACTACAATGTCCACTTGCAATTTGAAAAGCAATTGAAATTTTTGGTTATACAAACAAACTAATCTAATAATAATCGTGAGGAAGTAAGCGGAAAGGTTGGCGAGCAAAGAAGTTAAAATTGTTAGTACCATCGGAGAATTCATCGGAGGAAGCGGAGAAGCTAGGGCGGTTCTTTGAGAAGAGATCTAGATTATCATCGAACCCTTATGGAATGGTAATCCACCGTTCAAACTTTGACGACGACGGTGATGATGATGTGCGAAATGTTATTCTGGCGGATGCGAGAGATTGAGATGAATCCTCGATTCCTATTCATCATCTTGGTTAATGATTTGGTTGTATCAGTCCAGGTGAGTTCTTGCTCCAAAGGCCATTCTTGATTTTAACATTTAAAAAAAATAATCTTGGTACGCCAAAAGGTTATTTGGAGAAGAAATGATAAAAGGATGATAAAGGAAATTGGTCGCCAAAAGTCCTTTTACTCGAGAAAAGGAGAAATTTTTGGCTTCTTCATCCGCCAAAAGAGCTTCACCAACGCAGAAAAAAATTCTCCATCGCCCCGTTCTTTATTCCTTTTAGGAAAAGAACTTTTGGACCCAAAAGTCCATCCCAAAAGCATTATGACGGGGCCTTAGTTGAGTGACTTGTCCAATCCATTTTAGGTGAGATTTGGATAAAATATATTTTTTTTTTATCTTGGTTTGTCCAAAGGCAACATCTAATAAATTAAGAATTGAATCCAATATTGATAACCCTTTTTATTATCCAATATTACAAGTAATACAAAACATAACAATGAACATAATCTATTGATGAACGATGATTCAAACTAACTCAATCTTTTGTTGTGAAATTTTAACAATAAATACAAAAATTTGAAGCATGTGAAATTGCTTCTATGGCGAGAAGGCTTACTCTAGCTAAGTGAGTCATTCTTGTTATACCCAATTATTGTATATAGTATTTCTTCTAGTTAAGATTTGTCAAGAGATTAAGGAGTTGGCTAAGAACTTCATTTAGGGATCCAAAATAATGAATGAAAACTAGCACATGCTAAATGGGATAAATGTTGTCAGCCTTCCAAATGCAAGGACTTAGGCATCAGTTGTTATAACCACAAAACCAATCCTTTTTTATTAAGTTGAGGTTCAATTTAATCCGTAAGAGGGAGGCTTATTGGGTGCGATAATGCTAGATAAATATAAAGTTGGTGATGGTTGTTTGCCTAGCACTATCAGACCAAATTTCTCTTTTATGTGATTTTTGCTTGCTAAAGTTTACATGATTTAAAACAAGGGTTGCTTTGGAGCATTGGTGATGGAAAATCAATTAACTTCAAGGCAAACGTACGGATTGCAAAGTTAGAGCGTTGTGGAATCATTGTATGGATCTAGCTCTGATGGATGAGACTTCCTTAGTTTGTGACATGGTTAATGAGTATAATACATGGGATTGGGATAAATTTGTTGGTAAATTTGTAACACCCCTTACACGACCCGATCTTTGAGTTGGAGTCATCGGGTATTACGATCAATATCGAAGTAATTAAGGGCAATCATATGCTTTCCAATCATTTAAACATGTGATTCAGCATTAAAAAGCATTCAGAACATGATACACAAACATTTTTTGTTCTATCGCAAGCTTCTGAAAGCTCTTTTACTAACCTGAATATCAAGCAAGACTAAAGTATAAGGTTTTTAAACGTTTTGGGCCAACATCACAACTTCAGATTCCTTGTCGTGGTGACGTCCTCACAGTGAATCACCTCACGACATCATACATACTCACGTCGCTACGTCACTCACTATTGAATGACATCGCGACGACAAAGACTTCTCTTTGTGACACTACCCTTGTTTTTGCCAAAATGCACATTTTGTACCTATTTTAAGTGATTTCAGACCATTCCCAAACTATTCTCATTCAATCTTCATAAAGATAAGATCAATAAACCAAACCAATTTACAACTAACTCAAGTATAAGACCATTCAATTACCAATTTATACATTACCAACTAATCATTCTCATTTAGCCAAATACATATGCATTTCAAACATTTCTATCCAAATGCTTTCAAATTTAACTCAAGTATAAACATTCTATTAATTGGAAACTATCAATTCAAAAGATGACATGAATTCATCAAAACATATACTAACATACCTAACATGTTTATCATTCAACTTACCACTCCTAAAGCATTATTCACACAACTAACTCAATGACCTAATTGATAGTTTAAGATGTCAAACCAATCAAAGCATAACCATCATTCAAATATCATTTAACCTTTACCAAAATATGCACTATTAACTTAAATACCAAATGGTATATCCATCATTAACCATTACCATAGGCAAATAATGCCATTCAACTCAAAATGACCATAAGCATGCAAAAACCCTTAAGTTTATGCCACATTGTCTAGATTCAAAATGAACAAATAACTACCGTCATGGAATAGTGTATGCTTTTCCGTTGGTCCAGCGCGAAGGTTCCGCAAGATGCAAATCTACAAGGAAGTAACAATTAAGGTTAGCATTTAGAATGTTTAGTAAGTTCAAATGGAAACTAAAACATACATTGATCATTAAGGCATAGTTAAATATTCTATTTGGCAATCAAGTTAACTATCCTTGGCACGTATAGACATATCTCTACATACAACATAATTATAAATCGAATGCATTATATACGCTCTCGAATCATAAGTACTATCAACATTTAAAACAGAATCATGTAGCAATCTATATGTCAAGTGTCATCAATAGCAATTCATTTTCATTTTATGTTTCAAATTCCATTTCCAGTCAATTGACCATCGCCTGATGGAATTATAGTAAAACGAACTCGAATACTCGGGAATAAGTTACTCACACAAGTTGACAGTATATAGGGTTGCTCACACAAGTTGTCATTATAATAAATTTGCTCACACAAGCTGACATTATATCGAGGTTACTCCATTCGGGCTAAACCTATGACACGTATAACTCGAGAATCTACAATAAATGCTATATCTCATAATAACATGTAAAATCCCTAATTAATCATGTGTATAACCCTAATTGCATGCCATACATATCCTAACATTTTACTAAGTTCATTCGAGCATCATTTTCGTATAATTGACAATCCCAACTTCTTGTACATAATTTCATTTATCATTTTTGAGTCATATAATCAATCAATAATCATTTTTGCACTCAGCACTATTTCCATTTAAATAATAGTTACATGAATTTACAAATTAGTCCATATCGAGACCTAGGTGCTAAATTCACTAATTCTACTCAATATATATATATATATATATATATAAATTCAAGTATATGGCATATAAAATAAAATAAAATATAGTTCAATTTGAATATATGAACTTCATTCAAAATGCGTAAAGTGGATACTACAATGACTAATCTACAATTTTAGTTTTTCCTTTATCGGTTCCACTTGTTCCAATTCTTAGTCTAAATAATTATTTATATCATCAATCAATACTAAATATTTCTATTTTGTGTTATAATATGTATGAACCTATATAATTTGATATTTTGATATCCCTAAAATTTTACAATTTATTCAATTTAGTCATTGTACTTGGGATAGTCATAACTTTCAATTTCTAGCCTCGGATTAAAATTCGATTTCAATTATTCTCACTAGGGACCTTATACTTTTTATTTCTAACATAATTTTATAACAAGTTTTACATTGATTCAATTTGGTCCCTAATGTAACAAAGTTAATAATCAAGCTAAATTAACTTTACATTCTAGTCCTTTTCATATTCTAAGCTTAAAATCTACCAATTTCAAGCCTAGTTCTTCAAGAAATCAATAATTAAAACTTTCAAAAACTTTAACAGTTTTACAAATTGGTACATGGGCTAGTTAAATCAAGCTCCCATGACCTTAAATCTATAAAAAAAAAATTACAAGAAAAAGACTTGAAAACACATACCAAATAGTTATCGGGTGTAAAAAGCTTTCAAAGGGCTTTCTTCTTTAGGTTTCAAGGTTGGTACAGTTCGTGGAGACGGAGAAGATAAGCAATTCCACTAACTTAAGCTTTATATACCATGATTAAATTCTTAATTACCCAAATTAATTAACTTAACTATGTTTTAATTAGCCTAATCTACTTTTAATCAGCATTAGTGGAATCTTCCCTCATCATCCATTAATTCATAAAGCAAAATGGTTTAATTACCATTTTGAACCTCTAGCTAATCGCCATATAAGTCCTCAAGTCTTTTAACAACTAAAATTCTATAGTGATTGAACTTTTACTATAACAGCCTATTTTTCAGTAGTGTTTAAACAGTGGTTTTAAGGCCACAAATCCAATAAATGAGTCCGTAAGTATTACAATTTAATATTTATGAGTTAAATATAGTATAATAATAAAATTTGATATGGTAATTTATATTATTTGATTGAATAGTTAAGTTCAAGTGGTATATTCTTAAAGTCAAGTGGTTTTAGAAAAGAAAGTATCGGGACATCGTTTCTATAAACCAAGCTCTGTAAATATTTCAATATGCAAAGAATTTTAGTTTGACGGTTATAAGCATGAATTTTAGTTTATAATATACGTTGCTTTAAGGTTAACTTTGTAATTAAACAAAATAAAATAACATAGCATAAGACAAATAAGAAAAACAATTATCATCTTCTACCTTTTATTGGTGGAAACCGATTCTCCAAGGAAAAAATGGACCAAGCTTTCAGCCTTGGTTAAATTGACTCTCATGGCACGTAAATTTGTTATGTTTTCAATGATTTTTATGTTTTTGTAATCGTCATAGCTTAATCTAGCTAACTCGGGGGTCAATTCGTAAAATTGTTAAAAGTTTAGGGATTTACCATGAATGGTTTAAGTGTGTTTGTGAATTTAATTGTTAGATTATTAATCTTGGTTGTTAAAATATATTTTGTGAAATGGTTTCTAATGATTTTAAGGTTAGGTACCTATTTGAGAAATAGTAAAAGTTCCATGTATAATGTATAAAATGGGGGAAAATATGGGTTGATATGAGCTTAGGGAAAAATAGGCTAACTTAGATTTTAGCTAAAAATGGTAAATTTGCAAGTTCTAGGTTTAAGGATTAAATTGCATAAAAGGTAAATTATTGGAGTAATTTTGTAAAAATGATGATGGAAGGACTTAATTGAATAAAATTGATTATTTAAGTGATGGAGTTGTATTAATTGAATGGAAATTATTATTTAGATCAAGAAATGCTACAATTGGATTTATATAGAGGAAAAAAACTAAGGTTCCGAACTAGTTTTCGACTCTGTTTTAGCAACCGTTCTAATCGAGGTAAGTTCGTACAAAGGTAAATGAGTTAATTTTTAATTTGGATGCATGATTAATTAATGTTATACTTTTTTTAACCATTATTGAATCAATATACATGTTATTTAGTATTTTGGATTGAGTTGTGATGGTAACATAGTTGATAGCAAAATGTGAAAAATGTGAATCATGTGGATTATAAATATAGAATGATGCATTGGAATGAGTTAAAGGATTGATATAGAAAAATGGTCTTGTTTGAACCTTGAGAATTCTTAGGATATAAATGACATGTCATTAGGGATTATACGGTTTCGGGTGCCGGTCCTAGATGTCCTACCAATGGCTAAGGTCATGCATTTGTTGTGGATTCTCCACAGCTCATGTGGGTAGCATCGTGTAGCTAACATCCCGACCCACAGCTCGTGTGAGCAACATCGTGTAGCTAACATCCCGACCCACAGCTCGTGTGAGCAAACCCATTTCACAGCTTGTGTGAGCACTATTGGAAAGGTTATGGTTACATGAAAAGGCACAATTTGTGTTAGCATTCCTGAATATCCGATGTAATTCTGTATGGTTCAACAGGTAAGTAAAGGTTAATGGAAAGACAAGTATTAAACTTAATGTTACTAATGTTCATATGAAATGAAAAGAAGGATATATGCATATATGAAATGAAAAAGAGGAGAATTTATCAGGTAATGGATGAACTATGCATGGAATTCATTTCTTAATATATGCTATGTTTCATAGATGTTATGTTTACTTATTATTTATTAGTTGTGGATTCAAATGATAAAAATGTGTAATGGGTATATATGTGATGGATGATATATAAAACCTAAAGGCTTATTATGTATATGACATAATTTACTTGGAATTTACATGTAATGTATGCTTACTAACCTTATGAGGTGATGTGTATAGGAAAGGAAGTTTGACATATGTAATACCCCTATACCGGGTTCAATCATGCAGAACCTAGTATAAGACTATTACATTTGGTGCCAAAACAATTATGGCGGAATCTTTGTTTAATTAAAACATTTGTATATAATATTTTAAATTACCAACCATTTTTGCTCACTTATTTATTGTTTATTAATTCATTCCATATATACCAAAATACTTCAAGTAACTAAAAATAGATAAAATTTCAAGAACTTACATTTTAATCCCTATCACATGGGAACACCTTTGAACTACATATGTACATGCCATTTTAATACAAAATATAGTACCTACTTTTGTAGTCCTTGAGGATGTGATGAGATGAGCGATCTTTTAGTTGAACTTCTCTCCTAGTCTAATTGTACCTACGCGTTAAAATAAACGCGTTAAGCCGGTGAAGGCTTAGTAAGCACCACAAGAATAATTAAATAAGTAAATAATCATAACAAAATATTTTAAACTCATTCAATTATTACATATCGACTCACATATAAGTTTCTTCAACTATGCCTTGCTTTAAACAAATTTAACTTATCTTACAGAAGGTATAAAACTTGCCTTAACACATCAAGAATTCACTTTTATTCTCAATTCACAGATTAGCCCAAAGTAGACTTCCTAGAACACACCGGATATACTGAACAAATCTGAAATGCATTATGATGCACAAGTGAGCAGAAAGCATCGACGTGAGCAGCGACGTGCTAATATCGAGAGCACCAACGTGCTAATATCGAGAGCACCAACGTGCTAATATCGAGAGCACCAATGTGCTAATATCGAGAGAGCGCTAAAGTTCCTTAATGGCATGCCACTAATATCCCAAAGAGTTCTAAATTCCGTCTACTTGGGCATTAAAGTGAATCTTAAATATTTAAATAATTCACATAAATATTTCAAAAGGATAAATAACAATAATTTAAAATTCTTGTAGTACTTACAGCAAAAGGTTGAGGTGATATAAATTCTTCTTCCTTCATTCATTAACCTTCTTTTTCCTTTTCCTTCAATTCGGTCCTCACCTTCCTTTTCTTTTCTTCAATTTCATATAAACATATAACATTTATATGTCAAAAATAATCAAATAATTTTCTGTACTATTTAATAAAATAGACATGTATTTTATGATAAATTCAACCTTTCTTACTTTTGCTCACATTTCAATTTAATCCTTTACCCATAAACTTATTCAAAGCTATCCTTTGTGTCATAGTCACAAAATTATTTATTTCAGAGCTACAGAACTCCAAATGAAGAACTGTAAATTTTTCCTGAAACTAGACTCACATGTATTCATACCATAAAATTTTCAGAATTTTAGCTTAGCCAATTAGTACAGTTTATTCATCAAAGTCACCCCTATTCTGCTGTCTGGAAGTTCTGACCCTTCTTCACTAAAATTAATTATCTCTTCATACAGAATTCATATGATGTTTCCGTTTATTTCTATTGAAAATATACTCATTCAGGATTCTAAACATATAAATTTAAGCCCTAACTATTTTTCTCCATTTTTTATGATTTTCCAAAGTCAGAACAGGGGATCTCGAAATCACTTTGAACCAGTCTTACAAAATCTAAATATCTAAAATACAGAATTCCTTTGCTTTTCCTGTTTCTTTCATATGAAACTAGACTCAATAAGCTTTAATTTCATATCTCATTCAGCTTCTAGTTCCACTTCTACGATTTTTAGTGATTTTTCAAAGTTAGTCTACTGCTGCTGTCTAAACTGTTTTAGTGCAAACTATTTATTACAACTTTTCCCCTAAGCTTTCAATAAATGATAATTTCGTCCCTGCTCAATTAACTTCTCAGCTGAGCTGATTTTTCTCAATAAACACTTTATTCTATTACTTTAAACTACTTTATAATCTTTGGAAATCAGAATTTTAGTAATAGACTTTAATTCCAAACATTTTCACAATTTAATTCTTAAAATCAATTTCTAACTAGATATTCCATTAATTAAACCCCTAATTCATCAATTTGATCCACATAGCTCATGTTTAAAAATCTAAGAATTTCCAGAATTTCAACTTAATTCAACAAAGCTTTGTTCTAAAACTTATAAAGCATCAAAATTAAAAGAGAAGGGCTAAATTGACTTACCAATTAAACATCCAAGCTTTAAACCATCAATTTCTCCTTTTCTTTCTTTCCCTTTTCTTCCCTTGCTCTCTGTTTCGTTTGCTTCTCTGTTTCTGTTTCTATCTTTTTTTTCTTTAGTTTGTTTATATAATATAATATTATAATAATATAATATAATATAAATATATAATATAATAACATACTTTAAAAAAATCTCAGATTTTTCATACTTAACCGCCTCAACTTTATAAAATGGCATAATTGCCATTTTGGTCCTTATAATTTCTTTTAATCTATAATTCAACTTTTACACCTTTTTCAATTTAGTCCTTTTCATTTAATTTCCTACCCAAACGTTAAAATTTTCTAACGAAAGTTTAATACTACTTTACTAACATTTTATAAATATTTATAAAATATTTCCTATCATATAAATATTCATGCAAATATATTGAAATAAATTTCTATTTAAATCGGATTTATGGTTTTGAAACCATTGTTCGATAACCTTGAATTTAGGCCATTACAGAATGATGAAAGTATGTTTGGTTGTTTAATTTAATGTGTTCAATAAGTTTAAGTTTACTTTATACAAATTTACTAAGCACTAATTGCTTACATAGGTGTTTTCTTTGTTTTGTAGATCATCGGAAAGCTCAATCGATTGGAATCTCGTCGAAGCATCATCACACTATCCATTCATCATATTGGTAGTTTTGGTTGTTTTGGTTAATGGTTATAAATGGCATGTGATAGATTTAAAAGGTTATTCAAGTGATTTGGCTTGTTTTGAGTTATGCCAAGCTTGTTGTGGTTAATAATATTAGATGATGGCATGTAAATAATAGGTGCAAATATGAGTGGATGAACCCTTATGCATACTCAATAGTTAGTAGATATTATATGGTATGATGGCATATTTTGGAATGAGTTATTTTGGCATGGTTGGCATAGGTTCAAATTAGGACTTTGAGATGTTGAATGGGACTAAGTTTGGTGTGTAAAATGTGGTGCCTTTGAATGACATATTGGTTAGACATAAAATAGGTAGATATTTGGCATGTTGTTGGTGATTTGAATATGCTTTTGATCATGTGAAATAGGCTAGGTATAATTTGAGAATGAAATTATTATATGATATGTGTGTGATGTATGTTGTGGTCATGGATTTATGATGTTGAAATTGATGTGTTTTAGGTAAATGAGTTGTGATATCTAATGTAGGCACAATGGTTAGGTATAGGTTGAATGATTCTTGACATGTTTTAGGTGATTTTGAATGTGATTTAAGCATGTAAATGTATCTATAAATGGTATGGTTTGGTGGTTAAGAAATGGTATTTGAAAAGGCTTGTTTTAGGGGTTATTAAGGAAGCACGTGGCTTGGGACACGAGCTATCACACGGTCGTGTGCCACACACGAACACCTCACACGGTCGTGTGTCATTTTAATTTTAGGTGGAAGACGAACTACATGGGATCAAAGAGTTACACAGCGACACAACCATGTTACCCAATTTCAAATACCCACACGGTCGACACACAGGCTGGGACACAGCTGTGTGTCCTAACTTCAAATGTCAACACGGTCTGGTCAAAATTTCAATGATTAGTAGGTTCGAGTTGCAAAAGTTCACTTCAAAATAATTTTTAAATTTTCAAAATAAATTTTAAAATCTAAAATATTTATAAAATTTATATTTTAAAAATTATAAACATTTTAAAAAATAAAAATTCTAAATAATGTATAAAAATTAAAAATTTCTAAAATCATAATTTGGGAACTAAATAAAATAAAGTTTATCATATTAAAATATGTTTTTTCTTATTGTAATAACATTTTAGTTTGACAAATTTAATTTATTTTTAATTTATCTCGAACAATTTCACTCAATTAGACTCAAATTGAATATCATTTCACTTAACTCGATTAAAAAAATTTCAGATCAAGTTAAGATGATAAAATAAGACTCATCGACTAAATTAACTTGAAAATTTTTACTTAATTCGATCAATCAAAAAATCTAAATATATTATAACTAAAATAGAGAGAGGTACTCTTTATTTTAAAAAGTCAAAAATAAAAATAAAAAGGATCGAAGTAGACAAAATTAAGAAAAATTCATTGATTTATTTTCGTGCATACAAGTCCACCCTCACAACACACTCTTATAAGAGCATTATAATTGTTATGGCCTATAAGCAAAAATCTAAAAAATTGACTAAGTAACTTTTGATATCCTTTCGTCTCCAACCTCTTCCACACCACTTTTGCAAAAGAATGAATCAAGTCATGATATTTTCTTTTTATTGTTAAAACAAAGTAAAATAATTGAAACCAAAAAACCCCAACAAAAAAAAATTTGCTCATAAATGAAGAGATAGATCAAGCTTTTGATCATTGCCCTTATGATCAACAACTCCATTGTTATCCTCTTCCATTGCTAACAACCCTCCATTGCACCGTATGCCACTCTGCCAATCCAAATAACTTGGCTGTTCATCTTCAAATCGAAGGTGCCGATTTCCATCGCCACCACCACCATTCCATACAAATCTGTTAGCACCTTGAGTTGCTATATACATCGGAGAATGCAAAAACCCCAAACACCGGCTTGTTGGTGGTGGTGCACAAGGTGGCGAGAAGCTACTTGTTGATCCATTTTCCGGTGCTCGTTGTTTAGCCTTCCTTGCAGCGGTTCTTTCTTTCTTGTGAGCATTTTGATGGCCACCCAATGCTTGAGAGCTGTAAAACTTTCTGGAACAGAACAAACAAGAGAAAACCCTTGTTGTTGGGGCGTCTTCCATGGCTGTGAACATTGATGGAAGTTAGAGCTTTGAAAAGGAGAAATGGCAAGTGAAGGGAAAGTAACTGAATTAAGAATGGAAGATGAGTGTAAGTATTGGAGAACGTGAAGGCTCTGAACATATATATATATATATATGTATATATAGTTATTGAATGGAGTGATTTCAGCTTGAGCTTGACTGTACATGGGAACTGTATGGGCTTGGGAAATGGGAACTCAAAGAGATAAAAATAAATAATTGAAGAGAGGAGAAAGTATACTCCAAGACGTTTCTGCATTTTGAGGCCAAGTGTGTGTCGTTGGTGGGAATAAATGTTTTTGGGTTTTGGGAAAATATTCGTCATTAAATTATTAATAAATTTATATTTTAGTTATTTAATTTTAAAAATTATATAATAATTATAAATTATTTAAAAATTTTCATTTAAGTTATTAAACAATTAAAAATAATTGTTATATGATTTTTTTTATTCACAATGTCTGCATCAATTAAAAGTTCTCATTTTCTTCATCTTCTATAGTTCATTTTTTTTCAAAAAATAATTTTAAGCGTCACGAATCTACCAATCAAAATCTAAAATAACTCTCTTTTTAATTTCTAACACTGAGCGTCAAATCGACTTAGATTTAAAGTATATTCTTATACTTGTCGATGGATACTAATATACTACAATCGTCGAATTATCGCTTGGAGCTCACTAGCTAGATTTTTGAATAGTTCAATGACTAATTTGTAACCTTTTAAAGTTGAATGACCAAAATATAAACTTAATTACTAATAATTTAGTGATGTTAAGTGTTACCCAAAAGAATTTTGGTTGGTGCCATGAATATCAAGTTTTTAACATAGATATCATCTAAATCCATTAGCATTTACTACAAATTTAGGTGAAATGTACAAAAATTATTTATTTGGAATTGTTTGACTCTTTCGAAAGGTCTAATTCTCATATAAACAATCTCTACAAAGTTTTACCTTAAATTGAGTAATTTAACCGAAGTTTTTTTGGTACATTTGAATTTTTTTATTTGAGATCCTCCTTTACATGATAGCTACATTAAGTATTATTTTTAGTTTATTATAATAATAAACTAAAACTTAGATAATAAAGCGACTAGTCAACTCGAATCTAGATCATACCTGAAACGATGAATACCTTTAACCATCAAACTATCACATAAAATTCTAAATCTTTATATGATAACTATATTTCATTCTTAACTAAATTTAAAATCGAATTAAAAAAACTCTCTCAATATTATTAACATTTTCATTTACAATATTTAAACTTAAACATTATCAAAATCCTTACTTTGGGTTGCATTTGAGCTTTATGAAGACATCCACGTGGTGGAGATTAGAGTGTCAGAAGAGAGGTTGGAAGATGAGGATTGTGAAGTGTGTTGAATGGCTTAAACTTAAAGGCTAAAAGTCAGTATAGCCCACTTGATTCTCTGAAACTGAACAATGGGTGCATGGCATGGGTGCCCTTAATCATTAATTATTATATTCACCTTTTTTCTCTGCTGCTGTTTGGATCAACTGACTTTAAACTGCCAGTCAGTCAGGTGAGTCACTACTGGTGCGGTTTCTCCACCGCCATTCCCATGCAGTTTGCCCTATTATATCTGATTGAAATTTGAGTTAAACTGAATTGATTTAATTTAATTAATTAATTAATTAATCGATATAATTCGGTCAAAAGTTAATTAATATATTTTTAAAAATTTAATTATTAATTAATTCGATTCAAAATTAAATAATTAATCGAAAGAAATAATATATATTAATAACTCATTGCCTACAACCTATTCAAGCCCAGCCATTGCCCAACACAGGCCACACTAACTTAAATAAATATTTAAAATCCAACTCAATTCAAATAATTAATTTAGTTATGAAATTAATTTATATTAAATAAATAATTTAACAAAAAATTAAAATTCCTAAAAAATTGAAAATAAGTAGTAACTCACACCCTATTCCAATATTTCTTAATCTCCTAAAAACCCTAATCTTTCATCCCTAATCATTCATCCCAACAGTTGTTTGGCTCAAAACCTCTAATTGCAAATACCTTTGGGGTTTTTTACCCAAGTAATACAAAAGGAAAAAAAAAATAACAAAAATAGTACAGATGAAAATTTATGTACCAAAATGGTACATGTAGGGTGGTCACGCCTCTGCCAGAGGCGGCACAACCCTACTCTTACACATAATCTGTTAAAAAAAACACTGTTTAAAAAAATAGAATCTATTAAAAAAAAACCCGAGGTGATTTGACTGGACAGGGGTGGTGGGTGTGCAATAGGTAGAGGTGTTCATGGACTGGGCGGCCCGGCCTAGCCCGAAGACCCGACCGAAATTTGGGAGGGTTTTGGGCAAAAATATAAGCCCGAAAATTGGGCTTGGACAAAAAATAAGGCCCATTTAAAAAAATGGACCGGGTCCGAGTTAGGTATTTCTGCCCCGGGCCCACCCCGGCCCGAATTCACTAAATGATAAAAAAAAATCTGCTATTTTTTTTATTTTTGAATGTTATTTTCTTGTTGTTTTCTCCCTATTTTGTTGCCATATTACTATTATGTTACTACTATTTTATTGTTATTGATTGAATATTGTATAAAACTTATTTTATTGTTAATTTTGTTATTATTTTAAAGGCATTTGTTAATTTTATTATTATTTTAGAGGCATTTGCTTGTTAAGTTACATCATCTTAGTGTTATTTAAGTCTACATATTTTTTTTTAAATTTATTTTCAATTTGTTGGGAAATATTTATTTTGATTTTTTAGTATTTTTATGTATTATATATATTCAAAATTATATAAAATAATATAAAAATTTAATATCGGCGGGCTAGGCCGGGCCCAGGTTTTAGCATTTTTATATGGATCGAGCATGGGAAAAAATTTAGGCCCATTTTTTGGGCCCGAGCCCGTTGAATAGGCCTAATTTTTTAGTTGAGCCCGACCCAGCCCAACCCATGAACACCTCTAGCGACAGGCGTGACTGGTGGAGGGTTTGGCAGAGGCGGCACCGGTGCGATGGGATGTATGCATGCATGCATGGTGGAGGGTTTGGCAAAGGAAGAAAAGGAAAGAAGAAGAAGAAGGAGGACGGCGCCAAAAAAAAAAGGAGAGAAAGAAAATAGAGAAGAGAAAAGAGAAAGAAAGAGAAAAAATAGAAAAAATAAGGTATTTATTTTAAAATAATGGATGGGATGTATGCATGCATGCATGCGATATTTAGGGTTTGGTTATTATTATTTTAGTTATTAGGATTAGTTTTATTGTTAGTTATTATTTTTAGGGTATTGTTAGTTAGTATTGTTTTAGTAAAAAAAATTATTAATTATTATTGTGTTAGTTATTAGGATTAGTAAAAACTCTAATTATTATTATTATTATTATTGTTAGTTATTAATATTGTTAGTAAAAAACTATTATTATTATTCTTTGTTAACTAAAGTAATTATTATTTTAATTAGTATTATTGTAAGAAGAAAAGCCCATTTCGCTCGCCCAATTGAATCAAATAAAACCAAGAACATAAAACAAAAAAGAAGAAGAAGAAGGATCGATCCTAGGAATACAAAATTAAACCTAAATCAAACAAAAAAAGCAAATAAGGCCCAATTCGGTTCTCAAAAAAAAAGGAGAGAAAGAAAATAGACCCCTCGAATACCACTCTTCCCAGAGATAAAAGAATTTTTAGAAAGAAAGATTCTTTCAAAAATAGAAAAAATAAGGTATTTGTTAAGGATGGTAGAGCAAGTGAAAATAAACTCTACTTTGCAAAGGGTCAGAAGACTTGGCGAGCTTAGGAAAATGCCTAACTCACCACGGAAATAAAACGAGACATCATTGAGCTATTTTCAAGAATTCTAAGATGTTTCTGCACAATCATGTTGAAGCACGCCAGGCTTGAAATATGGGTATGCTGTCAATGGTGCTACAATGGTCAGGCTAATCAAGAGGATCGGGTTATTGGTTTGCCAAGAAAAGGAAATTGCATCAGTTACGCCGTAATTGCCAAATTGAGGAAGACAAGACTTATATGTCTTTTCCATTCTTTCTATAGGTGGGGCATAAATGTTATGGGGTAGATTTCGTCAAAAGCATTTAGCCGACACCATTTCATCTTCATGATTATCAATTACTTCACTAAGAGGGTGAAGGTTGCTTCATATGCTAAAGTTACAAAGTCAACAGTCATCAAATTCAAATCCAAATTCAAATTCAAAGCCAAATTCAAATCCAAATCCAAAAAAAAAAAAAGTCGTTCAAAATTTTTGAAAAAATGACTGAGACTTGAATTAACAATGAAGAAGTATGTGATATCTTGGGGCATCGACAAAGTCCTCCAGATCCCCTAAGCACAAATTGAGCTTAAAATGGTCCTCAAGAAATTTGAACAAGAGAAGCTCAGGCTGCGATATCTGGGGCACCTAATTTCCATCTTATCCATTCTGAATTATTTTATTCATACACTACCAATAAATTTCCTTCTGGATTGCATTTATTATTTTTGCTTACCTTATTTGTTTCGAGCTACACTCTTAATTAATTTCTTTCTTGTCCACTGTTATGACCTTTTTCAAGCATTTTGCATTGAAATAACGATTAGTGGACTAATAATACTTTCATGAAAGGAGTTTCACATATTACTCTGGAAGCTTCTGAATAATACAAGAACTTGAAACAAGATTATTGTTTAAAACCAACCAACTTTAAGGAAGAGTCTAGACTAAGGCTATCTCTTCAGATTTTGTCAAAAAAAATGTCAAGATATTGCGTCAGTAAAACAATCTTGACGGAAAATAGACAATGTTAACCAAGAGTGAAAAGGAAATCATTCCATGCTGCACCCATGCAAATATCATGCAGATCACTTGGGGAGTGATTAGTTGATTGAACAAGTTACACTCCTCTACTCCTGAGTTGTGATGGGTTAGATGGAAAATGATTTAGGTCCTACACCTTTGAATAACAATGGGATGGGTTGAAGAATAAACAAATCCTACATTTTGGACTCGCAGTGGGATGGATTGGAAAAGATTCAGATATTATACTCCAGAGTTATAATGAGATGAACCCAGAAGTTACAATGGGGCAAATCTTTTGAACAAAGATATAATGGTTTTCTCAGGTTTTCTGTCGAGAATACCAGCCGAACAAAAGACAGCATATTACCTTGATGAACAATGAACGATGACACCTTAAGCAGGGATCATTTTAATAAAATTTCGCATCCATGTAAATATCATTTAGTTGGGAGTATTTAATTCATTCCGATCATTGCATCTTAATCACTATACATTAAAAAAGAAGAAGAAGAAGAAGAAGAGAATCATGACATTTTGGCATTCATAATACATGTAGCTAGGAGCATTTGATTCATTCTGATCATAGCATCATGATCATTTGGGCACAAACATATGCATGTGAAACCGAGTCTACAGGACAGGTCCCTCAGAGGACAGTGTAGCAATATCGGTGAATTGTAGATCTTGTCTCCTCAAGATAGCAGTGGGGCAGATCGAATTTGCAAGGGAGCAAGCTGAAGATTGAAGACTTCTGAGATGGTAGGGAAGACAATCTTGTCCCATCGAGATAGTGGTGGGGCAAGCTGAACATTGAAATCTTCCTAAGATAGCAAGAAGGCAGGCTAGAAAGTTCAAATTTTGTCCTCTCGAGATGGTAGTGGAGCAGAACTGAAGATTATAGTCTTATCTTCTTGACGTAGCAAGGGAGCAGACTAAATAAATTGTAGATCTTGTCTTCTTGTGATAGCAGTGAGGCAGATTAAATTTGGTGAATCTTATATCTATGTACTAGCAATGGAGCAGATTCAAGTCACTTAATATTATCTCATTGAGTTTGCAGTGGAGCAGATTGAAGATAGCAAATCTGGCAATCCTGAAGTTGCAGGAGCAGATTGAAGATAGCAGATCTGGCAATCTTGAAGTTGCAGGAGCAGATCGAAGACATTAGATTTTGCCTTCCTAAGTGAAGCAGATCAAAGATAGCAAATTTGGTAATCTTGAAGTTGCAAGAGTAGATTGAAGATAGCAGATCTAGCAATCCTGAAGTTGCAGGAGCAGATCGAAGATATTAGATTTTGCATTCCTGAGCAAAGTAGATCGAAGATAGTAAATCTGGCAATCCTGAAGTTACAGGAGCAGATTGAAGATAGCAAATCTGGCAACCCTGAGTTTGTAGGGTAGATTAAAGATAACAAATCTGGCGACCCTGAGTTTGCAGGGGCAGATTGAAGATAGCAAATCTGGCAATCCTGAAGTTGCTAGGAGCAGATTGAAAATAACAGATCTGGCAATCCTGAAGTTGCAAGACTAGATCAAAGACATCAGATTTTGGCCTTTCTGAGCGAAGCGAATCGAAGATAACAGATCTGCAATCCTGAAGTTGTAGGAGTAGGTCAAAAACATCAAATCTTGTATTCTGGGTAAGGTGGATCAAAGGTAACAGATCTGGCAATCCTGAAGTTGCAGGAGTAGATCGAAAACATCAGATCCTATCTCCCTAAGTTTACATTGAGGATCAATCCTTATTGAGGTCAAAACGCAAGTTCTCATGTCCCTAAAGATACAGCGGGATGGAACAGAGCTACTCGAAAAAAAAAGCACAGAAAGAGGTGACGGGACAAAATTGGCCCTTTTTGAAGTTTTGCTCTATTCTCGTTACACAACAATGAGCAAAGAGGGGCAATTGTAATAGGCCCATTTCGCCCGGCCCATATGAATCAAATAAAACCAAGAACATAAAACAAAATAAAAAACCCAAATAAGAATTAAAACTAAAATAAAACCAAAATAACAGTCCAATAAAAAATGTCCAATTACAATTGTGGTCCAAAATGCAAATAAACCGATCCTAGCCTCTACCCATTTATAACCCAGCCCGAATACAAAATTAAACCTAAATCAAACAAAAAAAAGTAAATACGGCCCAATCCGGTTCTCAAATGCAGAAGTAGTCCAGAGGTTTCTGGAGTCTTCTGGCACCTCTGTCCGCTCAACTACCCCACGCGAGCCCCTTTTCTTCTCGAGTGCTCTCCACGCGCACCTTTTCAGATCCCGTGGGCCCACGCTCGTCTCTAGAATTTCTCCAGAATACTCTAGTGACCCCTCGAATGCCACTCTTCCCCACGAGCAGATACCACACACGCCTCACAGTGTCCACGCCAGCCTCGCAATGGCCTCCACAGCTGTACCTGTAAACAACCCATGCAAACAAATAGCAAAGCAACAACAAAATAGAAAAAATAGAATACAGTAGAAGAAATCTCGTGTATTTTATTATCAGGCTATAAAAGGCTAGATACTAACACTGTAAAAGGATTCGTTTTTTTGTATTACGCACATGAATAGAAGATTAAAACAGAAGCAAAAAAAGATTGAAATGTTTTTTTTTTCTCATTTTCTTTTCTATTTCTTTTGGTTTTCTTTCGTTAATATTGATTTGTAAATAAAAAAAGAGGTGAGTCTAAGAGGAGGTTACCTTCGAAGAATCCTGCTTTCGTTCACTCTGTCACAATCGGAGTCAGACGAAGAGACATTTGAAGCAAATCGAGTCGTTCGTGGGCCGCCCTTCGCTAGTTATGGTGGCGATTGGGTGGTAAACGAAAGGACTTTTAAACTGCGGCGGTGGAAGGAAATAGGAGAGTGTTAGGGTTTCATTTAAGAAATAAAATGTTGATTTTCTTTAAAACACAGGTTTTAGTGTATTAAGGGACACGACACCATTTAATCTAGTTTCAATAGTGTTGAAACGCTGCCGTGTGGCTCGGACCGACCCGATCTAGTTCCGTATACATGAGACCCGCGCATTTCTGTGTGGATGGATAATTTACGTATTTAATCCTTTTCTTGGCGCCGCTGTTTCAATTAGATCCTCGGCATATTTTCTCTATTTCTTTTAAATTAATCCCTATAATTCATGTGTTGTTTCAATTTAGTCCCATCAATATGCTGCGTTTTGAATATTAGAATATTTGCTAGCGTGATCCCTTAATGTTTATATGAGTTTTGATTAGATCTTCGAGTGTTTATTTATGAAATTGTATTCTCATTGTATTCCGATAAAGCTTTATTTTTTTTTTTGTTTATAGTTCTTGTAACCCTTTTTATATTAAATTTATTTACTATTCAAGTTTGTTTTAATAAAATTATTTTATAATTGATTCTATAATATTTTATTTTGTTTTATTTCCATTTATATGTATTTTATCATTTTTTGTATAAATATTTAATTTTAAACTATATATTATGTATTTCTTTAATAATTTATATATTATTTAATTTAAATACGGTTATATACTTTTGGTACATACACACATATATAATAATAGGATTTTATACAAATTATTTTATTTCACAAATTGTTGATTTCAAAATCCATTTTCTTTATTCTAAACACACACGTTAGCATTCAAAATTTTATTTATTAATTTGCCATCATGAATCTTGTAGAATTATATTGATTATTAATATGTCCGTTTAATTATGTGATTGTTGTTGTATGTTCCTGTGATAATTCCTTCTATAATTATGTCCGATGATGCGATGTTCAGATTGTATATTAAGTCATGCTTAATCACTTATGATACTTGTTATTATTTTTCAAACCCAAATATATTCAAATCTTTTTTAAATGTTTTCTTTCGCTAAAAGCGTACATTGAACCAATTTTAAGATTGCATATTCGAAAAACAATGCAATATTTGTGTGTTTAGAAGTACGGAAAATTACATCCTAACGTGCTGGGTGTCGATTTTTCGTTCAAGTAAATAACCATATATCCTTTTCATATGTTTTGAAGATCAAAGATAATCTCGGTGTCAGAGTATAAATGTATTATATCCTAACGTGTCGGGTGTACAGGCCCAATTTAGCCTGGGCCCGCTACAAAAAAAAAGAAAAATAAAAGGCCCAATTACAATATAAAAAATTTTACCCTAATTCCCCAAGCCCAAGAGCTAAACCGACTCAGAAACTCTAGGGTTTCTGAGTCCCTAGGCGCCGAACCCCCTCCCATGTGCTGCCTTCGGCGTGCACGTCGCCCAAAGACCGCCATTGCACTGAAATGGTAGCCTCTGCCCGTTGACCTCTACCTCAAGACCTGCAAAGCAACAAAACGAGACAAAAAGGGCAAGAAACAGAAGAAATCGAGAAGAAAACCCACAAAGCAAACAAGATAGCAAGTCATTTGTAAATCGGCTATAAAAGCCTTAAACCGATGTTGTTTTGTTTTTTACAGAGAAAATATACAAGAAAATCCCAAAATACAAACAAGAACTGAGATCAGTTTCAAACTTTAAAGGTGCTTTTTTTTTGTTATTTCGGAATAAAAATAAGCGGTAAAAAAGAAAAGGACTTACCTTGTTTGGCTTTTCGGTCATCGCCAAAAGTCTTCGATGGCTCCTGAATACCTTGAAACCCACTAGGGTTTCTGATGAGGGTCCGTCACGGGAAGAGCAAGGCTGGAAACATTTTATTTGCTTTCTCTATTTTCTTTTTTTTTTTCCTTTTTTACTTGTTTCGGGGTTTCAGAAATAAAAAGAACAAATCGATTTTAAAAGGGGTAAAAAATGTTTTTCGGCGCTCATGGATGCCGTACACGGCGGACGCCACGGCAGTGCCACGGTGGAAGACCACCGGACCCTGGCCGGCCCTAGGTTCCCATTTCAGAGAAAATTTAAGACCCCCATTTACTTTTTTTTGAAAACAAAAGCAGAAATGATGCATTTTTTTAGAAAAAAGTTGCTTTTATAAAATAGTCAAAATGGCACCATTTTGGGCCTTCAATTTGCATGCCGAAACGACGTCGTATGGCCTTGACCTCGCGACCCGACCCGTTCCTGGGGGATCCTCGCTTTTTTTTATAAAAGGGTATTTGCGCAAAAAGCCCTTCCGCTTTTGCGATATATTTAGATCAAGTCCCTGTTTCGTTTTTTTTCTTTAAAATTTTCCCTTTTAATTTTGTCTTATTTTTTATTTAATCCTTTACCTAGCTAACTGAAACGCAGTGTATTAGGGCCAGGGCTATTTTCCCTATAAGTCCCCCATAGTTTCAGACCGTGACAATTCGCCCTTATTCCTTTTTATTATTTATGATTCGTGCCTTTTAATTTTAGTTTGATGATGATTAAGTCCATTTTGTTTTTTACCTTTATTTTTATTTTATTTATCTTTTTTATTTATTCATCATTTATTTATTAAATTGTTTTGTTTCTTGTTATTTTTTTTTTACTTTTTCGTTGTGTTCATTTATTTATTTTGCCCGCTAAATTGTTTACTTATTCATTTGTTTTTCTTTATCTTATGTTTTATTTTTCGTACTTAGTTTAATTACTCTGTTATTATTATGATTATTATTTATCTATTTTATTTTTACCTTTATTTCGTTTTAGTTCACTTTATTTTTATTTACATTATTATTCATTCGTTTGTTATTATTATTTATATATTATTATTAGTACCGATATTTCTATTGTTATTAGTTCTTTATTATTATTATCATTATTACTATTATAACCCAATACACTTTGAGATTTATCTTTCTAATTGCTTATTTTAAAATTTCCTCAAAACAAGGCAATATTTTGTTCTTTTGGGAAATTCGAGGAATCGTGACCAATCGTGCTGGGTTTCCGTTTGACCAAATAACCAAATATCCTTTTTAAACTTCATCCGTGTTTTCTTAAATAAGGTAATATTTCGTGTTTGGAAATTCGAGGAATCGTGCCCAATCGTGCTGGGTTTCGGTTTCTAATTTGGCCAAACAGTGGAATATCCTTTTAAAATTGCAACACATGAATTTTGGAAATCATGAAATGATCTTAGTATCGAGGGTTGAAACATCGTGTCCAATCGTGCTGGATGTGATATTTCATCTTTTCGGAACAAGAAAATTTTGATATCCGATTCGAATTATCCAAACATTTCTTAAAAAATTCATATTTTAAATCCTTTTCAAATTTTCGACATTAAGACATTAATTAATCAATTTGGTACAAATTTTGGGCGTGACGAGGGTGCTAACCCTTCCTCGCATGTAATCGACTCCTGAATCCGATTTCTCAAAACTTCGTAGACCAAAAACACTGTTTTAGTAAACCAAAACATCTTATTAAAACAAAGGTGATCCGATCACACCAAATAAAGATCGGTGGCGACTCCCATTTTTATTTTCGTTTTCAAAACCAAGTCGATTCCTGTTTTTCAAAAAAATGGTTACGACAGCTTGGTGACTCCGCTGGGGACTATAGAGAGAGTCAGGCCGTAAATTGATTATTTTCTGTCTTTTGTCGGAAATTTAAAAATTCAATTTAAAAATTTAATTTGGAAATTCGATGTTTTGTTGTATTTGTTTGTACCATTGCGTATGATTGTTATTTCTATACACACATTCCATTGCATGACCGTTGCGGTTGCACCTTTAAGTGGGAGTAAGAAACTATGCTTTCGTGAGGTTTTCACCTCCACATGGGCTAGTGGACTATTTTGGGATACATTCGTACCTATGTCTTCGTGAGGTTTTCACCTCCGCACGGGCATAGGGAAATGTGTCCCCCTGAACCGAACTTGATCCATATGAGCCTATAATGGGTGAGGATTAAAGAATCTGCTGGTTTGGGAACCCTTTTTTCCTAAAACTTTACCTCATATAGTGGACCGTAGGAATCCACCAGATGTAGTAGTGCTAAATGCTAGTGTTTATCCATCTAGGTGATTGAATATTTTTCGTTTGTCTTAAATCTTGTTATCTGATACTGACTTGTGTATTTTTTTTGTGATTTGCATGACATTGCATATTTAAGGAGGAGTCGATTAGTGTTCGGTTGCTAAGTTAGAAAGTTTAACATGGAGAATGAATTCCTTGATAGAGTCGAGGATAACGCGGTCGTCCGCACATGGTCGGAGAAGTTACAATTAGAAAAAGGGGATAGTTTGGTGAAGGATACACGTCGGTGCTATGGGACTTTACACGCATCAGTGTGGTACAAAATGAGCTACAGGAGTTAAAAGATATATGGGCTCGCTGGGATGAGGGAACAAGGCAGTTGTTCTACCAAAATTATGGCGATATACCCTATTTGCTAGATGTTAAGGTAGACAAACATTTGTTTCGGGCCATAACTCAGTTTTGGAATCCCATATAATTATTTCACTTTCGGGAAGGTAGACTTGGTGCCCACTGTGGAGGAATACACGACTTTGCTTCATTGTCCAAGGATCCTGGTTGACAAAGCTTACTCCAAGGCCGCTAACGCCTCAACTTTCACAAAGAAGTTAATAATAATTACCGGGATGAGCGAACCTTGGGTCACGGCTCGAATTCAACAGAAAGGGGACGGTAAATGTATTCCTTGAGTGATTCTGAGGGACTTGATCTTAGCACACCCAGATGCTAAAAAGAAAGTGGATATTTTTGCCTTAAGTATTTATGGATTGGTGATTTTTCTAAAGCTCTAAGGCACATAGACGAAGCAGTCACTGACTTATTTGATCGTCTGGAGAAAAGAACTACACCGGTACCTACAATTCTAGCCGAAACGTTCAGATCCCTGAGCTTATATAGGAGAGCGGTGAAGGAAGATTTATAGGATGTGCACAGATGTTATTAGTATGGCTTCACGGGCATTTTTGGAAGGTGGACAAGGTCTCTTACCGAGTCTTCTCCAGGGATTATTCCCCATTAGAGGAAGAAGTGGCTACGCAAAGGAGGAGCAATATCAAAGAGGATAGGTGGATGGCAATTCTTCAAAATTTCAAAGAAGAGGATGTTGAATGGAGAGCCTTCTGGATGGTCCTTGATGAAATCCTTTTATCGATGCGGTAGCCTAGATTACGTGCCTCTGCCCAAAATTTGGGGAGCCATGGGATACACTCCATTACTGGCATTAAGGCAATACAGTTCAAGGCAATTTATACCGACAACTTATGGACTTACTCAATCTGAGTTCTCATATAAAGGGGACAATTACAAGAAAAGGGTTCAAGATATTTCGGTTGCTTGGAAACAGACTCGACGGATGAAGAGGCTAGCTGTCGGTTCCACGACGACACTTGAATATAACGATTGGCGTAGCCGAAGAATTAATGATAACATTCCTGGGCCAAATTCAGAATATGCTCGATCAATAGAGGAATACTTGCAAGTCGTCCCGTCTGAACTAGAGATTATAAGATAAGATTTTGAAAATAAGAGCCGCGAGTTTGGAAAAAAATTTAGTAGCTAGAGGAAGAGAAAATGTACTTAAAATTAGACGTAGAAATGCAGAAGTCAGAGGTCGAGAAATTAAGAAAGAGAAGAACAGAATTGAAGAAGACCTGGATAGTCTAAAGACCGACTATAAAAAGATGCGCCTATCAATAAGAACTGTTGGTTTAGGAAAGATTGCGGAGCAGTGGCGTCGAGAGGTTCAAAACAAAAAGACTAAAGCTGGTCAATGGGAGGAGAAGATCCAAGAGACACAAGCGCGAAACAAATCTATGAAAAAGAGCCTTTCAGAAAGTCGAAGTCGCAGAGTGAGTTAAAGGTGAGAGTCGCAGAACTCGAGAGATCTCTTCATCATCACCGAAGTCGCAACTCCATGAAAGAATTAAGGGCAAGTTTGAGCCAAATTGAAGCAATGAAGAAAATGATTGAAGAATTAGAAATAACTTTGTAGAATTGTCAAAACTGTATCAAGTCCCTAGAAATGAATAAGGAATGATGGAAGAAGGAGCTTCATTACACTCAGAATCAAGTCAGAGATAGAGATTATATCATGGGAGAAGCCATAACCCAGATACAAGAGGTAGTTGATTATCTGCAGACTTTGACCGTACAAGCCGATGTATTGAGTATACAGTTTGAAACGTGGTCGGATCGTGGGCAAGAGCTAGCTTCATTACTCAAGAAGATTAAAGTTTTAGGTGCTAGGGCAAGGCTTTATTTGTAACTTGATTTTATGTAAAGGATTTTGTACTCTAATAAAGTTTTCTAAATGGAATTGAATCAAAATCGACACCTTCTTTAGCATTTGTCTTCATTTCATTCATGTGCATTAAAAGTCATTAAAAGATCCTAATTAAACTGAATTATTTCAGAATTAATCTGGACGACAACAAGAAACGACCTATTGAACACTATTATACTACTCGTGCAAAATCTAAAGTGATGGATCAGAGGTTAGAAAGACTAGAACAAATATAAAAGGAAATGCAGGACCAGTTGCAAGCACAACTGCAAGAGCAGCTAGCAAAGGTGCAACATGAGATGAAAGATCAAATCTTGGAATCCCAGAAGAGTATGGTAAATCAATTGGCACAGTTGCTAGCGAAGAACGAGAAAAGGGTAAAAGCCCTGCAGACAATTCAGGAGATGATAACGAAAACCCCACTTACCCCTCAGGATCTACCCCGGTGAATGTTCAGGCACCACCAAAAATATACTCCGCAAAGGGTACCCCTGATAATCAGACCTCAACAGTACCAAGCAAATACCTCAGCACCTTTGAACTACCCAACTGGTTCAGGCTCTAACCCGGGGATAACCCAACTAACCCCGTAGTCCCTGACCTAGATGACGTAAACGAAAAAGGAGAAGACAATGACAAAATTACCAAAACAACTCGAGAATAGATGCAAGTGGTTAGAAGAAAATTTCAAGGCCATGGAAAATGATGATTGCCACGGTAGACTTGATGCTAAAGATCTAAGTCTAGTTCCGGACTTAGTACTCCCTCCAAAGTTTAAAACTCCAGAGTTTGAGAAATATAATGGGACAAGTTGTCCTGAGGCGCACATTACCATGTTCTGTCGAAGAATGACAGGATATGTTAATAATGATCAGCTATTGATACATTACTTCCAAGATAGTCTAATCGGGTCAGTAGCCAAATGGTACAATCAGTTGAGTCGTGCTCAAGTCAACTCCTGAAAAGACTTAGCACAGGTTTTTATGAAGTAGTACAGTCATGTGACAGATATGACACCCGATAGGCTTACGCTGAAAAATATGGAGAAGAAGCAGAGCGAGAGCTTTAGGCAATATGCTCAAAGGTGGAGAGAGGTGGCAACACAGGTTTAGCCACCCCTTCTGGAGAAAGAAACCATGATGCTTTTCATTAACACCTTGAAAGCCTCATTTATCAATCACATGTTGGAGAGCGCCACAAAGAGCTTCTCGGACATAGTAATGTCCGGAGAAATAATTAAAAACGCGGTAAAAAGCGATAAAATTGACGCGGGAGAAGGCTCCAAAAGATTAGCCCCGAGAAAAAAAGAAAATGAAGTAAACAATGTGGGAGCATACAACCAAGGCTATTCAAAGCCAATTACTGTTGGCCCACCAAAGACAATAACCAGAAGTTTCCAAGCCCCTCAGAGGCAAGAATTCACTCAGAGGCCGAATAAAGAGAAACTTTAGTTTACACCCATCCCGATGACGTACAAGGAGTTGTACCAAACTTTATTCGAAGCACATGTTATATCCCCCTTCCACTTAAAGCCAATACAACCCCCATACCCTAAATGGTACGATGTAAACGCACAATATGAATATCATACGGAATTACGGGGCATTCGATCAAAAATTGCACGACTTTTAAGAAAATAATCAAAAGGTTAATCGAAATGGGTGTTATAGAAGCGGATGGTCAATCTAGTGCAGAAAATTTGTTACCCAACCACTCTGTTAAGGGGGTAAACGCGATCATCGAAAATACAGGGAGGAAAGTTAAGATGAATATTTCAGAAATAAAAACCCCGATGAGAGAAGTCTGGAAAAAGATGGTAGAAAGAGGGTTGATCAGGAAAGACTCAAGGAATAGGTCCCAAAAAGTAAAAAATTACTGTAAATTTCATGATGAGGAGGGTCATGAGATTCAGGAATGTAATAATTTCGGGGCTTTAGTACAGGGTCTAATGGAGAACAAAGAACTCGAATTCTTTGAGTATGTTGAAGAAGCAGAGGTGTGCGCTTCTGAAAGAGGATCGACAAAGGGGGTCTGTGAGGCCAATCGACCGGAGGTAATCATCTCACGACCAAGAGGCAATGAAGCTGGAGTGCGAGTGGCACCAAAGGTTGTAATTGAAAACCTTTGGCTTTTCCCCACAAGGATAGTAATTGCAATGTGACGATTCCAAGAGAGGGAAACTTGATCAGCACTTCGAAAGAAGGTCGAGAGGTTGTTGGTGGGAAATGCTATGAAGCTGAGCTCGTCAAAAGGAAGACCCCTGTGGTAATCACCTCACAACCAAGAAACAGTGAAGCTGGAGTGCAAGTGGCACCAAGGGTCATAATTCGAAAACCTGTGGCTTTTCCTTACAAGGATAGTAAGAAAGTTCTATGGAATTATGATGAGATCTCGAAAATCCCGATCTAACTTTAGATCATTAATTCCTATATTCTACCCATCATATAAAACACATTAATACCTTTTCGCTTTTAAAACCAAATCCTAATAGGAATGGTATTACTAATACTTACCTTGCTTGCCGATTTGATTGATCAAGTTCCAAAATTGCTAGTATCCCTTTTCCTTGAAATCGGTTAACACTAAATCATGTAACCATGTGAGTTTCCGGCTTTTGAAATAATTCCAAATATCAAAAATAAGCCTTGGCCGAATATCACTTACCATACAAATTCAAAATTTGAAGAGGATTCCTTTATATGCTGTCAAATCCCTATAACTTCATGTTAGATTAAATCTAACTTTGAAAACATGAATCATAACCATCTTATAATTGCTTTTGGGGAGGCCTAGATTCACCTTGTTAGGCGATCTGCATCACTACACGAAGCTAAAGTTGGTAGTCGAGGTCGATTGGTAACAATAAACGTAGGAGGATATCATTGCATCCGTAACATGATGCACGTATGTAGGAACAAGCGATAAAGCACTAGAATGTTCATTCCGATCATTAGAATTTGTGAATGCAACCTTCATCGTCGAAGGGAGTAGGATCCCGGTGCCTAGAATATCTAAAACCACAAAGATGAGTTTGCAACTCACAGTGGGTAAATGAGCCTTGCCAGGAAAAGGACTTGGGAGATGTCTACAAGGAAAGGCCGAGGCACCAATATTGAAAGACAAACGAGATCGCTATGGTCTAGGGTTTAAACCAGACGCCAGACAAAGAAAGAAAGAGATAGAAAAGAAACAAGAAAGGAGAAGGGCAAGATTGAGTGGAGAGGAGGTCAAATGGGAACTGATGGCCTTTCCCCATATATCCAAGACCTTCGTGTCAGGGGAAATCATTCATCCTAAAAGGAAAGCATTAGAAAAGAAGACGGCGAAAGAAATATTGGAAAACTTGAGCATTAATGCCATATCGGAAGGAAGAACTGGGGGAGAAAACCTATCAGGCATCCGCCCTTATGCACTTGGAAGTATTTTGAACAACTGGACTGCAGAGGAGATTCCTGTAATTTTTAGAGCCTATACAGAATGATGTTCAAAATACACTTATTGCTCTAAGCCTAGGGGCAATAAGAATCCTTTTATGAAATAGACTTATGTTCTAAATCTTTACTTCAATAAAATTATATTTTTTGCATATCATTTCCAGCCCATATTCTTTTATTCTTTTCATTCATAATCATACCGTACCAACAACCATTCTTAGTTTCTTTATTCTTTGGATTTTTTTGCTTCATCCTTATAATAGGTCTCCGGATATCAATGATATGAGCAACGTCCCTACTAACTCAAAATTTCCTTTTGAACAAGATTTATGCATGGAAAATTTTTAAGATCTTGAAGATAATCAAGATTGTAATCCGTCTCCTGATTTGTTAAGGATGGTAGAACAAGATGAAAAACAAATCTTACCTCATAAGGAGTCGATGGAAATTGTGAGCCTCGGAGATGAAAGATGAATCATAACCCTTAACCGAATATTCATACATCTTACCTTAGATCCTCGATTTCCAAAGATTCCCCTTGTATTCGATAGGTTGTAAAAAGATCCCGAGAGATCCTTGCAGATTCGACCATGAACAAGAATAGGATTAGACCTTCTCTTTCGCAAAATAGAAAAGAAAAGGATTTGAATAATGCTTAACCTTACCTTTAATGCCTTTAATCGATTGCTTCCTTGCCTAGAGTCACAGAGATTCGCTATGGAGTTTTAATCGAGATCAAAAGAAAAGGTTTTGGCTTGACAGATGAAGAAAGAGAAGAAGAAAAGATGAAAAAAAATTCAAGAGAGGAGTTTTGTTATGGAATTTTCGGCAAAGCCTAGAAAAGATGAGAGAATAGCCTAAATTCTCCTCCTTTAGCCAAAATTGCTAGGCCAAGAGTCCTTGACTTGGCCACCGTCTTCCTTGTGATAATATTATCTCTTTTATTTAAAATAAAAGCCTTTAATCCATCAATTATCTCCTCAAATAATCCAATTAAAGAAAATCCTTTATTTATCACTTATTATTCACATATTTATGCAAATAAAACACCTCCTTTTCTAGAAACCAGGTCTGTCCACCTCAAATATTCGGAAATGTTCAAGTTTCCAAAATGTTCAAGTTTCCAAAATGTTCAGTTTCCAAAATGTTCATTTCATTTTCATTTCCATTTCCATTTCCATTTCTAGGTTTCCAAAAGTATCAAAATTTATTCATAGTACGAGACTTGACATTTCAGACAATTAAACCGAAAATGCATAGACCCTTTTCAGGATGTTAGCAATGTGACAATTCTAAGAAAGCCCGATCAACACTTGAAGAAAGTCGAGAGGTTGATTATTATACACGCAGTGGGAAACACTATGCAGGAGATGAGCCTATTAAAGAGAAGGTTCCCATGGCTGAACAAAAAAGAGAAAAAATAGTCAGGTCCAAATCACAGATCAAGGAACCAGTAAAGGAGAATGAAGCTAGAGAATTTCTAAAATTCTTAAAGCACAGCGAGTATAATGTTGTAGAACAATTGCATAAGTTATCGGCTCATATTTCAGTATTAGCTTTACTTTTGAGTTCGGAGGCGCATCGTGAGGTATTAATGAAAGTGTTGAATGAAACTTATGTCGCCAACGATATCTCCGTAAACAAGCTGGACCGTCTGGTCAACAATATAAGTGCTGACAACTTCATTTTCTTTAGTGATGATAAGATACCTCCTGGCGGCATAGGATCTACAAAGGCCCTACATATCACTACCCACTGCAAAGGGTATACACTACCAGAAGTACTGATTGATAACGGATCTGCATTAAATGTCTTGCCTCTATCTACACTAAATAGGTTGCCTGTAGATAGCTCTTACATGAAAGCCTATCAAAACATAGTGAGAGCATTCGACGGGACCAAAAGAAGGGTGATGGGGAGAATTGAGATACCCATTTTAATCGGCCCAAATATATACGAAGTGGACTTCCTGGTAATGGATATTAAGCCCTCTTATAATTGCTTGCTGGGGAGGCCCTAGATTCACACTGTTGGGGCAGTACCGTCATCACTACACCAGAAGCTAAAGTTGGTAGCTGAGGGTCGACTGGTAACAATAAACGTAGAGGAGGATATCATTGCATCCGTAACCAGCGATGCACCGTATGTAGGAACAAACGATAAAGCACTAGAATGTTCATTCCGATCATTAGAATTTGTGAATGCAACCTTTATCGTCGAAGGGAGTAAGATCCCGGTGCCTAGAATATCTAAAACCACAAAGATGAGTTTGCAACTCACAGTGGGTAAAGGAGCCTTGCCAGGAAAAGGACTTGGGAGATGTCTACAAGGAAAGGCTGAGGCACCAGTATTGAAAGACAAACGAGATCGCTATGGTCTAGGGTTTAAACCGGACGCCAGACAAAGAAAGAAAGAGATAGAAAAGAAACAAGAAAGGAGAAGGGCAAGATTGAGTGGAGAGGAGGTCAAATGGGAACCGATGGCCTTTCCCCATATATCCAAGACCTTCGTGTCAGGGGGAATCATTCATCCCAAAAGGAAAGCATCAGAAAAGAAGACGGCAAAAGAAATATTGAAAAACTTGAGCATTAACGCCATATCGGAAGGAAGAACTGGGGGAGAAAACCTATTAGGCATCCGCCTTATGCACTTGGAAGTATTTTGAACAAGCTGATGCAGAGGAGATTCTGTAATTTTTAGAGCCTATCAGAATGATGTTCAAAATACACTTATTGCTCTAAGCCTAGGGCAATAAGAATCCTTTTATGAAATAGACTTATGTTCTAAATCTTTACTTCAATAAAATTATATTTTTGTATATCATTTTGAGCCCATATTCTTTTATTCTTTTCATTCATAATCATACCGTACCAACAACCATTCTTAGTTTCTTTATTCTTTGGATTTTTTTGCTTCATCCTTATAATAGGTCTCCAGATATCAATGATATGAGCAACGTCCCTACTAACTCAGAATTTCCTTTTGAACAAGATTTATGCATGGAAAATTTTTAAGATCTTGAAGATAATCAAGATTGTAATCCGTCTCCTGATTTGTTAAGGATGGTAGAACAAGATGAAAAACAAATCTTACCTCATAAGGAGTCAGTGGAAATTGTGAGCCTCGGAGATGAAAGAGAGGTAAAGATAGGGGCCGACATTGCTGCAGAGACGAAGTAAGAACTCATTGAATTACTCGAGAATTTAAAGACGTATTTGTTTGGTCGTACCAAGACATGCCCGGGTTAAATACCGATATCGTGGTACATTGACTTCCCATAAAAGAAGAATGTAAACCAGTTCAACAGAAGCTCTGAAGGATAAGGCCTGATGTTTTGTTAAAAATAAAAGAAGAAGTCAAGAAGTAATTCGATGTCGGGTTCTTACAAGTGGTTAAATACTCGGAATGGGTAGCCAATATTGTCCCCGTTCCTAAGAAAGACGGAAAAGTATGAATGTGCGTGGACTACAGAGATCTAAACAAGGCCAGCCCAAAGGACAACTTCCCATTACCTCACATTGACACATTGGTGGATAACACGGCTGGTTTCTCGTTGTTCTCCTTCATGGATGGTTTCTCTGGATACAATTAGGTAAAGATGCACCCTGAAGACATGGAAAAGACCATATTCATGACCTTGTGGGGAACCTTTTGCTATAAAGTAATGCCATTTGGGTTAAAAAATGCAAAAGCTACGTACCAAAGAGCCATGGTAACCCTGTTTCATGACATGATGCACCAAGAAATCGAGGTTTATGTAAACGATATGATTGCGAAATCTTGATCAGAAAAAGAACATATACAAGTTTTGAGGAAATTATTTTTGAGGTTGAGAAAATTTCAGTTGAAACTCAATCTAGTAAAGTGCACTTTTGGGGCTAGATCAGGAAAATTGCTAGGCTTTTATGGTTAGTGAGAAGGGAATCAAGATAGACCCAGACAAAGTCAAGGCTATACAAAAATTACCTTCGCCGTGCACTCAAAAAGAAGTTCGAGGCTTCCTGGGAAGACTAAATTACATTGCCCGGTTCATTTCACAGCTAACTGAAAAATGTGACCCCATATTCCGTCTCCTTAAGAAACACAATCTAGGAGTTTGGGATGAGGAATGCCAAAAGACTTTCGATAAAGTCAAACATTACCTATCCAATGCTTCAATACTAGTACCACCTAACCCGGATAGACCGCTGATACTATACTTGGCAATATTCGAGAATTCTATGGGATGCGTGCTGGGTCAATATGACGAATCAGGAAGAAAAAAAAGGGCAATATACTATCTCAGTAAGAAGTTTACTGAATGCGAGACGAGGTATTCGCCGATTGAGAAATTATGCTGCGCTCTGATTTGGTCAACCCAAAGACTGAGACAATACATGCTATACCACACGACTTGGCTCATCTCGAAGCTGAACTCTCTGAAGTACATGATGGAGTCAACTGCCTTAAATGGAAGAATGGCCCGATGACAAATTCTACTTTCTAAATTCAATATCCTCTATGTGAACCAGAAGGCAGTTAAAGGAAGCGCAATAGCCGACTTTCTGGCTAGCAGAGCTCTAAAGGATTATGAGCTTTTGGACTTTGATTTCCCAAATGAAGATTTGATGTATGTTGCAACCACTAAAGAAAATTCACAAGAAAGTCATTCTTGGAAGCTAAACTTTAACGGTGCCTCAAACGCTGTGGGTAATGGAATCGAAGCAGTCTTGTTATCCTCGAATGGAGATCGTTATCCCTTCACTAGCAAATTAGATTTCAATTGCACAAACAATATGGCAGAATACAAAGCTTGCATCATGGGTATCCGTGCAGCCATAGAACATAAGATCAAAGTACTAGAGGTTTATGGGGATTCCACTCTGGTGATTTATCAACTTAAGGGAGAATGGGAGACAAGAGATCCAAAGTTAATCAAGTATCAAAAATTGGTTCTTGAGTTAATTGAGGATTTCAACGACATTACCTTCTACTATCTCCCACGAGATGAAAATCAGATGGCTGATACATTAGCTACTTTAGCTTCGATGGTCAGAGTGAACAAGCAGGAGGACATGCAGCTTATCCAGATGAGAATTTACCAAACGCCAGTTCATTGTTGCAACATTGAAGCAGAAGAAGAGGAAAAAGATGATAATCCTTGGTACAACAATATATTGCGATACGTGAAAGATCGTGAATATCCTGACCAAGCAACTGAGAATGATAAAAGGACATTGAGAAGGTTGGCCAATGACTATGTCTTAGATGTGGAGATCCTGTATAAAAGAAGAAAGGATCAGGTGCTATTAAGATACGTAGACGCTGTTGAGGCTAGGCAAATCCTCGAAGAAGTTCATGAGGGTGTCTACGGAACACATGTAAATGGTTTTTCAATGGCAGCAGATTATGAGATTCAGATATTATTGGTCCACCATGGAGGAAGATTGCATCAACTACGCCAAGAAGTGCCACAAATGTCAAATTTACGGAGATAAAATCCATATACCTCCTTCACCTCTTCATGTTATGACTTCTCCTTGGCCTTTCTCTATGTAGGGCATGGATGTCATCGGGCCAATCTCGTCTAAGGCTTCTAATGGGCATCGATTCATCTTTGTGGTCATTGATTACTTCACCAAGTAGGTAGAAGCTACTTCATATGCCAATGTCACGAAATTGGCACTCAGTAGCTTCTTAAAGAAGGAGATCATATGTCGTTATGGAATGACGAAAATGATCATATCTGACAATGCATTGAACTTGAACAATAGCACCATAGCAGAGGTCTGCAGTCAATTTAAGATCAAGCATCATAACTCATCACCATATCGCCCAAAAATGAACGGTGCAGTGGAGGCGGCCAATAAGAATATCAAGAGGATCGTGGGGAAAATGACTGAGACTTATAAAGACTGGCATGAGAAGCTACCATTCGCCCTCTATGCCTATCGAACTTCCGTCGAACCTCAACTAGGGCAACACCCTTCTCTTTGGTTTATGGAATGGAGGCAGTTTTACCCATTGAAGTGGAAATTCCTTCTCTTCGAGTTTTGGTGGAAGCAAAGTTGGATGAAGCGGAATGGATTCAACCCCTATATGATCAGCTAAATTTGGTTGAAGAAAAAAGGTTGAAAGCTATCCGTTATGGACAAATGTACCAAAAGTGAATGATGCGAGCTTACAACAAAAGGTTCGTCCTAGAGAATTCCATGAAGGGGACCTAGTGTTGAAAAAGATTTTGCCCATTCATAAAAATTTTAGGGGGAAATGGATACCAAATTGGGAAGGACCATATGTGGTGAAAAGGTCCTTTTCTGGAGGAGCGTTGATCTTGACAGAGATTGATGGTAAAAGCCAACCCAATCCGGTGAATTCAGACTCAGTCAAGAAATATTTCACCTAAAAAAAAAAAAGAAAAAGGAGAGGCCAAGGTGAAAACTCATAAAGAGCGCCTTGAGACCAAAAGGGTTTTAAATTGAAAACCCACAAAAAGGGCAATTCAAATCTTGACCAAAATGGGGCATACGATAGTTTTTCTATTCCTAAACAAACGAAAAGAGGTGCAACATCTTGAAATATCAACAAAGGGCTTGAGATCTCCAAAGCACACATCGAGTCCAAAAGGGACTTTGGGAAGTTAGTACAGAGAAGTTCACGCTATGATATCCGGGGCACCTACTTTCATATTATTCACTTTGTATTTGAGCGAATTTTCTATGTGGACAAATCTATTCATTTCGAGCCTTGCTCCTAATAAACTTCGATCTTATCCACTTCTACAATCTCTTTTTCAAGCATTTTATATTGAAATAACGATTAATGGACTAACATTCAACCAAAGAAAGTTTTGCATATTACTCTAAAAGGGTCTAAAAAGAACAAGGGTCTAAGAACAGGACCGCCATTCAAGAACTAACCAACATAGGGGTTGGAAACATTTGAGAACAGATAATTGGAATGATGACTATTTCTTTGGATTTTCGGTTAAAGATACAGCTGAACAGGAAGGCATGGTAACGCATCAATAGTAGAACTTGGAAAGATATCGGGCAATGATAACCCAAACATTAAAAAGGGGTCATTCTCATGCATTCATGTAAATATCATTCATACACATCCAGTTAGGAGTATTTGATTCATTCTAATCATGACATCCTAATCATGGGGCATAAACATACAAAATCGACCTTATGCACCATATCTCCCCAAAGAACAGTGCAGCAAGGTCGATCAAAACCACAAACCTTATCTCCCTGAAGTTGCAGTGGGGCAAGTTGAAGCTACAAGTCTTATCTCCCTGACGTTGCAGTGAGAAGACTAAAGATGGTAGATCTTATTTCCCTGAAGTTGCAGTGGAATAGATTGAAGCATAAGTTATAGATCTTATCTCTCTAAAGTTGCAGCAGAGCAGATCAAAATAAACCTTATCTCCCTGAAGTTACAGTGGAGCAGGTTGAAGCTACAAGTCTTATCTCCCTGAAGTTGCAGTGGAGCAGACTGAAGATAGCGAATCTTATTTCCCTGAAGTTGCAGTGGAACGTATTGAAGCTAAATTACAGATCTTATCTCTCTGAAGTTGCAGTAGAGCAGATCGTGGCCAACCTTATCTCCCTAAAGTTGCAGTGGGGCAAGTTAAAGCCACAAGTCTTATCTCCCTGAAGTTGCAGTGAGCAGACTGAAGATAGCGAATCTCATTTCCCTAAAGTTGCAGTGGAATAGATTGAAGCTATAAGTTACAGATCTTATCTCTCTGAAGTTGCAGTAGAGCAGATCAAAATGAACCTTATCTCCTTGAAGTTGCAGTGGGGCAGGTTGAAGTTATAAGTCTTATCTCCTTAAAGTTGCAGTGGAGCAGACTGAAGATGGCGAATCTCGCTTACCTGAAGTTCCAGGGGAGCAGATCGAAGCTACTAATCTCTTGTCCCTAAAACTACATTTGAGCAGATTGAATTCAACAATTTCCACTTCTGAAGTTGTAGCGGGTCAGAGTGAGGCTACTTAAAGAGAAAAAACGTCGAGACCTGACAAAGTCGGGCAAAATTGGTCCTGTTAAAGTCTTTGCTCGATTCTAGTCACACGACAATGAGCAAAGAGGGCAACGTACATGCCCAATTTAGCCCGGGCCCGCTACAAAAAAAAAAAAAAGAAAAATAAAAGGCCCCATTACAATTTCAAAAATTTTACCTTAATTCCCCAAGCCCAACAAGCCTAAGAGCTAAACCGACTCAGAAACCCTAGGGTTTCTGAGTCCTAGGTGTCGTACCCCCTCACATGTGCTACCTTCAGCGTGCACATCGCCCAAAGACCGCCATTACCTTTGAAATGGCGCCCGCCTGATTGACCTCGCCTCAAGACATGCAAAGCAACAAAACAAGACAAAAGGGCAAGAAAGAAGAAATCGAGAAGAAAACCCACAAAGCAAACAAGATAGCAAGTCATTCGTAAATAGGCTATAAAAGCCTTGAATCGATGTTGTTTTGTTTTTTACAGAGAAAATATACAAGAAAATCCCAAAATACAAACAAGAACTGAGATCAGTTTCAAACTTTAAAGGTGTTTTTCTTTTGTTATTTCGGAATAAAAATAAACGGTAAAAAAGAAAAGGACTTACCTTGTTTGGCTTTCTGGTCATCGCCAAAAGTCTTCGATGGCTCCTGGATACCTTGAAACCCACTAGGTTTCTGATGAGGGTCCGTCACGGGAAGAGCAAGGCTGGAAACATTTTATTTACTTTCTCTATTTTATTTTTTTCCTTTTTTGCTTGTTTTAGGGTTTCAGAAAACAAAAAAAACAAATCGATTTTAAAAGGGTAAAAACGTTTTTCGGAGCTCATAGATGCCGTACACGGTGGACGCCACGGCAAAGCCACGGTGGAAGACCACCGAACCCTGGCCGGCCCTAGGTTCCCATTTCAGAGAAAATTTAAGACCCTTTTTTTTTTTTTTTGAAAACAAACGCAGAAATGATGCATTTTTTTTTAGAAAAAGTTGCTTTTATAAAATAGTCAAAATGGCACCATTTTGGGCCTTCAATTTGCATGTCGAAACGACGTCGTATGGCCTTGACCCGCGCCAGACCCGACCCGCTCCTAGGGGATCCGCGCTTTTTTTTTTTAATAAAAGGGGTATTTGTGCAAGAAGCCCTTCCGCTTTTGCGATATATTTAGATCAAGTCCCTATTTTGTTTTTTTTTCTTTAAAATTTTCCCTTTTAATTTTGTCTTATTTTTTATCTAATCCTTTACCTAGCTAACTGAAACGCAGTGTATTAGGGCCAGGGCTATTTTCCCTATAAGTCCCCCATAGTTTCAGACCGTGACAATTTGGCCCTTATTCCTTTTTATTATTTATGATTCGTGCCTTTTAATTTTAGTTTGATGATGATTAAGTCCATTTTGTTTTTTACCTTTATTTTTTATTTTATTTATCTTTATTTATTTATTCATCTGTTTATTTATTAAATTGTTTGGTTTCTTGTTATTTTTTTTTTACTTTTTTCGTTGTGTTCATTTATTTATTTTGCCCGCTAAATTGTTTACTTATTCATTTGTTTTTCTTTATCTTATGTTTTATTTTTTGTACCTAGTTTAATTACGCTGTTATTATTATGATTATTATTTATCTGTTTTATTTTTACCTTTATTTCGTTTTAGTTCACTTTATTTTTATTTTCATTATTATTCATTCGTTTGTTATTATTATTTATTATTGTATTATTATTAGTACTTGATATTTCTATTGTTATTAGTTCTTTATTATTATTATCATTATTACTATTATAACCCAATACACTTTGAGATTTATCTTTCTAATTGCTTATTTAAAAATTTCCTCAAAATAAGGCAATATTTCGTTTTTTTGGGAAATTCGAGGAATCGTGCCCAATCGTGCTGGGTTTCGGTTTCTAATTTGGCCAAACAGTGGAATATCCTTTTAAAATTGCAATGCATGAATTTTGGAAATCATGAAATGATCTTAGTATCGAGGGTTGAAACATCGTGTCCAATCATGCTGGATGTGATATTTCATCTTTTCGGAACAAGAAAATTTTGATATCCGGTTCGAACTATCCAAACATTTCTTAAAAAATTCATATTTTAAATCCTTTTCAAATTTTCGAAATTAAGACATTAATTAATCAATTTGGTACCAATTTTGGGCGTGACGAGGGCGCTAACCCTTCCTCACATGTAATCGACTCCGAATCCGATTTCTCAAAACTTCATAGACCAAAAACACTGTTTTAGTAAACCAAAACGTCTTATTAAAACAAAGGTGATCCGATCACACCAAATAAAGATCGGTGGCGACTCCCATTTTTATTTTTGTTTTCAAAACCAAGTCGATTCCCGTTTTTCAAAAAAATGGTTACGACATCGGGTATGATACTTTTATTCTTTTGAAACGAGTTAATCTTGAGATTCAATTCCGATTTAATGAATTTTTTTAATTTTTTTACCCTAAATATTTTCAAGTTTTCGACATTAGGACAACATTAATCAATTTGGTACCAACTTTGGACGTTGCAAGGGTGCTAACCCTTCCTTGCACGTAATCAACTCCCGAACCCGTTTTCTCGAATTTCACAGATCAAAATATTTTTATAGGTGACCTGATCACACCTAAACAAAAAAAGATCGGTGGTGACTCCACATCTGTTTTTTAAAGTCGATCCCCATTTTTCAAACTCCAAAATAAAAATGGTTTCGACAACTAGTAAAACCCTAATTATTATTTTAATTTGTATTATTATTATTGTTAGTAAAATACCCTAATTATTATTTTAGTTAGTATTATTAATATTGTTGGTAAAAAAACCCTAATTAATACAATCGCACTGCTCATGAAAATGAAATTGGGGACCATTTAAGGTCCCAAAAGCTGAGAAACCTGCTCATGAAAATGAATTTGGGGACCATTTAAGGTCCCCAAAGCTGAGAAACAGACAATCGCATGCATGCATGCATATGTTCAATCGCTGCAGGGCTGGCTCGCACACCTCCATCAGTGCCGCCTCGCCAAACCTTCCACCACCACACTGCCTGACACCTCCACCCCTGTCCAGTCAAATCACCTCGTGTTTTTATTTTTTTAAACAGATTCTATTTTTTATTTTTTAAATAGTGTTTTTTTTTTTTAACAGATTATATGTCAGAGTAGGGTGGTGCCGCCTCTGGCAAAGGCGTGACCACCCTACATGTACCATTTTGATACATAATTTTTCATTTGTACTATTTTCGTTATTTTTTTTTTCTTTTGTATTACTTGGGTAAAAAACCCTTCCCTTTGTTAAAGAAGAGGTTTGTTTTTTAAAAGACATTTTCTGTCTATTTATCCTCTCTTTTTTTTTTTTCTTCTTTTTTGTTTCCTTTGCTTCACTCTTTGACAGGAAATGAGTGTTTGAATATGTTTTTGGTTGAAATTGGTTTTTTGTTTGGTTTCCGAGAAAGTAAAGGAAGAGTGTTGAGGATTTTGGTTGATAGGGTTTAATATAGCTAGGCATTTTACTTCAAAGTGGAGATAAGTTCTAAGAAATGTGGAGGATTTTTCATTTTTCAAATTTATATGGTTTAATAGGGAGAACTTTAAATTTCCTTCTGCTTTTTCGGATTATGTTTGAAAATACGGTAATGCTCTAGAATGTGGAGGATGGGAGAGTTTTCAGTGAATGACCCTTACTTTTGGGATATGATTGCAGAAGTAAAAATTGGCATTCAATTAAGCGATTTTGAATTATATATGTAGATATAAATTAGAGTTAATAAAACTTGTTAGAATTATTTACAACTATTGGAAAATGAAGGTTGAAGGTTTTTAGCTGAAATGATTTCTGGTTTAGGATGTGTTATATTTGTTTTAACTAAAAAAACAAAAATAGATAAATTTCGGTTAACCGAAATATTTCAGTTCGGCTAATTTTTTTTGAAAAAAATTGGTTCAATTAATAATTAAAGGATTAATATTAAAAAATTCAATTAATATCGAACCGACCGTTTGAATACCCTTATACCTACCTACCTACCTTTGCGTTTTCTCAACTAAAGAGAAAATAGGAAGTTTTTGTTTTCTTTTTTATTTATGGACCATAAACATAATTCTTACGGATTTGTGATTTCATTTTAACAAGAGTTAGAATATGAATTTTCTTTTTATGGCCCCAATCAGGGGCTGATCTACAAAAAAATTCAAGAAAGATCAAAATTGAATTATAAATCTTTGAAAAATTAAAATATATATGTTAATTTATTTATGATTTCATCATTTTAAACCATTTTTATTTTTAAATAAAAATATAATTTTACTATATATAAATTTAATAATAAAGAAAAATTGCAATTTTGGATAACCAAGACCCACTTACTACCTTTACATTCGGCCCTAACTATAAATTATAAATTATATGGGAATCTAAATTTTATTCTCCAAATTTTAAAGTGGAGAATATTTAAATTACAAGTTATTATAAGAATTTAAAAATTAAAATATGGGAATCTAAAATTTATACTTACAATTTTAAATTGAAACCTATATCTTACTTTTAAACTTACAAAATAGTTTTAATATTGATAATTTTTACTAATAATAATTACAGAATTATAATATCATAAATGACCCATGAATGTATATCAAATTTTCAATATAGCCCATCCAATTTAAAATTATAATTTTGTAATTTTTATTATTAGTAAAAGAATACCAATATTAAAGCTACTTTGTAAGTTTAAAAGTAACATATAGGTTTTAACTGGTAAATTTTATATTCCTATATTTTAAAAGTAATTGTATTCCAATATTTTAATTTTTTAAATTCTTATTATAATTTTTAGGACTTTTTAATTTAGAAAATAAAATTTATAAGTGGAGGGACCATATCAAAATTTTGATAAATTTTAAAGTGGATAGACTATTTTGAAATTTTGATAAGTTTTAGGGACTATCATGATATTTCTCCATTTTATATTTGAGCATTTCAATTTCCCAAAGTGGAAGACGATTTCTGCAAGATCCGACTTTCAATGGGTAGAAAGTGTAATTAATTACATGTTTTTGTAATTATAAAAAATCTAATTCCTCCGACATGTTTGATTGATAATTATATTACTAATTTGTTAGGATTAAATTATATTAAAATTTTATATATAAAATTACACAGAATTAAAGTTTATGATACATGTTTCAATTCATGTATAAAATTATACATTAAACCAAAGTTTATGTATAATTTTAAAATTTATCTCATTAAATTAATATTTATGTTAAGCTTTAGCCTTAGAGGGAAATTTATTTCAAAGCCCCTTATCTTTTGTTTTTTTTTTTCTCATTATTGTTCTTCAACTAGCTTCTCGTTTTCCCTCTAAATCTTTCATATCTTTGGTCTTTTCTAATTAAGAAATTTTGGGTTTCCTCTGGTTTTTTCATTTGTTCTTAAAGATTGAATCTTTTTTCCTTCTCTGGATCTCGTATCGAGTCCATGAAGAACTCAGTTGCTACTTAACCCTTTCCCAAGCTTATTACCGTTTTAGCCTCATTGTTGCCACTCTTTCACCTTGTATTTGGTGTTGACTATGTCCCAACTGAGAAGATTCTCTTAAATTGCGGTGAAAATACGAGTTATCTTATAACAATAATAAAACATGGACTTAGGATATCGGGCCCAAGTTACTCACCGGAACTGAAAAATTCGTCATCTCCCTAGCTGCCACACAAGATCCGGCTGTACTCGTAATTTCTTACATGATTGCCCGTGTTTTTAGCTCCAACTTCACCTACAGTTTACCGATAGTATCCAACCAGGAGTTTGTCAGGTTGCATTTCTACACTAATTCGTACAACTTCAAAACGCAATTGTACACCCCTCTGATGAAATGTGGTTCTTATGACAAACAGAGGAGCAATAAAGATAGGGAGCAAGGGATGGGCGGTGACAAGGATTAGAGGTTCTTATGGTGGGTGTTGGATGGTGACAAAAATCGGCGGTACTTATACTGCAGAAAACCGGAAAAAAAAAAGTGCTTTAACTAATTATAGAGAAATCTCTAATTTTAGTCAGAAAAAAAAAAAAAAAAAAAAAAAAAGGTCATGGCTGCAATCTGGTAGTGGACTAATGGGATTTTTAATGACAGTAACCAATTCGACCAATTATCTTAATTAAAGTAACTAAAATTGACCAGAAATAATTTAAAGTGACTAAAATAAAAATAACACTATTTTAGAGTGACTTGCAATGAAATTTACCCTATTGTTTAAGGACCCTCAAAATTTTAGTACATTGATGATGTCTTGTGAGCCTAATAAAGTGATATGCCCAAGTGAAAATTTGAGCTTGGCCCAATTCCTTATTATTATCAATTTATTAATATTTTACAAGTAAAAATATATTTTAATAACAAGTACAATACAATTACAAATGTGTATTCAAATAGTTATAAAATCGAATCAAAATAATAAAAATAAATGAAAATTAGAATATAATTAAACAAAACTCACACATATCAATTGCAAACGATGAACCCTTTTGACAGCGATATCAAAATTTTATTATTTTTTAATTTTTTGAGTTTTAAATTAAATTTAAGAGTAAATAGTAGAGATGTTCGAGAGTTGAGTCTAAACCTCCTTAGGCTAAATGTGGGGTTATATTTTTCCACTTGTATCAGCCCGAACAACCATTTTATTGTTATATATATATATATATATATATATATATATATTGTGTTTCAACTAACAAAATAGATCATTTAGACAAACCTAATCTAGGTGGATCACGCTTGAGCTTGAATCAAATTTTTTTTCCTTTTGGAACTGGAACTCGACTTAATTTGATCCAGTCCTTGAACATTCCTAGTAAACACTTAGTCCTTAAATTCAACAAAATTTCCCAAATTGGTCCTTGAATTTTTTTTATCCATTTTAGTCACTAAACTTGATAAATTTTCTCAATACTAATCTATATGATATCTTGACACTCTAATATTATGTCATGCCATCAGTTAAAAAATTCAAATGATGATATTATACAAATTTAAAATATCATATCATGAGAAAATTAAGGAAAATTGTGAAATTGAAGCACTAATAGGGACAAAAATGAAATTAGACCAAGTTAGGAAGAATCACCCAATTGAAGTAGTGGAGGACAACGAAGTGATGTCATAAGGACGTGGACAACTAGATCAATAGAACAAAGCGTCGTCGTATAACATCATTGTAAAACTTGTGTGGAAGAGATTGGTTGGTGTTAAAGAAAATCATGGCAGCAACGACAATCTCTGCCGTCCAGTTTAAGGCCAATTATTTCTTCCTAGGTTTCATCTCACCCTTAAGAATAGTTCCATTTTCATTTGTCCATGTTTTTATTTTATTTTGTCGAATTAAATAAACATATAAGAAAAAGATTTTCAGATCTGTTTATTAAATAAAATAAATACAAATAAAACTTATTCAAGTGTTAAGATCATATTATAAGTTATGGTCATATATACTGTATTTGAGATAATGTCTAGAACTACATATAACTCTTTTTTCATAAATAGGAGAATCATAAATTACCTTACTCCTCCCCAACCCATAGGAATATAATACGCTTGTAACACTCAAACTACGCCCTCCTACATTAAAAATAATAATATATATATATATATCAATCGAATTAAGACTCAATCCATATTTACATGAATTTAGCTAGTAAAACTCGTAATTATAAGATTTATTAGAGAAATAACATATAATATATTTGGATGAGATATATAGTAACCTTTCCTGTTTTAAGATTAAATAATATATATTATATACCAAACCAAAGAAAGATATACTTTATAAAGGAAAATTCAAAATATTTGGGAGGGTGAACTTGTGAAAAGGACAGGGAAGCAAACTTTTTCCAAATAGGGTTAATAGACTATTTAGTATTTGAATATATTTTTAATGTTCAAATTGATACCTAAGTTTCTCAATTTAGTATTTGAATTTGGTTTCAATATTCAATTAGGTACTTAGACCAAACAACATCATATGATTTGATGAATATTTGACATGTATGCTCTAATAAATAACATCATAGGTATTTGATTGAGATTAAAAAAATCTCGAATACTAAATTTAACATTAAAGTTAAACTCAGGTATTTAACTGGGAAACAAAACTCAAGTATTAAACAAAAAAAAAATTTCAAGGCACTAAAGCGAATATTGAAGCCAGGCCTAAGTATCAAATTGGGACAAAAATAAATTTAGGTACCAAATTGAATATTTATGTCAAAATCAAGTATCAAATGGTATATTAATCCTTTCAAATATCAGAACTCCACGTAGGATATAATATAATTATAGTATTACATCTTATTTTATACTATACCTAGAAAAAAACCGTTACAGTTACTTAAAACTGAAAAAGGTTAAAAGAATATAATATTTTAACTAATTAATATTTATTTATTATTATAATAATATTATTAATTTTAACGTGAAAGCTTAATTCTCGGCAATGTCTGCTCTCGCAGGCTCGAGATTGTCACCAGTTGTAGCCGTAAGCTTCGCTCTGTTCTCCACCATTTCCAATTTATCATCTTTTATCATTTATTTTCCTTTTATTTTTCTACTTTTTTTTCTGCTTTAGGCTCTTTTTTTTTGTTTATTTTCTTTTTGTAATGTTTGCCTCTCTCGATCCAATCTAAAAAAATTGTCAGCTCAAGGACTCAAAACATGGATTTTATGAAGCACATGAATTTTCTGGTACTGTTATTTTAATTTTGTTGTAATTTCGTTTAATATTTTTGAACTTTTGATGGGTATGCCACTGAATTTCGGTTGAAACTTTGCTGATTATGTATTTTTTTTATATATATTTGCTGTTTTTTTTTTAGGTTTCGGTATACGTAATCCTGAGCGACGATCATGAAACATAAGATTTTAGTGTTTTGTTTTTTGTTTTTAGATTGGTTTTGCATATTTCTTCGTTTGGATCTAAGGTGATCTGATTGATTCTGGAATCTGTAGACGAGAGAGGCATTTGCATACTTAGAAATTTAGCTAAAATTTGGCCATGGATCGAGAGATGCTAATATATTGTGAATAAATTGTACCTAATTTATGTAAAAGTGGAAGTGATGTTCCTTTTGTTACATGATTGAGGCAAATTGGGATGCAAATAGTAGAGATACGAAGTTACTGATGTGTGAAAGTCTGTTGGTTTTGATTTGATGTTTAAGCTATTAGTACTTGGAGGTAATGCATAGGGGAATACTAGATTTTGACTCTGAGGTTGTGAATGTTAGCTGAAATGAGAATATCTTGATTATGCTTTACTGGTTGATGGGTTGAACTGGAAAAGAGTGGCTTGAGGAGCTAAGCTAAGACATTGTTTATGCAAGTAAAGTGACCCAGGAACTTGTTTGAGGAACATGATCAGGGAGACGCCTAACACATCTGATCAATTGATTGAGCAAGAATATACATCTGCTGTTCCCTGTGTAACAAAGAATGTAAATAATTATAATATCTCTGTACAGACAGGTGAGGAATTCTCCATGGAGTTTCTCAAGGAATGTGTTGGCACAAGAGGAATTCCTGCTATACCAGATGCAGCTCAGATACATGAGAAGAGAGTTGGGATAAACCAAAATCAGAACCAAGAGCTGATGTATCAGGATCTAGCCCAAATTCTTGGGTTGAAAAGAATGGATTCTGAGTGTGTTTCTGATCTTTCTGATTTTTGTTCTGCGCAAGGGTCTTTTAGAGAGAGTGAAAATGGGTCTTGTGTTGAAAAATTAAGTAAATACCAGAAGGAAGATGATGATATTGGACAAGTGGCAAGGAAGGCTTTCGGTGAATTGAATTGTGATAGGAGCCATCTGAATGTCTCTGCACCAGCTACTACACCCACTAATGTATGTGACACTCCTAGTTCCAGCAACTTTGGTGGGCAGGGAGCTTCTGATGGAACACAATCTGGGAAAATGAAACTTCTTTGCAGCTTTGGTGGAAAAATATTGCCCAGGCCTAGCGATGGCAAACTCAGATATGTTGGGGGAGAGACACGTATTATTTCCATTCAGAAATGTCTTTCTTGGAAGGAGCTTGTGAGGAAAACATTAGATATTTTCAACCAACCTCATTCAATCAAGTACCAACTTCCAGGTGAGGATATTGATGCCCTTATATCTGTTTCTTCTGATGAAGACCTTCAGAATATGATGGAGGAATTTAATGGGCTTGAAAAGCTTGAGGGTTCTCAAAGGCTGAGGATATTTTTGATTCCTTTTGGGGAGTCTGAAAATGCACCTTCCCTTGAGGTTAGCACCATTCAGCAGAGCAATCCTGATTACCATTACATGGTAGCTGTTAATGGGATGGTAGATCATAGTCCTAAGAAAAATTGTGGTGGGCAGTGTTTACCCAGTGAAGGAAGTCAACTAGGACCTGCTTTGGATCATAACCCTAGTTTTTTAAAAAGGTGTCCAACTTCATTACTCCCTTTGGAGACTATGAGTTGTTTCAATGCCTTGCATCCATCTCAAGTTTTCCTTGATTCCCAGTATACAACGAGATCCCTAATTACATCTCCACCTATTTCTCCTCTAGCTTTCCAGCGTGGAGATTCAAACACTGTTTGTGCACAAGCAATTGGTGATAACTCCGGGATGGAAAGCAACAGCTCCTTCATTACAGGACACTTAAGTTCTGAGAACTGTGGAATAGAAAATCCTAAATACAAGCAAGTTCAACAGGTTCCACCAGCGTTGATGAATTATAGTCTCCCTTACATAAAGGTTGATGCCAGCCAAACATGCCAACCATATGAAGGGCAGATATCAAACCCTGATCCCAGCACAAATTCTGCGTCCCTTTCAGTTTTAATTAAAAATAATAGGGATTATAATGGTGTCTCACATGAGAGGCCTATCTCACAAGCCGCCAATCCATTGAACCTGTTGTCAGCATCTGTTGATTCCATGGACTCTCACCCAGGCATGCCACATGCATTTTCAGATTCAAAGCTGCAGGAACTTGGAGGAAGGTCTGGTTACTATTCACAAGAAGGAACTAGCCCATCTTCCCCTTTAAATTTTGCAACAACTCGATCAGCTTCAAATGTAGTGCAGGAAACGTTGATGCAACAACAAGATAGTATTGGTCTAATGAAGTCCTGGGCAGAAAATGATTTGTCAGATAGTGAAGCTACATCAGACTCAATACCGGATATGTTGATTTTTTCTCCAGATCCTGACGCTTCATCCAGGAATAAACCTATTCATAAGGGTGCTGATGATAGTAATGACAAGTGCCAAACAGATAAAATTGATTTGAGTAAATCCATTTTCCTGACACTTAACAACTATGATACTACAATCTTGGATGCCAGTAACAGCTCTGATAAAATTGATCCAGTTTTGCATCAAGATGAAAAGTTTTATGAGTGGAGAACCCCTGACAGCAATATGGTATGCAACGACAAATTATCTAATGCAGACTGCAGCCGAATTTCTGGTGTTGCTATTGATAGTTGGAAAAAAGATTCACAAGTCTCTCGGAAGATGGTCACTTCATCCTTGGATATTAAGGATAACATAAAGCATCCACAGACCTTGGACAAAACCACGAATGATATAATTGAATGTTGTGATTTCAGTGGGAAAGTAATTGATGGACAAGGGAGCATTACTTCAGGCACCAGCAACCCTGAAGTCACATGCTTATTTCCAAAGACCATGGAAGACATAAAAGATGAGAGTTCGGCGGGTGTTCTTATCTCTGATTCATTGAATGGCCCATTGTTGGTTAAACCGCAACAATTGCAGTGTATTTCAAGTCAGAAGGATATATCTAAAGAAGATATGCTGATCAGCTCAATCAATTTGTACCTATCTGCAGTTAATATTGATTCTTATCTGTGCTCAAACTTGGACAAGGATGACCTTCAGTCTATGTTACAGAATCCAGCAAAGGATGCAGCTCCTAGGAGAGACTTTTCTCTCATTGATGATGACCTTAATTATCCCATTCAAAATGCTGGGAAGATGGCCCCCATAGGATCTGTGCATGGGAATTCAATTGTAGAAGAGTTTACATTTGCTCAGACAGAAACCGCAAACGTGAACCAACATCAAATCCAGCAAGATCCAGTAGTTATTTTGGAAGATGAGATCACAAGTGTGCCTTCTAGGATTGAAGTTTCATCTGCAATGGTCCTACCTGTGGATGTGACTGGCAGTGATATTGTATCTCCTATTGCTAAAGATTTGGTGGATGTCATTCCAGAATCTGAGTTTGAGGTAAGACGAGTTAAATTTCATGTACAACTAACCTGTTTAGATGCTAGTAAACTTAGGTATCTTCATGGCTTTGTCCATAGGATGCTGCAGCTGATGACCCAGACAAGGATGAGACCTTCAGTGATGCTCTGATAGCTGAAATGGAAGCCAACAGCTATGGCTTGCAGGTTCCGTACTGAACTGATTTATACCTGTTTTCAATAAAAATTTCTTGTATAACAGGTGACAAGTTCATGCAGTGTAGTTTAGTGAAAATTTTACAGTGAAAATTCAGCTGCAAATATAAAGTTTCCCCATTGGCGAGTTAGGAAAGCATTCTTTTTTTTTTTTTTTTTTTTTTGAATGTGGTTCCATTTAGTTAGCCTATATTGAAATTCTAATTATGTGTTTGATTACGGTATCCTCATGATTTCACAAATGAACAACAAGCAAATTAACTTATGCATCAGTTTGTAATTTGATCTTGTTTACAGAGTTTCTCCCCTTCTTTCTGTCTTTTCTCCATCTCCTTCCCTTGCCATGACTTTTACTTCATGTATATTGGTAATTGTCTTTAAAATCAACTCCCATAGCTTTCCTCTTTTTCTTTTTTAATTGAAAATCAACAATATTGCTATTAATCTACTTTTAGTATGGCAACAAGGTTAGTGGTTTAGTTAGAAGATTTGATTCTACAACTACCAGTCTTGTTTTCTCTTGTAAGTTGTAACCAAAAAAATTTGAAAAAATTATCTATACTCTATTATCCCCTCCTTTAACTTTACTCCTTGCTTGCAAAATTAGCTTCTGAAGGAGATTGAAACTTTTCTGATTCTGGTGGACAGATTATAAAAGATGCTGATCTCGAAGAACTAAGGGAGCTAGGATCTGGAACGTATGGAACTGTTTATCATGGAAAATGGAGGGGAACAGATGTTGCTATAAAGAGAATAAAGAAAAGTTGCTTTTCTGGGAGATCATCAGAACAAGATCGACTGGTGGGTTTCCAGAGATATTTCCTTTCTTTTCTCCCGTTCTCTTTCCAGTTTGCAATCCTAAGTAGGAGAGTTGATATTGAATCTCATAAGATGCTTCATAATGATTTAGGGTACATATTTGATCTATTTATGAACATTTTCTTGATTAATGTCTAAGCAATTTTATCTTTGTAAATATTCATGACAGGCGTTCTCATTTGTACTAGTTATTCTGTTGTACAAACTTTGGGTGTTGAAAATTCTAGAGAGGGAAAAATGGAATATTTTTGCTGGTTAGATGGATTGGATAGTGCAATTGTATTCTGGGATTCAGCCAAAAAACACAATAAAGAGGCTGTAAAATATTAGCACTATTATTATGTCATGGAAGTCAAATTCATGGGGGTAACTTTGCTCCTTTTCTTGAATTCTGTTAAAGTGAAATATATCCACTATTGTTATTCTGCAATTTGAGATTCATAATCTGCTTTTGTTATTTTCATAAAGCTTGTCAGTTCTCGAGTTAAAGTTGTTTGTAGCAAGCTATGACATTTATTACAAGAAAGATTAGCTGTGATATTTATTCTGTTCTTCTGCAAATCACCTGTTTTAGGAAGATTAGCCAGTGTTTTGTCATCATTGCTTCAAATTTTAAATAGAGGGTGTTGGGAAGAAAGTAGAAAATGGCCTTCTGTTATCCTTCAGGTTAGATTTAGTGTTGACTGAGCAAGACTGGGATAACTAACTAAAACGTGAAAGGCAGAAACAGCTAAAAATATACAGGGAGTGAGAGTGATTGAGTCCTCTGCATTTTGAGCTGGGTCGTTTTTCCCTCCCTTGCTTCTATTTTTTTTCTATAGTAACAGCATGAATAAAGGGGAATTGGTAGTAAGATCCTTTAAACACTTTTGTAGTCTTATTCTTCATTGCAGTTTGAGTTATTTTGCATGCCTGAAGCTGATGAATGTTTGGCTGTACCAGATGAAAGACTTCTGGAGAGAAGCACAGATCCTCTCAAATCTGCATCATCCAAATGTAGTTGCATTTTATGGAGTAGTACCAGATGGAATTGGAGGAACATTGGCAACAGTAACTGAATATATGGTAAATGGATCCCTTAGGAATGTCCTAACAAAGAAGGAAAGGTAATATAGGTTCAATCTCCCAATTTTATAGTCCTTCATTCATTGATAATACACTTACTGTTTTTCTTTTTTTTGGAATCCTTATGCAGATCACTTGATCTTCACTCCCAATTCTATAGTCCTTCACTTGTTAATAATGTACTTACTGTTTTTTTTTTTTTTTGGAATTCTTATGCAGATCACTTGATCTTCACAAAAGGCTCATAATTGCCATGGGTGCAGCTTTTGGCATGGAATACTTGCACGCCAAAAACATTGTCCATTTTGATCTGAAATGTGACAATTTGCTTGTCAATCTAAGGGACCCACAACGACCCATATGCAAGGTAATCAATACAAATTCCTCTCTAGTAGACATTTTGATTTCAAGGGTGACATTAAAACCATAAATGGTCAGAAAGAGGAATTCTTAATTCTGGTTAAGTCCAAAATCATTTTTGGTCCACAAGATGAATGCTGATCATATGTATACAATAGAATAACCTTAAACCTTCATTGTTTTGTAGGTTGGAGATTTTGGATTATCAAGAATCAAGCGCAATACTCTAGTTTCTGGAGGTGTGCGAGGAACTCTCCCATGGATGGCACCAGAACTGCTAAATGGTAGCAGCACCAAGGTTTCTGAAAAGGTCAGTAGAGTTGTATTCTAATTATTTAATATGTCTTGCCACAGTGAAGGAAAGAATGATGCTCATTAAAGCCAAAATTTATGATATTTAATTTGACAGGTTGATGTTTTCTCATTTGGAATTTCAATGTGGGAAATCTTGACCGGAGAGGAGCCATATGCCGATATGCATTGCGGTGCCATTATTGGTGAGATTTTGATTTATCTAATATGTTAATAGCCCTGATTGTGAACAAGAAATATACATGCATGGAAAAGTGATTGACATGATATTAGTTCCACTGTGGAGGGCATATGTTTGCTAAACTGCTGGATCGTCATTTTCTTTGCTATAGTATAAAACAGCAACCCAAACAACTCAAGTAATCAAATTGAAGCGATATCATAAAACTGCATGCACTTAACCATCCTTCCTGTCCAGTTTTTCACTAAACAAAAACCTTGTGCTTTTCACCAAAAATCTGGCTTTATTTTCAATTGGTGAACTATGATTGCAGGGGGATAGTGAAGAACACTCTTCGACCTCCTATTCCAGAACATTGTGATCCCGAGTGGAGAAAGCTGATGGAACAATGCTGGTCTCCTGATCCTGAATCAAGGCCATCATTTACCGAGATAACAAACAGGTTGCGATCCATGTCTATGTTGCTTAAACCCAAGGGACCTCGTAATCAACCGAAACAAACAAGGCCATAATGTCAACGGTATGATTCAACATTATATGCAAGCACCTGTTTTGTTATTTTAGGAATACCTGTAAAGCTTAATGACTCCAACACACCATTTGAGGATGTGCATATGTAGAGTTTGATCATTGATAGCCAATATTTTTTCCCCTTGTTGATAAATATATCTTCATTGTTTATTCTTTTGTTGATAATGAAAGATAGTTATATTTTTTTTTTCTATTGTATCAACTTCACTAAATGAATAATTATCCTCTCAAAGATGTTACCTTTCAAAATCTAAAATTGATATCTGAATTATTATTCTCACCACACATCATCGGGGTCAGAAATATTGAGCTTCCCATAAAAAAAGTATTATGTTTCTAATCAGTTCCAATCCCCAATTTAACATGTTTTTTTAATACAATTTTACAATTTTAACCCTTAAATCAAAAGATAATATATGTTTAGATACAATTAAATTCATATTTTATTGGTTATTTGCAACAACAACAATGCTAATTAAGTTAAACTTGCTAAATCATTATAACACTGTTTTGATATATATATATATATATATAAAATATTTTTTACTTAAATATACAAAGGAAGCAAAAGAATTAAAAATAAGAATATCGTTAATCAATTAAAAAGAGGTCATGCAACCAAAAAAACACTATACCATACAAAACACAGTGTTTTCGGAATATACTGAATGATGTTATCAAATGTGGGCAGAGGTAGACAGTATTATACTCTAAAATATTGTAATATCCGCTCTTCTTCCGACAAGAAAAAAAGATCCGCATGACAATAAGAATAATACTCTTTGACATTATCTCTAATATCTCTCCTCTAATAATTTCACTTTAGATAATTAATTTCACTTCTTGTTTGCATAACAACAAAACACAACAACTATTTAGATCTTCTGCTTTTCCTTTTGTTATTAGTTGTATGTCATGCAACACTCAGAAACAGTATCGGTTTCCCGACCACGGTGTTTTCCGATAATTACCGTTCCCAGACAGCGGCAGTTCGATATCAAACAAGAATGAAATTGACCCGAAGTTTTAACAAAAAAAAAAAAAAAAAAGAAGAAGAAAAAAGCTAAAAGAAATGGTGCAATCTAGACAGAAAAAGCCATGGATGATGGAAGTTTCTTGCTAGTTTCCACTTTCCAACACTTGAGAAATACTTTTTTTTTTTTTTTTCCATTTGTTATTTTTGCTTTTAAAAACGAACGTGGCCCGACATTCCACCGTATAATCCCATGCAAGGGGGGGTGGAGAATAATAATAAAAGGTGGCAAACATATTCTACATTGTTCCAGTGGATTCCATCGCCACCTTTTACGCCATGGACAGCACAGTGACACGTCGAATCACCTGAGTTTTGAATAATTTATTTATTTTTCCTATTCAAAATGCTATGAGAATGAAAGTTGAGAAAGCTTGAGACACATGCTTAAAAACACTGCAAAGATTATAGCCTCAAAAAAAATGTTGTTTGTTACATCGTGTTTTATTATACTTAGCATAAACAGCTAACTACTGTGGGCTTTGTTGGCATTTTTCTTTTATTTCTTTTTGGTCATTTGAGACAAAACTGGTCATTGTCTTTGCCCCCATTGCCATTAACGTTTTTAAGATACAATTTTTGTATTCAATGTGCTAAAAAATATCTAACAGTGTGTTGTTAGAATCATTGGTATTCTTAAATTCATCAAAACTTTGAAGGGATTTACAAAAGTTGCTCTCATGAGAGTTCACCATTTGTTTGTGTTTCTTTGGTTTATGACTAACCACTTCAATCTAAAAAAGAGTAATTTCTCCAAACAACCTCAAATTATGGACCATATTGTAATGTGGTCCCCTAGCTTTAAAATGTTCTAATATCACTATTATATCAACCAAGTCTTTCTATCATCTTTGCTATTAACTTCGACGTTGAATGTCAACTCATTTTTATGTGAACATATCAAAACGCATTGATCAAATAATAAACACATTTGTGCCTACAATATATACATTTTGGATTTGTCGTGTTAAAAAATGTAGCTGTCGAAATCATTTTATGAAAATATTATTAAAGTTTTTAAAATGGGGATCGATTTTAAAAATAAGGAGTCGCCACCGATCCTTTTGTTTAGGTGTGATCAGATCACCTATAAAAATATTTTGGTCTGCGAAATTTGAGAAAACGGGTTCGAGAGTCGGTTACGTGCAAGGAAGGGTTAGCACCCTTGCAACGCCCAAAGTTGGTACCAAATTGATTAACGTTGTCCTAATGTTGAAAACTTGAAAATATTTAGGGTCAAAAACTGTGGAAAAAAAGTTAATTGAATTGGAATTGAATCTCAAGATTAACTCATTTCAAAGGGATAAAAGTATCATACCCAGCACGTTAGGATATAACACCTTTATACTCTGACACCGAGATCATCTTTAATTTTCAAAACATGTAAGAAAGGTTACTCGGGTATTTAGTTGATCGAAAAATCGACACCCAGCACGTTAGGATGTAATTTTCGTACTTCTAAACACACAAATATTGCCTCGTTTTTCAAATATGCAATCTTTAAATTGACTCAACATTTATTTTTAATGCAATAAAATATTTAAAAAATTTGAATATGTTGAAATTTGAAATACAATATAATAACAAGTGACATGAATAAAAGGACATATTAACACTCGAAAGTAATTCTACAAAATACACATTGGGAAATTAACGTAAAACAAACTTTTGAATACTAGCAAATAGATTTAAAATAAAGAATGTGGAATTAAAACACCTAATGGTGATAATTATCAAAACTTAAATCAATAGTGAACAAAATGACTTTTAAAGAGACATAATATATGAATTTAAATGTATATAAAACATGTATACGTAATAATAAAAATATTAGAAATAAATTCAAATACCATAAAATATGATCTTTTAAAGTGATAAGTCAGATATATTAAATATATATATATATATATATACAAAAGTAATTTTAAAGAAACTAAATACATATAGCTAATGAAAAATAACAAATTAAAACATGGTAGAATAAATTTCAAAATAATTTTATTAAAATAACTTGAATAATAAAAGTACAAGATTTTAAATAAAGATTAAAAAAATACTTAATTGAGAAAGAAATGAAATCACAAGGCTAATTTATGACTAAATAAAACCATTTAAACAAGATCAGGGATCAATATAAATGCGCCTCAAATGATTAGGGACTAAACTAGAAAATAATCCCAGTCACAGAAACGCAACGTATGGAACGGACTAAATCGAAACAGTGCACAAATTAAATAGATTAATAAAAAAATAATGAATTAAATAACAGGTGTAATCCAATAGCACCACAAGCAAAGAGGATTAAACGCGCAAATATCCCCGAAGGTTAAAAACACGCGGGTCTACGCCAAAGTCGGGTCGGGTCGCTGGGTATAGGCCAATACGGTGTCGTTTAAAGGCTATTGCCATGAGCCTAAACGGCACCGTTTTATTAATAGGTTTAAGAAACAAATTAAAGCAGTTCAAAACATTTAAACCCTCTTAAAACAAAACTCTAAAAATCCCTTTTGATTTTCGTTCTCAGCCGCAAAGAAAGAAAAAGGAATTCTGCCACTTCAACGTCACGGAAATCGGTGATCAGTGACCGACTTATGTCCGATCGATCGACCTCTTCCAAACCAGACCAGATCCTAACCACAGCGACCACCTCAACTTCGACTCTGACGAAGAGGGCAGACCGTCGATTCGATCCTCAAAGGTAAGTTCCCCTCCTTTTTTTTTTTTTTTACTTTCGCATATAGAAAGAAAAAGGAAAGGAAAATGTAGAAATCGATTCACAAATAAAAGAGATGAAATTGAAAATGCAACCTTTTTTAATCTGCTTTTCTATTGCTGTATTATCCCTGTAACTCAAAAATCGTGAAGCCCCCTTTACAATTGTTCCTCCGTTTTTTTATAAGCGAAAAGAAAATAAAAATAATCAAAATTACAACTATTTTTTGTTTGTTTTCTCTACTGCTGTTATTTGCTTTGTAGGTATGGAGATTGTTGCGCGGATGTGGCACCCTACGGAGGTTGTGGCGTCGTGCACGCGTGAGGTGTGGGTTGCTGAAGCGAGGCGATGGTAGATGGTGCGCGTGGAGACTGCTGAAGTGTCGCACGTGGAGGCACACGCGAGGGATTCCAAGCGTTAGGCTGGCTCGTTAGAACATTCTAGAGACTCTAGGATTTTCTGAAATGTTTTTTTTTTTGTTATTGGGCCAATTGAGCCATAGTTTAGATTTGGGCCAATTGTATTTTGGGGTCTATTTTGGGTTATGTAATTCGGGCTGTAAAAAAACCTGTAAAAAAGGGACTGTTTGGACTTTTATTATTTTATTTTTTGTTTTAATTGGATATAGTGTGGGCCCGGACAAATTTGAGCTTCTACAGCTGCCCCTCTTTGCTCGTTGTCGTGTAACGGGAATGGGGCAAAGACTATAAGAGGGCCAAATTTGCCTAGTCTCGCCTAATCTTGACTTCTTGGCGCTTCTTTCCTTCTTTGAGTAGCTTTATTCCATCTCACTGCATCTTCAAGGGCATGAAAACTAGCGCTTCGATCCACTTCAATGTAACTTCCTGGAGAAGAGATTTGTAGCTTCAATCTGCTCCATCGAAACTTCATGGTGATAAGGATTCAGAGAGAAGAGATTTGTAACTTCATCTTTTCTGCTGAAACTTCAAAGAAATACTGACTGATCATCATCGTAAACTCAAGGAGGAGGGATTTGTAACCTCCACCTACTCCACTGGAGCTTCGAGGAGCTGGAAATTTAGGGAGAAGAGATTTGTAACCTCCATCTTCTCTGCTGAAACTTCGAAGGAATACTGACTGATCCTCATCATAAACTCAGGGAGGAGGGATTTGTAACCTCCACCTACTCCACTGGAGCTTCGAGGAGTTAGAAATTCAGGGAGAAGTGATTTGTAACCTCCATCTTCTCTGCTGAAACTTCGAAGGAATACTGACTGATCCTCATCATAAACTCAGGGAGGAAGGATTTGTAACCTTCATCTACTCCACTAGAGCTTCGAAAAGCTAGAAATTCAGGGAGAAGAGAGTTGTAACCTCTATATTCTCTGCTGAAACTCTGAAGGAATGCTGACTGATCCTCATCGTAAACTCAGGGAGGAGGGATTTGTAACCTCCACCTACTCCACTGGAGCTTTGAGGAGCTAGAAATTCAGGGAGAAGAGATTTGTAACCTCCATCTTCTCTGCTGAAACTTCAAAAGAATACTGACTGATCCTCATCATAAACTCAGGGAGGAGGGATTTGTAACCTCCACCTACTCCACTGGAGCTTCGAGGAGCTAGAAATTCAGGGAGAAGAGATTTGTAACCTCCATCTTCTCTGCTAAAACTTCGAATGAATACTAACTGATCCTCATCTTAAGCTCAAGGAGGAGGGATTTGTAACCTCCACCTACTCTACTGGAGCTTCGAGGAACTCGAAATTCAGGGAGAAGAGATTTGTAACCTCCATCTTCTCTGTTGAAACTTCGAGGGAATACTGACTGATCCTCATCATAAACTCAAGGAGGAGGGATTTGTAACCTCCACCTACTCCACTAGAGCTTCGAGAAGCAAAAAAAAATTATTTGTCTTCGACTTGTTCCTGCAACCTCAGGATTGCCAGATCTGCTATCTTCGATCCGCTTCACTGAGGAAAGCAAGATATTCGAATCCACCGATGTTGCGACAATATCTTGTAGGGGACCTGTCTTGTAAAATCAGTTTTGTGTTTATGCTTATACAAAATGATTAGGATGCAATGATCAGGATGAGTCTAATGCCCCTAAATAGATGTGTCTTATGGATGACATTTGTATAAATGCAGAATGTCATAAGAATGGTTTTTTTTACAAAGATTAGGATGCAATGATCGGAATGAATCAAATACCCCAAATAGATGTGTCTTATGGATGACATTTGTATGAATGCAGAATGTCATGAGAATGATTTCTTTCAAAGATTAGGATGCAATGATCGGAATGAATCAAATGCCTCTAAATAGATGTGTTTTGCATGAATGCAGAGTTTCATGAGAATGATCCCTTTTTAAAAGTTTAAGGTGTCATCGTTCATTGTTTATTAAGGCTTTATCACTGATGTATTATGCCGCCATCTTGTTCGGCTGGTATTTTCAACAGAAATCTGAGAAAATGATCATATCTTGCCCAATAGATTTGCCCCACTATAACCTTAGGTTCATCTTCTTGTGACTTAGGGGTATAGGATCTGAATCTCTTCCCATCTATCCCGTTGTGACCTCGCAATATAGGATTTGTTTCTTCTTTAATCCATCACATTACTATTCAAAGGTATAAGATCTGTATTATCTTTCACCTATCCCACTGTAACTCGGGGGTATAGGGCCTGTAGCTTGTTCCATCAACTGATCACTCCTCGGGTGACCCAACCAGATGTGTATGCATGATGCTATCGTGAATGTGGAATATCAATTTTCCTTGCAAATGATTCCCCTTTTACACATGGGTTAACATTGCCCATTTTTCGTTAGAATTGTATTACTGACGCAATATCTTGTCATTTTGTTCAACCACCATCTTTGACAAAAATTCAGAGAGAAAATCTCAGTTTAGACTATTCCTTAAACTTGGTGAGTTTTAAACAATAGTCCTATTTCAAGTTCTTGTATTATTCAGAAGCTTCCAAATTAATATGCGAAACTCCTTTTATGAAAATATTATTAGTCCACTAATCGTTATTTCCATGCGAAGTGCTTGAAAAAGAACATTACCATGGACAAGGCAGAGATTAATTAGGAGCATAACTCAGAACAAATAAGCTAAGCAAAGATAGCAATCACAATCAAGAAGGAAATTTATTGTGAACATATTTTGAAAAGGATAATATAATCACAAATAACAAATTTAAAATGGGTAAAATGGAGACTAGGTGCCCCAGATATCGTAGCTTGAGCTTCTCTGTTCAAACTTCTTGAGGACCATTTTAAGCTTGATATGTGTTTAGGAGATCCGGTACTTTGTCGATGCCCCAAGACGTAGCATACTTCTTCATTGTTAATTCAGGCATAGCAAGACTGCTGTATGCCCCACTTTTGATCAAAATTTGAGCCGCTCTTTTCGGGTTTTCAACTCAAATCCCCTTTGGTCTCAAAGCGCCCTTTACAGGTTTTCACCTTGGCCTCTCCTTTTTCTTTCTTTTTTTTTTTTTTTTTTTGAAAATTCATTTTTTCATTTTTGATTTTTTTGATTTTGATTTTTTTATTTTTTTGAATTCTTTTTATTGAATTTGAATTCTCCGGATTGGGTGGGTCCTGGTCAGCTATTTCAGACAATATCCATGCCTTCCTAGAACAGGGCTTTTTTGCTACCTAAGGTCCTTCACGGTTTGGCATTCTCTTTCTTCTAAAGTCCCTTTTGCATGGGAAAGAATCTTCTTCAAAGCCCTATCATAAAATTTTCTAGGACGAATCATTTTTGTTGTGAGCTCGCATCATCTGACCGTGATAGATAGCTTTTAAAATTTTCTGATCATTTTGATATTAAACATGTTCTGTCTCATCCAACTCCAATTCTGATAAGACTCGAAAAAAGAAAACTTGACTTCAATGGGCAAAACCAATGAGAAACGGGCTGCCTCGGTGACCGTCCTGGCCAATGTTTGATAAGCATGAAGGGTAAATAGTATACCAATCTTTACAAGTCTTGGTCTTTTTTTTCTTTTTTTTTATCTTTTATTTTTTATTTTTTTGGCTGCCTTTACTGTGAGGTGGCATCTGATCTTTGAACAGATCGTAGACTTTTGACATTGTGCGGCTAAATGTGATCTTTTCAATATTTTTCAGTGTTCTTTCTTTCTTTTTTTCTTTTTTTTGGTCTAATGACTATCGACTTTGTAATATTGGCATATGAAGCGACCCTCACCCTTTAGTGAATAAATCAACATCCATGAAAATGAATCGATGTTGGCCAGAAGCTTTGGAGGAGATTGGCTTGATAACATCCATGCCCCACATATAGACAAAATGGAGGAGGCACAAGAGTCCTGTCTTTCTCAATTTGGCATTTGATGCAATTTCCTTTCTGGGTAGACCAGTAGCCCAAACCTCATGATTGGCCCGACTATTGTAGAACCATTAACATGGGTTCTTAGAACACCAATCTTAACAGCATACCCACGTTTCAATAGCCTAGCATGGGAAAACATTTTGAATTCCTGAAGATAGCTCAATGATGTCTCGCCTTGTAGTGAATTAGGCTTCGATATTTGCCCATTCTTAGTCTCGCAACGTCCATTGACCTTTTGTAAGGTAGAGTCTATTTTCATCTTGTTCTACCATTCTTAACAAATCAAAAGATAGGCTACGATCTCTATCATCTTCAAAGTCCTTAGATCCTCTAGATTCATATCTCATTCAAAAAGGGAGTCTATAACAACGTTACTCCTGTCGTTGATATCTGGGTACCTAGGTACAAAAGTAACCCAAAGGATATATGGTTCTAAGGATGATTATTTATGTGGTATGATCATGAATAAAGAATGAAAGAATATTCTAAAACACAAGAATGTACAGTACATGATGAAAACTATTTACTTAAAAAGATGCATTTTATTGAAATAAAAATTCTGGACACAAACTCATTTCATAAAAAGATTCTTATTTCTTTTGGGCTTAAAGCAACAAGCATGTTTTGAGTATTACTCTAGGTTAAATCTAAAAAAAATACAAGGACCTCTTTCACAGTTCCATTGTTCAAAACATCTCAAATATGTAAAGGCAGAAGCTTAGAAAAGTCTGCTCCCCGGCTTACTCTTCAGATACGTCATTAATATTCATATCCTTGTTGTCGGGTTTTGTACTAGAGGTCGACCTTGATGTACTCGATCTCATGCCCCATTCATCATGGTACTCATAATAGTTATCCCTTTAGCAGTATGGTTGAGTAACGGATCTTTGGCACCAGAGGGATCATCGAATCTTATAACTCCTATTTTGATGAATCTTTCAACCAGCTTCTTGAAAGCAAGGCAATCTTCTATTGAATACCCTGTAATCCCGGCATGGTACTCACATTGAGCATTCGAATCATACCATTTGGGGTATGGGGATTACAATGGTTTCAGGTAATGAGGAGCTACAGCATGTATATCGAACAAGCGCTGGTATAACTCCCTATACGTCGTTGGAATTGGTGTAAACTGGAGTTGCTTTGCACTGGATTCTTATCTTGATGAGCCCTGATGACTAGTTGTCACAGCCCTCGGTTGACCTACAGTGACTAATTTGGGATGCTTGTTCAAGCTTTTCACTTCATTTTCCTTATTTCTCGGGGCCTTTGAAGTTCACTCTCCCTTTTCCTTTGTTTCGTTAGTATAACCGGTTTGGCTCGATCAACCTCTGGGTTAAAACTTGAACCTATCGAGAATTTGAAAAGGACCGAAGCATCAGTCTGACATTGGGGTCCAATAATGACGGGTACCCCATGTGGATGCTTGTCTGATTGAGTCGGAATACCTATCGGGGAATAAACGATGTCTTCATCATCATCCACACTACTGACCACTGGGCAACCTTTTTTTTCAAGCTCCCCGACTAGTAGTTGGGTTAACTGGCGCATCATATTCATCTGATCTCGCATATCCCGTTGAATTTTGGCCAACTTCTCTTCCATTAGTATTTACCTTTGCTCTAATCTCTCCAACCTTCGTTCCATGTTTTCCGGGTTAACTGAAATAATTTTACCCAATTAGGGACCTTATGCAAATGATGTAATGCAAATGCATGAAATGAATGCAAGAAGAAAGAGAGACGTTGATTTTGAATTCAATTCCATTAGAAGAACTTCTAGAAAATAGATTTCTTTACATAAAACAGATTACGATGCGGCTTTGTCCTCATAGTCCGTGAAAACATCAATCTTCTCCTTCATATCTAGATCCGCAATGAATCTTTAAATCCTCCTAAAAGATATCTCTTTATTTCCACTTGGCTTGATTTGGGTCGTGGTTCACGCTCACTTATCCCTTGCGATATTGATTAGCTTCTTTAAGAAAATTGAGGCATGATGACTCTTGCACAATTCTTGTCAATTTAAATCTTGCGGGCAAGGTTTTGTATTCCTCCACGGACTATCAACTTTCTTCTATCGTGTTTACTCAGACCATGTCCGACAACCGTATTATAATCCACTTTATCAAGAAATTCATTTCCTTATGACAAACTCCTCTATTTAGCAATCGAATTACTAATCAACATCTCCTTTCTATAATGATGCAGTGCAATGCGATGCAGTGCAATGTAATGCAAGCATAAACACAAAACACGGTAGCACAAGAAAAACAACCAAAATAGATTACCTAAATGAGTGACCATTAGGGTTTGGCGGCTCTACTTAAGGTGGGCTCTTAGGTCTCTCTATATGTGGTTTGGTTCTAAAGAGGGGGTACCTGAACCAACAGATTCCTCAATCCTCACCCGTTATAGGCTCATATGGATTGAGTTCGGTTCAGGGGAATACATTTCCCTATGCCCATGCGGAGGTGAAAACCTCACGAAGACATAGGACCGGATGTATTCCAGAAGCAGTCCACTAGCCCGTGCGGAGGTGAAAACCTCACGAAAGCTTAGTTTCTCACTCCCACTTAAAGGTGTAACCAGAACTGTTATGCAATGCAATGCCAATATTATGAGACTCGACATTTTTGCAGTTATAGCACAAACAAATGCTTCAAAAGAAAAATGATTTTTCAAAACAATTTTCCAAATTTTCAAACAAGAGGACAAAAAATTAATCAATTTACGGCCTGACTCTCAACCAGTCCCCAGTGGAGTCACCAAGCTGTCGAAACCATTTTATGAAAATATTATTAAAGTTTTTAAAATGGGATTGACTTTAAAAATAAGGAGTCGCCACCGATCCTTTTGTTTAGGTGTGATCATATCACCTATAAAAATGTTTTGGTATGCAAAATTTGAGAAAACGGGTTCGGGTCGGGTACGTGCAAGGAAGGGTTAGCACCCTTGCAACGCCCAAAGTTGGTACCAAATTGATTAACGTTGTCCTAATGTCGAAAACTTGAAAATATTTAGGGTCAAAAATTGTGGAAAAAAGTTAATTGAATTGGAATTGAATCTCAAGATTAACTCATTTCAAAGGGATAAAAGTATCATACCCAGCACGTTAGGATATAACACCTTTATACTCTGACACCGAGATCATCTTTGATTTTCAAAAATGTAAGAAAGGTTACTCGGGTATTTAGTTGAACGAAAAATCGACACCCAGCACGTTAGGATGTAATTGTCGTACTTCTAAACACACAAATATTGCCTCATTTTTCAAATATGCAATCTTTAAATTGGCTCAACATTTATTTTTAATGTAATAAAATATTTGAATATGTTGGAATTTGAAATACAATACAATAACAAGTGGCATGAATAAAAGGACATATTAACTCTCGAAAGTAATTCTACAAAATATACATTGGAAGTTAACGTAAAACAAACTTTTGAATACTAGCAAATAGATTTTAAATAAAGAATGTGGAATTAAAACACCTAATGGCGATAATTATCAAACCTTAAATCAATAGTGAACAAAATGACTTTTAAAGAGACATAATATATGAATTTAAATGTATATAAAACATGTAAACGTAATAATAAAAATATCAAAATAAATTAAAATACCATAAAATGTGATCTTTTAAAGTGATAAGTCAGTATATATTAAATATTAAAATAGATATATATATATATATACATAAGTAATTTTAAAGAAACTAAATACATATAGCTAATGAAAAATAACAAATTAAAACATGGTAGAATAAATTTCAAAATAATTTTATTAAAATAACTTGAATAATAAAAGTACAAGATTTTAAATAAAGATTAAAAAAATACTTAATTGAGAAAGAAATGAAATCACAAGGCTAATTTATGACTAAATAAAACCATTTAAACAAGATCAGGGATCAATATAAATGCGCCTCAAATGATTAGGGACTAAACCAGAAAATAACCCCAGTCACAGAAACGCAACGTATGGAACGAACTAAATTGAAACAGTGCACAAATTAAAGAAATTAATAAAAAAATAATGAATTAAATAATAGGTCTAATCCAATAGCACCACAAGCAAAGAGGATTAAACGCACAAATATCCCCGAAGGTCAAAAACACGCGGATCTACGCCAAAGTCGGGTCGAGTTGCTGGGTATAGGCCGATACGGTGTTGTTTAAAGGCTATTGCCATGAGCCTAAACGGCACCGTTTTATTAACAGGTTTAAGAAACAAATTAAAGCAGTTCAAAACATTTAAACCCTCTTAAAACAAAACCCTAAAAATCCCTTTTGATTTTCGTTCTCAGCCGCAAAGAAGGAAAAAGGAATTCGGCCACTTCAACGTCACGAAAATCGGCGATCAGTGACCGACATATGTTCGATCGATCGACCTCTTCCAAACCAGACCAGATCCTGACCACAGCGACCACCTCAACTTCGACTCTGACGAAGAGGGCAGACCGTCGATTCGATCCTCAAAGGTAAGTTCCCCTCTTTTTTATTTTCACGTATAGAAAGAAAAGGAAAGGAAAATGTAGAAATTGATTCACAAATAAAAGAGATGAAATTGAAAACGCAACCTTTTTTAATCTGCTTTTTCTATTGCTGTATTATCCCTATCACTCAAAAATCGTGAAGCCCCCTTTATAATTGTTTCTCCATTTTTTATAACCGAAAAGAAAATAAAAATAATGAAATTACAATTGTTTTTCGTTTGTTTTCTCTACTGCTGTTATTTATTTTGCAGGTACAGAGATTGTTGCGCGGATGTGGCACCGTACGGAGGTTGTGGTGTCGTGCGCGCGTGAGGTGTGAGTTGCTGAAGAGAGGCGATGGTAGATGGTGCGCGTGGAGACTGCTGAAGCGTCGCATGTGGAGGCACGCGCGAGGAAGTCCAAGCATTAGCCTGGGGCGATAGAACATTCTGGAGACTCTAGGATTTTCTGAAATGTTTTTTTAGTTATTGGGCCAATCGGGCCACAGTTTAGATTTGGGCCAATTGTATTTTGAGGTCTGTTTTTGGTTATGTAATTCGGGCTGTAAAAAAAAACTGTAAAAAGGGACTGTTTGGACTTTTATTATTTTATTTTTTGTTTTAATTGGATATAGTGTGGGCCAGGGAAAATTTGGGCTTTTACAGTAGCAATCTAATTTTATTGACAATGTTTCTTTTTAACATGATATATCCAACCTATCCACACCATAGGTGCACATATGCTAATAATTTAAACCACATGTTCTAAACATATTTCATGCCATATTTGAATAGATATTTAGCACCTAAATTGATATCTAGATTGATGAAATGAGCTAGGATAGGGGACAGTGGACTAACATCGTATTCAAATTGTTAAACTCGAAAAAAGGTTCAAATCCAACCTGAAAGAAGAAACACACAATTTTAGAAACAAAAAATAATGAAAATAACTAAAAGAAGAAATTCAAGAATAAAAAAAATAAATATTCAAAACATAGACAAATAAAGAAAACATAAATTAAAAGGTGGAAGATGGACCGATGGAAACATAAATTAAAAGGTGGAAGATGGACCGATGGATATGGATAGAAGATAATTGTCCAACTGAACCATTTGAGATATAAACCCCAATAAATTCAATTAATGACTCTAATCGACCTCCAAGAAATAATATTTGACAAATTGAAGGATGAAGAATGGGTTTGCACGACTCCTTGAAGAAAATTGAGAAAAAAATTAATTTTAAAAATTATAAATAAAAAAATTTGCACGAAAGAAATTAACTGCAAGAGTTGAAAATTTTATTAATGAATGAATCAATGCCTTCAATGAAAAATGAAGAGGTCTTTATATAGGGTAGCTAATTATATCCAAATAAAACTCTCAACTATAATGAAACTCTAATTAATTTAAACAAGAAGCGGTTTAGTAGAATTAAACTTTTTGTTAACTAAGAAACATAAAACTTCTAAAAATTTTAAATATTAAAAATATCCTTAAATTCAGAATAAATAAATAAATAATAAAACCTAATAGATACAATATTTTACTCATATATAATCAAAATTAGGCCTTAAACTCGAACCCAATATGATATAAACTTGAATTAAAGCACAAAACTTGTAATTTCCCATAATAATCTTGTCTAAAAATTTTGCACGGACAACCTTTAGTAAAATGGTCATAACTTGATCTCTCGAAATCAAAAACAAGTAATTCAAAGTGCGTTTCAAAGCTAAGAAATAGATCTTCAAACACTATGATAAGACATCTCATTTCAGAAATGCCTGGATCCCATCAAAAAAATTCGTCGTAGGTTGACTAATCTTTCAAACTTAAAAATTGGCAACTTGGTTGAATTGACTTTAACAAATTTCACCTTATCTGGGCATGTATCAAGCTTCTTAATGTAATAATGATACTTTTAGGATTGAATATTAAAATGTTTTGAACATTATAAACCAGTTTCAAATCTAAGCGATAATTTGGAGATGTTTACTAAAATTATCCCAATTAAAAACAAATAATTCGCAAGTATTTATTTATTAAAATACTTGTATTTCTAAATATAATGTGGGTATAAAGATATAATGTTTCAAAAACATGAAAAAATTAAATATACTTGTTGAGGGGATGACGTGTGTTCATACTATTCGTTTGGACCTAAAAAGTAGTTTGTTATGGAGAAGGTGATCAACCCTTATGCTTGGATATTTGTTGTGGCCATTGTCATCACGAAGGACAAGGCCACTCCTCTTGGTCTTCAATAGATTTTTTCATAGGGGACGAGACCTCTCACCTTGGTCTTTAGTAAATTCTTCCAAGGGGAATGTGACCTCTCACATTAGTTAATTTATCAAAAGGGACAAACCTATCACTATAGTCTTCTTTTTCGCATACTATATTGGATTCGTGCTTTCCTTGTTTGTTGTTTGGAGGGATGCCAGCTGCTTTCTTAGTGATGTTTGTTCTTTGTCATGAAAAGGTTGAACAAGATGTCCCAGTTGTGTAAAGATTTTGAATGTGATGTCATTGATGGTGTTGTTACGTGTCTTCTAAGTGATAAGAATTTTTGGGTCACCTCCACTAACATTTTCTTTTGTTAGGTTCCTTGTTGGTATTCTGTTAAATCCCTTATATTGAGGAGGTGGCAATCGTCCTTTTCCTTGTTTCTATGGGAAAAAGTGTACAAAAGAAATTGAATGAGATTTTTGGTGGCGACAATTGTGCGTTTAGGACATTGAGGGTATATGATCTTTCAAGTGGCATTGCCTTTATTTCTTCATGCTCAAGTAACCTTCATTTTCATTGTTTCCTTCCTTGAAGATCCATCGTCACCCCTTCTGTACCAACACTGACTTCTCCGGATATCCAACATCATGTCATCCCTAAGAGAGTTTAGTTAAATCAAGAATTTCAACACCTTTCTTTCTTAGGGTATCATTTGTCACCCTTAGAGTTGCCATTGTCATGTTTCACCGTGATGCAACGAATTTCCTTTGTTAACGAGGGTGCATTTACATTTCTTTAGGGGACCTATCTTCTTAATTGAGATCCTCATTTATCCTGATATTCAGAGAATCTTTCTATAGGAGAAATGTGTTTATTCATGTACATCACTCGCTTCTATGTCAATACTTTGAAACTATCTTTTCCTTCTTGTGTCACCTAAAACCTTGGGGAATAATCCTAGTAGTTGAGTGAGAATCTAAAAAAATGTTGTTTGTCTTCCTTGGCTCTAATTCCCACCCTAATGGTTTTCTTCCTCGTGGTTGATTCTTTAATGTTTCAACTCGTATCTTCACCACATCTCCTCATTTAGTAAGAAGATTTAAGGAGTGACCTTGAAAGTCCATCATTCTGTTATAGCATGGCTGTAACACCTTTAACCCGTATCCATCACGGATTAGGGTTACGAGGTATTACCGATCAAATCATAACATTTACACTACCATGACTCACACATCAACATATCATAGTTAATCAATAACACAAAGTCCCTTTAGAAGGTCTACGAGGCCTTAAACATGCTTTCAAGAAGGTTTGAGGCTAAATCGATCTCATACAAAAACTTTGCGACAATTAGAAAATTTTTCTTCTAAAATAGGGCATACACCCGTGTGGCTAGACCGTGTGCCTCACACGGCCATACCTTAGACTATGCCTTACCCTGCATACACTACTGGTTAGGATCACATGGCCTGTCACACGTCCATGTGTCTGGTCCGTGTGCAGTACTGACTTGGGTCACACAGCCTGTTACACGCTCGTGTGTATGGCCCGTGTGCAAGTCTGATTTGCTTCGAATAGAGACAGTGAAGGACACAGTTAAGACACACACCCGTGTGCTCACACATGTAGAAATTATGGGCCATTTACAAGACCAAATTGCCATTCAATTTGGGTCATCCCTAAATGTCCAAATCCAACATAAAATAACATACAAATCATTCACCATCTCAAATACCAAATCAAGTATGAAACATACCATTTCTAATTTACCAAAACATACCATAATGGCCATTCACACAAGACTATATATACACATCACATACATCATTTTCACATAGCAAAACATGTACCAAAATCATTCCACAACCTTACTAGCCTATACATGTCATATACCATATATACAACTTCCAAAATGGTACCAAAATAGACGTCTGATAGTGTGATTGAGTCGCTGACGATCCCCGGATCTAAGCTAGCTTTAATGACACTGTAAAACAGAGAAAGACTTCACACAGTAAGCTTTAAAGCTTAGTAAGTTCGTAATATAACACAATTAACTCAACATTTCAAATTAAATATGAAAAATTTACTAACACTTAGTTCAATTCACATCACTACTCAATCTCACCATGGCTATTACTCACTTTCATACCATATCTATAGGTTCATGTACAAGCATTTATAATGCTACACAATCCAACCCTTTTCATCATTCATTCACATAATCTTCCATCTATCTCATACATAACATCATCAATCACATAGGTTCTGTACATACCTGTACCATCACGTATTTATCTATCACATTTACCACTCAATGCTCGATGCCATAATTTATTCGATCCTCTTTAAACGTTCAATGAACTTGCACACTTAGTGCCATCATATTAAACTGAAGTTGTCTCGGTATCGCACATGTAGTGCCAAATAATATAGCTGATACTTTCTTTATCTCGTACACTTAGTGTCATTCATCACAGTAACTATTCTATTTACGCACACTCAGTGCCACATATCTTCGAACTCACATATTGCATTATCAAACTCCACAATCACATTTCCATTCATTTCATAACATATGAACATTGTTTAAACAATATGTATTATACACGAACTTACCTCAAACGTAGAAACAACGACACTAGTCGATCAATCGAGCACTTTGTTCTTGCCTCGATCTAGGTCCGAATTTCTCTTTTCTTGATCTATATAATATCAAAGTCAACTCATTCAATCTCTTTTTCATACAAAACAATCCACAAACACATAGTTAGAGCATTTTACACTTTAGCCCTCATAATTCTGCATTTGACATTTTAATCCCTATTTCACAATTACACAAAATACACATAATTTACTCACACCCAAGCTTGGCCGAATTTCATACTAGTCCCTAGCAGCCCATATCTTTCATTTATTTCACTTTTTAACCCTTCAAAGTTTCATTTTCACAAATTAGCCCTTAATAATCAATTTCATCAAAAATTCCAAATACAAAACATATTTATCATTCATCAAGATTTTATATTACACCAACTATCAACACAAAGCTCACATATTCATCTATGGCACATCTCAAAGTCATTATCAAATTTAGAAATTTAAGCATGGGCTTTATAGAACACAAAGCAACGATGACAAAAACGTAGAAATCATCGAAAACGGATAAAAAATCATACCTCAATTAGCCAAGATTAGTGCCGAACCCTAAGAACCTTTCTATTTTCTTTTTCCTTTGTATTTTCGGCAAGGATTAACACAAATGGCCACTAATTCATGTTTTGTTTTAATTAATATTAACTTTAATTATCAAATACCATATTTAACCTTAATGTTTTCATTTAAAATCCACTAACTCATGTCCAACTATGTCCATTCATTAAACCAATGGTCTCTTTACAACATAATGACCTTTCATTTAATAAGCCAAAACAATTAAGCACTTTTAACTACTAGCACACTACTTTTGCATTTTACGCGATTAGGTTCTTTTTCACAAATCGGCACACAAACTATAAAATTTTCACACAGAACTTTTACACATACTTTATCACATGCCATAAACATCAAAAATAATATTAAATTATTTTTCTAACAACAGATTTGTGGTCCTGAAACCACTATTTCGACTAGGGTCTAAACCGGGCTGTTACAATGGCGTAAGGTTTATACCTTTCTTTATTCTTAGGGAGTGGCTTAATTTCAAACAAACTTATCTTTTATTCACACCACTTACTAGACACTATATGCATCTTGATTCTAGTAAGGAAACTTGAAAATAGAACGAATTTATCTGTTGTTAGGCTTATTCTAGCCTTTAACTTTGATCCTTGTGGTATCTTTTTCCAATTTCATCCTCTTATTAACCTTTGCAAAAAAGTGTCATTGATTGGTAATAGGTGTTTTCGTAACCTATGCATCAACTTATGCTCTTTTGATGACCTCTTGTGTAAAGGATGAAGGGTTTCTAACTTGATTCATGTGGAGAAAAGGGATAATTTGCCACATTCCCACTAAGGATTTCTCCTTACGAGGTGTTTAAAAGGAGTATAATGATGAAAAGAGCAAGTGATACTCATTTTAGATGTTTCGGGTAGTGATAGTTACAACACCTTATTATAGCCTTATATCTTTCATCTACTAAACAAAATGACAGTTTGGTCTCCTTAAAATAAGGGCAATGTTGTTATTCCAAAGGTCGCCTCTAATTCCAAGATGAATTTTCTCATTTTCTTGGTTGTTCCTCATCCCTCTAAGCTTCTTCCGGAACATATTCTTGAAGTTGAGACTAAAAAAATGTTTTAAGCTTATAACTCTCGGTATTGTTCGACAGTTGGTTTGAAGCCTTTTTCCTTCTCAAAACCACAATGATATTTAATGATTTGAAGAGTTGGAAGAGAGGATGGGCATGCTTGTTGCTCCACTATGATAGTTGTAAGTAAGAGGAATAATACACCTCTATCATGTTATATTGGACCCATTTTCCAAGCTTGTCCCAATGTTAGTTATGGGCAATCTTAGTTTTCTTGTTCTTGGTAATTATATCCTTTATAAGGTAAAGATATTGTTTTTCAGGGTTCCTATTAAAAGTTGTGTGACCCAAATTCCTGTTAAACATAAAATACAAGTGACAAGATAGGTGGATCTACAAAGGCGAAGGCTGCATAAGTGGAATCTGTATAGAAGTTTACTTCCTCTATTCGATGTTGGTTAAAATAAGGTGTTTTAACCTTACTGCATTACTTCTATTTGACTTTGATTAGAATAAGTTTTAAACCTATAAATAGACGTAATCGTCTCTCCTCTTGTATCATTTGAATTCGACATAGTGAATTTTTTTCTCCTTTGCCCGTGATTTTTTCCCGAAAGAGTTTTCACGTAAAATTTTACGTGTTCTATTTTCTCTCTTTTCCTTGCGATACACTGCCATTATCATCGTCCTATTTTCACAGTTCCCATAGATAGCATCAATTTTATAACAATAAAGTTATACAAGGTGTTTTATGGTCACACTGCAAGAGGTGTGGAGAGCCATTGGAGTGAAGGTGGTTCACACTGTGAATGGTGTTGGGAGTTGTTAGATTGATGGTTCGAGACTAAGTTTTGACTAAGTATCTATTGTATGGTTGTCTTCATTTTTACCCTAATGTTGAGGGGTATTTATAACAGAAAGAAAATAAATTTATCATATAATTCTTGCATATATCCTTGTATAAATATGATGTTGTAGCTGAAATTAAAAAGCATCAAAATACTTGGGAAAACTGTATCGAAATTTAGCGAAAAAATAATTTCAATAATTTTTCTTTTACTCAAATAAATTTTGTTTTTCTTGAGTTTAGATTCTATATTTGTGATACTTATAATTGCAATCATCTAGAAATTGTAATTTATGTCCAGAAGTTGAATTTTGATTTGACACATACAATTAAGGATTTCGAGTTCCACCCTCTATGAAGTCTTGATTTTTGTCCTATGTTCAATTCTTTGATGTTAAAGTCTACCCTCTAAGAATCCGAGAGTTTGGGCATAACGAAGATTATTAAGATGAAAGTTTCAAGACTTTGGACTTCAGTTTAAGTTGGTTGAAAAGACTGAGATCTCCTAAAGCCCCTTTTTGTGATTTGGACATCTCCCAAACCTCGAAACACAAGTACTTAATTTGATTAAATTTTATTACTTTAGATATTACAATAAATGTATGTTTTAGAATATTTTCAAAATTTTGCTATGATAACTAAAACACCCCAAACCCGGCCTACGAGCCTTGACCGAATCTGGTATGTTCCCCGGTGTAAACCGTTTCAAATTCTTTTGTTACTTTGGAAAATCTGGGTTTTTGAAAGAACGATTGTTTTTGGATTGGGATCGAGTTAAAAACAAGTTTATTTTATATTGGAAACCCCTTTAGGTTGGGCGACAAAAACACTTAGGAATTAATTTAAAATAAATTTATTTAGTCTTTAATTCATAAAAATTTTCGTAACATAATACTTTAAAAGTAAAATAAAATAAAATAGTTCACTATGGCCTTATTACATCAAATAAATCCAAATAATTGGAAGTACTTAATTAAAAATAAAAGTCCGAATCGTAAAATTTCTTGCTGTGCATGGCCACCTTTAAGCTCCCGCCGACTCGGTCCATTACTGATCATCACCTGAAAAATGTTCCCACAACGGGGTGAGTCAAACAGACTCAATGTGTACACAAACACTATGTCCAAATAGATTCAGGCATATTATCACATCACATACATAATCATATAGCAGATATAAAATAATGATGCAACCCGAACCCAAACCTATATGCCATCCGCTACACATCACCGTACCATCCTCGCACAGTGGGGACTACTAAGTCAACCCTCCATCCGCTACACACCATCAAAGGCGTTCTTTGAGTCGACGTGCTCATCTCCCTTATAAAAATTCGTGGTCTTAGGTCACCACATTCAAATATCGTGGTCTTAGGTCACCACATTTAGATATCGTGGTCTTAGGTCACCACATTCGATTATCGTGGTCTTAGGTCACCACATTCGGATATCGTGGTCTTAGGTCACCACATTCACTTCCCTTTTCATATAACCCATATGCCCCATATCATACATATCATGCATTAACATGCCAAATTCTTATTTCACATTCTTATAATGTCATATGTGTGTCGTAACAGATATTTAACATAATCCTAGTAGGAGTAGGAAACGTACGTAAGTACTTTGTACCTTAACATGGTACTTAGCCATATTTACATTCATGCATATATTTAATATTGCCATAAATATTATTAAAAGATAGTGTGGGGTACACACCTGATATACTTATCGAATTTACTGAAATCCCAAAAACTCGTTCTATCAATTTAGATCTTTAATTCCTATATTCGGCCAACCCTAACATGTTAGTAAAAAGCCATTCAGCTATAAATCCAAATCCTAGTAGGATTGTTGTAATCAAATTCTTACCTTGGTGCCGATTGGATTAAAAATCAAATCCAAACTTCTTGAATCACTAAAGAACATGCGGCTATGGTGCACCTTCGGAAACTAAAACACCCTTGTAGATTCGGCTTTGAGGCTTAGAGAGATTCACTATAGGCTTGAAACTTATCTTGACTTTTGATTGGTTTTGCAAAGGAAAAGAATTGATGATGGGAAGCATAGGTATTTCGGTTTTACAAGGAAAGAAAAGGAAGATATAGAACTTAGAGAAATTGGCAAGACTAGGGATTTTGTTTTCGACTTTGTGGAGAATTGAAAAGAAAAAAGAAGAATAATGGCGAGAGAATTTAGAGATTTAAAAAGAGAAGAAAGAATGTTGAATGGCCTTAGTTTTCCTCCTTTTGTCGAAATTACTAAACCTAGAGAGTCCCTTTCTTAGCCATCACTCTCATATCTTTATTTTCCTAGCTTAGCGAAATTCTAAAAGAATTTGACTTCAACTTAAACTCCTACCTTAGTCTCCCTATGCCGTCCATCTCCTTACCTTAGGAGTGCCGAATTTTAACCCATTATTTTGGGCTTCATGTGGCCATACTAGGCCCAAGTTATCCTAGCATATGGCGTCATTTCCAGAGCCCCAAGTGGCATCTCCGGGCCATTTTTCCAAGCCCGATTTTGTCACATTTCCAAGGTTCCTTACATTTCCTTACATTTCCAAGCTTCCTCTTAAGACTTAATATTTTCTAAAGCATTTCCTTACATTTCCTTACATTTCCTTACATTTCCTTACATTTCCAAGGTTCTAAAATGCACACAACACATTCACAACACATAAGGCATACTATTTCATAAAATTTTAGCCATAGTGCATAAGCCCTAATCCGGGATATTACAATAACTTTGGCGTGTTTTCTAAACGATTTTCCAATAAACTCATCTCTCCTCTACTTAGCGAAATGATGATGTGAGAGCTTCTCAAAATTATGGTCAATCTACTATTCCAATGGTTGCCTTTGGTCCCAAGATGAATTTTTTTATCCTTTTCTTAGCTAATCCTTATCCCTCTTGGCATATTCTCAAACATATTCTTGGAGTTGAGCCTAGAGAAATTTATTTTGGGCTTGTAGCTTTCAATATTGTTGAATAGTTGGTCCTTTTCCTCGGAATCACAACAATAATCCTCTTCCCATTGTTTTGGGGAGTTGGAAGAGAGAGGATGGACAGGTTTGCTACTCCACTGTGATAGCTATATGTAATAGGAGGTATGGTAAGCCTCTACTGCGTTATCTTGGCCCCATTCTTTGAGCCTATCTTAATGTTAGTTATGGGGGATGCCTTAGTCTTCTTATTCTTGATTGTAGCCTTCAAGGGCTAAAGATAGTTATTTTTAGAGTGTGCATAGACGACATCAATTATTATAAACACTAAAGCTATACAAGGTGTTTAATGGTACAACAAAGGTTGTTCACACCATAAAGGGTGTGGAAAGCTACTAGAGTAAAGGCGATTCACACCATGAATGGTGTGAAGTGCTATTAGATTGGTGGTTTGAAAGAGTTTAGGACTGAGTTTAGACTAAGTATCTATTCTATGGATGCCTTTATCTTTTTCCACAATGTTGAAGGGTATTTATAGAGGGAAGACGGTTGGGCTTGGGTCCTTGCCATTGAGTTCCCTACTCCATAGGTGCCATGGTAGGGTGTTGGATGTTAGCCTAGGACATTGTTGGAATTAACTTGAAGAGGCTAAACGAGGCGCTTGTTAGGCATAGACATGATGGATTGATGGATGTCACCAAGAATCTTTTCCAATATATCATCTGCGAATTGTGTGAGCGTGCTTAATATGACAATGAAGATCTCGACTTTTAGCGGCGTTTGTAATAAAAGCGCCATTAAAACCATGGTCTTTAGCGGGCGCTTTAGAAACGCGCTAAAAACCATGGTCTTTAGCGCTTTATAAAAAACGCTAAAAGTCGGGGTTTTAATGGCTAAAAAACGCCGCTAAAGTCGGGGCCTTTAGCGGTGCTTTTGCCAAAAACACCGCTAAAAGTAAGGCCTTTAGCGGCGCTTTACCAAAAAATGCCGCTAAAAGTCAGGACTTTAATGCGCTTACAAAAAAAAAACGCTAAAAGTAAAGGCCTTTAGCGCTTTTACAAAAACGCCATAAAAATTTCTTGAGATTTAGCGGCGCTTTTGTACAAACGCGCTAATTTGTCTGATTTAAAAAATAAAATTGTTTCAATATTATACCCTCCGCACTAAAAACCAACCAATAAAAGATATAATTCCAACGCAAAGCAAGAATTTAGCATAAAAATCACACAAGAATACATTAATTCTAAATGATACTTAAAATTTAATAAATTAAATGAATGATAATCAAGATATTGTAACAAAAATGTTAAATGTAATAATGTCAAAACTTCTTACAACGAAAAACTAAATGTCTAAGATGGCGGTTTTCGCGATCATGAAACATCTGCATGATCATATGTCAAGTGGTCTTGGAGCTTTTCAGTATTTTTGTTTTGCTCGCTAGTATCGATCTTCGCCTCTGCCTCCCTCGCATTTTGCTTTGCCTCTCTCGCCTTCCGCCTCCCTTGCTTGTGCTGCCTTAGATCCGCTTTAAGTCATTCTTTGGAGCTCTTCATATTTTCTTTGAACATCGCAATTTGTCGCCTCGCTCAACCGTGTTCTCTTGCATCTCGAGCTATCGGTTTTGTAGCCTCGAACTTCAAAGACGAGATTGACCCCTAAGGCATGTCTTCTGGGAGAGCGGATCCAAAATATTGGGTCTGGGTAACACCGATCCTTTAAATCGAACCCGACCATACCTTTTAAGACGAAAAACATCGGTGATAATTCTATTAAAATATACTAAAGATTAGCGTAACTATTTGGTCAAGCAATCGTACCTTTTAGGACCCAAAACATACGTAATAATTTCATTATCAATCTCCTCAAGATTAACAGAACTATCATCAAGCGATCGCTTCATACTCGCCTTCTTCTCCTTTAGTTTATCCTAATAAATCAACGAAAGAGTTAGAAACGAAATATATAAATAAGAAAGAATGCAACATAATTGAACATTATAAATTTAAAACTATAAACGATGAATTAAACTATTATAATTAAACGATAGAAATATTTATAAAAATAAAATTTTATTAAGTAGATATACCAAAATTTCGCAGCTTCGGATGTCATCGGAGATCCATCCTTCTTTCTATCGTAATGTCAAAAAGTCAACGCGTCCAACTTTTTTGACCAATAAGTTTCCTACATTTTAGCGAAAAATATAATTTAATAGTATAAAGTAATTAATATTTGATGTAATTAATAAATTATAATACCTCGTACATACTACACAAGCAAAACTTCTAGAACCTCGCTGTAGCGTGAATTTTTGTTTCGTCACGCTTATTCCAACTCGCCACGGTCCTACATAATGCAATTTGAATTATATATATAGTAAATACTATAAACCAAATAATTTATACTATTTTAGATGTACGTAATACCTCTCCTTTTTTGAATTCCAAAATCTAACTTGATCTTCCCATTGGTACCTCAACATTCTTGTGGAACATTTCTTAATTTTTCATCGAGGCTTATGTCTTTCTTAAAATATTGTTTTTTGAGCGTGCTTTTATTGTCTCTCCATTTTTTACCCAATGTCTTCTTAACATAGTCATCAGAGACCTCTAAATTAAATCTAGCCTGAAGAAAAAAAGTATAAAAAGTTAATATAAATGAAAATTAAATTAAAGTATTATAAATTACATTCACGTTTTATTACCTTAATATTTTCGAGAGCCTGATTTTTGTTGGCATCAGGCATGTGATGCCATGATTCGTAGTTAATGGGCAACATATTGGAATTTCGTGCTAAAATGCCCAAATAGCCTCCTAACAGTCGAGCTTCAGATCCAACAGGCTGACCATCATTGTTTCTCCTTACTTTAACATGATCGTGAGGCTCTAAGTCGATAAATCTTTAAGTAAGGTATGTCCCCGACCTCTCTGGCGTCCCATCGACTTCAAATTGAAAAATGATATATTATTATATCAAAATTGAAAATGAATCAATAATAAAATTCAACATGCATGTAAAATAAACTTAACATTACTTTCAAATTCTCCGGGCTCGTCATCTATGTCCCATGAGTAGAAGATCCAACAACTGCTTGATGTTCACTACTATTAGCTTCTTCGGATTTGGTGTTTCATGACAATATTTAAATCTCGTAATCGTCTTCTAGGCATTTTTGCTGCAATACACATGAAAATTATATAACATGACCAACATGAAAATTATAATATTACATATAAATAATAAATCGTTAAATCTTACTACATTAAATTTCAAATATCTTCGTCCACATCCCGACGAACCCATTGAAATTGTTGACTAGTACTAGGGATATTTTCGATTAAGTCTTGTTCGAAAAGGCAAAGTTTCGATCTTTCGACTATGTCATCTCTACTTCCACCGCCAATGTCGAAGAAGTCTCTAGGGTGTGGGTGTTTCAAGTACAACGTACCAACCCTCATCGTTGGATCTTCCGAGTAAAAACTTGTTTAACTTGAGAAGAAAAACATACGGCTCGTCCATCGTTGTTCTCGGTGTGAATTAATCGAGAGAAATTCACCATTGTAAAGCCATATTGATCGTTTTTAATTCCGAGCCAGTATTCACATCAGCCCAATCACCTCGAAATAGGACAACTTTGCATTTGCCGTAATAATCCAACTCAATGATGTCGATAATAAGTCCATAATATTCCAAATTCCCTCGACCGGATCATTGCTCCTAGCACTAGCATAACTTGTAATCGAAGAATTAACAACAATTCCGCAATTTTGGGTTCTCCTCAATCTCTCGCGATACCTTGTATGAAATCAGATCCGCTGATGAGGAAGCCACTATATCTTTAACTATTCTGTTTGGACCTTGTGAAAGCCATTTAACGTCATTATTTACTTCATTCCGACTCCAAACCTATTGAGTCGAAAGTAAATCGAGTAATTATGAATGTTATGAGAAAATATTATTACTTGTCAATGAAAATTTAAATTGCATACCATTTGGCTTAACCATTCATGGAATGATTCTGCGTACAACTTATTAATTTCTCGTCGATTTAATCTTCGGGATCGTGATCGAGCTCTCAATATTTGTTTGTACTCACTACGGTAAAAAAGGTTTTACTTTGTTAGAAGATAAACAAATTATAATTGATGAGTATTTATCAAATTCTAGAACTTACTTCCGAAATGGTTCCATTGAATCGTGATGAAAAAGAACGTATCGATGTGCTTGGAGCCATAATCTATCGTCTAATTCTGCAATTTCGACTTTGCCGATCGATTCTCCGAAACTTTGAAATAAATAAATTTCGACCAAATTATGATCTGTGAGCCCAACATTTCTACTTGGTCCATTCATTCTTGTTTCAACATCTTCCAAATACCTCTAGCGTAAAGTCATACATTCCTCCGCCAAGTAGCCCTCGGCAATTGATCCTTCAAGATAACGCTTATTGCGCAAAGATGACTTCAATTTGGAAAGGAACCTAAACACGGTATACAACATTATCAAAAGTTGCAACTAAAGGCATTGAGCTGAATGAATGAATATTTTGCAAATAAAGTAACACCTTTCAATGGGATACATCCATCGATAGAAAATGGGTCCACCAAGAAGTGCTTCACGCGGGAGATGAATTAACAAGTGCACCATGATAGTGAAGAAGGAAGGCGGGAATACCTTCTCCAGATTGCATAAAGTTAATGCGGCTCGATCTTGTAGTCTCTTAAGTTCTTGAACATTCCAAACTTTACCACAAATGCCTTTCATTATATTTGACAGTTCAATTACTAGAGCCGTCACCTTTTTCGACATACAACACCGCATAGCAACTGGCAGTGAGTCTTGCATCAATATGTGATAGTCATGCGATTTTAAGCCATATAATCTTCGATCCCTAAGACTCACACATCGCGATATATTTGATGCATACGCATCCGGGACCTTTATATCCTTCAACACCGTACATAACACTTCTTTCTCCGTCTTCGACATTGAAAAAATAGCAGGCGACAATCGATATTTCATATTCGAAAGTGCTTGGGGATGAAGCTCACGCCGAATTCCCATGTGGACTAAATCAAGCTGACTCTGAAGATTATCTTTCGATTTTCCATTGACATTCAAAATAGTCCCAATGATGTTCTCGCAAACATTTTTCTATGTGCATGACATCAAGGTTATGGCGTAAAATCTGATGCTCCCAATAAGGCAACTCGAAAAAATACTTTTTTTTCCACAAGTCCGCCTCATTAGGATCATCCTCTTCATCGATTCATCATCAAATTCATCCCTAGATCTTCTATTTCTATGCTTGGGTTTGCGGTTGATTCATCTTCCCATAAATGAAATTCATATCTTTCAACATTAACAATATTTCAGATCCACCGGTTTTGCGAAGAGCTGATCTCGAACTCTTCAAGACCATCAAACCGAGCACTCGAAATCTAAATGTATGATCTTTCGGTAACCACCGACGATGCCCCATGTAAAAAACTTTTTCCCATTATATAACCATTGTGAACATGTTCGCAGAAAGACAACACGGACAAGCATAACGTCCCTTAGTACTCCAACCAGATAAATTAGCATAAGCCGGAAAGTCGTTAATAGTCCACATTAATGCGGCACGTAAATTAAAGTTCTCTTTTCTCATTGCATCAAATGTCTGAACACCAGCCCATAGTTGTTTTAATTCATCAACAAGTGGCTGCAAATAGATGTCAATATCATTCCTCGGCCCTTTCTCTCCAGGTATAATCATAGACAAGATAAAAGAAGATTGTTTCATGCAAACCCATGGAGGCAAATTGTAGGGAATAAGCACTACAGGCCAAGTACTGTACGTTGTGCTTATAAGTTTGTAAGGGTTAAATCCATCGGATGCTAGCCCAAGCCTCACACTCTGAGGATCACTTGCAAAGCTTGGAAATTTGGAGTCAAAACATTTCCAAGCTAAAGAATCTGCAGGATGCCTTAACAACCCATCATCGGTTCGCCTATCACGGTGCCACGTCATTGATTCGGCTGTCTTCGACGACATGAAAAGCCGTTGAAGCCTCGGTATAAGGGGAAAATATCGCAAAATATTTACTGGCTGCTTCTTTGATGTGTACCGTGTTCATCCTCGTTATCATCCTCTCAGTATTTCTATTAATCCAACGGGATTGGCGCATACATGACAACCTTTGTTGGTTTATGCGGTCGCCCCAATACAACATGCAGTCATTTGGGCAACTGTGAATTTTGTTGTATCCAAGGCCCAAATCCTTTATCAATTTCTTCATGTCTTTGAAAGATCGAGGGATTTTTGCAAACGGAAACATTTCTTGCAGAAACTCTAACAGCATTGTCAACGAAGTTTTCGGTCCACCCCAGGACATTTTAAGTGAAAAGACGAATCTGAGAATGACAATTTGGAAAATTTTGATCCTTCATACAGCTTCTTCATTCATTTCACCAAGTAACGTAAAACCTCGCCGCTTCTTCATTTGGTCGTTCATCCAGACACTTCTTTCCCCTTGGTGAAAGTATTTCCTCAAAATTATGCTCATCGGTTGCACCCAATTCGGTGGAAATGACCAAACCATCATCAAGCATATTAAAAGCATCCCGCAACATGTTTTCGATGTTATCGTCACTAACATTCGATTGAAAGAACTATGAGGATACCCGGATTCATCGATGAAGATGCTCCGAGAGATGTAGACTCGCCATGAAAAACCATATTTTGTACCCCGGACAAAGCCATCAACAACTAGATGTTCGTAGACCACTTCACGATAATGCCGATTAATATTGCAACACTTCTTACACGGGCAAAGAATCATATTCTCTTGTCTTGCATTTTGAAATGCAAAATTCGGAAAAGTTTCTACTCCATTTCGATAGCGTTGCTTACCCTTGACAATTTCATCCAACTCCTATCCATTTCAGTAGTTGTTGAAGTCTAAAGTTGACAATAAATTATACGGCTAACTTGTTAATTAATAATTTATGTAAATAATGCTATGGAATTTGATCTTAAAATTAGGTAAGTTATGTATTCTATAAGATCCATCATACGTGGCATTGTTACACCTAGGGAGGATCCATTATATCGACGGTGAGATATAAGGCAAAACGTCGTGTTTCCAGCCTATATACTTTGAATCTTTTTCTTTAAATTATACAAGTTTTATGTAAGTTATGAAGTTTGATATTAAGGAAAAATTATGTAAGTTATGAAATTTAATCGTCAACTTATGTAATTTATGAAATTTGATATTAAAATTAGGTAAGTTATGTATTCTTTAAGATCCATCATACGTGGCATTGTTACACCTAGGGAGGATCCATTATATCTGACAGTGAGATATAAGGCAACCCGTCAAGTTTCCACCTATATACTTTGAATCTTTTTCTTTAAATTATACAAGTTTTATGTAAGTTATGAAGTTTGATATTAAGGAAAATTATGTAAGTTATGAAATTTAATCGTCAACTTATGTAATTTATGAAATTTGATATTAAAATTAGGTAAGTTATGTATTCTTTAAGATCCATCATACGTGGCATTGTTACACCTAGGAGGATCCATTATATCCGATGGTGAGATATAAGGCAACCCGTCAAGTTTCAACCTATATACTTTGAATCTTTTTCTTTAAATTATACAAGTTTTATGTAAGTTATGAAGTTTGATATTAAGGAAAAATTATGTAAGTTATGAAATTTAATCGTCAACTTATGTAATTTATGAAATTTGATATTAAAATTAGGTAAGTTATGTATTCTTTAAGATCCATCATACGTGGCATTGTTACACCTAGGAGGATCCATTATATCGGCAGGTGAGATATAAGGCAACCCGTCAGTTTCCAACCTATATACTTTGAATCTTTTCTTTAAATTATACAATTTTATGTAAATTATGAAGTTTGATCTTAAGGAAAAATTATGTAAGTTATGAAATTTAATCGTCAACTTATGTAATTTATGAAATTTGATATTAAAATTAGGTAAGTTATGTATTCTTTAAGATCCATCATACGTGGCATTGTTACACCTAGGAGGATTCATTATATCGACGGTGAGATATAAGGCAACCCGTCGGGTTTCAAACTATATACTTTGAATCTTTTTCTTAAAATTATACAATTTTTATGTAAGTTATGAAGTTTGATCTTAAGGAAAATTATGTAATTTATGAAATTTAATCGTCAACTTATGTAATTTATGAAATTTGATATTAAAATTAGGTAAGTTATGTATTCTTTAAGATCCATCATACGTGGCATTGTTACACCTAGGGAGGATCCATTATATCTGACAGTGAGATATAAGGCAACCCGTCAGGTTTCCAGCCTATATACTTTGAATCTTTTTCTTAAAATTATACAATTTTTATGTAAGTTATGAAGTTTGATCTTAAGGAAAAATTATGTAAGTTATGAAATTTAATCGTCAACTTATGTAATTTATGAAATTTGATATTAAAATTAGGTAAGTTATGTATTCTTTAAGATCCATCATACGTGGCATTGTTACACCTAGGGAGGATCCATTATATCGGCGGTGAGATATAAGGCAACCCGTCGTGTTTCCAACCTATATACTTTGAATCTTTTCTTAAAATTATACGATTTGATATTAACTTAAAATTTTAGTGGTTAAAGGTTATAGGTTAGTGGTTAAGGTTAGGGGTTGGGGATTGGGGTTTATGGTTAAGGGTTATAGGTTTAAGGGTTAGGGGTTAGGGGTTTAAGGTTTAAGGGTTTAAGGTTAGGGGTTAAGGGTTTAGGGTTTAGGGTCTAAGGGTTAGGGATTTAGGGTTTAAGGGTTAATAATTTAGGGTTTAAGGGTTAAAAGTTTAAAGGTTAGAGATTTAAGGTTTAGATATTTAGGGTTTCAATGGTGTAGGGTTTAAGGGTTTAATAAATTTCACATTATTTCGATATTTAATTTGGTGTTTCGTTAAGATCCATCGTACGTAGCATTGTTACACCTAGGGAGGATCCGTTATATCTGACAGTGAGATATAAGGCAACCCGTCAGGTTTCCAGCCTATATACTTTGAATCTTTTTCAAAGTTATGAAGTTTGATATTAACTTAAAATTTTAATGGTTAAAGGTTATAGGTTAGTGGTTAAGGGTTAGGGGTTAGGGGTTAGGGGCTAAGGGTTTAGGGTTAGGGGCTAAGGGTTTAAGGGTTAAGGGTTTAAGGTTTAGAGTTTTAAGGTTAGGGGTTATGGGTTTAAGGTTGAAGGGTTTAGGGGTTAGGGGTTAGGGATTTAGGGTTTAAAGGTTAATGATTTAAGGTTTAGGGGTTTAGGGTTTAAAGGTTAGGGATTTAGGGTTTTAAAGTTTTAAGGTTTCAATAGTGTAGGGTTTAAGGGTTTAATAAATGTTACATTATTTCGATATTTAATTTGGTGTTTCGTTAAGATCCATCGTACGTGGCATTGTTACACCTAGGGAGGATCCGTTATATCTGACAGTGAGATATAAGGCAACCCGTCAGGTTTCCAGCCTATATACTTTGAATCTTTTTCAAAGTTATGAAGTTTGATATTAACTTAAAATTTTAGTGGTTAAAGGTTATAGGTTAGTGGTTAAGGGTTATAGGTTAGTGGTTAAGGGTTTAGGGTTAGGGGTTAGGGGTTTAAGGGTTAAGGGTTTAAGGTTAGGGGTTTAGGGTTTAGGATTAAAGGGTTTAGGGGTTAAGGGTTAGGGATTTAGGGTTTAAGGGTTAAAGATTTAAGGTTTAAGGGTTTAGGGTTTAAAGGTTAATGATTTAGGGTTTTAAAGTTTTAAGGTTTTAATAGTGTAGGGTTTAAGGGTTTAATAAATGTTACATTATTTCGATATTTAATTTGGTGTTTCGTTAAGATCCATCGTACGTGGCTTTGTTACACCTAGGGAGGATCCGTTATATCTGACAGTGAGATATAAGGCAACCCGTCAGGTTTCCAGCCTATATACTTTGAATCTTTTTCAAAGTTATGAAGTTTGATATTAACTTAAAATTTTAGTGGTTAAAGGTTATAGGTTAGTGGTTAAGGGCTAGGGGTTACGGGTTAAGGGTTTAAGGTTAGGGGTTAGGGGTTTAAGGGTTAGGACTTTAGGGTTAGGGGTTTAAGGTTTAGGGGTTTAAGGTTAGGGGTTAGGGGTTTATGGCTAGAGGGTTTTGGGGTTAAGGGTTAGGGATTTAAGGTTTAGGGGTTAGGGATTTAGAGTTTGGGGGTTTTGTAACACCCTTAACCCGTATCCGTCGCCGGAGTAGGGTTACGAGGTATTACCCGACCTCAACACTCATCAAATGCACTTTAATACATGTTACCACTTAAATATAGTATACCAATCATACTATCGAAAAGAAAGCGATATCCCTAGTCAAATATCAAGACATTTAGTAATACTTCACAAATAAAATCATTAACAACTAGTGACTCATTACTCATTGAATCATTCACCATCAAAGACTAAATAAGCATACAGTAATAATCAGTTTATTTTTTTTTTAAACGCATACATCATTATGTATTTGAAATTTCTCATTTCATTATCACTTAAGATCATACCATTCAGATATGTAACCATTTTACATTATAACATACAATACATGCAAATAATGATACCTATGTGCATATCCCAATATTACATCATATATATATGTCATATGATCATTTTTCGTGTATGATTTAAAGCATGACCTAGATCACATATCTAATGGTATTTTAATGTAAGCTATTATATCAAATATGAAACTTAAACTTAACCAAAAGCATGATTTTATTCGCAAGGCCATATTTATATTTACAAACCGACATCATTCATCATTTATCAAAACAAAGCCTATACATGCCTTTGATTCAAAAGTTTACAAAACATAACTATACCAAAGAGAGTGATAGTGTGGTCGACTGTCTTGATGATCCCCTGAGCCCGTGGTTGAATTATAAATCTATAAAATAGAGCACAAACATAAACAGAGTAAGCTCACTGGCTTAGTAAGTCTTAAGCAGATTTACAACTCAATTAGGTATTCAATTAGATTGAATAGAATAACATTATCAACATTTATGAACCGACAAAACACATATATACTACCATGGCCGATTATCAATGTTCACACCTAGTGAAATAATATTCAACGTACACTTAAAATATGAAACTTATCAATGGTACCCAGATTGCTAATCAATTCATATATATATTTTCTCTTCAACTGAATAATACTTTACGTGTACATTTAAAATAAGGTACATAATTGAATATATATACATTTATCTATATGTATAGCTCATGGTAGAACCTATATAGGTATAATTTCTCATATCAATATAATAAACTCAAGTAAGCAAGTAAACATATCTACTCAATGTCTTTTCTAATCACATATCTTAAGTACGAATATATAAACACATTTCTATCAACTTGATTATTCAAGAAGCATCACATATATCATAAACTTGATTCGATACATATCTTTTGGTCGAACACTATAGTAATAAACCTTGGCTTATTGGTTATCGTCATAACTAGACCATTTCATCCATAAGCATAAGCTCGCATTAAAATCATTGGTATAAAACTACTAGACCAAAGGTTCGAGATTTAAACACCCAGACGAAGCTTGCTAGGCATTAAAGCACGAAATAAATCAAACCACGAAGCACGCTCGCTAGGCATTAAAGCCGAAATAAATCACCAAGACGAAGCACGCTAGGCATTAAAGCTCGATATGTAACACCGCACAAGGCTCGCTAGGCATCAAAGCTCGATAAATAACACCAAGCACGAGGGCTGCTAGGCTCAAAGCCCGATTAATAACAAACACGAGGCACCGCTAGGCTCAAAGCCCGATTATCAACCCAATCAACATTCTCATACACATTACTTAATGCTAAAATCATATCCATCCCGTATACTTTATTTTACAATTTCATGTTAAACCGAACATAATTATTCACATCACATTCAACAACCAAAATTTACTACAATTTCATACCCCACATTCGGCCTACATACATTTTCTTGCCTTCAATACCAATTTTTATCATATACTACTTTCGTAAATAATTTCTCAACATAAATTTGCTTAAGGACTTACCTCGATTGTCGATAGGCCGTGCAAATCGGCTATTCGAGAACCTTTGTTTTTCCTCGATCTAGTTCTTTCTCTTTTTGTTCCCGATCTAAGAAATGTCAAATAAGTTTTATTCATTTTCATTCTATCCATTTGCTCAACTCAAAACAAAATGCACATAGTTTAATTTAAGAAAAACTAAGAACCGAATTTCCTACTTCATTTATTTAATTTAAAACAATAATCACACAAAAATTTAAGCATTCAACTTATCCAATTTAACCCATAGTGCACCGCAATACAAATTGCAACAAATTGGGATTTCTCCTCAATGGCCGAATTGTTTCTAGGTCCCTACGATTCTCTATAATTCTTCCTTCTATCATTTTAACCCTTCCACTATTTAATTCAAGCAATTGACTCTTCATACTTAATTCACCCAATGACTATATCTAAGTATAACCATTCATCCATGGCCAATTTCACTATATATGTATAACCGAACATCAAAACAAGAGAAAAGAAATCATAAATGATTATCTCACATTCGCCAAATATAAGGGTATCCTCATGCATAAATAAAAATTTTCTTACAAGCTCAAGCTACTTCTTCTCATTTTATCTAAATTTATTAGCACAATAGGTAATAAATTTTCACTCATCATTGAACCTCATCATGCCTAATATCAACAAATTTTCTTACTAGCTTTCAATGGTGATCAAAGAAATCAACCCAATTCAAAGATAGATTGTTAATTTAAAGTTCAAAATCTTACCTTGCCTAACACATGCAAATGGCCGAATGGAGAAGATGAATTTCTTCTCTCCTTTTGAAGGTGAAATCGGGGAAGGAGATGAATGAGGAGAGAGGATGAAATTTCTTTTCTATCTTTTTTAAGTTAAAACATATAATACATAAATTTATTATCATAAAATATTACTATTAGTATTATAGAAATATAAAACAATCTCCTTCCTCCATCATTTACCGTCCACTTGCATGGAAAGTGGAAATTTGACATGCAAATCCTTAAATTCAACAAACAATTCACTTCACCCCTTTTTATTTCATGCTCACTAGCTAATAATTGGCCATGAGAAATAAAGAAGATAGTGGCCTTATTTTATGTTTTAATTAACATGTACTCTAACATTATTTCTTTATAAAATACTAACATAAGCATATAATTAAAATTTAATTAAACTAACATATATATCTAGCTAACTTGGCCTATTGCCGTCCATCCCTATGGTCAATGGGCTAATTGTCCTTTTAGGACACCCACTTAAAAAGCCACAAGCAATTTAGTACATTACACCTTAGCATGCAACTTTTACGCTTTTTGCGATTAAAATCCTTTTTATCAAATTAAGCACTTAAACGATAAAATTTTTCTACAGAACTTTCACCCATATTAATTCACGTATAATAAACACAGAATAAAATATTAAAATATTTATCGGGTTTGGATTCGTGGTCCCGAAACCACCGTTCTGATTAGGGTCAAATTCGGTCTGTTACAACTCTCCCCCCTTTAAGGATTTTCGTCCCCGAAAATCTTACCATTAAACAACGTCGGATATTGTTGCCTCATTGAATCTTCAGGCTCCCACGTAGCATCTTCAACTCTGTGCCTTTTCCACAGTACTTTCACTAATGGAATTTTTTTGTTTCTTAACTCTTTCTCTTCCCGAGCTAAAATACGGATCGGTTCTTCCTCATACGCCATATCAGGTTGTATCTCAATCTCAGACGGAGCAATCACATGTGACGGATCTGATCTGTATCTACGGAGCATAGAAACGTGAAATACATCATGTATCTTTTCTAATTCAGAGGGTAGCCTCAACCTATAAGCAACAGGCCCAACACGTTCAATGATTTCATACGGTCCAATAAACCTCGGGCTCAACTTGCCTTTCCGGCCAAAACGGAGTACTTTCTTCCACGGAGAAACCTTTAAAAATACTCGATCTCAACCCGAAATTCAATGTCTTTACGTTTCAAATCAAGATAAGACTTTTGACGATCCGGCGACTTTCAAATTGTCTCGATAATAGCTACTTTATGTTCGGTTTCTTTAATCAAATCAACCCGTGTATCTTATTCTCACGTGAGCTCGATCCGGTATAATGGTGTTTGACACTTTTGCCCGTACAAGGCTTCATAAGGCGCCATCTTGATACTAGATTGAAAAGCGTTATTATAAGCAAATTCAATCAAAGGTAGGTATCGTTCCTACGTACCTTCAAACTCGAGAACGCAACATCTCAACATGTCCTCAAGTATACGAATAGTTCGCTCGGACCAAATACATCTGCGGATGAAAAGTCATACTAAAATATAGTTTAGTACCTAAGGCATCTTGCAACTTCTTCCAAAACGCGATGTAAATCTCGGTCTCTGTTTGAAACAATGGAACTCGGTACACCATGCAATCTCACAATTTGCGATACATACAATTCAGCAAGTTTATCGAGTGAAAAGTCCATGACGAACAAGCGAAATGAGTGATTTAGTCGGTCTATCAACTATAACCCAGACGGCATCTTTCTTACTCGGTGTCATAGGAAGACCGGATACAAAATCCATTGTAATTCTATCCCATTTCCATTCAGGTATCATGATTGGCTGAAGTAATCCGGATGGCACTTGATGTTCAGCTTTTACTTGCTGACAAATTAAGCATTTCGAAACAAATTCAGATATATCCCGTTTCATGCCCGGCCACCAATAGAACTGTTTCAAATCATTATACATCTTTGTGCTACCCGGATGAATTGATAATCGACCACTATGGGCCTCATTCAAAATCACCTGTATCAAATCTGAGTTTTTCGGGACTGTAACACCCTCTAACCCTAAACCGTCGCCGGAACAGGGTTACAAGGCATTACCAAACATATCAGATAACTTACGAATTATTCACAAATAAAATAACATTCATAGTATAATTATTTAATAAATCCCAATGAAGGACATTTAAAACCTAAACCATGTATTAAAATGGGGCGGGACTTGTTTGAATACTCGGATTTTATCATAAATTTTATTTAAATTTAATGACATTTACGCTTATTTTTACATATAACCCCTGCAATTAAAACCGTATTCATTCCAAATATAACCAATTCAACCAATTCCAAAATCCAACAATTCAACCAATGCAATTTCATATTTAATCATATTTAAATTATACTTATAACATCAAATACCAAATATCATTCTTTACAACAAAAGTTATGTAGTAATTTAAAGTGACCAAAACAACACCTATGTACATGCCACTTTTATCAAAGGAGAATACATCACGAGTTTTGTTTCGAGTCGGGATCGTCTTGGATTTGAATCGAACTTTGAACACCTATTAACTGCATGACGGAAACAACCATACATTTGAGTATACATAAACTCAAGTGGTATTACCATAATTCAAATTATAAACATAATAATCATATCATTAAATCATATCACTTTAATTTTACTAAACCAATTCAAACATAAGTTTGTCATTCTCAATATATTCATACAATTCAATTTTAGCAATTCAACAATTGAAATAATACACAATCATGTTGAGCCACTATCCATTTCTTGAACCAATGGTTCATACTTTCCATTCTCATACTCATATTCCAATCACATTTTCAGTTCATGTTCTATTTTCGCATTGCTTCCAATGGCTCAACCATTTCATTTTAATCAATTTAACCTTTTCCTTATTTACCCTATTAATGACTTCGGACTTTAACGGATACAGTTCCAACCCAAACACACCAAGACGGCACATTGTGCCTAAAGCAGTACATAGTACCGATCGTTATCGACACATAAGTGCACAAGCGACACACGAGGTGCACGATACGACACACGAGGTGCACGGAATCGACACATAAAGTGCGATATCGACACATAAGTGCACGATCGGCAAAGCCGATAAATCCCGTACACTTCCAAATCCTATGGCATGCCAATTATATCCGACTCAGCCCGACTAGTTAATAGGGTATTTTAGTTCTCAATTTCATTTTCATTTTCATAACAAATTCAATTTCAATATCAAATACACTTTTCCATTTCAATCCACATACAATTCAATTTCAATACATATCTATCATTCAACTCAATTTCCATTCAATTCAATAAAACACTTACCTTATGATTTACTTACCATATACATAATTTAATTTAACATTTAATGAATAAATAAAGAATTTGAATTATAGTAATACAAACCCGAAATACACGTTTACTCCTCAGTGATCTTTTCTTTTCCCTTGGATGCCTTTGCCTCTTTTTCCTTGTTAGCTACAAAAATAATAATTTACATTATTAATTACAGCATTAAATTACAATAAATAATGAATTTTATTCAATTTCTACTCTTCCTCTTCATTCTACATTCTTTATACACGATTCTATTATTTACTTATAAGTTCTTTCAAAACTGTCTACCTAAGTCATTTTCACTAAATTATCTATATCTTGAGTTACAGATTTCCAAATTAAGATCCGTAAATTTTCTATGAAACTGGACTCACATATATTCTTGCCATAAAATTTTCAGAATTTTGATTTATCCAATAAGTACAGTTTATTCTTTAAAATCACCCCTATTCTGTTGTCGGACAGTTCCGACCACTCTTTGCTAAAATTTAATTATCTTTTATACAGAATTCAAATGATGTCCTAGTTTGTTTCTTATAAAATAGACTCATTAAGGAATCTAACCATGTAAATTATGTCCCCAAATTATTTTTTTCCAATTTTAATAATTTTTCCAAGTCAGAAAAGGGGATCTCGAAATCACTCTGAACCAGTCTTACTAAAATCTAAATATCTCAAAATACAGAATTTCTTTGCTTTCTCTGTTTCTTTCATATGAAAATAGACTCAATAAGCTTTGATTTCATATCTCATTCAACCTCTAATTCCATTTCTACCATTTTTGGTGATTTTTCAAAGTTACTCCTCTGCTGTTATCCCAAAACTGTTTTCTTATAACTCATTTTACACTTTAATCCTAATTAAGTTTACTTATTTTCTTAACTTAATTCATACTTTGTTTCTTCTTAAATTCCTTCCATATTCAACTTGACCATCTAATATTCATATTAAAACTTTAATTTCTAATTTCTTCCAAATTAATTTCTATAATACAAAACTTATAGCTTACTTTATAATTTAATCCTTTTACTAATTCTAACTTAAATTTCATTTAATTTAATCCCTAATTCATCTTTTTCTTCAACATCAACTATACTTGAAAACCCATAAACTCTCAAAATTTCAGCTTATTTTCATCAAAATCTTACTTTAAAGCTTCTAAAACATCAAAATTAAGAAAATAGGACTTGATTGACTTACCAATTTAAACTTTAAGCTTCAAATCCTAGTTTTTCCTTTTCTTTCCTTCCTTTCCCCTTTTTCGTATGTTCTCTGTTCTTTTTCTTCTGTTTTTTTGTTTTGTTCCTTTTCTATTTACTTTATGTTATAATAATATAATATATAATTATTATATTAAATCAATTTAATATAATTTATTACTAATATATATATTTTATAATAAAATCTAAGTAAAATCTTAGATTTTTATCTCATTTGCCGCCTCAGCTTATGCTAAATGGCATATTTACCATTTTGATCCTTTTACTTTCTTTTAATCTATAATTAGACTTTTACTCCTTATTCAATTTGATCCTTTTCCTAATTACTTTAAATTAAGCTAAATTCTCTATATAAATTTCTAATTAAACACACTATTAGACTCATAATTACTCCTAATAATTATTTACTAACTCGATTTACTAAGACGAGGCCCGATAATACACTTTTCGGTGCCCACAGATTTTGGGTCGTTACAGGGACACACATTCGGCTTTTAAAATTCAAACAATCATTTGCATCAATCGAAAATCGACTCGCACCTTTTTCACTTGAATTAGTCTAGCAATCAAATCCTTGTCAACTTTACATGCATCACAAATTTCTTTGAATAAACATCGTTCTTGCTTGTAACTTCGGCTATGATCGAACCATCACTAGACATAGCTATCTCGTGCGTTCATTGCACGAAGAGCAAACAATGATTTTCGACTTAACGCATACGCAACAACGTTAGCTTTTCCGGATGGTAGTCAATCACCAACTCATAGTCTTTCAACAATTCTAACCATCTGCGTTGTCTCAAATTTAGATCCTTCCGAGTCATTAAATACTTTAGACTTTTATGATCCGAATAAATGTGACATTCTCGTCATATAAATAGTGACGCCAAATTTTCAATGCGAAAACAATGGCGCAAGTTCTAAGTCATCGTCGGGTAATTTCTCTCATGCGGCTTCAATTGTCTTAAAGCGTAGGCTACAACTTTGCCTTCCGCATCAAAGCGCAGCCCAAACCATTTAAAAAGCATCGGAATAAACAACAAATTCTTTACCCGATTAAATTTGAACTAACTGGAGCTTCATCAAAAGAGCTTTCGGTGATCAAAACTTTTCGACACTTTTTCGACCACTCGAACTTGACATCTTTCGCAATAACTTTGTCAGCGGGTAGCTATCATAGAGAAATCTTTCACAAATCGTCGATAGTAACCCGCAAGTCCCGTAAAACTTGAATCTCGGAAACATTTTTGGTGGCTTCCAATCAAGTATAGCCGATATTTTGTTCGGATCAACTCGAATGCGATCTTTGAAACAACATGTCCCAAAAAGTGACCTCTTTCATCCGAACTCGCACTTACTAAACTTAGATACAAGCTGCTGATTTACGCAAAAGTCAGTAGCACTAATCTCAAATGCTCAAAGCATGCTCAATTTCATCTTTGGAGTAAATCAATATATCATCAATAAACACTACCACAAATCGATCCAAAAGCGTCTAAAACACGATTCATCAAATCCATAAAAAGCAATGAGTCGTTAGTAAGCCCAAAAGGCATAACCAAAAACTCAAAATGTCCGTACCTCGTCCGGAATGGGTCTTTGGCACATCTGTATCACGACTTGCAAGCGATAATAACCCGATCTCAAATCTATCTTGAAAATCTGAAGCCCTTTCAACCGATCAAACAAATCATCAATTCGAGGTAACGGTACTTATTCTTTATAGTTACCTTATTAGATTGCCGATAATCAATACACATTCACATCGTTCCATCTTTCTTTCTCACAAAAAGAACTGGTGCACCCCAAGGAGAGAAACTTGGTCGCGCAAAGCCCCTATCTGTTAACTCTTGCAACTGTGCTTTCAACTCTTTTAGCTCATTAGGTGCCATCCGATATGGAGCTATTGAGATCGGAGTCATTCCCGGAGCTAATTTAATGCCAAACTCAATCTCTCGTACTGGGGGTAAACCCGGTAGTTCTTCAGGAAACACATCTGAGTATTCACATACAATCGGTACAGATTCAATCTGTTTCTCAGACAATTTATTATCCAGTACATAAGCCAAATACGCTTTACACCCTTTTCTCACATACTTTTGGGCTAACATCGAGGATATAACTGTAGGGAACCCACCTAAATCACTGGATTCAATTCTAATGATCTCACCGTTCTGGTGTCTCAAATCAATAAGCTTTCTTTTGCAATTCACCACTGCATCATGCGAAGTTAACCAGTCCATTCCCAAAATTATATCAAACTCATCGAAAACAACGACATTAAATCATTGGGAAGCAAAATCCCGAATCATCAATGGGCAACTTTTACACACTTTATTAACAAATACACATCTACCCAAAGGGTTGGATACGCTGAATCACAAACTCGAGAGACTCAATCGATGAGTCTTCTTGAATACCGAGTTTCACATACATATGAATGGGTCGAACCGGGATCAATCAATGCAATCACGGTAGTATCATAAAGGGTGAAAGTATCGGTAATAACATCCGAGAAGCAACATCTCTCTAGCTCGAGTAACATAAGCTCTAGCTGGAGCTCTAGCCTCGATCGAATCGCCGTGTTCTTCATCCTCTCGACTACCACCTACATTGCGAATGCACGAGGTGGTGCGCCTGCGTCTTGATGCCTTTGCTTTCGGTCTAGAGTTCTGCGCCGTATTACGCTTTCACTAACATCGGGCACTCTCGAATAAAATGGTCTGAGGATCCACATTTAAAGCAGGACCGATCACGAACTCTACAACTCTCAGAATGCCATTTTCCACAATGCTTGCATTCAACTCTATTCTGTGGAACATTACCAACACTGGCTATTGAGGTAGCTCGGGAGTCCACAGGAGGTCGATCCCGTCTAGGTGGATCTTTAGTAGCTTTATGTCGGCTGTAGTCATCTCTGAACTTCTTGGATGTGGAATGGAAGACCTTACCCGAAGACCTTTTACGAATGTCACTAGCTTCTGTATCAGCCTTTCTTTTCTCTTTCCTGAGCTTTTCAGCCTTGCAAGCTCGCTCAACTAGAGTCACGAACTCTTGAATTTCAAGAATGCCAACAAACATCTTTATATCTTCATTCAGGCCATCTTCAAATCTTTTACACATAATAGCTTCAGTAGAAACACACTCTCTAGCATATCTGCTGGCTGACAAATTTTCTTTCATATTCCATCACGGTCATTCGCCCCTGTTTCAGCTCAAGTAACTCATTTCGTTTTTGATCAATGAATCTTTGACTGATATATTTCTTCGAAATTCATTCGGAAGAAATCCCATGTCATTTTTTCTTTCGGAATCATCGATACTAGTGTATTCCACCGGTGATAGGCGGTGTCCAAGTAAAGATATAGCACATTTCAAACATTAAATGCAGAGTGCGGGATAGCTCATCAAGTACCGAATAGTGTTATCAAGCCACATTTCACTCTCTCTCGCATCATTATTATCATTAGCCTTGAATTCCTCAACCTCAAATTTCCTAATTTTATCAGCGGAGGCCTACTAGATCTCATTGGATCTATCATCGGAGTTCTTTGAAGGAATCGAGTTGGATTATTCGGAGGTGAAGGTTGTTGTACAGTCGGATTATTCTGAACAAATTGGGTAAACCATTCATTCATCATTTGGTAGAAGGCTTGTTTAGCCTCTCCTCGTGGTTACCGTGAATGGTTGAGAGTCTAATGGCGCTGATCCATGTGCGAGACCAAGCGCAACACTCTCCACATCATCATTCACGGCTCTATCGGGATTGGAATCCATTTACTATATAAAATACAATTGAAATTGTCAGAAGTCACCACACTATCACATATAAAATTCAAAGGCATGTATAGCTAGACTTTTACGTACTACGGTAGTCCTAGAATCGACTAAATCGTAGCTCTAATACCAATAAAATGTAACACCCCTAACCCGTATCCGTCGCTAGAGTAGGGTTACAAGGTATTACCCGACCTCAACACTCATCAAATGCACTTTAATACATGTTACCACTTAAATATAGTATACCAATCATACTATCGAAAAGAAAGCAGTATCCCTAGTCAAATATCAAGACATTTAGTAATACTTCACAAATAAAATCATTAACAACTAGTGACTCATTACTCATTGAATCATTCACCATCAAAGACTAAATAAGCATACAGTAATAATCAGTTTACTTTTTTTTTAAATGCATACATCATTATGTATTTCAGAAATTTCTCATTTCATTATCACTTAAGATCATACCATTCGTATATGTAACCATTTTGCATTATAACATACAATACATGCAAATAATGATACCTATGTGCATATCCCAATATTACATCATATATATATGTCATGTGATCATTTTCTGTGTATGATTTAAAGCATGACCTAGATCACATATCTAATGGTATTTTAATGCAAGCTACTATATCAAATATGAAACTTAAACTTAACCAAAAGCAACAGCCTTATTCGCAAGGCCATATTTATATTTACAAACCGACATCATTCATCATTTATCAAAACAAAGCCTATACATGCTTTTGATTCAAAAGTTTACAAAACATAACTATACCAAAGAGAGTGATAGTGTGGTCATTGTCTTGATGATCCCCGAGCCCGTGGTTGAATTATTGATCTATAAAATAAAGCACAAACATAAGCGAGTAAGCTCAACGGCTTAGTAAGTCTTAAGCGACTTTACAACTCAACTAGGTATTCAATTAGATTGAATAGAATAACATTATCAACATTTATGAACCGACAAAACACATATATACTACCATGGCCGATTATCAATGTTCACACCTAGTGAAATAATATTCAACGTACACTTAAAATATGAAACTTATCAATGGTACCCAGTTGCTAATCAATACATATATATATTTTCTCTTCAACGAATAATACTTTTCGTGTACATTTAAAATAAGGTACATAATTGAATATATATACATTTATCTATATGTATAGCTCATGGCGAACCTATATAGGTATAATTTCTCATATCAATATAATAAACTCAAGTAAGCAAGTAAACATATCTACTCAATGTCTTTTCTAATCACATATCTTAAGTACCGAATATATAAACACATTTCTATCAACTTGATTATTCAAGAAGCATCACATATATCATAAACTTTATTCGACACATATCTTTTGGTGAACACTATAGTAATAAACCTTGGCTTATTCAGTTATCGTCATAACTAGACCATTTCATCCATAAGCATAAGCTCGCATTAAAATCATTGGTATAAAAACTACTAGACCAAAGGTTCGAGATTTAAACACCCACGAAGAACGCTAGGCATTAAAGCCCGAAATAAATCACCAAGACGAAGCACGCTAGGCATCAAAGCCCGATAAATAACAAGCACGACGGCACGCTAGGCTCAAAGCCCGATTAATAACAAACGACGAGGCCTACTAGGCTCAAAGCCCGATTATCAACCCAATCAACATTCTCATACACATTACTTAATGCTAAAATCATATCCATCTCAGTATACTTTATTTTACAATTTCATGTTAAACCGAACATAATTATTCACATCACATTCAACAACCAAAATTTACTACATTTTCATACCCCACATTCGGCCTACATACATTTTCTTGCCTTCAATACCAATTTTTATCATATACTACTTTCGTAAATAATTTCTCAACATAAATTTGCTTAAGGACTTACCTCGATTGTCGATAGGCCGTGCAAATCGGCTATTCGAGAGCCTTTGTTTTTCCTCGATCTAGTTCTTTCTCTTTTTGTTCCCGATCTAAGAAATGTCAAATAAGTTTTATTCATTTTCATTCTATCCATTTGCTCAACTCAAAACAAAATGCACATAGTTTAATTTAAGAAAACTAAGAACCGAATTTCCTACTTCATTTATTTAATTTAAAACAATAATCACACAAAAATTTAAGCATTCAACTTATCCAATTTAACCCATAGTGCACATAATACAAATTGCAACAAATTGGGATTTCTCCTCAATGGCGAATGGTCACTAGGTCCCTACGATTCTCTATAATTCTTCCTTCTATCGTTTTAACCCTTCCACTATTTAATTCAAGCAATTGACTCTTCATACTTAATTCACCCAATGACTATATCTAAGTATAACCATTCATCCATGGCCAATTTCACTATATATGTATAACCGAACATCAAAACAAGAGAAAAGAAATCATAAATGATTATCTCACATTCGGCCAAATATAAGGGTATCCTCATGCATAAATAAAAAATTTTCTTACAAGCTCAAGCTACTTCTTCTCATTTTATCTAAATTTATTAGCACAATAGGTAATAAATTTTCACTCATGGCGAACCTCATCATGCCTAATATCAACAAATTTTCTTACTAGCTTTCAATGGTGATCAAAGAAATCAACCCAATTCAAAGATAGATTGTTAATTTAAAGTTCAAAATCTTACCTTGCCTAACACATGCAAATGGCGAATGGAGAAGATGAATTTCTTCTCTCCTTTTGAAGGTGAAATCGGGAAGGAGATGAATGAGGAGAGAGGATGAAATTTCTTTTCTATCTTTTTAAGTTAAAACATATAATACATAAATTTATTATCATAAAATATTACTATTAGTATTATAGAAATATAAAACAATCTCCTTCCTCCATCATTTACCGTCCACTTGCATGGAAAGTGGAAATTTGACATGCAAATCCTTAAATTCAACAAACAATTCACTTCACCCCTTTTTATTTCATGCTCACTAGCTAATAATCGGCCATGAGAAATAAAGAAGATAGTGGCCTTATTTTATGTTTTAATTAACATGTACTCTAACATTATTTCTTTATAAAATACTAACATAAGCATATAATTAAAATTTAATTAAACTAACATATATATCTAGCTAACTTGGCCTATTGTCGTCCATCCCTATGGTCAATGGGCTAATTGTCCTTTTAGGACACCCACTTAAAAAGCCACAAGCAATTTAGTACATTACACCTTAGCATGCAACTTTTACGCTTTTTGCGGTTAAAATCCTTTTATCAAATTAAGCACTTAAGCGATAAAATTTTTTTTGAGAACTTTCACCCATATTAATTCACGTATAATAAACACGAATAAAATATTAAAATATTTATCGGGTTCAGATTCGTGGTCCCGAAACTACCGTTCCGATTAGGGTCAAATTCGGTCTGTTATAGGTTTAGGGTTTAAAGGTTAGGAATTTAGGGTTTAAGGGTTTAAGGTTAGTGTTAGTGGTTTAAGGTTTGGGGTTTAAGGTTTAGGGGTTATAAATTTAGGGTTTGGGGTTTATGGTTTATGGTTTAAGGGTTTAGGGTTTATGTTTTAGGGTTTAAGGTTTAGGGTTTAAGGTTTAAGGGTTTAAGGTTTAGGGTTTTAGGGTTTGGGGTTTTAAGGTTTAAGGTTTGGGGTTGGGGTTTGAGGTCTAAAGTTTAGGGTTTATGGTTTAAGATTTTAGGGTTTTAAGTTTTTAGGGTTTTTGAAGTTTGTGTTTTGAGGTTTGGGGTTTAATTTTTTTGGTTTTATGGTATAGTGTTTAGGGTTTAGCATAAACCACAAATATAACTTAGCAAATAATATTCAATTATTACAATTTAAATATAACTTAGCAAATATTACGACTGAAAATGATGAAAGCATAGAAACCTATAAAAAGTTTACTTGCTTTATGTACCGCTTCTTAACCAAGCTTGGAAACAATAGACTCTTTTTCCCCTGTTATTGTTCAAGTTTCGATGATTGACTTGAACTAGTTGGCACCATAAGATGTCGATAAATTAACAAATCCTGTTCAGTTGAGAATTAACATGCAACTAAGTTAGAATAAGAATATAAAATTTTTATCCCCTTGAGGAAATGAATATACAATAGTTGCTAAGTATAAACATATATAACCTAAGTATACTTTACAAGTATAAATGGCCAATAACAAATAACATCACAAAGAATCAATAGATAGCAAGAAAAAGATAGCATGAAAAAACTAACTAATGGCATGCATTAAGCTCATATCCGAGTCAATTTTTGTAACCCTAAAGCGCACATCAATTACATGAAATCAACGTGGATTTGCCTTAAAACATCCAATCTCCTTTCTTTACGATTATTTAAATAATTAAAACACACAGTCCCTCAACCAAGCAAAGGCTTCAATGCTTTCTTATGACAAATAAGAAACTTATGGATGGAATTAAGTCTTAGACTATGCAATTTTCATCTTAAAATTATTGGAGCAAATCCAGTTCTTAAAAATTCTTAAACTAACTCAATGAAGATACCAGCTTCACTTTCAATTCAAGAACTAAACTCTAATTCATAAAAAAATTTTCAATAGCAACCGTAATTAAGATCGAATCAGTAACATACCTCTTAAGGATGAAACACTAGGTTCCTCGATCAACAAGAAAACTCGATTCCTCTTCCCAAGCTGCAAAAAAGGGAAAGCGTTGACTAAAATTAACCCCTAATAAATATTTGAGCAAACAAAATAAATATAAACTATTAAATACTCAGTCGAGAATTTGTGCCTCGAAATTGACCGAAAAAGAAATAGATTGAACAAAATTTCAGATAAAAAAATCAACAGAATAACATCAACAGAATAACATCAACAGAAATTATTAAGAGCTTCCTGTCTAACTCGAAATTATTAAAGATTAGATTGTACAAAAATTATTCAACAGAAACTATTCAGATAAAACCATCAACAGAAACAGAAATAGATTGTAGAAATATTTCTACCTCGAAATTATTAAAGAAGAGATTTGTGCCTCAAAACTTACCTCAAATCGATTAAACCGCAGGATTTATTAAGAGATTCTTCTTCATCTTCTTCTCTTGATGAGAAGCGCTTTGAGTCGAAATGAACGAACAAACCAACAGAAATAGAAATCGAAGAAAGATTTGGGGATTGGGGATTCAAGAAATAAGAAAACAGGAAGAGACTGGAAATCAAAGCAACAGAAACATATTTAGGGACATTGGGGAAGTATTTAGCACTAGAAATCGAAGAAAGATTTGGGGATTGGGAGGGGAAACGCAAAAGGGGATTAGGGATTAGGGATTTTGGGAAATTAGAAAATGGGAATTAGGGATTAGGGATTACGGATTACGGATTTTGGGAAATCAAAGCAACAGAAAATATTTAGGGAGATTGGGGAAGTATTTTGCACCAGAAATCGAATAAAGATTTGGGGATTGGGAGCTTCTTCTCTTGAATCTAAACGCTGTTTCAGAGTCGAAATGAACCAGAACAAAGCAGCAACAAAAACAAAAGTCGAAGAAAGATTTGGGGATTGGGGATTCAAGAAATAAGAAAACAGGAAAATCAAAGCAACAGAAACCGATTTAGGGAGATTGGGGAAGTACTTCGCACCAGAAATCGAAGAAATATTTGGGGATTGGGAGGGGAAACGAGAAAGGGGATTAGGGATTAGGGATTTCGAGAATTTAGAAAATGGGGGAACAGAATAGTCTTAGGCAATTAAACTGGATGGGACAAGAACGACGCTGCGTTTCAATAGAAACTTTAACCTATTGCGGCGCTTTCAATAAACGCCACTAAAAATTTCCAGAAAAAACGCAGTCGTTTTTCTTCCATGTTGTGGCGTTTTGGGCTAAAACGCCAGCAATACATGGACCAATTTTACGGCGTTTTCTTAGAAAGCGCCGGTAATACATAGTTATTGCGGCGTTTTCCTTAAACGCCACTAATGATACTAATCTGCATACAAAAAGCGATGTCGTGAAGCTTAATGAAAATATCTATTTGCGGCATTTTTAAGAAAACGCCACTAAATATAGACTTATAGCGACGTTTTATGACTAGCGCCACTAAAAAAAAATGTTTAAACGGCGCTGTTTTGCATTATACTGATATATTTTTGTGGCGTTTTATTCACAAACGCCACTAATTCATACAACAAATTTTTAAACGACGCCGTCTTTTAATCTATTGATGGGTTTTGTGGCGTTTTTGTATAAAACGTCGGTAATTTTTAATATAATTTAATCTATATATTTTTATACTATTATTAATTAATCCAATTACTTATTTTTATACTATTATTAATTAATCTATGTATAAATAGATGTTAACCTTGTTAGCACACTCTCTCTCTATATACATATTGAAGTTTTATGTATTTTAAAATAGAAAAATATATTGCAGAAATGTTAAAATTCTATAGAACCCAAATTCCCAAATTCTCAAATTACCTGAAGAAAAAGGCCCAAACTTTGCTTTGAGATAGTTTATTGGTTAAGCCCATAACCTAAATGGGCTTCTTTTTATTTGGGGAAGAAATATGATCTCTTTTCTCTTTTACAAAATGAATAAAAAAGGAGTTACAAAACCGAAATTAGAATTGGAGATGCTATTCGACCATGATAGATTGTAGCTAAAGAACAAACTAAAGTAAGCCCTAACTTGGAAAAGTAAAAACTAATCTTCTCCAACACTAAAAGGATGATAACATGAGAAACAATTCATTGTTGAAAGCGCCTAACCTTTGCTATTAGGTAAGTAAGCGTCATCTCAACCTAATGGTTTTAAGATTAACTTTGACGCCAAGTGCAGGGAGTTTACTTGCAAGATTTGCAGTCCATGCCAGTTACTCACTCTTTAATAGTTTACACCTACACATCCCCACACATTTCTAGCATTGAAAGCTTAATTCATTTAGTTTTGATGTGTTGTTCCACCTAATCCGACTAATTATTAAATCATAACTCGGTTTTGAAAAACTCTTCATCTACATGGAGTAGGTAAAAGTGTCCTCATAACCCATAATTATAAAGGAAAGCACCTCATTGGCAATAGCCAGTGGCTACCCCATCAATGCTAGTTGTTTGACTTGCTTGATTATCCAGGTTCTGAGATTGATCTAGGGATTTGAATTAGAAGAAAGTGATTTCAAGGATTTTGGTTTGAATTGAGGTCATATATGTCTTAAACCCTACACCCTAAAAGCCTAAGACCCTAAACCCTAGAATCTCAAACTTTAAACCTTAAATTTCAAACCATAAACCCTAAACCCTAAACCCTAAACCCTTAACCCTAAACCCTAAACCCTAAACCTTATATCATAACTCCTAAACTATCATCCCCTAACCCCTAACCCTTAATCCCTAACCCCTAACCCTTAACTATTAACCCTTAAACACATAAAACCCTAAACTTTAAACCATAAACTATACACCATAATCCCTAAACATTTAAAACAGTAACACTTAATTAACCTTACACCTTAAATTGTATATGCTAAACCATAAACCCTAAACTATAATGATAATTAATTTGATATAATAAAATTAATATACCTATTTTACAATTATGTAAGAAATTATTTAATATATAAATTAACAGAGACTAATTACTCTAAACCCTAAACCTCTATCCTATATATCTTATAAACCCTAAATCACACAACATAAACCCCTAACCCCTAACCCTTAACTCTTAGCCATTAACCCATGAAACCCTAAACTTAATTTAAACCACAAACTACACGCCATAATCCCTAAACATTTAAAATAGTAACTACTAAACCTTACAAGTAAATTATATATGCTAAATCATAAATCTTAAACTATAATGATAATTAATTTAATATATTACAATTAATATATCTATTTTACAATTATGTAAGAACCCCTAACCCTTAACCCATGAAACCCTTATGATCAATCATATATACCCAATAAAACTTTAACATTATTTGCGGCGTTTTCCCAAAAGCGTCGCTAATGCTCAGACTTTAGCGGCGTTTTCCCAAAAGCGCCGCTAATTCTCGAACTTTTAGCGGCGTTTTCCAAAAGCGCCGCTAATGTTCAGATTTTAAGCGTTTTACAAATAAACGCCATATCTCATTTTAGCGACATTTATTACCAAAACGCCGCTATTGATCTTTTTTTTGCGGTGTTTCTTTTCAAATGCCGCTAATGTATAATATTTGCGGCGTTTTTGTTTAAAACGCCACTAAAAACGCCGCTAAAAGTATGTTTTGGTGTAGTGACATAATATTTAGGCAACGTGCATTGCTCTTTTGGTGAGGCCCATGAGACCGAACTTCGTCGTGCATAAAGTTACATGTTGCTAGAATATTTTTATAATCGTCAAATAATTTGATGAAAGAATTTAAAGCGAAAATACAACAGTATTTCGTATTAAATATATACACATATCCAATACTACATCCTAATCCCATTATCTTAATCTCAAATGGCATTATTGGCCTTGTATATCTAATCCCAAACCCAAACGACAAAACTTGAGACTTCCTCCCCCCTATCCTTCAACAAAGATATTAAAAGCCTCGATTCACTACGTACTCTAAGCAACAACAACATAAAATTTCAAGTGATAATCAACTTCAAAGGCCAGTAATTCCTTAGGGACCACTCAATAAACTACAACCGTACATTTATATGGCAAATACAAAGGCCAACACTGTGCAAACAAACATTCTGGTTCTTAATTAATACTTTTAACTAAACTTACGTCCAAATACGTCACATGAACCCATTTCTTTTTTCTTATATAAATAATACCCCCAACCTCCCCCATGTTACTATGAAATCTCAACCCAACACTTCCCCATTATTTGCATTTATTTGTCTCTCACCATCTTCTCCTTTACACGCAAAACCCAAATTTTCTTTGTCTTCATCTCCACAAGTGGCTTCATTTCTTCTATTACCAACAAAGAATCTTTTAAAACATACAGACAGACCCAGATAGATCTCTAAAACCTGTCCATTTTTGGAACCTCTATATAAGTAAGTTACCAGGTTCCCTTTTTTCCCTCAAGGAAATACCAAAAAAAATGCAGGTGAGATTTGTAACTCAAAAAATCAGATAAAAGGAGTGTTGCATTATCCTCAAAAAGCTTATGAAATCCCTCATTGTGAATTTATAGCAGATTTTTCAGTGGCTGTTTAAGGTTTCTCGTGAACAGGGAGCTCAGAATACAACTATTAAAGGTATGAAAAAGGTTAAATTCTATAGAAAGTCCGTGTAATATGTTGTTTTGGCATATTTAGTCCCTATACGATGATATAATCATTTCTAGCCCCTTTAATTTTCAAAATGTAAACTTTTAGTCTCAAGGACATTTTTTTCCCCATATAATTTGACTAGTGTTTCATGGCATGCAATGATTTGACACATACACGTATATTTTGTACTATTAGCCGAATATAATATTACATCATTTTTTGCCTTTTAATATGTAAACAAATTATAGTAACATGTCACGTCATATCAGATGAAATTAATGATAAAAATTGACCTTAGGTAGAGACTAAATCCATCAAAAACACATAATACAAGGACCTTATTACAAAATTTAACCCACTATATATAAATGAGTTTTTTTAAAACTTTCTTGATAACATATATAATTTGAATTTTACTTTTCAGATCAAGAAGATAAACCCAAAGTTATAATCCCATATAAGAAGAAAAGAAGATCAAAGAGTAAGAAATTTAAGCCAATTATATTTCTATGCAATAAAGACATTGCAAAAGCCTGCTTTTATAGTACTATCTATTTGAGAAGAGTCCACAACTCTCATACCACCACACATCATCAGCCTCCCCATAATAATTCCCAATCCATAACCAAGATGAAAAAAGAAGGGTTAGATGTTGGTCACAGATCAGATTCCAGCACAGTGATACCATTGAGTGAAGTTGCAGTGTCACCATCATCGATGACCAATAAGATCAATGGTGATCATCATCAATGTAGCCACAACAAAGAGAAGAAAGATGGTGGTGGTAATAAGCCTAAAACCATGTCTCGAATGAAGGAGTTGTTGAGATGGGCTGCCACTGGCAAAGCTGAGAGAGGAGGAAAGTTGAACCAAAAGGTAATTTTAAAAAACTAAGTTTACTTTAGTATAATTTTTTTTTTTTTTGGGTATTCTAATTTAGCAATAAAATTTATTTTGATTCTTGAATTTAGAAAAATATAAAAATTTAATGACGTAACATTTTAAAATTATATCATATCATTAGATTTTTTTTAAGTAATGATGTGGTATAATTTAATAGTGTTATGTCATCAAATTTTTACATTTTTCAAATTCAAAAATCATAATGGATCTAGTTATCAAGTTTGTATGTATCAAAGTAGACAAAATATATATATAGATACCAAATTTAGGGACCCAAAACTATATTAACCTAAAAAATATTTTGGGTTCATTAAATCTTGTTATTTAGTGGCTGGGAATGTGTGTAATAATGGGAGCATTTTGGATATTATGTGTTCTTTTTGCAGGTTTCGAAGTTAAGGGACAGTGGTGGGGCTGCGAAAACAACAGTATCGAACTCGGATGGTCGTCGACTCAGTGCTAGTGAGTCACCGAAGATAAGTTTCAGATGGGATCATGGTTCCATTTCCAGGATTTCAATGGCTGCTTCTTCGATGAGAAACGATGAAGCAGAAGCTTGCAATATGATATCATTGAATTCAACTGTTATACATGGGTTGAACCGATGCTCTAGCAGGAGAGGAAACTGGGTCACTACTGACTCTGAATGTAAGAACTATATACACGCACGCATGCATACATGTGAGGGGAGTCTGTTCTCGGAGAAATTTACAAAGTGTTATTTGTTGGGAGCTGACAGAACTTCAACTTTTAAATGTGTCAATATTGAATTTTTGAGTGCTTGTATTTAGTTTTATTTTCGGGTTTTATCTCCATTTACAAAGAGAGAGTACCTTTACTTATCAAAAGTAAATGTTGACATTTCTTTGATGGGTAAAGAGGCTCTTGCTCTCTATGAACCCCGATACTTCAGACTTTTGATAAAATCAATCTATTTTGACTCTTGACGGAATTAAAAGATAAAACCTAATAATAAAATTGAACTCGATATTAGATCTATTGAAGTCAACCCTAAAGATCAACACTTCACAAACTTCTTTGTTGAGAAGTCAAAATCCCCTTAACACATACATGCATATGCATATATATAAAAGTTATATCTATATATTAATATGGTTTATTGTTTTGGACAGTTGTGGTGTTGGAGCTATGAGGATGATAATGGAAGGGAGCAGCTGAAACGAGCAAATGCTTCATAGATTTAGATGGATAAAAAGGAGATATTAGTAAGGGAGGGTCGAAGATCTGAAATTAATGTTTCAAGTGTAACACAGCAGAGAGACTAATGAAAATTATTATGACTTTAATATCCATTTTGCATGAAAATATTGAATGATATGTGATATGTGTGGTGTTCATTGGTCAAATACCTAAAAATAAAGAATGAACGTCGAGAGCTGAGGAACTGATGATACCTTATATTAGTTTTGGAGATTTTCTTTAACTATTCAAAAGTCGGATTTACTTTTTTTTTAATTTATTAAAAAATATATATTTTGATATAATATCTAGAATTTTTATAGTCTCTTTCCAACTAATAAATAAGAGGATAATGCGCTCTAGCGTAAACCCACATCCTCTTGAATTGTATTGGCATGCCAATCGAATTAAAGGTTAGGAGTAAATGAGATTAAAAAGAAAATTTTAAATTAAGTAAAGAAGAAATGAAGTTTACAGTGGTGGAGAGAAGAAGAATGAAAAAAAAAATCAGTTAGGGATTGGGGATTTCAGGTATGAGAACGAGAATATATGAGTTGGGGATTTCAGATTTTGAGAAAGAGAGGAAAATGGTGAGGGTAAAATTGAAACCGTTGTCTAATTTGTTATTTCACCCATTCCCTGAATCACCATTCAGTGGGGGAGCATGGAATGGTTTGATACATTTTCACGCTGAATAATCCCGTAATAAATATGGCTGTAATAACTATTATAACTAACCAAACAATGGTTTGATTATGAGCCCACTGAATTGGGCTGTAATGTATTAACCAAACATAACGTAAGATTTAATTGACTATTTTTATTAATTAATTAAACGAGGATAAATGTGACTTATAGTAGAAATTCATACTTAAAAATAATTAAAAATAAAATATCATTTCAAACGTAATAAATTTAAATTAGATTTTATCTTGTGGAAAAATATTTTATATAATTTTAAAAATTATTAAATAATTAATATGGTAATAAATTTATATTTTAATAATATTGAACACATGTTTGATATTTGAATTTTTAATTTTAATTATTTTATTTAAAGATGATATAAAATTATAAAAGGTCAAAAGTATCGTAATAATATTAATTAAAATTTAAAAAAGATATTTCTATAATTTCATAATTAAGTTTATGATCTGGTTAAAAGTGACAAGACTCTATAGAATGCTTAAGTTATTGTACAGATAAGAAAGCAATTGATAGTGGAATGTTTAATGATTAAAATAAAACATAAAATTGATTTATAAAATTAAAATAATTAAAAAATTTAGTATATAAAATAATTAATTATTTGATAATGATTTTTTCATACCATACTTTCTTTTTTCATTTGGTATAAAAGTTAAAAATAAAATAATTATAACAATTAAAAATAGAATATATTTCAAATAATTATAATAAAAATTAAAAATTAAATTTAAGTGTTATCCTTATAAAATGATTTTAATGATAAAAATATTGATAATTATAAGTATTATTAAAGTCAAATAATAACATAAAAGATTTCATTAAATAACTGAAAAGATAATTGAAATTCCCAAACCATAATCATTTTCATTTTGGGCCACTTTTCAATGAGCTTCTCTCCAGAATTAAGGTCCGAAAATTCTATATATCTTATAAAATGACAAATCATTTCGAATATAAAATCTAGAGTGGAATATAAAAATTTCAGCAAACCAAAAAATTGAAATTTTATAAAATACGTACCCCCTCGTAATTCTCCAACACTATGACAATAACATACATGCCCTTCAATGGTGTGTTTTACTACTGTTGTGAGCTTTTCCTAATCATCTTTTATTATGTTATTTCATGTTTGCTTGTAGGACTAATGAAAATCCTTGAGTTTCACCATGTTTCTTAGATGGAAATTTCTTTAGAAAGGTTGATAGCTGCCTTTCTCAATAATTTGTTTCTAATATTTGAACCCAAATTCTCTAATAATCTGCCTTACTACTTATCAATAGTACGTTATTTTGTTTCTTTCTCTCCATTAACAATTTCTAGTTAATCTTGTATGCATCTATGCATGCTAATGAAGGGGCGGATATTGTGTTAAAACCGTAAAATAATATCTTATATAAAACTTAATAAACCATAAATCGGGATCTATCATATCAAATCATTAAGAACAAAACTAAATGCGGAAGCGTACCTAAATCCATTGATTTCTTGAAATCTTCTATCTTGTGGTTTTGATATTCCAAATTAGTACACAAATAATTTAAAGAATGTTGCTCTCTCTTTTTTAAAGATGAGATATTAGAAAAGTTAAGTATGTGCAATTTGGGGATCATAACCTTAATATATAATTTTTGCACTTTAACCCTAATTTCTAATCGCCCATCATCAATTAGAAGTTTGTTACTAGAGCATCTACACATATTTGACCTATACTTTATTTAATAACTAAAGCCTATACTTTATTTAATAACTGCAATAAACCTTAACCAAATTAGATCATTTTAATTTGGACTAACATTTTATGATACAAAATAATAATATGTTGTTAATCTTATTATATACGTGATGTCTATATTTTTTAACATATTGATGACAAGATATATGCAATATTTGTATGTAACCTCTCCTCTTAAATGGATGGCTTCATAAGCTTAGTGGGTTACTCTTTAAGAAAATATAAAAGTGTGTCCACCTTCATTAAAATCATGATGTGATTGTAAGTACCTAATTTTGCCCAGCCTATGAAAACTAAAAAAAAAAAAAAAATTACCCAAATATCCATTAAACAGTCCTTTTACAAAAAAACCCAATAAGCAACCAGACCCATTAACCTAATACTAAACCCGATTAACCCAAACAGACCAACCCAAATCATACGGCCCAAAGTGGCCCAAGAACCAAAAAGACCAGCAGAAACATAGGGTTTTGAAACCCTAAGTTCCCTCGAGCCGCAAGCAGGGGCTATCCCAACCGACATCCATCAGGAGCCCAATAGTCGCGCCGTTTTAACCGGGCACCAATTGTGGCGCCATAGTCTCGTCAGGCCCTCAATTGTGCCTTAATTCAGGCCCGAATCACCATCATCGCGAGATCTCAAATCTGCAAAAAAGGAAAAATAAATCGCAACGGGAAAAGGAAAGAAGAAGATGCGGAAAGATATATTTTCGTTCCTTATTTTGTTTTTTGGGTTATAAAACCCCTTTTGAAAAATTTGTAAAGGGAGGAGAGTATTATTTTTTTTAGAAAAAAATAAGATAAAAACACAAAAAAAAAGTGCAAACATCTATAGATTCCTACAGTCAGTAGGCTCGAAAGTGGTTAAGAAAATCGCAGAGGAATAAAAGATCTCGTTTTCGCGAAGATGATTCTTTAAATCTGTCATTTTTTTGTTTACTCATTTTTTTTTATATATTGCGAATATAACTACTATTTCAAAAAAAAAGTAAGAGAAAAGAGGTTTACCTTTCGGAGGCGACCGGATTCTCAAGTTTTAAGCCTCTGGCCACCGGCCACGGAGGCGCGTGTGGCGCGTGGCTCCTCTCTCTGACGAACAGTAGCACGGGTGGGGAACGAAGGTTCTAGAGAGCTTTTCGAATTTTTTTTTTAAAAAGCCTAAACTAAATGTTTTTTTTTTTTAAAATTAGTACTTATAAACTCAAGCGAACGGCGCCGTATTGATGAGGCAGGGTCAGCGCGATCGACCCGAAAACCCTACCAGGATCCGCCTTTTTTTAAAAAATGGGAAAATTACAATTTCAATCCCTCCTATCTTTTATCATATTTAATTTCGTCCAAATTAACATTTTTTCTATCTTAAATTAACCCTAAAAGAATTATTTTGTTACAATTTACTTTTTATATATATATTTAAAATAAGTATTAATTTATTTATTATATAATTATTTATATATATTAATCTGTTAATATTATAAAGTACATACATATTTATTATTTTAGATATATATATATATATATGCATATTAATTATTACATACTTTTTATAATATAATAGTGTATTTTTATCATATAATATTTAATGTATTTTGTAAAAATTTAATTCAAATTGTATGATATATTTTATTAATATATTATACATATATATAATTATTTATTATTGTTTATTAATTATTTTATAAGTATTAAATTATCAACTTATATATTTTTTACACATATATTAAATTTTTCTTAAATTCATTCATGTAAATGTTTAAACATATCGTTTTTTTTTTGATTAATTATGAAAGTTTCATTAACTACTATTTATTTTATATTGTATGTGTATTTATTTTAATTGTTTATTATGTTCTAATATGATGCTTTATTTATTCATTATATTATTTTTTATTGTTAATATAATTTGTATAATTACAATTGATATTTGTGTTATAATGCCTTATTCACATCATTTTTTTTTCTTAAAATGCCTTTTTGAATCAAAAATATTTTATTCAAAGTTTTATTTTTAAAAAAATCAAAAAGTCTATTCTTGAGAGTCCGAAACATTATTTTCTAACTTACTGGATATGATGTTTTGTGTCTCAACATAGGAATTTTCAAATTCACAGCGAGCCGAGTTTCAAAGTCATGAGGTGTTATTTCCTAACTTACTAGATATAACATTTTATTTCTTTAAAATAGGTAAGTCTTAGTTTTTCTAATAAAAAGGATCATTTTTTAATACTTTTAAATTTCAAATATTTAGACATGATTTTTTCGATTACGTACCAATTTTTGGGCGTTATGAGTGTGCTAACCCTTCCTCATACGTAACCGACTCCGAACCCGTTTTCTTGTTTTTTGTAGACTAAAATTAAATGTTTTAAAATAAAACGTTTTACAAGGTGATCCAATCACACCTGAATAAAAATGGATTGGTGGCGACTCTCACTTTCATTTTTAAAAAGCCGATCCCTATTTTTCAAAACCGATTTTAAAATGGTTTCGACAGTGATAATTCATTTTTTTGTAAAACTCGCCAGGAAAAGTAAGTATTATGAAGGTCTATATATTAGAAGTTAAATTGTATTTTGTCCTATTCACTCAAGAAATGAGTAAATTAGTCCTTATATGTTAGACTAAAGAGAAAAGTTATTATTTCTGTTAAAAAATTTAATTCATTTCGACTATTAAAAATTAGCATAGTTAATAAAATAATTAGACAGTTACACATGGTGTGCTGTACGTACCTTATTTAAGCTTATAGGGACTAATTTTTAACAATAGAAATGAATGGAACTTTTAACAGAAATTTAAATTTACTCTTTGATTTAACATATAATAACTAATTTACCCACCTTTTAAATAAAAAAACAAAATATAATCCAACTTTTAATGCAAAAAGTTTTCACACTATTTTTACCCACCAAAGAAATAACAACCTTGATAGGGTGGTATGTTGAGCCCATTTCTTCGCACTAATGGTTGAATCATATCCTCATTTCCCATTTAAGCACAAGCAGGTATTAACCAGTCGTTAAATTCACTGTATTATATTAAAGATACATACTAAAATACATAATATTTGCAGATCACACTGATTGTTACTGATTTTGCATGTGTGTTGAATTTCTTAATGTTAATGAAGAAAAATGGTGGGGGGAAAAAATGAACATTAGAAAATGACATGCACATAAACTATAATACATTTGAAAAAGATTGATAATCTTTGTGCCCTACCATCTTTACATGATATTCTTTTCTTGCTGAGAAATTCCAAACTATGCATTGAACAATTTAAGGTGTTCACAACTGAAAGGGAAAAAAAAGATCTCAAAATATAAATCTGGGTGTTTTTTTTCATTAGTGGTGAAAACTTTTTTATGTGCTAGCATTGTAGAATCATCAAATATGTTAGATACTATTAGGGTTCTTTTGTTTATTTTCTTTGGACCACACTGGTCTTGCCCACTTTTTCTTATTCTTATTTTGTTGGCTTCTTGAAAGTAACCTTTAATGAATTTAGTTAGGCAGCTGGAACCTTTTGTACTCTTAATGGACCCATAACATAAATATGTTAGAGTGTTATAATTACGGAACACTTTTGATGGGATCTACCTATGTGAGTGGAAGTGTGGCCGCTTTAGGAGCTCAAGGGTTTGGCTCGACAAGACTCATGAAAAGAGGACATGCACACATGGCCATAATAGTGTCCCTAGATACTATGCATTGACCGATGTTGAAATCATTGTGTGAGATGTGTTCGGTTAATCAAATGAAATAGTTGGTTCAAAGCTTAGTCTACCATGCAATTTCGATTAACTTTAACATGTTTTCACTAAGTGAAGGTTCAATCGTAAGATACCTTCATTTATGCAAATTGATTTCAAGAATATCAAAATCTAAATATTTTGAAAATTTGTTTTGGAGATATACCAATAAAAATTCTAATATTCTTTCTCTCTTCCTTCATTATCTAATATTGTTAGATTGTTTTATAAAGTATTACGCAGTAAATCCTTTATAGAAATTGGTTTTCTTGTCATACATTGCTCATTGTGTAGTCTATTGTTCCTAGTGATTTTTCCATTGAAACAAAAGCAAAGAAAGACAACTTTGCCTTAATCTTTCATTGTCTTGCCCTCTTCTGTTCTGGGTCATAATTTTGGAGTCTTATTGAGTTGTTCTTTTCATATTAATTGTAATTACGAGTGACTGCATGAAGCACTTCATCTGAGTTCATATTGATTATGATCTAACATATTTGTAGAGTATTAAAGCATCAGTATTTTTAGTGTTATGAAAGAAAAAGGTAACAAAATTCTCATTTTTCATTTTATTTTGTAGGATCTAATTGTTTGAATTATTGTGAATGATTTTAGTACTAGAGTAGAAAGTTCTCCAGCTCCTTGGTTAAAATGTATTGTCTTGTTATTTGTCACCCTATGGAAAATTGCATAAGCAACCATGTCTTGTCTTTATCCATGCTTGTCTAGAATTGATACATATATGTACATATGACATGATGAAACTTTTTCTGTAATTTGTCTATGCATGTATCTATATTTTCGTATCAATTGTGTAAATATAACATAAATTATTTGTTTTAACATTAATCTCATTATAGATTCTTATCATATATTTTTTTTTATATAACATCTAAAACTACCTATAACCTTATGTACTCCAGTGTACTCGAACCCACATCCTCCTACAATGTTAACAATGTTGATACGAATCGAACTAAGACTCAACCGATATAACATAAATTATTAAATTTATTAAAATCTTACAAATATAATACTTATGTTAAACCCAAAAAAAAAAAAACTTAGTAAAAATAACCTAAAACTGACTACATTTCACAACTCAAATCAAAATCTTAAAAGAAAAACAGAAAGTAAAAATGGTTAGCGGTTAAATCTAAGATTCTAATGTAATCTAATCTTACACAAGATTTGTGTCTGATCTTTCTTGCTAAGACATGAATGGGATCTCTCTAAATTGATTTAATTGCTATGATCAATCAGGACCACCATCTGCCATCAATCATACATCAAACACAGAGATTTAAAAATAAGAGAAAATCCCGAGCTTTCAAATTTTGATACTGCCCCAGATATTAAAATTCGAATTTTAAATAATGATCAATAGAAGGATTTAATTTAAGTGGAAAATGGGAGGCCTAGTTAAATGGTATAATTGTTTTTTTAAATCTTCTTGAATTTAATAATTCAATTTAGTCTCTTTTAACTCTTTCATTAAATGTAAATTTTACATTTTCTACCTCTTCAACTAATTAGTAATTCAATTTAAGTTATCTAAACACAAAATTTATAACTATGTTCCCATTTTTTAAAAAAAATTTATCTCAACTTTTTTTTTTTTTTTTAACTTCACTTCTGATACAAACCAATCCCAAATCTTAGCTACATTTAGTTTGTTCTCAATAATAATAATAATAAATCCCTTTGTCCTTATTAAGAATTTGAAGGCTTGGGTCAATTTATTTCTACAATATGAAAAAAAACCCATGCATTGGCCTTCCTTTTCTCCCTTTTGTTTCTTTCTAGACATGAATCACATGAGTTTCAAATTTTATTCACTTTCAATAAAGTGAATGATATGCAATTGTTTTAAACAAAGTTCATGGTGCAGAAAAGCTGCAATTATACATATGTAAGTATAAACTTTAGAAGAAAAAGGTTGCCAAAGATAAGGTTGATGATGAGGAAGGAAATTTAAATTTCAGACTTTCTTCAAGGGAAAGAAACTTGAATCGTTCAAATTCCAACACTAAACATGCATGACATCAACAAACAAAAAAAAGATCACATCAATGGAAGTTTTTTTGGCACTAAACTAGTAGCTTAGTTGACAATTCCAGACTATTTTTAAGTTAGGGTTGTTGATGTTTACTTTCTATCAACCCCTAAACAATACAACACATATATGCATAGGATTCCAGCTTTTTCCACATAGTCTTTGCCCTTTACATTTGTATTGAATTTGTATGACAAACCAATGGAAAAGAACACTTCTCCAAAGTTAAAGCTTGCCATGTCATACATTATATTGCTTTTACTTTCTGCTGCAATTTTGACCAGCTAATATATATATATATATATATGAGCCTCAAGATGAACACTTGACCAAGCCCTAGAAGTAAAAGAAAGAAAAGAATAAACTGCACCTTCGTAGGTTACAAGAAAAGAGAGTAATTATTTGACTGTTGTCCTAAAGTTTAAAGGCATTATTATATAGCAATATTGGGAGCTTAAATGAGATAATGGGGCATCGTTGAAGTTTTAAAGAGGGAGGGAAAGTAATGTGTTAAGCTTCGGGCATCTGCCTTGAAAGACGCATTTTTTTGACCAAATTATATACTTGTTTCATAATTGCTTAAGGTCCCAGAATATTTCTTCAAATTTTTATCCAATCTTTTAGTGGCTTTATATATAAAATGATGTGCGTACGTAAGTATGTGTACGAATATGTATATATTTATATTATTAATGCATATGTGTAGGTGGAGATGGTCGGTTAACTTTGTTTAGGATAAACTAAAGAGTAAAGGTGAATTTAGAAAATTATTTAAGCCAAATTTGGATTACAAATTTTTGAAAGTTACAATTATAATTTTATTATTACACTAACTTGAAATTCCTTGAATTTTAAATTGTCTATATGACAAGTTTACCATTTAAGGGAGGGAAGAAGGCCCTTATCTACGCTCCTACAGAGAGCCAATGTTATGAATGGCAAGATGAGAAAAGGGATGAAGCTTGGTGCTTCTCTGGTAATATGAATGAAATCCCCCACAAATGGGTTGTTCTCCCGTGAACAAGGAGCTGAGAAAAAGATGGAGAGAAGGTCCCCTTTTGTTAGCCCTTTTAAGGTACATATATACGGTATTACTAGCTAGGTGTAGGGTGGTTATATATCATTAAGTTGAGTTTTGTCTCCAGGGAACGTGAAATTAAGTTTTGATAGAGTTTAATTAAAATTTTAAAAAATTTTGAAATTCAATTATTTTGAGATTAATTAAAATTTCAAAATTTAAAAGTTAGAACTAAAATTTTGAAACTTTTATAGGAATTAATTAGAATTTTCAAAAAATAAAGACTTAATTAAAAATTATAAAACTCCTAACCTTAACGTAGAGAAAGAAGCGATAACTTATAGGTTTGATAGCAAAATTAAAAATAAAAAACTGTGAGAAAATCTTGTTGGTACTAAAGTATTTTTAGAGATCTTGATGCCATAATTTTGATGGAGGGTGATCCTAAAATTACTGGGCACATCTCAAAGATTACCTATTAAACACTAATTCCTTAGGATTGAATTTTATTTTGATTAATTATATCAAATCAATTTAGACAACTCTTAAATTGATTATTCAAAGATTAGGCGATATTGAATTGAAAATTAATTAATATATTAATTTAAACATTTCAATCTAATCTCTAAAAATATCATTTACATCAACGATTAGTATTAAAAAACCTGATTTTTTTAAAAAATTTATTGTAAGGTTTGCATTAATTGGAAAAAGGCAAAGCAATGGTACAAGAAAAAGAGGAAAAAGGAATAATAAATGGTAATGGGACGATAAATAATAGACTTAAAAAGGTTAGGTTAGTACGTGGCGTGGAGAACGTCATTTCACCAACTAAATTTGTGCATGCGTCACAGTGGACGCAAACGAGGTATTTAATGTGAATATATTCAATTTATGATAATTTTATATTTTCAAATCGTTTGTTCAAATATAGAATAAAAGAAATTAAATACTGAATATTCTTTAAACTTTAGAGCAAATAAATTGAAATTATTTTCATATATTAAATTTATAGGAAAGTCATTTTACAAGGGAGTTTATGAAAATCAATAAAAGTGTAGTAGGAGCTTGTTGAAGAATTTTCATAAAAAAAAATTTAAAATATTGGTCCTCAATGAATCTTTTAATAGATCAATATTATTTTGATCAAGATTTTATCTATTATTTTTACAAGAGTAAAATATACAAAACTACTTAAAAGGCAAGTAGTAGTATATTTACCCACAAGTACCCTATATACTATAGGGCATCGGCTTAAACTCTATTAAGTGTAAATGTTTACACTTTTTGATAAATTTAGATTTTAACGAGATAATATTAATTCATTAAGAAATTTGTTAATTCTTAAAAGACAACACTTTAAAAATTTCTTCTAAAGATATAGTTTTTTAGGATTCGAGTCTTAAGTGAGTTGATTTTAATTCATGCAATCAAATATACATTAGAATAGATATTATATTCAAATTTTAATATTTATAATTTTTAAATTTTTTAGTTTACAAAGTACGACATATTTTAATAAATAAATAGTTAAAAGATTCTTTATACCAAATTCTACTTGAAGTAGAACATTTCCTTTTCGCGTATAAGAGTGGGAAATTAATTTTTTCATTAACTAGTTGAAAGGAAAAAAGATGAGAAAAGAAGGCATAAGATTAGACTTTGATAATCTATTTTCTTATCGTATTTTTTCTCATGTCCTATTTCAAGTGTTTTATAATTAAATAATTTTTTTAAGTTTATAAAGGAAGTTGAGCAACCTAAAGGAAAAACATTAAGGCTTAGTTTAGATGAGCGGTGTGTTTATCTTCGGTGAGGTTAAAAACAGCGGTGGTGGTGGTGAGATTAGTTACTGTAGCGGTGAAATTGGATACTGTAGCAATAAGATTAGAAACAATGGTAGAGTGTGTGTTTGGATTCAAACGTAACTGTAGCGGTGAGGTGAAAATAAAAAATGACTATTAAGGACATCATATTAGAATTGATATATAATAGAAGTTTTTAAATTATTTTACTTATATAAAATTATTAAAATATGTGAATTTATAAATTCATTTAATAAAATATTAAAATGTATCTTTTAATATTTTTTTATAAATATTTTAATGAATTATACAGTAAATTTAAATTATTTATTAAATAAAATGATTATTATTTTTAATTTTTTATAGTTAAATATTTTTTTATAACGATGATATATATTATTTTCGCAAATAGTAATGTCGAAACCATTTTTTGTTTAGTTTGGACTCTATGGGCTGTATATTTTGATTGGTCCCCGATCTCGAAATTGGGCCTTACAGCTGCCCCTCTTTGCTCATTATCGTGTAACGAGAATAGAGCAAAGACTTCAAAAGGACTAATTTTGCCCGACCTTGCTGAGTCTCGGCTTCTTGATGCTTCCTTTAGGTAGCCTCACTCAATCCACCTGCATTTTCAGGGGCATAGGGATTTTGTTTCAATTTGCTCTGCTACTGCTTATGAGTTATAATCTTTAGCCTTTTACCCTACTGCTTAGGGGGTTAAGGCTCACCGTCTTCGATCTACTCCACTCCTGCTCAGTGGAGATAGGATCTACTTTGTTTCAGCCTGTTACCCTACTGCTTAGGGAATTAAGATCTGTAATCTTCAGTCTGTTACCCTACTGCTTAGGGAATTAAGGCTCATTGTTCTCGATTCGTTCCACTCCTGCTCAGTGGGAGAAGATCTGTAATCTTCAGCCTGTTACCCTACTGCTTAGGGAATTAAAGCTCTGTAACTTTCGGCCTGTTACCCTACTGCTTAGGGGGTTAAGGCTCATCGTCTTCGATCCGTCACCCTATTGCTTAGGGAATTAAAATCTGTAATTTTCGGCCTATTACCCTATTGCTTAGGAGGTTAAGGCTCATCGTCTTCGATCTGTCACCCTACTGCTTAGGGAATTAAGATCTGTAATTTTCGGCTTATCACCCTACTACTTAGGGGGTTAAGGCTCATCGTCTTCGATCTGTCACCCTACTACTTAGGGAATTAAAATCTATAATTTTCAGCCTGTTACCCTACTGCTTAGGGGGTTAAGGCTCATCGTCTTCGATCTGTCACCCTACTGCTTAGGGAATTAAGATCTGTAATTTTCAGTAACTCCCATCAATTTTGCTACATTGTCCTCTGGGGAACCTACCTGTAGAATTGATTTTATGGGGTCTATGCTTATGCCAAATGATTAAGATGTCCTGATTGAAAAATGCTCCTAACCAATGTATTGCGAATGAATGGATGCATGCAAAATGTCATGAGTATGATCCAATTTTTTAACTTTTGGGTTATCATTGTTCGCTGCTTGTTAGAGCAATATTCTCATTATATGCCTTCTTGTTCTGCTGATACTTCTAACATAGAATCTGAAGATGTCGTCACTGCTTAGACTCTTATTTTAGGGATTCCAAACCCTTTAAGCCTGGTTAGTTCTAAATAATTGTCCTGTTTTGGATTCTTGTATTATTCAGATACTTTTAGAGTAATACACAAAACTTCTTTTGTGAAAGCATTATTAGTTCAGTAACCATTACTTCAATGTGAAATGCTTGGAAAAGACTGTAAAAATGAATAAAATTGAAATTTATTCAGGATAAAACCTGTGAAGAATGGATTGAACAGGGAAAACAAATTTCACTAAGGTACAAAATGAGTAAGAATTGTATTGATGCCCTAGATATCACAGTCTGAGCTTCTCTGATACGTACTTCTTGAAGACCACTCTAAGTTCAACATGTGTCTAAGAGATCCGTGGTACTTAGTCGATGCCCCAAGACGTAACATACCTCCTCATTGTTAATTCAAGCGTAGCAAAACTACTGTATGCCCCATCACGAGTTGATCATAATTTGAGCCGCCCTTTTCGGGTTTTTAACTCAAAGCCCCTTTGGTCTCAAAATGCCCTTTGCGAGTTTTCACCTTGGCCTCTCCGTTTTTTTTCATCTTGGGCCACTTTCAAGCGAAGTACTTCTTGACGGAATCTGCGTTAACTGGATTTGGTAGACTTTTACCGTCTATCTCAGCTAGTATCAAAGCTCCTCTAGAAAAGGCCTTCTTTACAGTATAAGGTCTTTCCCAATTAGGCATCCACTTTCCCCTGAAGTCTTTTTGCATAGGGAGGATCTGTTTCAACACCAAGTCTCCCTCATGGAATACTCTGGGGCGGACCTTCTCGTTGTAAGCCCGCATCATTCGCTTCTGGTACTTTTGCCCATGACGGATGGCTCTTAACCTTTTTTCCTCAATTAAATTCAGCTGATCCTATCGAGACTGAACCTATTCCGCTTCATCTAACTTTAGTTCTGACAAAACACGAAGAGAATGAATCTCAACTTCGATGGGCAAGACTGCTTTCATCCCATAAACTAATGAGAAAAGTGTTACCCCGGTGGAAGTTCTAACTGATGTTCGATAGGCGTAGAGGGCAAGTGGTAACTTTTCATGCCAATCCTTGTAGGTCTCAATCATTTTTCCCACAATTTTCTTGATATTTTTATTAGCCGCTTCAACGGCGCCATTCATTTTCGGGCGATATGGCGATGAGTTGTGGTGCTTAATGTTGAACTGACTGTAGACTTCTGCTATCGCGTTGTTGTTCAAGTTTACTGCATTGTTAGACACGATCTTTCTAGCAATACCGTAGCGACATATGATCTCTTTCTTCAAAAACTTGCTAACCGTTGTCTTCGTAACATTGGCATATGAAGCTGCCTCTACCCATTTGGTGAAGTAATCAATAACCACGAAAATGAAACAATGTCTATTAGAAGCTTTCGATGAGATCGACCCAATGACGTCCATGCCCCACATTGAGAAAGGCCACGGAGAAGTCATAACATGAAGAGGTGAAGGAGGCACATGGATCTTGTCTCCATAAATTTGGCACTTGTAGCACTTCTTGGCGTAACGGATGCAATCCCCTTCCATTGTGGACCAGTAATACCCGAATCTCATTATCTGCCTGGCCATTGTAAATCCATTGGCATGCATCCTACAGACACCCTCATGGACTTCTTCCAGGAATTTTTTAGCCTCAACAGCATCGACACATCTTAACAGCACCTGATCCTTCCTCTTTTTGTACAGGATCTCTCCGTCTAAGACATAGTCATTGGTCAGTCTTCTCAATGCTCTCCTGTCATTTTCTGTTGCTTGATCAGGATATTCACAGCTCTTCACATATCGCAGAATGTCATGATACCAAGGATGATCATCTCTCTCCTCTTCTTCGTTGATATTGTAGTAGTGAGCCAGAGTCTCACAAATACTCATTTGGATGGGCTTCATACCCTCTTGCTCGTTTACCCTGATCATAGAAGCTAGAGTGGCTAAGGCGTCTGCCATATGGTTTTCATCCCGGGAGGTAAAAGAATATGATATCATCAAACTCCTCAATTAGTTCCAAAACTAACTTTCGGTAGCTGATCAATTTGGGATCTCTTGTTTTCCATCTCCTTTGAGCTAGTATATCACCAACGCAGAGTCTCCATATACCTCTAGCACCTTAACTTTGCAATCTATGGCTACTCAAATTCCTATGATACATGCTTCGTATTCTGCCATATTGTTCGTGCAGTCAAAGTCCAACTTGCAAGTGAATGGAAAATGCTCTCTATTTGGGGATACCAAGACTGCCCTGACTCTATTACCAACGGCATTTGACGCTCCATCGAAGTTCAACTTCCAAGGATGATTTTTAGGGCATTTTCTTCAGTTGTCGCTACAAACATCAGATCTTCATTAGGAAAATCGAAATTAAGAGGCTCATAATCATCTAGCGCCCTGCTGGCTAGAAAATCTGCTATCGCACTCCCCTTCACCGCCTTCTGGTTTACATAGACTATGTTAAACTCAAAGAGCAAAATTTTTCATCGGGTCATCCTTCCATTCAGGGCGGTTGACTCCATCATGTACTTAAGGGGGTTTAATTTAGAGATTAACCATGTTGTATAGTATAACATGTACTGCCTTAACCTCCGAGTTGTCCAGACTAATGCGTAACATAGCTTTTCAATTGGCGAGTATCTCATTTCACACTCAGTAAACTTCTTGCTGAGGTAGTATATCACCCTCTCTTTCCTGCATTTCTCATCATGTTGACCGAGTACACATCCCATTGAGTTATCGAATACCGTCAAGTACAAAATCAATGGTCTATCAGGACTGGGTGGCATTAACACTGGAGTATTGGACAGGTATTGTTTAATCCTGTCAAAGCCTTCTGGCATTAATCATCCCAAATGCCCAAGTTATGCTTCTTAAGAAGAAGGAATATGGGGTCACATTTATCAGTCAATTATGAAATGAACCGAGCAATATAGTTTAGTCTTCCTAGAAAACCTCAGACTTCTTTTTGAGTGCGCGTGGAGGCAATCCTTGTACAACCTTTACCTTATCCGGGTCGACCTTAATTTCTTTTTCACTGACCATGAAATCGAGTAGTTTTCCTGATCTAGCCCCGAAAGTACACTTGGCTGGATTGAGCTTCAGCTGAAATTTTCTCAATCTCAAAAACAGTTTCCTTAGAACTTGCACACACTCCTTTTCTGTTCGAGACTTTGTAATCATGTCGTTGACGTAGACCTCGATCTCCATGTGTATCATGTCATGAAACAATATAACCATAGCCCTTTGGTATGTCGCTCCGCATTCTTTAACCCAAATGGCATCACTTGGTAACAAAAAGTTCCCCATAAGGTTATAAAAGTGGTCTTTACCATGTTCTCAGGATGCATCGTTATTTGATTGTATCCAAAGAAACCGTCCATGAATGAGAAAAATGAATACCTTGCCGTGTTATCCACCAAGGTGTCGATGTGAGGTAGTGGGAAGTTGTCTTTCGGGTTAGCCTCGTTTAAGTATTTGTAGTCGACGCACATTCATATTTTTTCATCCTTCTTAGGAATAGGGACAACGTTGGCTACCCATTCTGAGTAATTCACCACTAGTAAAAACCCAACATCGAATTACTTCTTGACTTTTTCCCTTATCTTTACCGCGACATCGAGTCTCATCCTTCAAAGCTTCTGCTGGACTGGCTTACTATCTCCTTTTATTGGGATACGGTGTACCAGAAAGTCAGCATTCAACTCAGGCATGTCCTGATATGACCACGCGAAGACATCTTTGAACTCTAGCAGAAGTCTAATGAGGTCCTGCCTTGTTTTCTTGGTTATGCAGGTGCAGATTTTCACTTCTTTCCCATCTTCTAGAAGCATATTTTCAATTGTCTCTTTGTGAGGTAGAATCAGCTTCTCTTCTCGCTCTACCATCCTAAATAAATCAAGGGATAAACTATAATCTTCGTCATCCACAAAATTCCTAGATCCCTCTAGGCACATGTCTTGCTCATAAGGGAATTCTGGGTCTATAGCAGTATCGCTCATGACGTCGATATCCGGGGACCTATGGTAGGTATGAAAGAATATTCAATGAAATGAATTCAAGAATAACTCATTTATGTGTATGATTATGAATGGAATGGAAAAGAAGTAAAAGAATAACTGCATGGTATGAAAGAAGAAATGTATTTTTATTGAAAATAACGATGCTTGAACATGAGCCTATTTCACAAAAGATCCTTGTTGTTTTTAGGCTTGAAACAACAAGTGTGTTTCGAACATTACTCTATTTTAGTCCTAAAAACTACAGGAATTTCTTCCGCAGTCCAGTTGTCCAGAACACTTCCAGGCTCGTAGGGGCGAATACCCACCAAGCTCCTTTCCTTCAAGACCTCTTCAGACACAGCATTGATGCTCAAAGCTCTCATCATATTCTTAGCCGTTTCCTTATTCATATTCTCCAGTCCTGAATGGATAATTCCTTCCGACACGAATGTATTAAATATATGGGGAAAATTCATTGAACCCTACTCGATCTCAGCAAGCACCATTCAATCGTGCTCTTCATCTTTCACGTTTCCTTTCCAACTCCTCCTTTCTCTGTCTAGTATCTGGCCTATGCCCCAGACCAAAGCGATCATGCTTGTCAACCAATCCTAGCACTCTGACCGGCCCCTAGAGATATTTTTTGAGTCCCCTCCCAGGCAATACTCATTTTCCTATTGTCAGCTGTAGGCTCATCCTTGTTGCTTCAGAAATTTTGGGCGCCGAGATCTTACTTCCTTCACTGATGAAAGTTACATTTACAAACTCCAACGACCTGAAGGAGCACTCTATAGCCTCCGTATCATTCTCTATGTATGGTGCATTACTAGTAACGGACGTGATGATATCCTCATCCGTATTTATGGTTATCAACTAGCCCTCTGTCACCAACTTCAACTTTTGGTGCAATGATGATGTACGGCTCCCGCTGAGTGGATCCAAGGCCTCCCCAATAAGCAATTATAAGAGAGCTTGATGTCCATCACGAGAAAATCTACTTCGTATGTATTTGGCCCAATTAGGAGGGGTATCTCAATTCTTCCCATTACTTTCCTTTCGGTGCCATCAAATGCTCTCACTATATTTTAGTATGTTTTCATATGAGAGTTGTCTACGGGCAATCTGTTTAGTGTAGATAGGGGTAAGACATTCAGTGCCGACCCATTGTCAATTAATACCCCTAGTGATGTATACCCTTTACATCGGGTAGTAATGTGTAAAGCCTTGGTGGATCCTATGCCCCCTGGCGGTATTTCATCGTCACTGAAAGAGATGGAATTATCTGCGCTTATGTTACTAATAATGCGGTCTAGCTTATTTACTAAAATGTCTTCAGCGACATATGTTTCACTCAACACCTTCATTAGCGCACTACGGTGTACATCTAAGTTTCTGACGGGGCTATTATCGATATGCGTCTTGATCTTTGGTGTAACTATTCCACAACGTTGTACTTTGTACTTCAGGAACTTCAAAAACTCCTTGGCCTCATTCTCTGTTACTGGTTCATTAACTAGTGGCCTTGTCTTCTCGTCTTCACCTCTGATCATAGAGGATCTCTTTTCAATATGTTCGACTTCTGAATTTGACACGCCGATTGAACTTTCCTTCCCTAAAACTATCACGGTGCAATTGTAACCCCAAGGTACCCTCTTGTTATCCTTATAAGAAAGCGTCACGGGTTTTTGAATTATAATTCTTGGTGCCATTTTTTATGACGCTTCGTTGACTCTTTGGCTACCCTTATAAGGAAATGTCACGAGCGTTTGAATTACAACTTTCGGTACCATCTCTGCTGAGGTTTCATTGACCCTCGGTCGTGTGATAATAACTACTGGGTGATTGACCTTAGGGACCTTCTCTGCAGACCCACCCTCTGTGGCGCATACATCCTCTTCTTCGGAAAAGTCAAAGAACTCCAGCTATTTATTATCCATTAACCCTTGTACTAGGGTTTTGAATTTGTTGCACTGTTGAATCTCATGACATTTCTTGTTGTGGAACTCACAGTAGTTTCTTGCATCTCGAGATTTACTCCCCAACTCTTGCGGACCTAATCCTCTTTTGCGCATTTCCTTCCAAACCTCCCTTAATGGGGTTCTTACTTCAACAACCATCTACTTGATTCTCCTCCCTATGTTCTCTACTATCGTGTTTACCCCTTTATCAGTGTGACTGGGTAACGAATTTCCCACTCCAGGTGTATCATTGAAATTTACAACACCCGCTTGGATAAGCCTTTCGACTAGCCTTATGAATGAGATGCAATTTTCTATGGAGTGTCCTGCTATTTCCGCATGATATTCACATTGAGCATTTATGTCATACCACTTAGGATATGAGGGTTGCAATGGTTTCAAGTAGACAGGGGATACGACGTGCTCATCGAACAGAGTTTTATACAATTCCCTATACGTCACAGGTATGGGAGTAAATTGGAATTTCTCGATCTCCGCCTTGTGTTGGGCTCTTATCTCGGTGGGCCCTGTTGGCTCACAACTATCACTCTCGATTGACTGACAATAATGAGTTTGGGATAAACCGAGCTTACATTACCTACTTCATTCTCTCTTTTCTTTAGAGCTGATCTTCTTGTGCTCTCTCCGGCCTCTATTTTCCCACACCTGATCGCGTTCTCTATCATTTCACCGGACATCACCATGTCTGCAAAACTCTTAGTCACACTCCCTAACATGTGATTGATGAAAGGTGCTTTCAGGGTATTAACGAAGAGCATAGTCATTTCTTTTTCCAGTAGCGATGGTTGGACTTGTGTAGCAACTTCCCTCCACCTTTGAGCGTATTTCTTGAAACTTTTGCCTGACTTCTTCTACATGTTTTGTAGAGTGATCCTGTTAGGCGCTATATTAGTTACGTGGCCATAATGTTTCATGAAGGCCTGTGCTAAATCCTTCCATGATTTAATTTGAGTTCGACTCAGCTGATTGTACCATTTTGCTGCGGCCCCAGTTAAATTATCCTGGAAACAATGGATCAAAAATTGGTCGTTGCTAACGTGACCCGTCATTCTCTGACAGAACATTGTAATGTGGGCCTCAGGGCAGCTGGTCCCGTTACATTTTTTAAACTCTGACATCTTAAACTTCGGAGGAAGTACCAGATCCGAAACCAGACTCAGATTTTTAGCATCCACCTCGCATTGGTAATCAGCATTTTCCAATGCTTTAAACTTCTCCTCCAACCATTTGCATCGATCCTCAAACTCTTTTAGGAGTTTTGCCCTTGCTTTTTTCTTCTTCTACTATGTCGTCGAAGTCAGGGACTATTAGTTTTGCCAAATTGACTCCTTGGTTGGAGCTTGAGCCTGTCGGGAGGTTTAACGGTGCTGAGATACCGGATTGATATTGAGGTTTGATATTAACCGACACTCTTGGTGGTTGTACTTGGGAACTTGCGGGGCCAAGCCTAAAGGACAAGCAGAATTTTCATTTTCATCTCCGGCATCAACCATAGGGCCCTTTCCTTTGTCTTACCCTCCAGTCAACAATCGTGTTAACTGGCTCATCATGCTTCTCTGGGATTCCAGCATTTGATCCCTCATGTCCTGTTAGATCTTAGCCAACTGTTCCTGCAGTTGATCTTGCATTTCCTTCTGTATCTGTTCTAACTTTTCTATCCTTTGATCCATTACCTTCATTTTTCTTCGAGTGTAGTAGCGATGTTCCAGGATAATTATTGTAGACAGCCCAAATTGCCCGGGCCCAACAAACAAAAACAAAACAAAACAAAAATCCAAATTTTACAACCCAAAATAAACCTAGCCCAATTAACCCAAATACCAAAACCCAAAACAGAAAAAAAAAACCCTAACCCTAATCTTCCCTAACCTAGCCAGCAGCGATACCTACCCCCACTGCTCTATACATGCCACGCATGTCCGTCTCTCGACCTAAGCGCTCCACCGCCACTGACAGAGTCGGCCACCAACCCTCCACCTGCTCCCCATACCCTGCAAGAACAGAAGACACGGCAACAGATAGCAATGGCAAAAAAGATAAGAAAATAATATTTTTTTCTCTTCCAAATTCGGTTATAAAAACCAAATGAAACACTATAAAAGGGGGCTTTTCTTTTTTCTTTTTTCAATCAAATACAGAGATTCAAACAAAAATAGCAGGCAAAAAAAAAAACAATACAAACTCAAGAACAGAGATTAAACAAAAAAATCAGAAACAGAGAACAAAGGTAAAATCTTTGCCTTCTTTTTGAATTTTTCGTCTTTCTCTTTTTTTGATATACACACGCATATATATAAATAATAGTCTAAAAAAAGAAAAAAAGACCAAAAAAAATAAAGTTTTTACCTTTTCCTACCACCGTAGGCGTTGGTTTGGAGCTCCGCCACGACGACGATTTGAATGGCAATGACCACTCACGGATTTCCCACTGCAGAGAGAAAAAAAGCAATCAATTTTTTTTTAAAGAGATGAGAATGAATTTTTTTTTTTTTGCAAAAAGTGGCTTATATAGCCAAATCAAAACGACGCCGTTTTGGTTGGCGCCCATAAGCCCCAAAACGACGTTTTGAGCCAACCCGATTTTGACCGACCCGAGCCTAGGATCGCGTGTTTTTAAAAGGGAATATTTATGCGTGATCCCTCCGCCTTTTTATTTTATTGCAATCAAGTTCTCGATTTCTTTCAAATTCGCCCCGAACTTTTATTCGGATTTCGTTTTGGTCCGTTTCCATGCTGCGCATTTTGAACAAAGGGTTATTTCCTGATTTAGTCCCTCTGCCTTTTAGCGCATTACAGCGAAGTCCTTCCTTCCTTTTTTTTATTTTTAAATTGGCCCCAATATTCATTTTTATTCAATTTTAGTCCCTTTTTTGCTATTTTCACCTATTTTTTTTAATTAATCATTTTAACCTTATCACTACATTGCATTAAATGTTATATTATTTTTATCCCATTATTATTACTATGTATTATTATTATTATCATTTTATTTGTTTTTATAAACCTCATCATTATTATTTCGATTATTATTATTTCTTACCTTACCATTTTATTTTACCACCTTATTATTATTCTCATTATTTATTATTTGTATACTTATATATACCTTTTCTTTATTATCCAATTTATTGATTGTTATTATTACCATTAGTATTATTTATTTATTTATTTATTATTTATCTACTTTTATATTTACTTTTATATTTATTTTTATTTTGTTTGTATCTTTACTATTATTTGTTATCATTACTATCATTATTTTCTTCTTTCCCTTTTCTCTTAAACTTTCATTTGCTTATAATTCTTTGTTTTCTATTTTTTTAGCTTATTCATTTATATTTAATGCATTTTGCTACACATATTAGTATTGTGATTGGTTTTGGCATTTTATCGTTACATTAACCTTTGCCCGATACATCAATTTTCAAATAATCGATATCTCGTGTTAAAGATTCGAGGAAATCAAGCCCTAACTTACTGGGTTCCCATTTTCCTCGTTCAATATAAACAACAAAATACCCCTCCCAAAATCAGAAGTCCGGTTTCAAATTGACATTCCGTATTAGCAATTCGAGTGAATCGAGCCCTAACTCAATGGGTTCCGATTTCTCCTCGCTTAAAGCTAAACAACGGGATGTCTCTTTTAAAATTACAACTTAAATTTTAAAACAAAATACTTAATCTCGAAGACTCGAAATGTCGCTACTAACTTACTAGACTCGACACCTAGATACTTGAGATAAGTTTCTTCTTCCAAAATAGAGGCAATATTCCTAATTTGGATTTTCGGAAGACGAGCCCTAACTTCATGGATTCGATTTCTCGATTCAACAAATGACGGAAGATCCTCTTCAAAAGTGAAAATCAAGTTTTATAAGACGAGCTTAGTTTGAGTCTAAAGTATTGCCCTAACTAATCGGACATGATGCTTTATCTCTTGAAGATAAGAGAGTCTTAACGTCCTTCCAATTCTTTGAATTTTGAAAATAAAAAGTATTGTATTTTCGAACCATTTCAAAGTTTTCAACAAATAAGGCATCAATCAATCAGTTTGGTACCGATTTCGGGCGTGTCGAGGGTGCTAATCCTTCCTCGCACGTAATCGACTTCCGAACCCGTTTTCTCAAAGTTCGTGGACCAAAAACACTGTTTTAATAAATTAAATGTTTTATTAAAACAAAGGTGATCCGATCACACCAAATAAAGATCGGTGGCGACTCCCTTCCTTTTCTTTTTTTTTCAAAAATCGAGTCGACCGCGTCGTTTACTGTTTTCATCAAAAAATGGTTACGACAATTATAATACGACCTCTAGTTAATAGGGTTTTTTATGATATTTAATGCACATGATGCGATGCAATGCAAATGCATGATATGGATGCAAAAATAAGAGGAGTCGATTCTGGTTCAATTTCTTTTAGAATACTTATTTAAAAAAGTAAAATCCTTTACATAAAACAGAGTCACATATACGGCCTATCCCTTATGCCCAAAGCTTTAACTTTCTCAAGAAGCAAAGATAACCCTCGACCTCGGTCTGACTTTGACTCGTATACTACACTTAACACATCAGCCTGAACCGCTAAGGTTTGTAGATGATCGGCCACTTCTCATATCTGAACCACAGCTTCGCCCATAACGTAGTCTCTTTCTCTGACTTGGTTCTGAGATCATTGAAGTTGTTCTTCCCATCACTCGTTGTTTGCCTCCAATAGTTAGACCCGAAGCTCACTATTTTCTAGCGCCGTTTCGAGCTCTACCACCTTTCCTTTCAACTCTTCAATCTGGTTTAGGCTTGATTCTAACTTCACCGTGGAGTTGCAACTTCGACACAATATCCTCTCTAGCTTTGCTACTTGAGCTCTTAACATTTCATTTTCGCCTTGGCTCTTGCCCACAGTCCTTCTCAGAGTATCCTTTTGTGCTTGAGCCTCATGAACCTCCTCTTCCACTGATCGACCTTGGCTTTTTCTCCTTGAATTTCTTGATGCCATTACTTTGAGGTTTTACCCAACCCAGCAGTCCTTATCGATGAATATAATTTCTTGTAGTCAGTTTTCAAATTGTCTAAATTTTTTTCGGCCTTTCTTTTCCCTTTTCTCAGTTTCTCCGCCTCTGATTTCTAGACATCAATATCTAACCGTAAGTACACTTTTTCTTCTTCCAGCTGCTCTATCTTTTTTCCTAACTTTGAATTTTTACTTTGAAGTCTTGTTTCAAGATTTCCAACTCGGAAGGGATTACTTGTAGGTATTCCTCTATCGTTCGAGCACCATCCTGTGTTGGTCTAGGGACATTATCATTGACTCTCCTACTCCGCCAAGCATTATATTCAAGGGTCGCCATGGGACCTACAGCAACTCTTTCATCCGACTGGTCTGATTCCAAGCATTGGAAATCTCTTTAACCCTTTTATTGTATTTATCTCCTCCATACGTAAATTCACACTGAGCTAGCCCATGCGTCGCTGGTATAAATTACTTTGATCTATATTGCCTCAACACAAGCAAAGGAGCATACCTAATGGCTCCCCAGATTCTCAACAGAGGGACCCAATCAAAACTTCCACATCGATAAAGAATTTCGTCGGGAACTAATCAAAGAGCTCTCTACTCAATGTCCTCCTCTTGTAGATCCCGAAGAAGCGCGATCCAGTTTTCTTTTGATATGTCATCTCTTCTGGGCGTGACTGCTAACTCCTTTAGCGGAGAGTAATTCTTGAAAAAACCCGATAAGAAACTTTATCCACCTTCCAGAAATGGCTATGGAACCAAACCAATAATAGCTGCACACATCCTATAAATCTGCCTTCACCTACCCTCTGACAAGCGCTCAAAGATCTGAATGTTTTGGCAATGATTGCAGGAATGGGTGTGACCTCTTTGTCAAGTCGGTCGAAGAGATCCGAGACCGCCTCATCTACATACCCTAATGCCTTAGGGAAAACCATCAAACCATCAGGATGCACTAGAATCAAATCCTTTAAGATCCTCCATGAGATGCATTTATACTCACCCTTTTATTTAACCCTTGCTGCAAGCCACGGTTCACTCATCCCTGGAATATTCATCAACCTTTTCAAAAAGGTTGGGACACAAGCGGCTCTTGAATAGGCCTTGTCAACTTGGACCATCGGGCAATGAAGTAAAGCTGTATATTCCTTGACGGTAGGTACCAAATTTACCCCCCACAGGTAAAACAACTATAGGCAGGATTCCAATACTGAGTGACGGCCTGAAATAGATGCTCGTCCACCTCGATATCCAGTAAGTAAGGCAAATCCCCATAATTACCATAGAACAACTGCCTAGCCTCTTCATCCCACTGGTCCCATATCTCTTTTAATTCCCGAAGGTTATTTTGCGTCACACTAATGCGGGTGTAGTCATATGACTCTGATGTATATCCCTCGACTATACTGTCCCCTTTCTCAAGTTGTGTTTGCTCTGACCATATTCAGACAGCCGCATTATCCTCTACTTTATCAAGAAACCCATTCTCCATAATAAGCCTTCTAATATAGTAACCGAACGTGAACCGAAACCTCTTTAAAATGAAATGACATGCAATCAGAAAATGCAACAAGTCAATATCATGTAGCAAAAAAAATTAGACATGCGAAAAAAATAATACAGTACCTATCTGGGTGATTGCTAAGGTTTGGCATAACTCTACCTAGGGTAAGTTCCTAAGGCTCTCTATATGTGGTTTGCCTCTAAAGCAAGGTACCTGAACCATCAGATTCCTCGATCTTCACCCATTATAGGCTCATACAGATCGAGTTTAGTTCAGGGGAATACATTTCCCTATGGCTACACGGAGGTGAAAACCTCACGAAGACATAGGTACGGATGTATCCCGAAAGCGATTCACTATCCTACACGGAGGTGAAAACCTCACGAAGGAGTAGCTTCTCACTCTCACTTAAAGGGGTGACCACTACGGTCATGCAATATGATGCAAATGTATCCTAGACACTTAAAATGTAAAAACATATGACACGACCCAAACAAATGCGATCAAAAATGAAATTAAAAAAAACTTATTTTCGATAAAAGAACATTAATCAATCAATTCTACGGCTTGACTCTCTTATTGGTCCCTAGTGGAGTCGTCAAGCTGTCAAAACCATTTTTTGTTTAGTTTGGGATCTGTGGCTGTATATTTTGATTGGGCCCCGATCTTGAAATTGGACCTTACAAGTAACATTATACTTGGATCAAATTTTGAAGTATCTAAACGAATGATTTTTAATAAAAAAAATAGTAACATAAGACATAACAAGTTTCATTATTACTAGAAATTAGGTTATGATACAAAATTGTTTTTACAAATATTGATTCATTAAACTATTTGCAATGGTTTCCCTTAACATTGCAATTTCAAGGTCACTTTTACTGTTAGAAGAACTCGATTCACCTCTATCAAAATGGCCTGAAAAGATTGGCATGCGGTATATTCTCAAATTGTCGAAAATCCTCGTCATTTGACCAAGCATGTCTTTGAATGTAATTATGCAAAACCATTGTTGCAATAACTATTAAAACTTGCTTGTCGAATGAAAAGCTTGGAATATCTCTTAATATTGGCAATTTTTTTTTCCACACTTCAAATGTTTGTTCAATCACAGAGCGTAACGAAGAATGGGCATGATTAAAGATTTCTTTTTTTCCAGATGCTCGATGATTACCTCAACGAAAGTCAGGTAAATGATATCGTTCCCCCCTATATGGACCTAGAAAACCTGTCATTTGTGGATATCCTGAATCCACAAGATAATATTTTCCTAATAAAAAATTAAAACATAATATCAAATTTAAAAATAAATTAAAAATTTTAATATTGTTTTTATGTAAAGATTAATTAAAAAATTAAAGTTCGACCTGGTGGAGGGTGTGGAAACTTTAACTCTTGTTTTCTAAGTAATTGCAAAAAATTCTATTATCATGTACTCTTCCTTCCCAACCAGGAAACGCAAAAATGAAGCACATGTTGAAGTCACAAACTGCCATAATATTTTGAGTTGGTTCACCTTTCTGTCTGAAATAAGGTATTTGACAAGAAGGCGAAATGCATGCTTTTATGTGTGTTCCATCTATGGCCCCAATACAATCCTTTAAAATAAATACAAGTAATGAGATAAAAGTTAGAAATAATTTATATTTTAAAAATACAAAGATTGTGTAAATTTTACCTTAAATGAGGCCAATATCTTGTATCATGTCGAATATGATTTGGTACTTCCTCGAATTGACCTTCAGTGGGTTTAATTGTGTCTATTCCCATTCGAGCAAATATATATATCAGTAAAAATTCGACTAACAGTTTCCCCAGATCATTGAAATCTCTGCTGTATTTGAATTTGGTTCTCTATTTCCAAAAATATACAATGATAATGCTAACTTCTCCATCGCAGATACCTTCCCATGCTTTAAGGCATAATTTGTTTGCAAATCATGCAATAAGCTGTGAAATATATTTTTTGGCATCCTAAAACTATTCATGCAACGGTCATCATGCCCATTTAATACTTCGTCTACCCACATTTGACCTGTATAATTTGAATCCATACACGGTTGCATAGTAAAATAAGTTTCATGGTGTACCAATACACTGCTTAACACTTGTTCTTCCTCTTCATGATAATTGTTGTGCTCAACTTGTGTAACAATTGTGTCTATTCTTCGTTGAGCTTCTCCACTTAATTCATGGGTATCATAATTCATATAAAAACTATTATACATATTGTTAAATTCATCCATAACCTGAAAAAGTAATCAAATGAAAATAAATTGTGACATTCTATACAACACAACAAAATTGAATAAAAGCATAACATAAAAATATCATACATTAGTTTTACATATAAAAAGTAGATCATACATTAGGTTTACGTATAAAAAATAGATCATACATTAGTTTTACATATAAAAAAGTAGTATAGTTATATTACAATAATAATTCTAAGGAGCTTATGGTGGAGGTTGTGGATGGTATGGTTGGAAGGGAAATGAGGATGTTGCTAGCAAGGATGAAAATGATGCAATTGGATTTTGTTCAGCATACTCACGTCGAAGCCACCAAACCCTAACATCTAGATCTAAGTTCAAAAACACTTCTCGTTTCACTGGTATTTGAAACATTTTGATGGCAAAATAGTACAGTTCATCTTTTTTTGGAATTTCATCTCCCAAATCACGCAAAGCATCCATTGCATTTGAAATAGTATATTGAGAGTGAGGAAAAATAATTTCATTCACTGACTTCCTTGGACTAGCCATACTCTCACACAATTTCTCAATATGAGTAGCTAATGAATTTCTTGATGATTTTCTACTTGAACTTGATTTTTTTCCTTTACCGTGTACAACCCCAAGTGTTTTCTTTCTTCAATTAGGAGTTTCATGAGAAGGATTTGATGGTACCTCATTAGGAGGGATATCTTCATTCTCATTACTATTTTCATCTTAATCACCAAATCCCTCATTAGGTGTATCATCTCCCATAGGAACCCCACTTGGAAGAACACCAGACGAAGGTTCCCATGCATTCTCTCTAGTGACTACAATGCCACCAAACATTTGCCACATTAAATCATTCAATCGTGGTTCAATTCCTTTATTCTTAAATCCTTTAAAATCAGGATTTTCCTACAAAACATGTTAAATGTTAAATGTTAAATGTTATACTCAGATTTTTATATTTGTAAATTATTAATTTCAATAAACTTTATGCATTAAAATAATGATAAAGTTAACACTAACCTGTATTTTTTCAGCCCACCATTCTTCGGTAGCATCGACCGTCTTTTTAGATGGACACTATCCAAAACCTGTAGATTCCTTAAGTAACTCCCTCCAGAACCTCCATTCTTTTTTTAATGTATCCCACTTATTTTTCAATTGAGGTTTTTCATAATTATTTTGTGTTTTTGCTTGAAAAAGCGCAACGACATTTTCCCATCCTTTTGAGTTTAGATGAGTTGTCAGTCTATTACCAACATTAACTTCATTCACGTAAAGTTCACAAAATATCAATATCAGCTCATCATCCCAAACAGCTTTTGTTGCTAAAGTACTATCTGCCTCCATAAATTTTCGTTTATTTACCATCTATTATTATTATTTTGATTTTAAATGTTAACCGACATAAAACCATAAATATATAATTAGATAAAATAATATAGTTTCATAAAAAATTAAGAATAACACATCACAAAAAGATGAAAGCCATAAGATGAACACTAAAGAAAAAATTCTTAAAGATCCATGGTAAACAATAACGAGGATACAGAAAGGATAATTGATTATGACTATCTTTTCAAATGTGTAAGCAAACTTGAGCAGTTTGGTTTTTCTTAGCAACACTAGTCATCAAATTTTTACTTTAGTCTCAAAAAAAAGCATGCATTTAATCACTCAAGGTTATGGCATCAATCTCATAGTATAACTAATTATTTAAGATGGTAGTAATTTTAACTAATATCGATGACGGTCAGAGGAATAAAAAGTGGAGTTCATTCCTTATGTTTCAAAATTGCATTAATTTATAATGGAAGCAAAACCTTGATTTTTTTGGCAAATTAAAAGTTTTATTAAAACCCCGGGAGATTAAACCAAAAGTTATACAAACGCAACACCCTTAAGCCTCAACAACACTGCCGCCTAAGCGAAAGATGAAACACTTAAATGTGCAATAAAGATGCACAAATACACCCAAGACAAGCATCCTAACAAGCACCAAAAAACAACAGTCAAAAAACCCATAAAACACCAAAAGGCAACTGCAAAGTAAAACCATTTCAAGCACAAATGCAAAAGAATGTTGAATGGAAAGATGCTTGAAACCACCTAATTGAGCAAATTTCAAATAGCAAATAGTATAACAGGGTGTCCCTATATGCAAAGTCCATAACTCTCAAATACAATCAAACAGTAAGCTTCATTGCCTATTAATATCTCCAGCCTTTCACTACCACCATGAGTTAAACATTGACCTCCTCTCCATTCCGACTTTAGCTAAAGAATCTGTCATGTCGTTCTTTTCACGAATTGCATTATGAAAAACACTGAACCAATCTCTGTCACCATCCTAACAATGTCTGAAAAGATGCTCCCAAGCTTCCATGGATTATTTATTTTTACACCAACAAACTGCTATGTTTTACACCAAAGCAAAAACCTTGATTTTAGTCAATTTTTTCAGTCTTCTATCAAAAATGACATATGCAGCCTCTTTTCGATAACAGAGAGGCAGAATGGGTTTCGGACACAAGATCAACAAAAGAAGTAGAAAAAGTGTCTTTAATATTAATAAAGGAAGGGCCGAGTCTTTTCTCAGCTTGCAACCCATACAAGTAGAAATCTCAATGTTAGGTATAGACCCCCAACATTCCAGTAGAAATAAAAACATAAAAAATGGTAAAGAAATGAAAGAATGAAAAGAAATGACACACAGAAAGCATCAAAAAGAAACCAAAGGGATAAATTTGTGCTTAACACTTACAATCACAGGCTTATCAGTCGTCGATTGAGGAAGAGTTGACACAGCTTGCAGCAGAGGTATTTCTTTCCCTGTTATCAATAGAATTTGGCTGCCAAATCTGAAAAAAAATAAGATTGAGAAAGAAATTAGTTTAACTTTCAAAGATGAAATGGTAAAATAATAAATAAAAGTATGGGTATTTTTGTTTGTTAAAATACCTCTTTGCACTGATGAACTTCTATCTCACTGAAAGCTCTAGTTGGCTTTTGGGATATCAGTGTGGTGAAAATTGATTTTGGTTGCACTGAAATGCTCAACCAAACAAGTTGCCAGTGAGGTTGGTAGCCCAACTGCACCTCACTGGCGTTAAACGATGCCCCAAAGAAGGCTTAAATCTATCAATCTATCCTCATCCATCCACAGGCCTCTATTCTCAACAACGATGACCCCATGCTTCTGGGTCCCATTATTAAATCAATCGCTTATTTACTATCATATTCAACGATCAAATGACACATCCCTATATCCCAAGCCATATTCATCCCATCAATAATCGTTTGCAGTTCAGCATCTAAAACCAAACGAACTCCCATGTTCTAGCCATATCCTAAAACCCAATTGCCATTCGAGCACCTTATCAAGCCACTTGCCTTCGTGTTTCTAGAATTCACATCAACTCCACCATCCGTGTTAAGTTTAAACCATCCTACCTGTGGACATTCCCATTCTGTAGACATTTGGCTCAAATCTGCAAAAGAATACATGATCACTCTCACCATTCAGGTTTTGGCCTGTGAACACAGCCAAGTTTCTTACTTTCCATGGCCTCCATAATGTACTTGCAAAGATTATTTCCTATTTAATCCCTTTCACCAGAATCTTTTTCAAATTTTTAATATTCAATAGTAGCCATAACTCAAAATTATCAATAAAGAAATTCTATCGAAGCACCACTGGGACTAGTCTCTTCCAGACAACTTGCGCCAGTGGACACTTTCTTGAAACATGTCCAATTGATTCCAACACATTACCACATATTTGACACGAGCTATTGCCCGTTAATTGACGACGACATTTCTCCTCATTAGTTAACAGCTGGCCATGTAAATACAACTAAAGGAATTGTGTTATCTATTGTGATACCTTAATTCTCCAAATAACTTTTCATTTCTCATTCATATCAGGCCACATATCTTACTGGATGGATTTATAGCCCCTTGACACAGTATAATTGCCTAATTTTGAGGCCTTCCACACACAAATATCATTGCCTTTTGCTTTTAAAGGTGGACTAGATTCAACAAAGTAATGCACGATCTCCAATGGAAGTTCACCAACAAAACAATGTTAGTTCCTATCCCCCACAGTTGTCACCATCCTGAAGATTGTAGCTTCCGGGAACGAAGGTGTCGTTTGAATGCAATAATCAATCAACGAACCAAAGTCCCTAACCAAGAGTCTATCAAAAATTTACATCACGACCATTACTAATCCTCCAAGCCATGTTCTCTTTTAAATCCTCCCAAATGCTCATCATTGATCTCCACACATGGCTACATTAGTTCAAGGATACACCACAGAGAAATCTTTCAGTAACCTTATATTTAGCATGTAAAACTTTCACCCATGGTACATCCATCTTGTTAATAAAATTGATCCCCAATTTTAAATCCTTTGTTATAGCCTTTTCAAAGTCCACTTTGGCTTGAAATTTAACGATATAGTAGTCATTATCAAGATCCATTAATTGGAATGCTCAAGTTGGCTTCCATAAATACTAGAGCTTACTACATAGAGTGCTAAATCCAATATTTTTACATATCATTTTAATAATCATGGGCTTTGCCATACTTTATCGGACCAATGAGTGTACTCTATTAGAGAAACGGATATTGTATCCCATCAACAATGAACGTGATAGCATCTCCCTCCCTCATATCAAAATTATCACTCTCGTAATCTTCCTTATCTTCTATGGCTTGCTATCATTAGTAAACACATATTTGAAAGAAGGAAAACCATTGAGCTCCATCATTCCTTTGTCTCCCACATTCGGAGGCTCATCGCCCTGACGTCGCACTTTTTTTGTCACTCTATCTTTGTTTGTTTTCGCATCCGTATTCATTTTATCTTCCCTAATGTTATAATTAAATAAATATTAATATTATAACAATTAATATTATATAAATTTTTAAATAATAAATTTTATATTTAAATTGGGAACCTACTTTTTTATTATTGCATAATAATTATATATCATGTTCATATCAAATCGGAAGTGAATTAAGAAAAGACTTCACTTATATTATTTTTGCTCCCTTCGTCAACCATGTGATTTCTTGAATCACATCAAAATCTTCTACTCTGAATGCAATCCTATCAATGCCTACAAATTGTGCAATTAATCATCTTTTCCTTCTAACTATGCACACTAAAACCATTTAAAAATGGGAAAATAATGCATGATATCAGCATTACCTATAATTAAGCACAATCAATACAATTATATTGAGTCAGGATTAAAATTTTAAATTTTAAAAATATAAAAGTAAAAATTATTAAATTAAAATATAAATATTAAATCTATTATTTATGTAAAATACAAGGGTAAATAACAAAATTTAACTTAATGTTTTCGCATATAACATGATATATGTTTGATGAGAAATAAATTTGTTAAATTGACAATTTTGATAAAAAATACTTTAAACTATTAAAATACAAAACTAAATCACAAATTCTGTAAGCATTTGAGGACTAACATCATATTTTGGCATAATTAAGTAAACGATCCACATCCATAGCAAAAGGTTATTCCATCATGAATGACTTAATGAATAATTTTAAAAATTACTGAAAATAAAAGGTTAAATATTAAATTATACATAAATTTGGTTAAATGTATAATATTATATATAAATTTTAATTTTATAAAATTTTATACATAATTATTTTATTTGATTCTATTTTTATGAACATACTATTTTTACATTTACATATTACGCATGAATATAATTCCTATATAGAAGTAATCAAAATTAGTTGAGAAAGAAAGGGAAGGGCCCATGCAGCACCCATAATGGGAGACATACAGAGTACCAGCCTTTGCAATATGCCGAGAGAATTCAACCACTCTCGTTGTTTCAATAGGGAGACACACACAAAATTAAAAGAAGAAGAGAGAATTGGATGCTTACCTTTCCTTTTCTTTCCGTGTTGTCATTTCTCCTTATTGTTATTAGATAAACTACATAAATAGTCATTCGATTATTAAAAATTTTCTTATTAACTCATCTAACTTTTTTAAAAAAAATTAGTCCAAAATCACTAAAATACTAACAATTAACTTAATGCCATATTGCTGATTGAGTCATAACTCGATTGGTATGTGTATTATTGTTAATAGAAGACGATGGATTCAAGTGTGTTGAAACGCATTATCTTCTTATTTATGGATTGGTGAAAAACTATGAATAATTTTAAGTATTGTATCAAAAAGAGCATATATTATCAAAATCTATAATGAGAATATTAAAAAAATAATTTTTCTCACCTAATTTCCATGCCATTTTTTAATTAAAATTAAAAAAAAAACTATTTTAAAACACAAACGGTACCGTTTAGGGTGCTTTAAAACCTTGAAAATCTGATATATCTCCATCTTCTTCCATTATAGAGAAAGGGCAAAGCAGAAACAGTGAACGAAGAATTAAAGTAAGAACACTAACGAAAACTTGAAAATTAATTGGATCAAACAACATTAGATAATTACAAGCTTGCCACCGATCCATCATTTACAGTATTAAAAGTTTTAAAAAAATGACATCGGGTCGGGTCACGACTCATGGTCCACCTCCGGTTTTGGCACGATATATCTTGCCAAAAACGTCGAGAGCGGCGACGAAGGCAATGAAGCAAAGACTCATGACCAGGACAACGGTAGGGGAGATCTTCAAGCCCAGAGCATCGTCTGTGTAGAACCGAACCATGTTGCTTCCGGATTCAGAGTTGACGGAAGCCGAAGCGGAGGTGGCAGCTCCTCCCTTATATAACACTGCGGCGACGCAGTCCGGCCGTCGCGGCAGCCTTGCCTTCTATTCTTCAACTTTTCCCCTATATTATTTAGGGTTTTAAATTACTCAAACTTATCAAAATAGTACCGTTTTGGGTTTTAAAATAGTTTTCTTTTATATTTTAATTTTAAAATGACATGTAAATTATGTGGAAAAATTAATGGCAAAAAATGCATGTAATTAAGTTAACTGTCACGTCACCTTACTGTTAGTATTTTAACAGTTTTCGATTAAAATAAATTAATTGATAAGTGAAATGATTTTTTATAATTTTTAAAGTTGAGTAATTTAATAAGAAATTTTTAATAATGAGTAGCAATTTATGTAATTTACCCATAATTATATATACACGTTGAGAGTTCCATTTATATTAATTTAAAAGAAAAACAAGTTTAATCAACAAGTATTACACGTAATAATAAAGTACTTTGCACTTTCAATTAGAGAATTCTAAGTAATGGAAATAAGGAAATCTTAAAAATATTTTTAGGATTGGGATTAAATTATAATTTTTGTGAGGATAAAGTGTGATTTTATCTTATATTAATTTATAATTTTATCACTTTTAAAAGGATGAAATAAAAATCTTTTCAATTTTTTAGGGGCAAAGCATAAGTTTACCATTTGAGAGAGGCCAAGGCCCCTGCCTGCATGCATAACAATTTATTTAACAAAAAAGATTTCAATATCTATAATATATATAAAGTAGCTCACTTAAGTTGGCGTCACGAACTCGACACTAATTTAGATGTGAAATTATTAAAATATCCTTATTTTAATATTATTATAAGGGTATTCTTATCTTTTCATACTTTCATATAGTACTTTTCAAATAAAACAATTAAAAAATAATATTTAGGAATCGAGCACAAAACTAACAAAATCATATAAAAAATCCTTATCACTTCACTAATGAATATCTATTAATATATTTTTAATATAAGATATAAGATATTTTCGTTCACCGACATGGTGAGGGTGAAAAAATCTAATATATATATTTATATAAATTTGGCCATCACTCTCTATACAAAAATATATGTTAGAATATTATAACGATGATATGATACATCATTCATTACTTTTGGTGTATCATTTCTCCCTTTAGCTTACTTTTCTTTTATAATCTTAAGACTAGAAATGGTATGTTGCATAAGAAACAACAAATAACAATAATTGAACCCACACTATTTGGACAATACATGTTTTCTACATTTAACTCTTGTAGTCTAAACAATATTTTCAATAATTTGGGAACATTAACATGTTTAAGAGCAATAATTTTATGCATGGGGCAAGAGAGAACAAATTTTAGGGGTCAAATGAAATTTTAGTTTTTATAATCTATATTTTATAGTTTTTAAAGAATTAAATTAAATTTTTATATTTTTAAGGAACCAAGTACAATTTTAATTTTACTAATTTAAAATTTTAAAACTTTTAAAAATTTAAGTAATAATTTTTCATTTTAAGGGTTGAGTCCTACTATCCCTAAATTTACCTCTGATCTTATGAGAGTGGTCTCATGAGGCTTACCCACTATAAACTAAGTTTATTAATTCAAAACCCACCTTTAAATATACATAACTGATTAGATTTATCCAAATTTGATTCAAACCAAATAAAATCTATCAAATTGAAGAAATTACCTAATCTTTGGTAGAGATAGCAATGGGGTAAGTGGAGACAATTTTTTGTTCGCCCCAATCCCGACTCGACATATCCTCAAATAACTCAATCGATCCCATCCGAAAAATCAGAACTATATTGACCCGACCCGATATGTCACATTTTTTTTAATCAAAATAATTTTATTATTTTTAAAGGTCTTATTAATTATTATCTAGGTATAATTATGTTCGAGCGACTATTAATGTAAACATTATTGTTAATTATTTTATATTTAAAAAGTATTTTAGTAATTATGTCAATGCAGGACAAGTTTTTGGTAAATATGACCCGATTGATTAAAAAATTAAACCCAGGGGTCCAATCCCAAAACCTAATTTTAAAAAATTCCAACCATATGAAATCGAGGCCTCCTTTGGTTGAATGGTTGAAGTCGATGAGGTGCATTGAGGCAGATAATCGTCGCAACCTCACTGCTATGCCGTTTGGTTTAGGGGCAAAGTTCATGAAAATTCAAGTTCACTTTGACTGGGGGCAAAAATCATTGAACCTTTGAGCAAGCAATTAGGTTTCATGGGCAATTGGTATTTTTATCATCAAAAATACCCATACTTTTATTTATTATGTTACCATTTTATCCTTGAAAGTTAAATTAATTACTTGCCCAACCATATTTATCATTGTTATTAAAAATATTTAACTATAAAAATTAAAAATAATTTTATTTTATCTAATAAATAATTTAAATTGATTATATAATTCATTAAAATATTTATAATAAAATATTAGAAGATACATTTTAATATTTTATTAAATGAATTCATAAATTCACATACTTTAATAATTTTACATAAGTAAAATAATTTAAAACAACTATTATATATCAATTCTAATATGATGTCCTTAATGGTCATTTTTATTTCCACCTCACCGCTACATAACATTGCGTTTGAATCCAAAACACACTCCATCATTGTTTTTTAATCTCATTACAGTGTCCAATCTCACCGCTGAGAACTAATCTCACCGCCACCGCTATTTTTAACCTCACGGAGGTAAACACACCGCCCATCCAAACTAGCCCCGAGTCTAGTCAAAACCGTGGAGTTGGGGTTTATTTCATCCCTAGTCCTTGCACAAATACGAATTTTGGAGTGTATTTGACGCGCCGGAAAGAGGAAGTAAAACCATAGTTATTTTGCAGAAAAAAGGGGCAAAAATCATTAGCATATTATTTATTAAAGGGTAGAAGAAGTCAAAGAAAGATATGTTGGGGAAGCGGCCAAGCCATAAAAGCCACCATACCCTATTCTATTCCTCTTTTTACTTTATTTTTCTTTCTATTTTGTTGCCATTTCACCTTTTCTTTCATATCTTTCAAGATTCTTTATTTTATTTGATTTTCCACCCATTTGTCTTTTAAATCAATACTAAAATATTCTTCATGTTTTCAACCCCATTTTAACTTTTCTTTTCCAACTTCTCAAATTTGTTCGAGAGGATGATTCTTTTTTGAAAAAGTTTTTAAAGTTTTTATCACAGGTCCTCATAAAATCGATATTATTTTTTCATCAAAATTTTTTCTTTTAATTTTGATGAGAACCTCGAGTGTTTAAAGTTACCTAAGAATAAAAGCACTTCTTTGGGACGAGCCATGCGAGGCACATAATCACCTACTAATAAAATGTTAACACTACTAACCCTTGATAAGACCAGTACTCTACTACATGTAAGACACTTATGAGCGTATTAGCTTAGTTGGCTAGAATATCATGGTAATAATATGAATGTAGTAAGTTCAAGACTTGCATAATCACCATACCAAATGTTTTGAAAAATATGTCAACTTTGAATAAACGATACATTTTCAAAATAATAAAAAATCTTTCATCAAATTAATTTTTTTAATAGGTATTTAGAAATATTAATAAAACGGTACAAATAATTTAATTTGCTTTATCATGCAAAACATGATCCACGAACGGCCCCTCGATAATTTAGCAACTTTAGCTGCTTCCATAGGTAAAGAAATTAACCATTTGGAAAAGGCAATAATTTAATGCAATGTTTTTGGTTGTATGTAATCATTAGTCAAATGGATGATTCATAAAATAAAATAAAATAAAAAATCAAACTTTACCATATATCTAAGCCCTAGTTAGGGCATTACTCATGATAAGAAAAAAATACCCATCCAAAAATAACTATATAAAATTAAACTTTTAACTATAAATTTGATCCTCTAATTTATTAAATTTGGTTATCACACTTTATAAAAAATGAGTAATTAATTAAATTATATAACACAATTAAACATTATCGTTAACTCATTGACTTAAAAACAATAGTTCCACAACTTTTTTTTTTAAAGAATCAATAAAAAGTAATTGTTCAACAATTTATATGCGAAAAATTAGAAAAATTAAGGGTTCAAATTTCTAGCAACTTGACTAATTTCTCAGTTATTGTATAGTATGAGGACCAAATCCTAATAAAATTAAAATAGGACTAATTTCTTAATTTTTAAGAAAATACAAGAATAAAATTCATAATTAAATCTATATTATGCTCACATAAACTTAATCATTGAATAATAATAAATGTAAGGGCTTATTGGTGAATTTATCAATCAGATAGCAAAGGCTTCTGATATAAAGCTCCCATGTCAAGTTGGTTTCCCACTTTTCTTTTTTATTTGGTTTCTTCAACAAATGTGTATTTGAATTCCAAATCTTACTTTCCATTCACTTCAACTAAAAACTTTCTTTTCTTTTTCAAATTCCCCTTCCCCCATCTCTAGCCTTGGTGCTGGTTCATGGATATTGAACCCTTGTGGGATCTTGGGGGATGGTTTTTTATTTTCATTGATTGCATGGCAGCTACACCTAAAACACCATCATCGTCCATAGTGGCTGAGACCTTTGCCAAATCCCACTCTCTCCTTTTCCTTCTCACCCTTTTCTTCATTTTCCTTCTACTCCTTAACCCTAAACCCACAAATTACCCCATGGACTCACCCAATGGCACCCCTTCTTTCCCTTTCAAAAGGCTTCTTTTAGATGCTTCCTCAAACATGAATTTGCATCATAAGCAAACACGAACCTTGGGTACGTCGTCTTCGTCACTTAGTGATTTTGGAGCCGAAGCTCACGAGGTTCCGAGCGGTCCGAACCCTATTTCCAATAGGTGATGTAGTCGGAGTTGAAGCTTGAAGAATATGGAATATATGACTAAAAAAAAAGTTATATTGTTAATTTGTTTTTGTGATATCTTTATGCCTAGCTACTTGTTTTAGATCCTCCATTAATATACTTGTTGTCCTTTTTGTGATGAGTTTTGTTTTGGTTATGGACTAGAAATGTATAGGAAGAAAGATACTCTATTATATATATATAAACATATATATATTTCTACATGTTTTATCATATATAGATGATGATAATGGTGGTGGTATGGTTTCTATGATTTCATTCAATTCCATGTTGGATTAATTAAGTCATGATGATACTTTTATTCCTATCATTCATATAATTAATTTCTTATGGTGGGTGGGATATGAAGCTCTTTTTTTTTAACTTTTTTGCAAGTGAACGAAAGTGTGATTGCTAGTGAATTGTTTTTGTTTGCTTCTTTTTTTCTACTAAGGAAGCTTTTAAGTGCATTGATTAGCTTCCATGGGGATGTTTCTTTAAAGATGAAAGGAAAGGATAAGAAGGGAAATGAAGGGGGGCAGCTAGCTGTGTGTAGACTGTGACAGATCTATGTCACAGTGAAGAAGGACAACTTTTTTTGTTGGTGTTGGTGTGAAGAAATAATTTTGGGGTTGGGGTCAGTAAATTTGGACATTGCTTTTGTCTTTGTGGGAACACATAATACGAGAAAGTCGAGATGCCCTAAAGTCATGATTTGATAATTATTATTGTGTCATTTTCCTGTAGTTGAATACGATATATATTGTTTTCCAATCATGTCTTTTCTCTTTCATTTAATTATTATGTTACCTTTTCAATAACATCTTCAACATAAGAAAAAAAGGGATATTATTGACACTCAAATTGATAGTCTTTACACTATCTTCAAGTAAATATTTTATTTTATCAATAAAACAATTTTAGATTACAACAAAAGAGAGTTTGAAGGGTCTAATCAATGAGTTCATTAGATACGATCAGTTAATTATTAGTGATTTTTGTCACTGATTAAATTAGTTGTTCTATAATAATGTCATAACATAAAGAATGTACAAAAAAAAAGATAAATCGAAAATGTTGTGAATAATAGTATCTAATTCTTATGAAACTTAGCCAATCCTTAACGTTGTTAATGAGCTCAGAGCAATTCAATTCAACAATTACTTTAATCTATTCATTTCTTTTTATAAGTTCCACCGTTAGTTGAATTGTGTGGACCTTGACAAAAAGAGTGGAAGATGTGTTGATATAGACATTGTGACCATCAAAACCCTGAGTGTATAGGGCATAGTTGAAGTTGGAGCATCTCTAGATGGTCTAGGCCTAAAGGCATAAAAACACCTTATATGTGCTATAGATGTTGTCGTCATAGGTAGGTGTTAGAGAGGTTTAAGGTACCATAAAGATTGTGATTTGTAAGTTATCATAGAGTATGATAGGAAAAGAAAAAGGTAGAATTTAGAAATTATTAATCAAATTCTTATTGAAATTTCACAAGGTTTGAAATATAACCCCATTTTCTCTCTTGTTTTGCTCTCCCGAGGAGAGCTACTTCTGCCGATGCCATTTGTTTCTCCGGCCACCGTTGTAGGCTTTTCAAAAGGTCTCTCCCTTCTTCAACCAAAAGCATAACAAAACGACACCTTTCATGCTTCGTGCATTTTCTTTGTCGGAGAGAGGGTTGTCGCTGACCTTGACTAGACGGTCTCCCACTGCTTCAATCCATTGTTGGTAGCACCTCCAGTATGCTGCTTATCTTTTTCGTTTCTACTCTGCCACCATTGGCCTGCTCAAATCTTCGGTAGGAGATCTCGAGCAGCTGTGCTTGTTTAGTTATTAGTTTAGATGTTGATGTAGTGATTGGTTGTTTGGTCATGGAACAACCGGTCACTGGCCCCTTTCCTATCATAGGCTTTGTCCGTATTCCAGATACCGACCAATTTTTCTAGAAGGATGAAGTCTAGCCAGATTAATAATTTTTCCTTCTACCTATGATGGTTGTGTTCCTCGACTTTCTTGTGCCTGTACTTGTTTTCTTCATAAAATTTTCGAGTCCATTAATCAGTGGAGTTAGGAGACTACTGCGTGTTTGTATAAATGGTTGAAACCTGCTATTAGGATTGGGATACATGCAACATAATCCCTCTTTCAAATCCACTATTAAGGAGATTAATCGGTACTCGTTTGTTGGCATTTGGTGATGTTTCTAGTTGTTTCTCTCCCCAGTCTCCACCCTTTCCAATGAAATGAAATATTCTATTTCACCTAATACGATAATTTAAAATAAAAAAATATAATTTGTAAGATTCAAGGAAACCATGATGGAAAAATATGTGAAATAAATATTAATGGGTTTATTACACTTGGCCCCAAAATCAAAATGACCCCACTCTGTTACTTTTGACTAACGGGTAAACACGATCACATCACAGGAACAAATAATTTGATTTGATTGATTTTTCATTTTAAAATTGAAAACAAAGCCGAAACAACTTATTTCACTTTTTCCTTTTAACTCAAATCCATATTTTGCAACATACAGAGCAAGATCCGACTAAATCACATTCCCCTGCTTCTAACTCCGTGGCATAATAACATTCGAGTGTCCGTATTTCTGCATCACTTTCCTGGTTGCCAGTGCAGCTGCCTCGCTAGCTCTCAGCGTTCCAGCTGCCATGATAGCAGCAAATTCACGGCTTATCTCTTCTTGGACCTTGGCTCGAGCATCCCCAATAGGGTCTTTTGCAGCTCCACTGGTCGATGATTTCTCCTGTGCTCCTGTCGGTTTGACAGATGATGTAATCTTATCCGTCTCCGCGTGGTTTGGCTGCTGATCAGCCTTCACCTTACTGCTAACCTCGTCTTTCTTGGTGGTATCAGATGAACTGTTCACACTGGCACTTGAGGGCTGAGATGGCTGAGCAGAAACAGAAGGCTTGAATTGGGGAACTTGAGGAACAGCACCAGCCCTCAAAGTTGTCTCCAGATTTTGTATCATGGGCACTGTATAAAGCATAAACAAAATGGTCAAGTTTACATATTGTCTAACTAATTAGCAGATCACTGAAAAGGCAATTACACTCGAGTTCAAGTAACATAGGTTATGGTAACTTACTTAAAAGTGAACCCATTGGACTGCTCATAACTTCATTTGGAAGTTGCAAAATATAGTCTGGAATGTTAGTACCAACTAGAAATTGGGCAACTTCATTGCTGAAGTTGTTGCAATTGTGAGTAAGCAAACTGTAGGTCTTGGCTGTGTAACGAGGACTAATCTCCCGTAAATACATCTCAAACAAATCTTTAGGCACATGAGTAACACCTAGATCGATCACTTTAATTGGTCTCCCGTATGGTGCTGTCCCAGCAGGAATTTGTTGGATTCCTCCACCGAAATAGTATTCATTACCATAAACTACTATACCAGTGTGCCTATCAAGCAAAGATAAACCAATAAACCAAGTCAGAAAATCTCAAACAATCAGATGCTACTATTGTCTACCCTCAAACGAATGCTAACCATATTCCCTCAATAACCTTCCCTAATAAGGTCATCGAAAGCTGCCGAGCCAGTCCCTGACTCAAGTCATACACATTCAAGATGACCTTATGACCCTCCTGCCACCAATCCAAAGCCATCATTAGTTCACATGCATCTTTGATGAAAGATATTGTAAAGAACCAAGTGCAAATATGCAAAGAAATATAACAGAGCAAAGGAAAGAATATATATATATATATATATATGCAAAGAATCTAATACCTCAGCCATTCCAGCAGTTCAATATAAAAGCTCTTGCAAGAAAAAGAAAAATGCAACCACTAATTTATTGGAGAAGATAACCTGTCCAAACAGAAGTCCAAACATATCAATGAGATCAATTATAAGGAAGCATCTTGCCTACAATAAAATTTATTATAATACTATGATGTCCAATAATTATAAAAATTATGCTTGAATTCACCGCTTAAAAGTATGAAACTATCCTAGACCTACATAATTCTGAATTGTGATTGATTAATCTTAATACAATTAATTGTAGGAGAAATACTCTCTGATTTTACAAGCAATTTTTCCTACTAAACGGTTCTTATCGTGTTTATCTTAAATTAAAATAACTAGATTTCAGCACTTCAGCACATTCATCCGTGTTACTCGATGGCAAACATCCAACATCTATATTTGAAAATTACATATTTATATCAAATATTATACCTTAATTAGCCAATGAGTAACTAGCTTAAACGAAAAAAACCTAACTTTTCACCCAAGAAAATTCGATTGACTTGAAAACTCCCAATCTTCCTCACAACAAACCACGAAGATTAAAATTTACAACTCCACAGTAAAACATAACACACAATCCAAACCAGAAACGAAACCGAATCGAACAATACCAAAAATATACATAATCAAAATCGCTTCAAATTTAAAATATAAACACAAAGACTAAATTGAATCAAGCAATCAAAATTTCAAATTTATTAGGGGAATGTAAACTGTATGGAGAGGGAGAGAAACGCACCCGAGATCGCAATTCGCAATCACAAAAGCTTTTCTAGTTCTTATTCCTCTAATTGCCGCTTTGCGTGAGATTGGAAACTGAACGAATTAAAAGGAAAGAGGTCAATTTATTGTTGGGCGGTTAGGTTTGTTCGGTGCCCCGAGATTCTGCATGATTCGCAGTCTTCTATGACCTTCTAGAACTTCCTATCCAATCTATTTCTGACACGTGTTGATTTTAATGTGTTAAGGACGGTGACGGTCCTAAGTGGCAAAAGAAACGCGGCTCTGTTGTGAGCCGTGAGGATTCCCGCGCCATGTACAGCGAGTGAGTTTGTTGTTTTTGGTTTATTTTGGATTTTAACCCTCCTATTATGTTGAAATTTTAGATTTAATCCTTTATCTTAATATGATTATAATTTAATTTTCCGCTGGGCGATGAGGTACCCTAAAATCCAATCAATCATATTTCAATTAACAATATGTACCAAGAAAAATATTCAATTAAATCCTAAAATTAATTAGTTGATAAACTAAAACCATATTTAAACATTTGCTTTTATTAAGATGATTAATATCTAAAATTAAGTGAGCCCAGATTTGATATATATACAAGCTCAAGCCCAAAATAAGCATAATGGACCAAAGCAATGAGTATTGTTAAACATCAAAACCCATAAGCATAAGCATAAGCATACGTAATACATCTCTTTTTTCAGTTGCAACTTATATTCTTTCCATCATATATTCCTTTTTATAAATGCAGATTAATATCAACTAAAAAATTTAAGCTTAATTCACTTATCACTTTCTCAATACAATAATCCAAGTTATGTGTTAGGATCGACCCGATTGAGCAACAAGAAAAAATAGCGGAATAAATTGAGAAATTGAACAAACAAATTTAACGTGGAAAAACTCCTCCAAAGAGGATAAAAAAAATCGCGGGCAAAGATAATTTTACTATAATGGCAAAAGAAAAGAAGAGTACAAAAGATGGAGATAAAAAACTAAACCCGAAAACTCGAAAATAAAGAATCCTCAAAACGTAAATACAAAAATTCTATAAATGTGTTATGAGTTCTAATATATAATGGGTGTTTTTCTAAGGTTATAAAAGAGCCTATTTATAGGCTAAATTCATAGGTCAAATAATAATAAAATAATCTAAACTAATCAGTGTTTAATTGAAACAAATAATCAGAGTTTAACTAGAAGATTACTTCTCAAATTTGACTGAAATAGGAGTCATACTTAACATATCTCCACCTTGACTCATATTTCCACAATGCCATCTTTGCTAAAGTCCGCCACGAGCCTATCTTGAACCATGTAGGAAATTAACTGAGTTGAATCTGTGCTTAGAAACTGGAAGACTTCTAGACTTAGACTTGTACACTGCCAAATCAAAACTAACTCGAGTTTGATTTTCACGAACACAGTGCCCTAACTTTTCAAAACTTGCATCCAAAAGAGAGCCTCTCTTCAACAAAACAGTCATAGCTTTTTCCCTCCTATGACCAAGTTGTCTCCGATCTAAATGAGTTGACTTCGACTCTGTAACGGACGAGAGACGTCCGATTTCACCGTCACTGTAGATCCTTTTAGAATATAAAGACTGCCAGTTCTTTTACCTTTTAACAAAACGAGAGCTCCACGAGATACTTTAATGTCGCTCGTCTCGATGTTGATTCTGCATCCTTTCAAGTCTAAAATACTCAAGGAGATGAGATTCTTTCGTAAATCAGGTACATACCTGACATCTGAAAGTGTCCTAATCGTCCCATCGTGTATCCTAATTTTAACAGTACCAATACCAATTACCTTACTAGATTAATTGTTTCCCATGCACACAACTCCACCTTCAACCGAACTGTATGTGGAGAACCATTCTCTATTGGGACACATGTGGAAAGAACATCCTGAATCTAGGATTCACTCGGACATGAGCTTAGAGTTATCGCTCGTTGACACTATCAAGAAATCATCACCACTTTCATCGGCCAAATTATCGTCAGCTACATCTTCCTCATTACTCTCAGCAACTCTTTTATTTCGCAGTTTATAACAATCTGTTTTGACGTGACCTAACTTTTTATAATAGCGACACCTTTTGTCTAGTTCTTTGATGCTATCAAAACGGAAGCTTGCCTATCTGCCTTGCTATCCAAATGAAGCTCATTGTCGAGTTTGTCTCTACTCAACAAATAACCCTTCACATCTTCGAACGAGAGTTTGTCTCTGCCACAAATCAGGGTCTCCCTGGAAGACTTGTATGAAAGGGGTAAAGAGCATAATAATAGCATAGCCCGATCTTTATCGTCAATATGAACCTCAACATTCTTTAAATCATTTAAAACTGTAATGAATTGACTGATGTGATCTCTAAGAAGCTCACCTTCGTTCATGCGAAATGTAAATAGACGTTGTTTCAACACTAAACGGTTAGCCAGAGACTTAGTCTCATAAAGAGTTTCTAACATTTTCCACAAGGCAAATGAGGTCTTCTCCATCAATACCTCCTACAATACCGTATTCGCGAGGCACAACTGGATTGCAAACAAATCATTTTCATCAAGCTCTTTCCATTCTGTTTTATTTACATTCTCAGGCTTTTTTCCGGTAACAATCTTTTTCAAACCAGATTGAACTAGAATTGTCATCATCCGAACTTGCCACAGATTGAAATTTGTCTCACCATCGAACTTCTCAATTTCAAACCTTGTTGCTACCATATCTGAATGGGCTGATCTATGAAAATTGAACTAGCTCTTAATACCACTTGTTAGGATTTACCCGATTAAGCAACAAGAAAAAATAGCGGAATAAATTGAGAAATTGAACACATAAATTTAACGTGAAAAAACTCCTCTAAAGAGGATAAAAAAAACCACGGGCAAAGATAATTTTATTATGATGGCAAAAGAAACGAATAGTACAAAAAATGAAGATAAAAAATTAAACCCCGAAAACTCGAAAATAAAGAACCCTCAAAACGTAAACACAAAAATGCTATAAATGTGTTGTGAGTTCTAATATCTAATGGGTGTTTTTTAAGGTTGTAAAAGAGCCTATTTGTAGGCTAAATTTATGGGTCAAACAATAATAAAATAATCTAAACTAATCAGTGTTTGATTGAAATAAATAAACAGAGTTTAACTAGAAGATTACTTCTCAAATTTGACTGAAATAGAAGTCATACTTAACATTATGGATATTTCTATAATTCACATTAGAGTTATTCATGACCGCCAACTCTCTCCACTTGTCCTAATTTAGATCAACCTTGAACAAAGAGTTTTGTCCACAATTTGATCCGACCCGGTCGAAATTTAAATAAAAATAATTTTATTTGAATTAATATTAAATAATATATAAATATTGATATGAAATTATATATTTTATTATCTTTCAAGCAGTAATATGAGCTTTTGAATAGATGGAGCTGGATTCAGGTCCGGTCTTAAATTTTTTTTTAATCGGATCTTGACCGGTGAACTTTTATTTAGGTTTTGGGCTTGGGCTTCCGATTATTTCAGAGAATTCTTAATGTACGTACTTTCACACGCGACCACTGATTGGTTAAAGAGAACCAGAAATTTGCAGGCAATGTCGGTAAAAAAACATGAAATTTTGGGCCCGTAGGTATAACCTGTCCAAAAACCATTCTTCACTCGTTATAAGCGATTTCATCGGTATGTGTAACCCACGCTCTATGTTAGCGCTTGGATTCACATTTTCATCAAAAAAAAAAAAGGCGGGAGGACGTGAAAAAACAATTAAATGGAATAGAGAGTAAAGAAAAGGGCATTTGGAGATCCGAGCAATGTCATTATCGGGCCGAGTAAGTCACACGCTTGCCAATTGTACGGCCTTACATCATCCTCGGGAACCTTGAAAAATAAAAACAGCCAGGGGTTAAGAGCCAAATTTCCACTGAAAATTGAAGAAAACTTTTAAAAAATAATAAAATAAATGATAGAAAAATATCGACAAAAAAGTGACTTTTATTTAATAATTAGAAATATATGAGTTCGACTTAAAAATACTTATGGGTCAAGGAACGAGTTTGCATAAATCTAAGTCTAGTATTAATATATTTTATTTTTCTTAAGTTTATTCATAATTATAGATGATTAATTGAACTCGTTTTAAATTTATTCATATTAAATTTTTAAAAATTTTAAAAATTTATTCATTTATTTTTATTTTTATATTATATATATTTTATTTATCAAAATTTTTATTTAAAGTTATTATAACAACTTTTTAATGTTTTACATTATAGTAGTATTATATATTACTATAAAATTAATTTTTATGTGTTATAAATTATATAATGTAAAATATTACAAACTTAACAAAAAGGATCGAGCTCAGTTTGAGCCTTGAGTGTTTAAGCTCAAACTCAACCCATATTTTAAACGGGTATTTTTTTTGTCTAAACTCTTTTAAATTTCAAGTGAGCTTTCAAGCCTGAATAGGTAGCCCAGCTCATGAATAGGGTACTTAAATTTGTTTTTCCTCCAATTTAAGGGTTAATGGGGAATTATGGGTAAAAAGTAAACATGGTGTAAAATATATATATATATATATTCAAATTCTACTATTAGTTCTTATCGGATTCTCCTAAAAGATAAGTTATGGAGTTAATTTTATATTTAATTTTATTAATTTTAATCCATTATTTTTAAAATTTAAAATTTTAGTACTAAACAAAAATAATTTCTAAATTTGTTAAGTTAAATTATGATGTTTACAAAATCTTTCACATAATTTTATTATCACTTTTTAATGTCACATTAGTTTGTTATTTTTACACAATACTCATTGAAATTATGAAACTAATGACAAAATTTGACATAATAGATTATTATTTACATAATTTTATCATCACTTTTTTAAAAATTTGTTAAGTTAAATTATGAGTTAGTATTGAAGTTTTCAAAATGTAAATATTATAAGGACTAAAGTGATCAAATTGAAGAACAATAGCTTAATCACCGACTTATGACAAAATTTGACATCATAAATTTAACTAGTACTACTATTTAGTTCAAAACTAAAATTTTAAAATTCAAAAAGTACAAAATTTGAAATGAAGCAAATTAGAATATAAAATCTAAAATAGTTATACATTTCTTTCGTTTAAAAGCAATACTTAAAGATACATATTTAAATTTTAAAGGCGAAATTATTAAAAGATTTAATCAAAATCTCGATATAAACCTTTAAAGGACATGAAAAATATAAAAGTTAAATATTAACACAATATTTGAACAAATATCAACTTTTCTGTTTATTTTAGACGAGTTGATAAAAATTTAAGTTAAAAAATCAAAAGAAAATTATTATGCCTTCTTGGGGCCGGGGTAAAACGAAAACGAAATGAAATTAAGAAATAAAGACCACAAAAAATATACATGCAAAGGGGTTTGTACATTAAAAAAAAAAAAGAGAAAAGAAGAATAATGATGCAAAAGAACCTAGGGTTTTAGGGATTTGTACTTTTTATAATTATTATTTATTTAGGAGGCTTTAGGGTTGTCAGTATATTCTTTTCTCTCCTACACGCAATTTCAAGGACTCCCAAATAATTTCTTTTTTGTAAATATCAATTATAATTATTTTTTTATTAACAGCCACTTAAGATTTTGAATCCGACTACCTTACCTTGCTTTTTCAGACTTCATCAAGTCGCAATCTTATCTATTATGTTCCTACTATCATCTCATTTAATACCACCACTTTGCCACCACCTCACGTACATGTACAGCACCTATAATATCTCCAATATAATTTATGTAGAGAAGTATAGTTTTTACAATTTAACATAAAATATCCATGGGATTACACTATACTTGTTGATGCCTTTGAGTCCGTTTTCTATATTATTATGCTTCCCAATAGTTTATCAGAATAAGACATAAGTCATGCACATGTCATGACCTTAAATTTAAACCTCATATAACCTCTTTTCTATAACTTTTTTGTACCCAATCATCACTCAAACCTACCTCATAACTTTTTCTTCTCATATTTTACAATATTGAAGTATATAAAACTTGTTTTGTACTAACAATTTAACGATATTTACCTTAATATTACCTAAATTGATTAATCTTTGGATTTAATATATTCAAGTCTCAAATTTATTATTATTTAGTTAAAAATTTGAAAGCCATAGGAATAGTTATTTCGATTGCTTAAACAAAAGCAAAGAATCTTGACGAGAATGACACGTCTTCATAAAGTTTCATCATACCTTCACTAAATGATAAGCAATGGAAAGGGAAAAAAGACATTTAAAAAAAAAACAAATTAAAGTTAAAAACTTTATACTAATGTTTTGTTGATTGAATATTAAAAGAGAATCAATTGGTATACATATTACAATGAAACACAGGTAAAGACAAAAGCAAGAGTCTTTAGTCTTTTCCTTCCTTCCAACTCTTTCAATTTGTAACCTTCAATAAGTAGATAAAAACAATTTCTTGTTTTCACCTTTCAAACTTTTATAATCTTTTAATTTCTGTTTTCAATATAAAATTTTTTATCACGTTTTTTAACAAACTTTTTTATATTCTACTTTAGCATAATTAATGATATAAAAGAGTTTTATTACATCTATTTAAAAGTTAAAAAACCTTATTCTATTTAAATATTTACGGATTCAATTTGTATTATGCAGTACGCACCTACTGTATTTATTTCATTAACAAGTGACAAGATTCGATCCACACAAACTTTTAATACTTTTTGTAATAAAATTTGAAGTTTATAAAGAGGAGGAGGAGGTTATTATGTTTTTAATATATAGAAAACTAAGCCATAAATTAAATATTTTGTAATAAATGATATAAGTTGGATTGAGTGTTTGCAGCATTGTTACTGCAATAATTAGAAGGTTTGAATATATTTAAGTTTGTATTTTCTCTAATTTAAATGTTTTTGGGAGAATGATGGGTCATTGTAAATTCTTTTGTATCTGGAAAAGGTTTGATAAAAAACCAATCTATATTAGATAATCGTCTTATCCTAAAGTAATGCTACAAGTGAAAAATTTAATCACACCATAAAAAATATTCATGGATTGAATTGAAACTCGATTCTAAAATAATTTAGGTTCAAGTTTAACTTATTTAAATGATTCGTTTTATTGTTCAAAAATAATGAATAATTAATTTAATTTAATTATAAAATATTAATATCAATATTAATATAAAATTATTTCTAAACAATAAAATAAATAAAATTAAATCAATTCAAAATTCAAAAGAAAAAACAAATTTAAACTCAACCTCAAAAAATCGAATGAATCACCTAATTCATAAACAACACTAGCTCAAGAGCATAGCTAGTGGGCTTGGCAGGCCCGACCCCCCTAAAATAATTTTTTTAAATTTAGGTCTTTTAAATTTTTTAAACTTTAAATTAATAAAGATAAAATTATATTTTAATTCTTTAAAAATTATAAAGATATAGACTAATAAAATAATAAAATTATATTTTTATTATCTTAAAAATTATAATTTAATTTTCCTTCACTCCTCCACTAACTACAAAATTGAATCTGTATAAAATTATTAATTGGGGGTTGCAATAATCAAAGCCCCAAATAAGTGAAAGTGGTTTTGGCGGGAAAAAAAGATTCCCCCACAAAGGATGGTTGTGTTTATAGAATTAGTTGATGATGTAATGACTATAGATAATCGTGCCCTAAAAAAAGAAGTCGTAAAATTTAGTCGAAAGAAATATTATATATGTAGAAGAGAGAAGTAAAGCGATGTAACCTCATTCATAATTGGTACATATGTATGTCATAATGATCTTTTAACATGAATGTACAATATAATTTATTAACACTTAAACTTCAAATTGTACTTTTAACACTAATGAACCAAATCAACCTATAGGCCTCGTATCTTTCACATTGTAGGTAAATTTTTATTATTTATTTCAGAGTTAATTATAAAAATTGCAACAATGATGAAAGTTATCTCTCACATCTTGTTATTGTTAAAACTTGAGATGCAGCTTAAATTGATGGAATATTTTTAAAATATATAATATTTTAGTAGTTAGTGAATGAAAAGTTATAAATTATTAAAAATTATGTCACTTAATTAATAATAAATAGTCATAATTATTTAAGTAAATATTTAATAATTAAAGATATCATCATTAAAGATCATCAGGCTTCTTATAAATAGTAGTGAAATTTCATTTGCATGACAATTCAGAAAAATATATATATATATATAAAGAAAAGAGTTTTTTTATGATCTCCCACCATCTTTTATATTCTTAAATTGTTCTATAAAGAATTATTGTAGAAATTATTTATAGAAATTGATATCCTTGTTATGCACTGTTCAATGCTCAGTGGACTGTTTTCGTCAATGCAAAACGTAGACAGTCATTGGGCTTTATTATATCCTTGAGGTTCATTTGCTAATAACTCTTTTGCACACTATAATACAGGTGGGGACAAATAGAACATTAAAGAAAGTGCATTGATACACACCTTAAAGCCTTCATTAATTTTTCATAAGCTTATTTCTATCCCCACCCACCAACATAAATTTTACTAGCCATGACAAAATAAGGAATCATTTTATGTATTGTTTCGTATTTTAACAATGAGTTTTTTTAGATGGAAAAAAGAAAAGCTATAAACAAGTAGGATTAAATATGGTGAAGAGATGATGTAGAGAAAAATTGAAGCAAACTTTGAAAATAAAGTGTGGTAATAGGTGCATCGTTGTGATGAAAGTTGTAAGTGCCTTAGGATGATGAGAGTTTAAAGCACATAAGTATGCTCAACCGTGCAAAAGGATTTTGAATTGAACATTTGAACCCAAGTCATGAAAGAGCGGGTATAAAAGAATTAAGTGAAAGTGTATAGATATTTAATTTTGGCTACTAATACTTTTCTTTTCTTTTCAAGGATGAATAAGATTATATTTTAGAAAATTGCAAATCCTATAATAAACATCTTATGATAATAACAAGGTTAACTTGGAACAAGTAGCAACATTGCTTGAGAACAATGATCCAATTTAGAACAACTTTCATCCAGTGTAGCTGTTATTTGAGAATAACTAATGTTCGGGATGACTTGTTTAGAATAATTGTATTCCAATAATAATTATGCTCAAAACAATTGTTGTTTGAAATATCTTTTTATTTGCATCAATTGTATTTTTAAGAAAAATCAACAAGAAAAACATTCAAAACAACATCTACTAAGAACAATTATGTTGAGAACAACTCACATTTGAAAGAACTCAGATTAACCCTTATTCAGGAATAGCTCTCATTTAAGAACAACTCTTCATTAAGAATAACTCGCATTTCAAGAAATGTTTTGCAAAAGATGTTTCATAAGGCACTACTTCAACAAAGTAGAAGAAGTAGAAATGACCTCACAACTCTTGGGTTAACTTTTATTATTGGATGTTCCAACGAGCTTAGCTTGATGGATTAGATATGAAGATAGTAAAGAAGTTCCTTGTAACATTTTCCCGTTACATTAGGTGTTTATCATTTTTTCTTTCAGAAACATAATGAACTCTTGTTCACCATTAACTTCCCTTTTACTAAAAAATGGTAAAACGATCCATATATGTTAGATCAAAGAGCAAACCGGTCATTTTTGTTTAAAATTTTATTCATTTTTATTGTTAAAAATGGGCGTTGCTAACAAAGTAACCAGACAACTACACATAAAGTTTAACCTCCCCAACCCAGCCTAAACGTTAGACCTGAATTCGGGAGATTACATTGGCCACAGAGATGACTTAGTACGATCGAAGTTTATAAAACAGTCAACTTAAAACATTTATTTATATTAGAAGAAAATTTAATCTATTTTCAAAAAAGTTGACGAGTTATAAAAATAAATGTTTTAGTTTAAGTTTGGTGATTTCTTTAGGAAAACTCATTCGCAGCGAAAAGTGATTTTTAACTTAGTTTTAATAAAACTTATATTTTATGCGTAATTAATTAAAAACCATATTTCAAATTAATTTAAATGTCATGCATGCAAAATCAAATCAAACCAAAACCCAAGTTTCATGGCACAGTTCAAAAATAAATTCATACAATCTTTGAATAATGAATTTGAAATATTTATAATTTTACATGTGAAATATTTTTTCCCGTCCATATCATGAGAATGACAAATTTTAGGATTATATATTTTTGTATGTGTATTTTAAATAATTATTTGAAATATTTTATGTATAAAATGATATTTAAAATAATTATTTTTATAATATTAGAATTTATCATTCCACAATATAGATGAAAATATATTGATATTTATAAGAATTATTTGAAATTTTTATATATTAAAGTAATGATATTTGAAATAAGTTTTTGAAATATTTTACATATAAAAATAATAGTGATATTTGAAATAATTATTTAATTTTATTATATTAAAATTTACCATACCATAATGTAGGTAAAAAATAAATATTTCATATATAAAATTATACTTACTAAAATAATGATATCTAAAATGGTTAATTGATTTTTATTTTAGAATTTATCGTAAATAAATATTTGATATATAAAATTATATTTAAAGAAAAAATATATAAAAAATTAGTTGATGATTTTAAAAATAAAATATATTATTATATATATTATATATAATATTAAAATTTATAATATTAAATAGAAAAGGAATATTCTTAGCAAGCTTAAAGAAAAAAAACAAAAGAAATTCTAAAAGCCTCACACATAAAAGGCAATAGTCTATTTGGAAGCTACGTATAAAATGTCTGACCGTATCCAAATGGTCTTGCTCCCCCTACTCGGTGGGCAGTTACCTCTGTTTGAGAAACATTAATTTCACCTTATGAGAAAATGGAAAAAAAAAAAAAAACATTTATTTAAAAGTGAATTTATTAAGACATAACTCTATGTTGAGGTAATCATGTTTAAATATTTTTTTTAATAAGAGGAAGTAGAAAGATTATTCAAGAATTCAACTCGAGATTGATTTTAATTAAAATTTGGGTATCAAAAATCAAACATTAATATTAAAGGGGACAGATAGGGCTTTGCCGCTCCTCTTGGTTTTAATGGGTTTATATTTTTTGTTGTTGTAAAGTTTACTATTACAAATAGGGTATGAAACACAATGGACAAAGAACTCATACATGGTATATCCACGTGATGAGACTGAAGACTTATATATTGCAATTATCCATTGTGGGATTTGGTCCTCTATCTTAATTAAAAATACTAATATTTTATTGTGACAAGATGATAAGAATTGGGTAACCCTTTTTAATTTTATGTTTAAAAGTATACATAATATTTATACAAGAGTAATCGTGTAAGAATAAAAAAGATATAATATATTCCTAAATATTTGCCTAAAAGATATACAATAATATACAATATATTTAGATATTCTTAAAAGATGATATTATATAATAATATCCTAACAGCCCCTCAAGTTGGAGCATGCATATCATAAATGCTCAATTTGTTGAGAATGTATCAAATTATGGTTTACCAAACGCCTTTGTAAAAATGTCAGCCAACTAAATGGAGGTTGGAACATAAGAATGTGCAATCAACCCATCTTGGATTGCATCTCTAACAAAGTGACAATTCACTTCAATGTATTTAGTACACTCGTGAAATACATGATTTTGTGCAATATGTAATGCAGAATGACTATCACAAAATAAAGAAATAGCTTTAGGATGATGAACACCTAAACTCAATAGCAAGGCTTTTGGTTACTTGAGCTCACAAGTGATGAAAGCCATATACATATATTTAACCTTAGCGGAAGACCGAAAAAATATATTTATCATCATAGCCCTTTACTAAAATGGGGCAGAAAAACAACAGAAACAGATGACCAAATCAAAAGGTAATTTGAGACACACATTGGTTCCTCATTGCATCCTTTACCCTTCCAGCAACTACCACGTCTTCAACGGTTCATGGATAATCTTTACTAACTAATTTATCATTTAATGCATTCAAAAGCCACAATAATACTAATATCTTATTGGCGGGTTAATTACTCTTTTAGTCTTTTTAAAAAGCTTATACTTAATTTAACTTTTTTAATACAAAATTCATGTCGTAATCCCTCCAAGATTTTTCTATTTTATTTAGGTACTATCTTCGACCGTTAATGTAATAAGAAATATAAAAAAATTCCCATTAACATGGTGAGTCCAACAACTACTATGAAAATAAAGTAATAACCAAAAACAAGAGAACTTACATTTGTAGATTGCTTTGAACCTAAAGTTGTTCTTTTCTATACTAAAATACCAACCACAAAACAAGCACTAAAAGGCAAAGAAAAATGTCTTTCCTAGTGGCAAAGTTGGAGCTTTTCATTTTCACATTGAAACCCTACCCGCAACATTTTTACTTTATGTTCTAAAATAAATATTTTTATTTTATATTTCTATGTATAATTTACTCAAATATATCTATAAGAAATTATGTCGAAAAATATATAAAATTTGTTATATCATGAGGAGATAATATTACTTTTAAACATTAATGGTGTAAATCAAATTTAAGGTCCTTTTGGATGAGCAGATACGTTTATCGTGGTTAGTATAAAAATAATAATGGCGATATAATTAATTACGATAATAATATTATAATGTAAGATAAAAAAAAGTTAAACATACTACACTGAAAATAAATACTCATTTAAAGACACCCTTAATATAAAATCAACTCTCTCTCTCATATATATATCCTAAGTTAAGGGTTGTTTCTCCTTCATCTTCTTCGTCATTATCTCAGGTTCTTGTTTTCTCAATTATAACATCACTGCATTAAATTAATAAATGGGAAAGCATTTTGGATTACAAGTTTCAATACATTAAAGTCATATTCCTCTTGCAATAACCTTTAAAGTATCCGAGCTCATTTCACCTTCTCGAATAACATCTCGACAGGTGTATTTGAGCCTCCATTAGGAGCTCTCTAAATCTAATATAAATAATTTAATTTACCTTTTTTTAATCAACTCTTAAAATTTCAATTAAAAAATTTCCCCGTTGCCTTCAAATTTTTAATTTTATGTCAACTTCTATACTAATTTTTTACTTCCCCTTGATTTTCTTAACCCTATCTATAACTCAAAAAAGATTGTGTAAACAAAAATACTGATTATGAAAAAAACTATTTAGCATGGATAATCTTTAAAATTCAAAATTTATAATCATCAAATCATACAAATATATTTACCACTAAAATTTTAATAAATAATATCATATCTTTTAAAATACCAAATTTAATATTTCCATTTACAAAAAAATAAAATCATAATTATATAAAAGAATATCTGAAAAGGCCAATGGGGCCGCCAGTTTAGCCAATCCAAAACCATTGATTGAGAAAATAAAAATGGCAGCAGCTCTCCGCTAACCCCCAATATCCTAAATATTTTCTCTCTCTCTCTCTCTCTCTCTCTCCTTCCCCCTTTCACTGTCAGACTACAAAAATTTGGTCCCTCCATTTTCCCTCCTCTGTTTAAAGAAGAAAGCCCCCCCCTTTTGCTAACAATCATAAACTGTCTTTTTTTTTCTCACTGAAAACAGGGCCGAAAAACACAAAAGTGTCTTGGGGGGGGTGTAAAGTTTCAATGAAGAAGTCTAAGATAACAGGAGACGTAGCAGTAATGGAACTTTCTCATCGTTCAACAATGGGGTCTCGAACCAGAGCTGCTAAAACTCTAGCTTTACAAAGGCTTTCAAAAACAACTCAAGTCACCCAAGTTGTTGGTTCGAACCAAGATGTTTCTTCCTTGTCTTATCTTCAACTGAGGAACCGTAGGTTGGAAAAGCTGGCTTCCCCTGTTTCTAGTAAAACGAAACAGAGACAAGAAGAGAAAGAAAGTGGGTTCAGAGAAGAAGAGGAAGGAAAGAATGGTGGAAAGAAAAATAAAGGGTGTTTTGGGAATAGGGAAATTGTTCTTGAAGTAGGGATTTGTTGTGGAACAGAACAAGCTATGGATTTTGAACTCAGAGACAGGTCTGGTTTTTCTTTTCTTTAGCCATTAAATTTTTTTTTAATTGAAAAACCCTCATTTTTTAGCTTACATAAGATTTCAAAGGTTTTTTTTTCCCACTCTGTTACATAGGATTAGGGCTTTCTCTGTTGAATGGGGTTGCTTCCATTATCATGAAAAAAAAATTTAGCATATTATTAGCAAAAAAGAAATAAATGTTTGTTCTTTGGTTTTTGCTTTTGATTTATGAATTCTTTTTTTAATAATTGTTGAGACATTGATAAGTTTTTGATCCTCAATTGAAAAAAAAAAAATTAGGTGTGTAAGTTTAGGGTCTAAATGGGAAATTGGTAAGTACGTTGTACAAAGAGAAAAAAATGAAATGACAAAAAAAAATTGGCAATACTAGGCGGCAAGCTGCCATTTTTTGGTAGCTTTATGTTACTCGAACTCTGATCCAAGTGTCGTCTTTATATCAAAGATTATATCTCATTATTGATATCTAAATATGTGTCAAAAACGAGTAACTTATGTGTTAGATATTGATATATCATATTCACGGGGCCTAGTTTCAGACATGAATGTGGGATTCTCTTGTGTAGCAGTAATAAGTGACAAATTGGTCACTGCATTACATGAACATTTTGTTCCATTTTAATTGGAATTTTAGTCTTGGTTTTTGTAATTAGGTGAATTTTAGTTCATTAATCTCTAAAACTTGTACTTCTTTTTCATGCAGGTGCACTAGAGAAAGCACACCGCGTAGCTTAACAAAGGACTTGAAAACAATCCCATCTCCGGGGCTGGTGAACGATGTGCTACAGTCTGTCCCGTCAACGCAAGAAATGGAAGAGTTCTTCGTCTACGCGGAACAACAACAACATCGACGGTTCATCGAGAAGTAAGTGGGTTTCGAAGTTTTCATTTTTCCAATCGTTTTAATCGGCCGAGTCTTACGATATCTTCTTGCAGGTATAACTTTGATATTGTGAATGATTTGCCACTTCAAGGACGTTATGAATGGGTGAAAATAATCCCATAATCCTCCATTAATGTAAAAAAAGATTGATTTGGGCCTTGACTAAGATTTGTGTAATTTTAAAAAATTACACTTAACCTCATTTACATACCTCAAAACATGATAGCCTGGTAGGAATTTGCTGTTTTTTTAGTTTCATCATTGTAATGTTAGGACAACATCAATGAATCAATGTTTTCTGGGTTTATTTTCTTTCTTCACTTTTGTCTATATTCTTGTAAGGATAGGGCTTTTGCCTTGATGATGATTCCTGGAAAATAAATGCGAGTTCATTTTGTCATATTTATAACTTGGTCTTTTTTCCCTGGAAAATAATCTCCATGAAATCACTTACCTGCAAAACAACAGAAAGTTTTTCAATATTGTTTCCAAACATCATGTAGTCTTCAATTCTGTTTTAAAACGAATGTGTTGATTTGGGTTTGGTCCCATTTTTTTTGTGTGAGAAGCAATAAAGCTGCTGATTTTGTCAACTGAGTTGAGGCATTAATTTGAAAGGTACACCAATGGCAGAAAGAAAGGGAAGACCTTTGTGTTGTATGAGTGTAATCCTACAATTCACATGGGACACTGTACGGGTTTTCTTTACAGAGATTTCAGTGAAACAGGTTTTTTTTTTTTTAAAACATGTTCAACCTTAGATTTGATGATGATGTCCCTTTTTTTTTTTTTTTTTTTTTTGGTGATTGTGTAATGAAAATGAAATGCCTACATTCATTACCCTGTGGAAAACTGGAAGTTGTAAAGTGTTGTTAGGCTAGCATGGTGGAGGGGAACCAAATTTCATGGTTTTGTTTGTCTCTTCTGAAATTTTCTTTTTTACTTTTTCAATTGCAAAATAATCAAATGAAGACAATAAATTTGAGGAAAGGGTTAATTGCATCAAATGTCTTTAAATAATGATTTGTATTTCAGATCACTCTTTGGTTGTTATGAACAAAACATTTGAACAACAGTTCAATTTTTGTTCGGTTATCAACGAATATAATTATGGGTTGTGTGTGTATTTTATTTATGTATAATATAATTATTAAATTTATACTCAATGATTTATTGTTTGTTTACTATTATTATTCATTTGTGAACATGTTTACAAATGTGTTTGTTCAATGTTTATGAACAATTTCATTTAATTTAAGCGAATGAAGATGAACATGCATAAATTTTAAATTAAAGAACACAATTACAATTTTGAAATTCTTAACCAATATGAATTGAATACAAACTATACATGAATAAACTTAAAAATAGACAAACGAATATGGGCATAGGTTCGCTCGTTCAAGTTCAATTCATTTACAACCCTACTGATTTTTAAAATGTTCGAATCAACTATTTAAAGTATCAAAATTATATCAATCACGTTTGGGTTTAAACATTTAAGCTTGGGTTTAAATGTCCAATCCAATATGATGCTTTTAAAACATATGTACCTGTCGTAACCATTTTTTTGCGAAAACGACAAAAAAGGAGGAATCGACTTTGGGTTTTTGAAAACATAAAAAAGGGGAGCCGCCACCAATCCTTTTTTGATAAGGTGTGATCGGGTCACCTCATAAAGCAGTTGTTTTAATAAGCAGTTTGATTTATCAAAACAACGATTTTGGTCTTACGAAATCCGGAAAATGAGTTCGGAAGTCGGTTACATACGAGGAAGGTTAGCACCTCGTACGCCCAAAATTGGTACCAACATGATTAATTAGTGTCTTGATGTCGGAAGTTTGAAAAGGTTTTAAAATACGGATCCTTTTAAAAGATATTAGGATATTCGAGATTTCTTTGTTAGAGAGGTACAAACATCACATCCAAAGACGTTAGGACATGATATTCTAACCTTCGTAATCAAAGTTATCTCATGATATTACGAAGTTTATCAAAAGGGTGTTTAGTGATTTAGTCAAACGGAAAATCGCAACCCAGCACGTTAGGGCACTATTCCCCGAATTCCTAAATACAAAACATTGCCTTTATTTTTAAAAACCTTTAAATGAAAGGTAGCAACTTTGCAAAATACCTCGTATCGGGTCAAATCGAGAGAAGGTTCGAGTCAAAACTTGAGATTTCTTTGATTCCGAAAAGATATAAACATCACATCCAGTTCGTTAGGACGCAATGTTTTAATCTCTCGTAATCAAAGTCATCTCGTGATTTGCAAAACTTCGAAAAAGGGATGCTAAGTAATTTAGTTAGACGAAAAATCGCAACCCAGCACGTTAGGGCACTATTTTCCGAATTCCTAAACACGAATCATCACCTTTATTTGAAAACCTCAAAATGATGATTTTTAAAATTACATTTTTGCGTAGTATCGGTATAAAATTAGGAGAGGTAAACGTAGATATAAATAGATTGAATGTAGGAGTACAAATAATAATATTATGGCAATGATACAATATAATGATAATACTATATTGATATGAATAATACATAGATCATATTAGTGGCAGCGGAATAATAAAATTAGTGGTAAAAATTAAATAATAAAAAGGTAAAATAATGGTAATAATTCAAAATGAATAATAGTAAAATATATCATATATATATACATATATACATACAGATATATATAATAGTAGCAAGAAAGAATGGTAAAATAATTTATTTAATAACAATAATAATATTATAATATATATGCACGATATACGAGTGACGGAATTTATATGATATAAACTTGATAATATACAAAATAATTTAATATGTAAGAATTGGCTTTAATATAATAAAATAATATATTAATATAATATAATATAATATGATATGATGTGATATAACATAATATAATATAGTATAATATATAGTATAATAATAATGATAATAAGGTAATAATAATAATAAATATAATAATAATAATAGAATAATAATAAAATAATCATAATAATAATAAACATATGAATAATAATAACAAGTAGTGAATATTAAACAATAGTAGAAATAGCAAAAATTACAAAATAATAAAAAATGGGGTCAAATTGAAACTAAAACAAAAGTAAAAGGGCTAAATTAGACATTAAAAAGCAGTAAAGGGACTAGACAGCAAAGCGCGCAAAACCCTGGGGGCGAAGGGTGCAATTTTCCCATAAATTAAAGCGCTTGCGTTGAAGAGGACTAAATCGCAAATCTGCTCGAAATTTTAGGGCCGATGCGCAATAATTAAAAATTTGATTTTAAGAAACTAAAAATGCGGAAGGGCCATTCTTGCAATTAGACCCAAAGACAAAAACACGCGGATCCTTCTGGCGGGTCGGGTCAACGCGCGGGTTATAGGGCGAAACGACGTCGTTTTGGGGCTTAAGGACGCCGGCCAAAACGGCGTCGTTTCAATTGGCTATATAAGTCCGATTTTTGTGAAAAAAACTTCATTTTTCTCTGCTCCAAAAAAAAACTAAAGTTTGCTTCTTTTTTCTCTGCGAGTTCGGAGCTATGGGAAATCTGCCGAGCTCGTCTGATAGCCACCGTCTTGGCTTGTGCCATTCCCGCCTGATGGCGGAATTTCAAAAGGTTAGTTTTTTTTAAAATTTTTTATTTATTTTTTTTACTTAATATATATATTTGTGTAAAAAGATCCGTAGTAAAATGAATAAAATTAAAAGGGGTAAAAATCACCTCTCTACGCCATTGAGTTTGGTTCGTCTCCTTTCTCTGTTTAATGCAGCTTTTGTGTTTGAGAAACCGCCGCTCTTTGTTTCTTTTTGTTTGAATCTGTTCAAGTCTTGTTTGTATTTGGTAAAAAGCAACAATCTGTAATAAAAAATCAACCCTAAATACAAAGCATGATTCGGCTTTTATAGCCTTGTTATTATTTTCTACACGCATCTGTCTCGTCCCTTTTAATGCTTGCAGTGCTTGGTGTGCAAATGGGGCGGTGGAGATGGGCGGTCTTTGCAGTTGGTCGAGGCAAGTGGCGGTCGAGAAGCCAGAGTCGAAGGCAGTGCCTAGGTGCGGCGCCACCGTGCTAGGGTTTCTGCTGATGTAAAAGGCTAATTGGGCTAGGGTCTTGGGTTAGGTTATTGGGCTTGTAAAATGGGCTTCGGGTTTGGGTTTGCCTGTAAAATAAGTTTGGGTTTGGGTTTGTCTGTAAGGTTTTGGGTTTGGGTTGTAATTGGGTCGTGGGCCGGCAAAATGGGCTTCTACAGCTGCCCCTCTTTGCTCATTGTCGTGTAACGATAATGGAGCAAAGATTTTCAAAGCCCATTTGCCCGAACTCTTGAGCCTCGACTCCTTTTGTAGCTTTATTTCGTCCATCGCATCTTGTTGTTTTGATCTGCTTCCTTTGTAGCCTTGAGAAATAAGATTCGTAGTGATCTGCTCTATTGCGACTTTAGAGAGATATAAAAACGAAAGTGCTTTTGATCTGCTTCCTGCAACTTCAGGAAGTTTGAATCTGTTATCTTCAATCTGATCCTTGCAAACTCAAGGATCACCAGACTGATATCTTCGATCTGCTTCCTGCAACTTCAGGAAGGTCAAATATGCTTTCTTCAATCTGATCCCAGCAAACTCGGGGATCACCAGACTGATGTCTTCGATCCGCTTCTGCAATCTTGAGAATGTCAAATCATTATCTTCGATCTGCTTCCTGCAACTTCAGGAAGGTCAAATATGCTTTCTTCAATCTGATCCCAGCAAACTCGGGGATCACCAGACTGATGTCTTCGATCTGCTTCCTGCAACTTCAGGAATGTCAAATCTGTTATCTTCGATCTGCTTCTTGCAACTTCAAGAAGGTCAAATATGCTTTCTTCAATCTGATCCCAGCAAACTCGGGGATCACCAGACTGATGTCTTCGATCTGCTTCCTGCAACTTCAGGAATGTCAAATCTGTTATCTTCGATCTGCTTCTTGCAACTTCAAGAAGGTCAAATCTGCTTTCTTCAATCTGATCCCAGCAAACTCGGGGATCACCAGACTGAATCTTCGATCTGCTTCCTGCAACTTCAGGAACGTCAAATCTGATCTCTTTGATCCGCTCCACTGCAAACTCAGGGAGACAAGATCTGCTCAATTGTACTGTCCTTTTTGAGGACGTAACCTGTAAAATGAATACATACTTATGCCTAATGATTAGGATGCCATGAGTATGATGAGTCAGAATGTTATGAGTATGATTCCTATTAAGGTGTTATCACTCATTTGTCTGTCAAGGTTTTATCTTCGTTTCCCTTTTAGTGACCGTTTTCACATGAATGGCTTGCCCCTGTGGAAATTTCGAAGTCTATTTTAGGCCTTAGAACACAGGTCTGCCTTGACTTCTAGCTGTCTTCCCTGGGAGTCACAACTTCTACTTGAAGAATGTTCGACTTGGTTTGTTCGACTTTCAACCATTTAGGGTTTTTGAATCTTTCCTTATCGAAAATTGGCCTGTCTTACTTTTCTAAATGACCAAGTAACATTATTCACCCTGCCATAATCGCTGAATCGGGCGAGGGACTTTGAAGGAATGGTCTCCACTGAGACCCCTTTTTCCAACGTCTTTATCTTGTGTTCGTGGAAGTTCTTAAACAAATGTTCTGCTTTTGACTTCTGTTTTATCTAGAGATTTCAAAGTGATACGTGGAACTTTCCTTTGTGAAGTCGTTAGTTCATCAATTATTGTTTCAATGCGGCATGTTTAATGATGGATAATAGTAGGTCGATTTCAAAGAGAATCAAAATGAATTTATCTATGAGACAAAGAAAATTGATTGGGGACGTATCCCTTCTTTTATTCTGAGAGAAAAAGAACTCAAAATTGGTAAAATAAACATCATGAATCGACGCCTAGGCATCGCCGATTGGACTTCTATATACAAACTTCACGAAGACCTGCTTTTGAGCACATCATGTGTTTAGAAGACTCAAAGTATTTTGTCGATGCCCCAATATGCAACGTACTTCCTCTTCGTTGATTATAGCTGCAAGATCTCGACGTGTTCGTTCAAAATTTGAGCCGCCTTTTCGGGTTTTCAACTCAAAAGCCCTTTGGTCTCAAGGTGCCCTTTGCGGGTTTTCACCTTGGCCTCTCCGTTTTTTTGAAGTCTCAAAGTGCCCTGCGGGTTTTCACCTTGGCCTCCTCCATTTCAAGCAAAGTATCTTTTCACCTTGATCCGAGTTTACTGGATTGGGCAAGCTTTTTCCGTCCATCTCGATCGAATCGATGCACCTCCGAGAAAGCTTTTACCACATACGGTCCTTCCGATTCGGCATCCATTTCCTCTCGTGATCCTTTTGTATGGGAAGGATCTTTTTCAACACGAGGTCCCCTTCGTGGAATTCCTTAGGCGAACCTTTTGTTGTAAGCTCGCATCATTCGCTTTTGGTACATCGACCATGACGGATGGCCCTCAATCTCTTTTCTTCAATTAAGTTCAACCGATCATCTCGAGCACCGGATCCATTCGACCGTCCCACTTCACTTTCGACAATACTCAAAGAAGGTATTTCCACTTCAATAGGTAGAACGCCTCCATCCCATAGACCAATGAGAAAGGCGTTGCCCAAAGAGAGGTTCGGACGGACGTTCGATAAGCATAATAGCGAACGGTAATTTTTCATGCCAATCCTTGTAAGTCTCAGTCATCTTCCCACTATCCTTTTGATGTTTTTGTTGGTCGCTTCCACCGCCCCATTCATTTTTGGATGATACGGACGAATTGTGGTGTTTAATATTGAATTGGTCGCAAACTCCGCTATCGTCTTGTTGTTTAGGTTCAGTGCATTGTCTGATATGATCCTCTCAGGCATTCCATATCGACAAATAATCTCCTTCTTCAAGAACCGACTGACCGCTGACTTAGTGACGTTAGCATACGAAGCGGCTTCTACCCACTTGGTGAAGTAGTCGATGACCACAAAGATGAATCGATGCCCATTCGATGCCTTCGGAGATATTGGCCCAATGACGTCCATGCCCCACATGGAAAATGGCCATGGAGAAGTCATAACATGTAAAGGTGACGGGGGTACGTGAATCTTGTCTCCATAAATCTGGCATTTATGACATTTTTTGGCATAGTTGATACAGTCTCCTTCCATGGTGGACCAATAATATCCGAACCGCATTATTTGTCTGGCCATTGTGAAACCATTAGCGTGGGTTCCACAGACCCCTTCATGGACCTCTTCTAGGATTAATTTAGCTTCGGTGGCCCACACACCTCAAGCGAAGACTTGATCCTTCCTTTTCTTGTATAAGACTTCTCCATCCAAGACGTAATCACGTGCTAATCTCCTCAACGTTTTTTTCATTCTCGATGGCTTGATCGTGGTACTCACGATTCTTCACATACCGCAATATGTCGTGGTACCATGGTGGACCATTTCCCTTCTTCCTCGATATTGTAGCAATGGGTCGGGTCTTGATGAATGCTCATCTCATATTGGCTTCATATCTTCGCTTTCATTTATTCGGACCATGGAAGCGGGGTGGCGGAGCATCGACCATCCGATTTTCGTCCCCAGCAAGTAATTGAAAGTGATATCATCGAACTCTTTGACAAGTTCCGGCCAATCTTTTATAGATAACCAATTTTGGATCCTGGTTTCCCATTCTCCTTTGAGTTGATAGATTACGGCGGAATCTCCATAGACTTCTAATAATACGATTTTGAATTCGATAGCATTTCGAGCCCCATGATGCAAGCTTCATATTCACCATATTATTAGTGCAATCAAAATCCGGTTTGCAAGTGAATGGATAATGGTCTCCTTTGGGGATATCAGATCGCCCAATTCCATTGCCCACGGCATTTGATGCCCCATCAAAATTTAGTTTCAAGGATGGTCTTCGAGGTACTTTCTTTAATGTCCGCCACGTACATCAAGTCCTCATTAGGAAATCAAAATCTAAGGGCTCATAGTCTTCAAGGGCTCTCTTGGCTAGAAAGTTCGCTATCGCTCCCCTTTACCGCCTTTTGGTTCACATAAGCGATGTCAAATTCGGAAGCGAGGATCCGCCACCGCCATCCTTCCATTCAAGGCGGTAGATTCCATCATATACTTGGGGATCTAGCTTTGAGATGAGCCATGTCGTGTGATACAAAGATGTATTGCCTCGACCTTGAGTTGTCTAAATCAAGGCACAACATAATTTCTCGATTGGTGGGTACCTCATTTCACATGCGGTGAATTTCTTCGAGGTAGTATATTGCTTTTCTTTCTTTCCGATTCATCATGTTGACCCAAAGACGCATCCCATTGAATTATCAAATCTTGTTAGATAAAGGATGAGGGCTTGTCTGCGGTTGAGGCGGATTAATACCGGGCTCGAGACAAATATTGTTTTACCTTTTCAAAGGTCTTTGGCATTCTTCATCCCACGTGCGGGTTGTGTTTCTTGAGGAGACGGAATATGGGTCGCATCTCTCGGTCGGTTGTGAAATGAACCGAAGCGATGTAATTCACCTTCCTAAGAAACCTCTAACTTCTTTGGAGTGCGTGGTGGAGTAGTTCTTGTATGGCTCGACTTTATCCGGGTCAACCTCGATCCCTTTTTCATCGACTATGAACCCGAGTAACTTTCCGACCGAGCTCAAGGTACACTTTGACGGATTAAGCTTCAATCTGGAATTTTCTCATTTCAAGAACAATTTTCTCAAGACCGCACATGCTCTTCTTGATTCGAGATTTGGCGATCATATCGCCGACGTAAACCTCAATTTCCGTGCATCATGTCATGGAATAAGGTTACCATGGCCTCCGATATGTCGCTACCAGTATTTTTAGCCCAAATGGCATCACCTTGTAGCAAAACGTTCCCACATGGTTATAAACGTTGTCTTGTCCATGTCCTCGGGATGCATTTTTATTTGGTTGTACCCCAGAAACCGCCCATGAAGGAGAACAACGAATATCTGTTGTATTGTCTACTAAAGTGTCGATGTGAGGCAATGAAAATTGTCCTTCGGGGTGGCCTTGTTCAGTCTCGTAGTCCACGCACATTCGTACCTTCCGCCTTTCTTGGGGACGGGGACAACGTTAGCCACCCAATCCAAGTACTTGACCACTTGTAAGAACCCAAGCATTAAACTGCTTTCGACTTCTTCTTTTATTTTTAACAAGACGTCCGGTCGCATTCTTGAGCTTCTATTGGGTGGCTTGCATTCTTCTCTTATGGGCGATTGTGTCTTGCAATATCGATTTAGTCTGGCATATCTTGGTACGACCATGCGAACACATCCTTGAATTCATGGAGTAACTTGATGAGGTTCCTTTGGTTTTTGCGATGTACAAGCTCCAATTTTCACCTCTTGCCCTCTCCTAGGTTCACCGTTTCTACCGACTCTTTATGGGGAAGATCTATTTTCTTCTTGCTCTACCATTCTCAACAAATCTGGAGGCAAGTCGATTCTCGTGTCACTTCCAAAGTCCCGAGATTCCTCCTCAACACATGTCTTGCTCAAAGAGACCTCCGAATCAGAGTATCATTACTCATATCATTGATGTCTAGAGACACGTAATGGGTATCGAAGGGTGTATAAAGAACAAATGAATTTGAGGACAATTATTCACATGATATGAATGAGAACAAAGAATAAATGGTAAAAATGTAAAATAAGAGGATACTTAGTAGAATTAAAGATGTATTTCATTAAAACAAAATGTCCGAACATGAGCCTATTTCACAAAGGAAATCTCATTGTTTCTAGGCTTAAAACAACAAGAGCGTTCGAATATTACTCGCAGAATCTCTAAACACTACAGAAATTCCTCTGCAATTCAATTGTCTAACGTGCTTCCGGTTCATATGGGCGGATGCCCGATGATTTCTTTGATCGGTCTCCTCATCCAGTATGGCATTGATGTGAGGACATTCCCTCAGGAGATTCTCTTCCGGATAAATCATTCCTCCCGTCTGAAGGTGCGAGATATGTGGGGAATGTCATCTGTCCCACTTAGCGTTTCTCCATTCATCGGCCTTTCTCCTTTCTTGTTTCTTTTCCATCTCTTTCTTCATCTGTTTAGCATCCGGTTTGAAACCTAAACCAAAGCGATCCTCTTTTCTTTCAAAGATCGGGCTGGACTCTCCTTGGAGATATTTGCCCAATCCTTTTCCGGTAGGGCCCTTTTCCCATTTGTCATTTGCGGTTCCATCCCGGTAGTCTTGGATAGTTTAGGCGTCGGACTTTATTTCCTTCAAATGAAAGTCACATTCACAAATTCTAACGAATCGAAAGGAACATTCAATGGTTTCCTCATTCGCTTCTAGGTAAGGCGCTTCATTGGTAACGATTGCTATGATATCTTCTTCGGCGTTTATAGTTACCACCGATTTTTCGTTACCAATTTCAATTTCAGTGCGATGTGAAGGTCTACACTTCATTGAATGAATCCAGGCCTCCTAGTAGCGATTATAAGAAGGCTTGATATCCATGACCGGAAAGTCTACCTCATATGTATTCGCCCGATCAATAATGGTATGTCTATTCTCCCATCACCTTTCTTTCGGTCTTGTGAATGCTCTCACTATGTTTTGGTGATTTCATATGAGAACTATCTATCGGCAACCTCTTGAGTGTGGTTAGTGGTAAGACATTTAATCTTGACCCATTATCTATTAGCGCACTTGGCAAGGTGTACCCCTTACAACGGGTGGTTATATGCAAGGCCTTCGTCGATCCCATGCCTCCTGAGGATTTCATCATCGTCAAGTAGATAAAATTATCGGCTTATGTTATTGACCGACGATCCAACTTGTTGACGGATATATCTTTAGTAACATAGGTCTCACTTAGCACTTTCATTAATGCTTCGCGGTGCACTTTGAGCTTAGAATAGCGCTAACACGTAGATCTGGTCTGGTTGTGCATGCGGTTGTTCCACTACATTGTATTCACTGTGTTTCAAGAATTTTAGGAATTCTTTAGCCTCCTCCTCTTTACGGGCTCATTAGTAACGGCTTGAGTTCTTTTTCACGCCTAATCGACACGACCTTGCTTTTGCCGTTCCGTTCTCCTGCTTTTACGGATCATAACGCTTTCCACTTCGCAGATAGGAACCTTCGTTTTTGACTTCTTCTGAAACACTAGTGGAACCTTGCGCTCCTGGTATTGTCACGTTGCAATTATAATTCCAAGGCACCCTTTTGCTATCTTTGTAAGGAAACGAAGCAGGTTTCTGAATTGTGATTTTCGGTCTTCCCCGTGCTCGCCTCGTGTTTCGAGAAATGATGATTCTCGGGTAATTAACTCCGGTTTTGTCGAATTTTCTTGATCGCAAGATATTGCCTCTTCCTCTTCTCCTTCTTCATAAAACTCCAATTCTTTGTTGTCCATGAGGCTTTGCACCAAAATTTTAAACTCTAAGACATTCTTGGATCTCATGCCCCTCGCCTTATGGAATTTGCGGTAATTCTTCATATGTCTTTCGCTTCCGTGAATCGACTCTATCAATCCTCTTTTGCCATTTCCTTCCAGACTATCCGCAATGGGGTCTTCACTTGGTGACATCCTCTTGATCTTTCTCACAATCTCCTCACCGATCGCGTTCACCCTTTATCCTCATGATTGGGCAATGGGTTCCCTTTCTTACCAAGTCATCAAGCGCTATAACACCCATTTTGATTAGCCTCTCAACTACCTTTTGAAGGCGAGGCAATTCTCATCGAATGCCCTCTATCCCGGCATGATAGTCGCAGCAAGTGCGTTTGAGTCGTACCACTTGGGGTATGGAAATGCAATGGTCGTAAATAAAACGGGACACGATGTGCTCATTGAATAAAATTTGGTATAGCTCTTTGTATGTGATTGGAATTACGTAAATTGGATTCTTTCAAGATTTGGCCTTGTGTTGGACTCTGCCTAAAAGGGCTCTAATGATCGGGGTCACGATCCTTGGTCGGCTCACAGTGATAGGCTTTGAGTAACTCTTACCTATGTTGTTTATATCATTCTCCCTCTTCTTCGGGGCCGTCTTTCTAGTACTTTCTCCAGCCTCTATTTTACCGCTTCTAATCGCATTCTCAATCATTTCCCCTGACAGCACAATATCGGAAAAGCTTTTGGTGGCACTTCCAAGCATGTGATTAATGAAGGGTGCTTTTAACGTATTGACAAACAGCATGGTTGTCTCTTTTTCTAGAAGCGGTGGCTGAACTTGTGTGGCTACTTCCCTCCACCGTTGGGCATATTGCCTGAAACTTTCATTTGGCTTTTTCTCCATATTTTGGAGCGTGATTCGGTCAGGAGCTATATCGACTATGTGCCCGTATTGTTTTAGAAAGGCCTGTGCTAGGTCCCTCCATGACTTGATCTGAGTACGGCTGAGCTGATTGTACCATTTGGTCAGCAAGCCCCGCCAAACTATCTTGAAAACAATGAATAAGTAGTTGCTCGTTATTAACATATCCCGTCATCCGTCAACAGAACATCGTGATGTGCGCTTCGGGGCAACTGGTCCCATTGTATTTTTCAAAATCTGGGGTCTTGAACTTCGGCGGAAGCATGAGGTCTGGGACTAGGCTCAAATCTTTAGCGTCTACCCCGTAGCGATGGTCAGCAGTCTCTATTTCCTTGAACTTTTCTTCTAACCATTTGCATCGATCCTCGAGTTGTCTAGGCAGGTTCGCCTTCACCTTATCCATTTCACCATTTAATCAAAGTCGGGGACTATAGGATTAGCGGACCTTCTCCGGATTAGTGCTCGAACCAAGAGGGAAGTGTCTTTGGCATTGCGGTCTCATCCCGCATTGTGGCCCGATAACAAAAGGTGCTCTTTGGGGACATATTTCGGTGGTGCTTGGGTATTTGGCGGGGTGAATCACGGAGGTGTAGGTCGTCATTATTCCCTCGAGCTAACAATGACGCCTCTTTCCTCGCTCGTTGGTCAATAGTTGAGCCAACCGGCTTATCATGTTGTTTTGGGACTCTCGCGATTCGCTTCCATCATATCTTGTTGCATCTTGGCTAATCGTTCTTGCATCCGTTCTTGTAATTCCCTTTGCACTTGCTCTAGTCTTTCAACTTTGATCCATGATTTTAGTTTTTCCTCGCGATTGTAGCGGTGTTCCGAGGTAAGCTGTCATAATTTAAGGTTCTTTGTAAGTTCTAATGCACATGATGCAACGTAATGCTAATGCATGTAATGTATGCAAAAAAAAGCGTTAATTCGATTCAATTTCCATTAGAATAACTTTTCTAGAAAACAAATTTCTTTACATAGAATAGATTACATATATGGCCTCGCCTCTAATACTTAAGGCCTTGACTTCTTCAAGAAGCTTAGCTAACTCTTGTCCTTGCTTCGACTTTGATTCATAAAACAAACTTAGTACATCACTTGGACTCCTAAGGGTTGCAAATGCTCACGACCTCTCGTACTTGAGCCACGGCTTCCCCATGATGTAATCTCGATCTCGACTTGATTCGGGAGTGATGAAGTTGTTGTTTCAACGCCCTCATTGACTTTGAGAAGTTCCACCAGAACTCACACCCATGTAAAGCGGACTCTAGCTCTTCGATTCTCCTTTTATTTCTTCAATTTTACCTGTGCTAGCCTTTAATTCAATTGCAGAGTTACTGCTACTAAGATCGATACAAAGATCTTTCCAATTCGCCACCGAGCCTTTAATTCTTCTTTCTCGCTCTGGGTTTCTACCAAACTTCTTTTCGTGGTATCTTCTCGACCTTGGGTATCTTGAGTTCCCTTTCCCACCGACCGGCTCTATGTCTTTCCTCTTCGTTCTTGACGCCATTGTCTGACGCGTTTTCCTAATCCACCATTTTATTGACCTTCGCAGACTTCTTGTAGTCCGCTTTCAAACCGTCCAGATCTTCCTCAATTTTATTTTTCCCTTTTCTCAACTTTTCTACCTCCAAACTTACGGATATCAACGTCCAATCCCAATTGTATTTTCTTCCTCTAATCGTTCTATCCTTTTCCCTAATTCCGCATTTCTTTTCGAAATCTTGTTTGATGATTTGAGCTCGATGGATTACCAGTAGGTGCTCCTCCATTGATCGGCGCCTTCCGGCCCGATGTGGGAACGTTGTCGTTGACTCTCGACTCCTCCATCGGTCATATTCGGGGTCGCCATCGGGTTTGAGGCGAACCTTTTCATTCTATGAGTTTGACTCCAAGCGCTTGCTATTTCATTAACTCTTTTCTTGCAATTATCCCTTTGTATTCAAATTCACCTCGAATTAGACCTTGTGTCATGTATAAACTATCTCGACCATCTGTCTCAACACAAGGAGAGGAGCGATCCGACGGCTCCCACACTCCCAACAAAGGAACCCATCAAAATCTCCACATCGATATAGTATCTCATCGTGGATCATCAAAGGAGCTTTCCATTCCACGCCTTCCTCTTGCAGATTTTGCGAATCGTCATCCATTTTTCTTCCGTAAGATCGTCTCGCCTTGGTGTGGCGGCTAATACCTTTAATGAGGAATAGTCCTCGGAGAAGATCCGCCCGGTGCCATTTCCGCTTTCCAAAATGATCGTTAAACCATACTAGTAAGAGTCATGCACAACCGGTGAATCTTCCTTCGCCGCTCTTCTAAGACGCATTTAGAGACCTGAAAGTTTCGGCCAGAATTGCAGGAACGGGTGTGACTTTCCTATCCAACCTATCGAATAGATCTGAGACTGCCTCATCTACATGTCCTAGAGCTTTAGGGAAAATAATCAATCCATAAATGCTCAAGGCAAAGATGTCAACCCTTTTCTTCACATCCGGGTGTGCTATAATCAAGTCTCTCAAATTTCTCCAGGGGATACACTTACAATCTCCTTTTTGCTTTATCCGTGCTGCCACCCACTGCTCACTCATTCCCGTAATATTCATCAGCTTTTTTAAGAAGGTGGGAACGTTAACAGGTCTTGTATAAACTTTGTCGGCTTGAATTTTCGGGCAACGAAGTAAGCATGTATTCTTCTATAGAGGCACTAGATCCACTTTTTCGAAAGTAAAACAAATTATAATGGATTCCAAAATTGGGCTATAGCTCGAAATAGGTGTTGGTCTACCTTGACGTCGAGAAGATATGACTGATCTCCGTAATGACAGTAGAATAATTGCTTGATCTCATGATCCCACTGACCCCATATCTCTTTTATCTCTTGCAGATTATTTTGAGTGACACTGATTCGCGTGAAGTCCCATAATTACATCGTCTTCTTCATGAGGTTATCACCCTTTTCTTCTTTGCACGGCCTCTACCCATATCCGGACTGACCGCATTGTCTTCCACTCTATCAAGAAACCCCTTTCCATGACAAAGCTATCTATTTGGGCAATTGAACGTGAATCAACACCTTTTTGATGAAGATGCCATGCAAAATAAAATGAAGCAAGTTAATATTTCATACATAGTAAGCAAAGAATAAAAATACTTAAGTTCGGTAACCACTAGGGTTTGGCGCGGCTCTACCTAGGTGGATTCTGGGCTTACTATATGAGGTTCATTCTAAAGTAAGTGGTACTGAACTAGCAGATTCCTCGATCCTCACCCATTATAGGCTCATATAGACCGAGTTCGATTGGGGAATACATTTCCTATGGTCGCATCGGAGATGAAAATCTCACGAAGACATAGGTACGGATGTATCCCGAAAGCGATTCACTATCTTACACGGAGGTGAAAACCTCACGAAAGAGTAGTTTCTCACTCTCACCTAAAGGTGTGACCACGACGGTCATGCAATGCAATGCCAGAAAAGGAACAACATGTCGTAAAAGAGATCGTAATTTTCAAATTGCACTTTCAAACTTCCGACAAAAGACAAAAATAATCAATTTATGGCTTGACTTTTCAAAAAAGTGGGTCCCCAGTGGAGTCGCCAAGCTGTCGTAACCATTTTTTGCGAAAACGACAAAAAAGGAGGATTCGACTTTGGGTTTTTGAAAACATAAAAAGGGAGCCGCCACCAATCCTTTTTGATAAGGTGTGATCGGTCACCTCATAAAACGGTTGTTTTAATAAACAGCTTGATTTATCAAAACAACGATTTTGGTCTTACGTAAATCCGTAAAATGAGTTCGAAGTCGGTTACACGACGAGGAAGGTTAGCACCCTCGACACGCCCAAAATTGGTACCAACATGATTAATTAGTGTCTTGATGTCAAGTTTGAAAAGGTTTTAAAATACGGATCCTTTAAAAGATATTAGGATATTCGAGATTTCTTTGTTAGAGAGGTACAAACATCACATCCAAAGACGTTAGGACATGATATTCTAACCTTCGTAATCAAAGTTATCTCATGATATTACGAAGTTTATCAAAAGGTGTTTAGTGATTTAGTCAAACGGAAAATCGCAACCCAAAGACGTTAGGCACTATTCCCAATTCCTAAATACAAAACATTGCCTTTATTTTTAAAAACCTTTAAATGAAAGGTAGCAACTTTGCAAAATACCTCGATCGGGTCAAATCGAGAGAAGGTTCGAAGTCAAAACTTGAGATTTCTTTGATTCAAAAGATATAAACATCACATCCAGTTCATAGACGCAATGTTTTAATCTCTCGTAATCAAAGTCATCTCGTGATTTGCAAAACTTCAAAAAGGATGCTAAGTAATTTAGTTAGACGAAAAATCGCAACCCAAAGACGTTAGGGCACTATTTTTCAATTCCTAAACACGAATCATCACCTTTATTTGAAAACCTCAAAATGATGATTTTAAAATTACATTTTTATGTAGTATCGGTATAAAATTAGAGAGGTAAACGAGATATAAATAGATTGAATGTAGGAGTACAAATAATAATATTATGGCAATGATACAATATAATGATAATACTATATTGATATGAATAATACATAGATCATATTAGTGGCAACGGAATAATAAAATTAGTGGTAAAAATTAAATAATAAAAAGGTAAAATAATGGTAATAATTCAAAATGAATAATAGTAAAATATATCATATATATATACATATATACATACGTATATATATAATAGTAGCAAGAAAGAATGGTAAAATAATTTATTTAATAACAATAATAATATTATAATATATATGCACGATACGAGTGACGGAATTTATATGATATAAACTTGATAATATACAAAATAATTTAATATGTAAGAATTGGCTTTAATATAATAAAATAATATATTAATATAATATAATATAATATGATATGATGTGATATAACATAATATAATATAGTATAATATATAGTATAATAATAATAATGATAATAAGGTAATAATAATAATAAATATAATAATAATAATAGAATAATAATAAAATAATCATAATAATAATAAACATATGAATAATAATAACAAGTAGTGAATATTAAACAATAGTAGAAATAGCAAAATTACAAAATAATAAAAATGGGGTCAAATTGAAACTAAAACAAAAGTAAAAGGGCTAAATTAGACATTAAAAAGCAAGAAGGACTAGACAACAAGCGCGCAAAAACCCTGGGGCGAAGGTGCAATTTTCCCATAAATTAAAGCGCAGCTGCGTTGAAGGGGACTAAATCGCAAATCGCTCGAAATTTTAGGTCGATGCTAATAATTAAAATTTGATTTTAAGAAACTAAAAATGCGGAAGGGCCATTCTTGCAATTAGACCCAAAGACAAAACACGCGGATCCTTCGGCGGGTCGGGTCAACGCGGGTTATAGGCTTAAACGACGTCGTTTTGGGCTTAAGGACCTTACCAAAACAGCGTCGCTTCAATTGGCTATATAAGTCCGATTTTGTGAAAAAACTTCATTTTTCTCTCGCTCCAAAAAAAAACTAAAGTTTGCTTCTTTTTTCTCTGCAGTTCGGAGCTATAAATAAATCTGCCAGTTCGTCTGATAGCCACTGCGTCTTGCGTTGCCGTGGCCGTTACACCGCCTACTGTATTGGAATTTCAAAAGGTTAGTTTTTTTAAAATTTTTTATTTATTTTTTACTTAATATATATATTTGTGTAAAAAGATCCGTAGTAAAATGAATAAAATTAAAAGGGTAAAATCACCTCCTACGCCATCGAGTTTGGTTCGCCTCCCTTTCTGCATTTAATGCCCGCTTTTGTGTTTGAGAACCGCTCTTTGTTTCTTTTTGTTTGAATCTGCTCAAGTCTTGTTTGTATTTCGTAAAAAGCAACAATACGTAATAAAAAATCAACCCCTAAATACAAAGCATGATTCGCTTTTATAGCCTTGTTATTATTTTCTACACGCATCCTGCTCTCGCCCTTTTAATGCTTGCAGTGCTTGGTGTGCAAATGGGGCGGTGGAGATGGGCGGTCTTGCAGTGGTCGTGGCAAGTGGCGGTCGAAGCCCAGAGTCAAGGCAGTGCCCTAGGTGCTGGCGCCACCTGCTAGGTTTCACGATGTAAAAGGCTAATTGGGCTGTGGTCTTGGGTTAGGTTATTGGGCTTGTAAAATGGGCTTGGTTTGGGTTTGCTGTAAAATAAGTTTGGGTTTGGGTTTGTCTGTAAGGTTTTGGGTTTGGGTTGTAATTGGGTCGTGGGCCGGCAAAATGGGCTTCTACAGTACCTACCATATGAATAGCTTGGGTCACATAAACTAAAAAAGATAACCTTCGTACATTTTACTGATACTGGTTATTTTTTTAACACGTCATATCTAAATAGTTTACGCAGTAAGTACACACATGTTTAAAATGTAATCCATGTATTTTAAATATGCTCCATGCCAAGTCTGAACTGACGGTTAAGCCAATAGAAGGATCTGATCAATATAATACACATATTTTATAGACTAAATTAGATCATTTTCAAGTTTATGGGCCATTTTAAAATCTAGACGATAACTTTGAGACTTTTGGTGAATTAACCCTAAACAGGAGTTCTAATTTGCAGAGGTTTGTCCTTCAATGTGTACTTTCTCTATTTTGGGATTAGCATGGACGTGATATAATGATTGTAAAATTATAGAGGATATTTTTCCTTTTTTAAAATTTATTACAAATGAAATCGTGGTTTTAAATAAGAAAATGGAAAGATATGATATTTTCAATCAAATATTTTTCTTCTGGTACATATTAAATCAGGAGCATGAAAATAATTTTAGGGGCATAAATAAATAAATAAATATGTTTTTTGCTATTGCTTGCCCTCTCGCTCTATCTCTGTACTAAATGCTAAACTAGATATATGGTTAGGAATTCCAACTACATTAAATTAGGTTGTTTGATCCATCTAGTCAAAATCTTGATAATTAGATATTAGCTTAGAAGCATTTTTAAAAATATTTGGTTAAAAAATATAGCCCTCCTAGTGTCAACAAAATCAAGAATCGTCCTAGGAATTTTGATATGATACGTTAAAAGGATATATAGCATTAACAAAATCAAGAAATTAGGAGAAAATTATAAAATTTTAATGGGTTAAAATAAAATTTTTATTTTAAAAGGATTTAAATTAAATAATTAATCTTTAGAAGGGCCAAATTTTTTTTCCACTTATTAAAACAGCTAGAATACTTTAAATTGAGTTATTGATATTTAATAGTAACTAAAGATGAAGCCCTTGCGCTGCTCGAACTTAATCTTTCTTCACATTAGATCCAAACTCAGGAAGAGGCTTTGGTCACTCCAAAATTGTTAAAATTTCCTTTTTAGTCCTTTAAAAAACTTTTGAGATTATAAGTTAATACAACAGTATGATACCTTTAAAAAATCTAAAATAATAAATTAAGACAATGATAGAATTATATTTCACCCCTTAAAAGTTTATAATTTAATTTTGCCTCCAAAATAAATTTCAACATTTGTTCCCTCTTTGAATATTTAATGCTAGAGGGTAAAAGTACTATAGAACCCTTGTACTAGAAGTTAGACCGTATTTTGCCTCTTCTACTTAAAAAATGGGCAAACTAGTCCATGTACATTAGATTAAAGAGCAAATTTGTCCTTTTTGTTGAAAAATTTATTCATTTGTATTGTTAAAAACTGGTGTGGTTGATTAAATAACCAGTGATAGGGGCGAAGACAGAACAAATTTTAGAGGACCAGATGAAATTTTAATTTTTTATAGTTTATATCTTTATAATTTATAAAGGATTAAATCAAATTTTATAATTTTAGGGGGTCAAAGTGTAATTTTACCTTTACTAATTTAAAATTTTTAAAAAAATTTAAGGGCCTAAATAGTAATTTTATATTTTAGGGGGGCCGGGGCCCATGCCAACCCCCTGGCTTCGCCCCTGACCAGTGACATGTGACGTGCCACATATACATCATGCTGACATATATGGACCAATTTTTTACAACAAAAATGAATGAAATTTTTAATAGAATGACCAATTTGCTCATTGATATAATTTATAAGAGCTAATTTACTCATTTTTTTGAGTAGAGAGGTAAAATAGAAATATAAAAGCCTCTATGATACTTTTACTTGCTCGAAAATTTAATTCATAATATATAATATTGTTCAAGATTCATAATATGTTATTCTAAACAAAATAAATTCATAATATATTGATACTTTAAAATTTTAATGAATACGATAATAAACCTATAAATAAACTGCTTATTTTTTGTAATGGTTAAAACGCACCACAAGTTTTTGTACTTTTCAAAAATAAAATTTAGTCCCTATACTTTTATTTCATGGACTATAGTCTTTCTACTTTTCGATTTAAAATTCAAGTTCAACTTTTAGTATTGTCAACTTTTTTATTAAATTCAAGTTAATTACAAAGTCATTTTTAATTATATGACTATCAAATGAGTATTTTTTATTTAAAAAATCACAGCAATGAATTTAAAAAAAAAAATAACAATATTAATAATTAGACCTAAATTTTAAAATATAAAAATAAAAAAACTAAATTTCATAAAATATAAGTATAAAACTAAAATCTTAATTTTTAAAAAATATAGGAACTCGTGACATATTTTAACCTTTTGTAATTATGAACGCTGATTGTAATCAGAAATGCATTAAATCGGGAAAGACAAAATTGAAATCCGAATCATTACTTACAGAATTAGTATACAAAAAGCTAGAACAACTTCTACTATTTGATTTTGACGTAAGCCTGAAGCAAGTATCAACCCCACTGTAATGCCAGGTTTTGCATTTACTGCATCTATGGATCATTTTGAAAACCGAAAAAGAAAAAAAATATCTGTGAACATCTTATTCAGAGCTCTTTTTTCATGACCGACAGCCAATGGCCTACATACATATACATATACGTATGTATATACATAAACATATACACATGCATATAAAACAGGGTTGCTATGCTGTTCATCAATAGACAAAAAATGGACCAAAAAGACCAGTGTTTGTTTCCAGTTGATATGTAAGTTACTGTTTTATATTTTTGGAACAAAACAAACTCAACTACTGTGGGTAGATATTAGGTTATATATAGCAAACAGAAAGCTCTGCATTAGCATACATGGCAGGCAACAGTAATGTTCTTGTTTCTATGGATTAAAACATCTTAATTTCTGGGTGTTTTAGAACAATGGGTTGTCAAAACAAATGGTTACTTTCAAAATAATTTGCTTATCTTTGTAAAAATGTTGGATCACGATTCATGCTGGTCCGAGCATGTGGGATGGCCCAAAATTCTTCACATGGAAAAAAGAACACTGCTAAGTTGACTGAAAAGGTTCCTGATACGTTGCTGCTGTCATGGCATGTGCAAGATTCACCGTGACACTTATGGCAAACAACTTTTCGTATTATAATATATCTTTTTAGGACTCTTCATATTCATATGGAACATAATCCTCGATAATCTTCTATTTGTTAGTACAGAAAAGAGCTGAATTTATACAGATGTAAGCTGGTATTAGTGATTATAAATAAAGGGGCAGAGATGATGGTAGGTCACTAAACTGGTAAAAGAAGATGGGGAAAGGCTGCTGGTGATTTGGTAGCAGCGTCAATGCAGCAACGGTGGTGCTGATGTTGGGCCCGGTACTTGGTGTTTAATTTGCCAGGGGAATCAGCAGATTTTTCTTTGAGTGGGTGACGCAAAGAATAATGGTTACGAAAGTGGGTGGTCAACATGCTTAAAAGTTTAACCAGTGGAAAGTATGGAAAAGATGTGATAGAATTGTTAGTGATCATTGAGCTAAATAGACATTACAGGCATTGCTGTTTCCTTTCTTTAAATTTCAAGCAACAAAAGTATGAGTTTTGTTGATGTGGTTCGGCTCTGTAGAGAGTTCTACGAATTTATAGGTTAACAAGTTCAGTATTATCTTTATCTTTTGTTAGGGTTTTATCTCTTATAGGAGTATCTTATAATGCGTGAATAGGTGTAACCATTCATAAAATGAAGAGTTTGTGCAAGGTCTTAACTTGGCCTCATCAACTATGACTTATACGCCATAATTAGGGAGCATGTTTTGAGCTCAGTTGCTCCTACTTTATGAACTTGCTCCAACTCTTGATAGAATAGAGAGATAAACTTTGATCCAGGACAATATTGGACTTGTTGATATACTCCTCAGTTAATGATCCCAAAGATTCTCGGTAGAGCCTAGGCACATCAACAAGTTCCATTCTATGTTTTCTTTTCACTACTACAGTTGAAGGTAAAGATAAATTACTAATTTGAAAGAAGATTGAAAGTGGTACTTACAGATCACCCATCAATTGATGCTACTTAAGAGAGATTTGAATCTTGGTGCTTATCAAAGAGGGGTTAGAATATAAGAGGAGCCTCAGCGGGCCAAGTCCTCTAAAAGTTTAAAAGATTATCATTAAACCTTCACAAATTTTGAAAATTTTACTTAAACCCATCTCTCAATTTTTTTGAAAATCCTAATTAAACTCTATTGAAGTTTTGAAAATTTTAATTGAACCCACTAAATTTTTCGTAAATTTTAATTATTTTTTAAAATATTCTTATTAAACCTAAAAATTTTAATAAACTCTTCAAAATTTAATTTCAAGTTGGGTCACAGTTGAATGAATGTACTCAATCAACTGAACTAAACCAGTTTGGCAAGTTATTCACAATTACATGTAAACAAATTGCCAATCTCCCAGTTTTCCATGCTCTTGGTGGTGCAATAAGATGATAATTATCATGATTTATCATTTACATATATCTATAAAAAAAAAACCAAGCTAAAGTAAGAGCAAAGGAATGACAGTAAATCAAGTTCAAAGCATGGACAAAATTGTTTCAATTGTTAGCCTTGCAATTGAAATCATACATCCCCCTTTAGGTATATCATTATAGTAAACAAACAGGACAGCTATCATTACAAAAGACTATGTTGCATGTGATGTATAGCAAAATGTGCAGGCAAATGTTTAAACCAAAAGGGTCTTTTATATGCAAACAAATCTGATGCGAAACATCTTAAGTTTCATTGTTTTGTCTTGGGATCAAGCCTTTGCCTCTCGTTACTCCAAAAAAATAGTTAGTACGAATGGTATTATGGTTGTCGATTGACCCCAATGTTCATAGAGGTCATGGTTCGAGATCACGTCCCTTAATTTTTTTTTTCAAAATGAGAGATAAAAATATAAGAAAATTAGATTCTTCATTTTAGGGGTGATTAAAGCTAACAATATCTGATTTGTGTGATTCTTAACATTAACAATAGGACGAAGTTAGAAAATTAGGTCAGAGATAAATAATAAATATTAAGGGTGTTAAAATATAATTTTACTATTATATTAACATATAATTTTATAAAAATTTAAACGGCGCCTGAATGATAAATCTAACCATTTTTAGGGTTTCATGGGATTTCAAAAGAGATCATGACATGCCTTAAATCAGCTTCCTAAGCTAGTTTATGATTCAGTTTATTTGTAATAATGTTGAAATGCTAAAATGGTAAAGTGTCCCTCCAATATTTTTTTGGACCAACACCACCAAGTTAGTTTATATAATATAAATAAGTAAAAAAAAAAAGATTAATGAGAATATACATTCTAATATCCACACCAAATTGGTCCAAAGGCAGGCTTTTTTTTTTTTTTTTTAAATTTGCATGTACACCCCACATAAAAGGCATCTATAATGAAATTCAAACATCCCAAAATGAAACAAGAAATTACAACAAATCCCTGAAGCATTTGTTGGAACATAGGGTGTCATGTAATAATATTGTCTTGGGAAAAAAACACATGAATATATATAAGCATAAACGCGTGCCAAATAGTGATGATGCTGTTGATAAACTTGTTGATGATTCAAGTTTATTTATAATTTCAATTTGATAAATTAAATCAAATTTATATTGTTGAGAAGATTTTATTTGAATATTATTTTAGTTTAAATATGATTATTTTATATCATAAAATGAACGAAGATAATTATGATTATACCAAAAATGATTGGATTTGAATTAAAATTCTAATTTTATTTTAATTTATCAATATTTATAAATTCATAATTTAAATTTGTTTAATCTAAATCATATTTTTTGATGAATGATTCATCCATTGCCTTGCTTGCATGTAGTTGGGATAATGCATGCCAATGGTGATGTATCCAATGGCAGAATTGACCATTTTCATGGCAGACATGAAACTTTTTTATTTGGTACATGACATGAAAACTTGATGAAGATGAAAGGAATAGAGAGGTTAGTAGTGGGAGATAAATCATATCAAATGATAACAAGTAAGGGTCTATTCAATCAAAAAAAGCCGACCAAAAATAAAACAAAAAAACAGTTATAATTATGTGGGGAAGGGATTCCACTTATGATACCCCCACTTGAAAGAACTCCCCCTAAACGTGGTGGTAGTGGCCGCTGGCGGTGGCTAATCATAAAACATCATCAAAAAGCGGCAGCACCGCCTCCCACTTTCCCCTCCCTCCAAGTTTTGGGGTTTTTCTTTTACAAATTGATCAAATTAGAACTTAGGGACTTAATTTAGATTTTACACATAATACAAGGACTAATAGTGAAATTTGACTTAATCTTATCAAATTAATTCCCCACTATTAAATAAATCAATTTAATCATTGTATTATCTAAAAATAAAGCTAAAATTTAACAAATTTTAACATTTACTGTTTAAAGAATATCATTGACTATCTAATAGAGTTATTATAGCTAGCTTTGTAAATCAAATATTTTATTTGAATTTAAATTGTAGATAAATTTTTTTAAATAATAAATATTAATTCTATTAAAACTTAAATTTGTTTACTTCTATTTAATATGACTAAATTGAGAAATTTGCCAATCGCATTGGCGTCTGTTCATGTATGATAGCAACATTGTTAAAATAATTAATTTTGAATGTCTTGATTGTTAAATCTTGAGAACAAATGTGCATGTTGTAATATGGATAATTGACTTTAGATTTGGTGTCCCATTCAATTAAATCAAACAAAGATTTTAGGGTCCCATTATGGAAAAAATATAACATATTGAACTTCTTAAAATATTTTATATTTTCTTTTCAGAAAGTACCAAAAAATAAAATAACTTAATATCTAATCCATATGATATGCCATTTCCATTAAAAAAATAAAATTTGAAGTTGAACTAAGTCAGAGTAAAGCTCATTCACTAATGTTTTCTTCATTTATAAAACTCAAATTCAAAATTTTATTTAACTTATGGTGGTTTCGGGTTAGCTAGTCAGACCAATCATTAACACTATTCTAATCATTGTCTTTTTTTTTCATTAATGATCCCTAGACAAAAAAACAAAAGAGTATGGGCCATCATGAAATTATCCCAAGTTGATGGCTCCCATGGCAATGCAAATCAATGTCTTCTATATGACACATAACTGAAGTTTGCTACAAAGGCAAACAATGCATAAAGGAGGGAAAAATAATCTGTTTTGGTCTATTTATGATTCTAGTCTCTCTGTTAAAATTTGAGATTTAATTCTTCTAATTTAGTATAATTTAATACTCTATTTCTATTGATCCAAATTGATAATATTGATAGTTTATGACATAATCTTTTTTTAATTATCGTCTGATCATATAGTTAGAGTCATACCAAATCCAATAAGCATGGTCTGTTTAACTAAAAAATATTTTTCTATGGCGATAAAATGGTTCTAAAACAATTTTAAACCATTATTCTAACAGCATCAACTAATAGTGCTATCAATTTGGGCTTAAAGAGACTAAATTATGCCAAATTGACCCGGAAGGCATGTATCACCGGGGCGGATAGATTAAATCTTCATACCGGCCTTCTTCTCCTTTAGTTTATCCTAATAAATCAACGAAAGAGTTAGAAACCTAATATCAATGTTATTGTTAAGAGCAATGTTGTTTGAACCGGATTAGACCATCGGTTGGACTTTAAATTGACTTCCGAGTAAAAACTTGTTTAACTTGAGAAGAAAAAACATACGGCTCATCCATGAGGATCGATCCAAAAGTTACTTTGAATTGGTTGGGATACATCCATCGATAGAAAACGGTCCACCAAGAAGTGCTTCACGCGGAGATGAATTAACAAGTGCACCATGATAGTGAAGAAGGAAGGCGGAATATCTTTTCCAGTTGCATAAAGTTAATGCGGCTCGATCTTGTAGTCTCTCAAGTTCTTGAACATTCAAAACTTTACCACAAATGCCTTTCATTATATTTGGAGTTCAATTCTGGAGTCATCACCTTTTTCGACATACAACACCGTATATGGCTGGCGAGAAGTCTTGCATCAATATGTGATAGTCATGCGATTTTAAGCCATATAATCTTCGATCTTTAAGACTCACACATCGCGATATATTTGATGCATACGCATCCGGACCTTTATATCCTTCAACACCGTCATGAACACTTCTTTCTCCATCTTCGACATTGAAAAAATAGCGAGACGGCAATCGATATTTCATATTCGAAGTGCTTGGGGATGAAGCTCACGTCAATTCCCACGTGGACTAAATCAAGCCGACTCAAGATTATCTTTCGATTTTCCATCGACATTCAAAATAGTCCCAATGATGTTCTCGCAGACATTTTCTCTATGTGCATGACATCAAGGTTATGGCGTAAATCGATGCTCCCAATAAGGCAACTCGAAAAAATACTTCTTTTTTCCACAAGTCCGCCTCATTAGGATCATCCTCTTCATCGATTCATCATCAAATTTATCCTAGATCTTCTATTTCTATGCGAGTTTGTCGGTTGATTCATCTTCCCATAAATGAAATTCGGATCTTTCAACATTAACAATATTTCGGATCCACCGGTTTGAAGGAGTGATCCGAACTCTTCAAGACCATCAAACGAAGCACTGAAATCTAAATGTATGATCTTCCGGTAACCACCACAAGCGATGCCCCATGTAAGAAAACTTTTTCCCATTATATAACCATTGCGAACATGTCTGCGTAGCACAACACGGACAAGCATAACGTCCCTTAGTACTCCAACGGATAAATTAGCATAAGCGAAAAGTCGTTAATAGTCCACATTAATCGGCACATAAATTAAAGTTCTCTTTTCTCATTGCATCAAATGTCCGAACACCACCCATAGTTGTTTTAACTCGTCAACAAGTGGTGCAAATAGACGTCAATATCATTTCCCCTTTTTCTCTAGGTATAATTATAGACAAGATAAAAGAAGATTGTTTCATGCAAACCCATGGAGGCAAATTGTAGGAACAAGCACCACAGCCAAAAATCTTGACGTTGTGCTCATAAGTTTGTAAGGTTAAATCCATTGGATGCTAGCCCAAGCCTCACACTCAGGATCGCTTGCAAAGCTTGAAAATTTAGAGTCAAAACATTTCCAAGCTAAAGAATCGCAGGATGCCTTAACAACCCATCATCGGTTCGTCCATCACGGTGCCACGTCATTGATTCGACTATCTTGACGACATGAAAAGCCGTTGAAGCCTCGGTATAAGGGAAAATACCGCAAAATCTTTCTTGGCTACTTCTTTGATGTGTACCGTGTTCATCCTCGTTACCATCCTCTGTATTTATTAATCCAACGGATTGGCGCATACATGACAAACCTTTGTTGGTTTATGCGGTCGCCTAATACAACATGCGATCATTTGGGCAACGTGAATTTTGTTGTATCCAAGGCCCAAATCCTTTATCAATTTCTTCATGTCTTTGGAAGATCGAAGGATTTTTGCAAGCGGAACATTTCTTGCGAAACTCTAACAAAGATTGTCAACGAAGTTTCCGGTCCACCCGAGACATTTCAAGTGAAAAAGACGAATCTGTAATGATAATTTGGAAAATTTTGATCCTTCATATAGTTCTTCATTCATTTCACCAAGTAACGTGTAGAACCTCGCCACTTCTTCATTTGGTCGTTCATCCGTGACACTTCTTCCCCTTCGGTGAAAGTATTTCCTCCAAAATTATGCTCATCGGTTGCACCCAATTCGAGTAGAAATGACCAAATCATCATCAAGCATATTAAAAGCATCCCATAACATATTTTTCATGTTATCGTCACTAACATTCCGATTGAAAGAACTATGAGGATACCCCAGATTCATCGATGAAGATGCTCCAGAGATGTAGACTCGCCATGAAAAACCATATTTTGTACCCCGCACAAAGCCATCAACAACTAGATGTTCAGTAGACCACTTCACGATAATGCCGCTTAATATTGCAACACTTCTTACACGGGCAAAGAATCATATTCTCTTGGCTTGCATTTTGAAATACAAAATTGAAAAGTTTCTACTCCATTTCGATAGCCGTTGCTTACCCTTGACAATTTCATCCATCTCCTATCCATTTCAGTAGTTGTTGAAGTCTAAAGTTGACAATAAATTATCTACTAACTTGTTAATTAATAATTTATGTAAATAATGCTATGGAATTTTGATTTTAAAATTAGGTAAGTTATGTATTCTATAAGATCCATCATACGTGGCATTGTTACACCTAGGAGGATCCATTATATCTCGACAGTGAGATATAAGGCAACCCGTCAAAGTTTCAAACCTATATACTTTGAATCTTTTCTTTAAATTATACAATTTTTATGTAAATTATGAAGTTTGATCTTAAGGAAAAATTATGTAAGTTATGAAATTTAATCGTCAACCTTTAAGAAATCAGATTTTAGGGTTTAAGGGTTAGAGATTTAGGGTTTATGGGTTTAAAGTTTAAGGTTAAGGATTTAAGGTTTTGAAATTTAGGGTTTTAAGGTTTTAAGGTTTAAGGTTTAGAGTTTTAGGGTTTAAGGTTTAAGGTTTAGGGTTTAAGGGTTTAATAAATATTATATTATTTTAATATTTAATTTGGTATTTCGTTAAGATCCATCGTACGTGGCATTGTTACACCTAGGGAGGATCCGTTATATCTCGATAATGAGATATAAGGCAACCCGTCAGTTTTCAAATTTATATACTTTGAATCTTTTCAAAGTTATAAAGTTTGATATTAACTTAAAATTTTAGTGGTTAAAGGTTATAGGTTAGTGGTTAAGGGTTAGGGGTTAGGGGTTAGGTGTTTAAGGTTAAGGGTTAGGGGTTTAAGGGTTAAGGGTTAAGGGTTTATGGGTTTAAGGTTAAAGATTTTAGAGTTAGGGGTTAAGGGTTTAGGGTTTATGGTTTAAGGTTTAGGGGTTAAGGATTTAAGGTTTTGAGATTTTGGGTTTATGGTTTTAGGGTTTAAAGTTTAGGGTTTTAAGGTTTAGGGTTTAAGATTTAGGGTTTAGAGTTTAATGGTTTAATAAATGTTATATTATTTTGATATTTAATTTGGTATTTCGTTAAGATCCATCGTCGTGGCATTGTTACACCTAGGAGGATCCGTTATATCTCGACGATGAGATATAAGGCAACCCGTCAAGTTTCAAACCTATATACTTTGAATCTTTTTCAAAGTTATGAAGTTTGATATTAACTTAAAATTTTAGTGGTTAAAAGTTATAGGTTAGTGGTTAAGGGTTAGGGGTTAGGGGTTTAGGGTTAAGGGTTAAGGTTTTGGGGTTAAGGGTTAAGGGTTAAAGGTTTAAGGGTTAAAAATTTAGGGTTTAGAGGTTTAAAGTTTAATGGTTAAGGATTTAGGGTTTATAGATTTAGAGTTTTAAGGTTTCAAAGTTTTAGGGTTTCAATGGTGTAAGGTAATAAGCTCTTTTTTAACTAAAAGTATTTTTCTATGGCGATAAAATGGTTCTAAAACAATTTTAAACCATTATTCTAAACCATTATTCTAACATTAACTAATAGTGCTATCAATTTGGGCTTAGAGAGACTAAATTATGCCAAATTGGATAGATTAAATCCCTAATATCAATGTTATTGTTAAGAGCAATGTTGTTTGAACCGGATTAGACCATCGGTTGGACTTTAAATTGACTAAGGATCGATACAAAAAGTTACTTTGAATTGGTTAGACCAGAAATCAGTATGAACCAATTGAATCAATTAAAAATTAGTTGAACTAGTGGTTAAATCGATTTTTTAAATTGGTTTGACCGATGACTTATCGTCGGTCTGGTAATAAAAAGATTAGTTGAGAGCTTCACCAACCATAAAACGAATATAAAAACACATTTGTCACTAAGAAAAAAGCAAAAAGCATGCAAAAAGATGTCCAAAGATGACAACTCTTCCCCAAAAAATGTAAAAGTAAACAAACCAAAGCTAAACATCAAAGAAAAACAGAAAGATTTAATAGATTTTTAGTGCATTTGAAGTTTTGAAGAACAATTAAAGAAAGAGAGAAACGGGGTGTAAAAAGATGACCCACCATTAGAGGCCATTAGTTCAGCCAATAGCAACCTATGGTTCATCAAAAATGGCCAAGCAAGTTAACCAACTACTTACGTTTCTAACAAAGATTCTGTCTTTGTCTATCTCTCCTTTCATATTTGTCTCTCTTGAAAGTTAAGCTCACTTTTCTCTGCCAATGGACAAACACCAGCAACAGCAACAGCTGTTCTTAGCAAAGAGCACAAGACAGCGTTGTAATGAATGGTAAAAATTTGATCTTTAGCTTTGTTTAATGCATACTGTTATTGGGTATTCAATGGATTGTTCACCTTTAATGTGTTTTTTTTGTAGGATTTTTCGAGATGTTCCAAGTGATATCACAATAGAAGTAAATGGGGTAGCTTTTGCTCTACACAAGGTAATTTATTGCTTTAATTTCATCAAATATAGATGGTTAATATGTATGTATGTATGAATGTATGTATGTATGCATGTGTAGTTTCCTCTTGTTTCTCGAAGTGGGAGAATTCAGAAACTTGTTGCAGAGCATAGGGATTCCGATATGTTAAGAGTGGAGCTTGTTAACGTACCTGGAGGTGCCGAGTCGTTCGAGTTGGCTGCAAAGTTCTGTTATGGCATTAACTTTGAGATTACATCTTTCAATGTGGCTCAGCTTTATTGCGTTTCCGATTACCTCGAGATGACTGAGGAGTTTTCGAAGGATAATCTCGGGTCTCGTACTGAAGAGTATCTTGAGATTGTTGTTTGCAAGAACTTGGAGATGTGTGTTGAGGTTTTGCAGCAATGTGAGAGTCTGCTTCCTCTTGCGGATGAGTTGAAGATCATTAGCCGTTGCATTGATGCTATTGCCTCGAAGGCTTGTGCGGAGCAGATTGCGTCGAGCTTCTCGCGATTAGAGTATAGCAGTTCGGGTAGGCTTCATATGAACAGGCAAACAAAATGTGAGGGAGATTGGTGGATAGAAGATCTTTCTGTTATTCGGATTGATTTGTATCAAAGACTCATTATGGCCATGAAATGTCGCGGTGTCCGTCCTGAAAGTATTGGTGCCTCCCTTGTGAATTTCGCGCAGAAGGAGCTGACGAAGAAATGCAGTTTGTGGAATCCATCGGGCCTTACGAAATTTGATTTGCGTTCAACCGATCACGAACAGCTTGTGGTCGAGACAATCATTGGCCTTTTACCTGTTGAGAAACTTGCTGTGCCTATCAGTTTCCTTTTCGGACTCCTCCGAAGTGCAGTTATGCTCGATTGCTCGATTTCTTGTAGGCTTGATCTAGAACGGAGGATCGGATCTCAGTTGGATATCGCAACTCTTGATGACATCTTGATCCCGTCTTTTCGACACTCAGGAGATGAGACCTTATTTGATGTCGATACAATTCAAAGGATATTAGTAAACTTTTCCCAGCAAGATGACAGTGAAGGTGATATGGATGATGAGTCGGTTTTTGAATCTGATAGTCCTCGATCACCTTCCCAAACTGCATTGTTCAAAGTTGCAATACTAGTTGATAATTTCTTGGCAGAAATTGCTCCTGATGCCAATCTCAAGCTTCCGAAGTTCTTGGGAATTGCAGAGACTTTACCAGAACACGCTCGTACTATCCACGACGGGCTATATCGAGCCATTGATATTTATCTAAAAGTATGTATGCCAATATTTTCCGATTTTGATAACCTTTTCAGGAAACTACCTGACCTTGTAATGATTGCATCGTGTTCAGGCTCATCCGGGTTTACCAGATGAAGACCGGAAGAGACTCTGCAAGCTGATTGATTTCCAAAAGCTCTCACAAGAAGCTGGTGCACATGCAGCACAGAATGAACGACTTCCGATCCAATCAATAGTCCAAGTTCTTTATTTCGAGCAATTAAGGCTAAGAAATGCTTTGTGCTGCTCTTATCCTGACGATGATCACAAGCCGGCAGTGCATCACCAGTCTTGGCGGATCAGCAGCGGAGCACTCAGTGCAGCAATGTCCCCAAGAGACAACTATGCATCTCTGAGGCGAGAAAACCGGGAGTTAAAACTTGAGCTTACTCGAATGCGGATGAGATTAAACGATCTAGAGAAAGAACATGTTTGCATGAAGAGGGATATGGTGAAGTCTCGTTCTCGTAGATTCATGAGGTCTTTCTCAAAGAAAATCGGTAAACTAAGCTTGTTCGGACATAGTTCTTCGAGAGGATCAAGTTCCCCTTCAAGGCAATCATATAGAACTGATTCTAAGGTGATTGAGAGAACATGTGCAAGCACTGATTAGATGCTTAAAATGGGGGGGGGGGAGGTTCCCGTTTCTTTGTTGAGCAAGGCCATGGTTTTGGTGACCTTTTATGTTGATGTTTTTCCATATTTTTCTTTAGACTGCAATGGTGTCCTTGTTAATCCCCAGCTTTCAGCGGATCTTCCTCTTCTTCAATGGCTGCCTTCTTTAGTTCTTCTTTAGCAAAATACCTGTAAGAAAATGTTAAGGAAGCATATACTATACCCCCTTGTTTGTTCTTGTAATCTTTCAACCATGGCTGTAGAGCCCATTTTGTATGTTAAATTATGTCGGTCTTTCGATGTAAGAGATAAAATGTATCATGTTTTTCATGATTTCAAAACCCTGAAAGGCTTGCCATGGACATTCAAAGACACTGTTGGTACTTTGATTTTGTACCCAAAGCTAAATGTAAGTACAAAAACTTGCAGAGAAACCATTTTCTGGGACCTATTGGTCCCATTAAATTCAGGACTAGTACTATTTTGACATGAATTTTGCTTATAAATCAATGAACTTGATTCCAAAAAGACAAGTTTTCCGGCTACCAAATGCGCAAGAGCGCAAGAAAAGGAAGTTTTCCAAGCTACAAGGAAAAAAGGAAACAATCTTTGATCTTACATTGAAAAGGGGGCATGGGGAACTAGTCGATAGACAAAGCAAGCACATATGTGACAGTTCTCAAAAATTTCACCAACATAACCTTATTGTGAAGAATCTTGCCAGCTTCTCTTATGGTCTCGATGCTTAAGCTGGTGATTTGGTATAGAAGTGGATACCCAATGCCAATCCCAAGATTAGGAGTGGAACAAGGAATTGGAGAAGCTTTACAACGAATTCCGAGGCCTTATCTTGCTCATAGTGAGGCTGGTTCGGAGGAGTGTTCTTGGTCTTGGTGGTAATGGTTGATGCATCGATACCACCCACGTACAACTCATCCAACATTGCTCCAGCACTGCTATGACCAACATCCTCGAAATCATCGGTAGCATCCTTCCCTGTGAAGCATACACCAAGCCAAAGTTATTTCCCTTTCTTCCATCTTCCGCAATAGTTCCGACGTTAGATTACACAGAACAAGTAGAAAAAAGTTACGGTATTCGTCATACCAGTTGCAGACAACAAGACTTCATCACCACCAGGATGGTCTTCCAAGAATTTAGTCACATTGTATACCTATTCAAACAATATTTCATCCTACTACAAGTTTAGGGACTGATTAATTATTGCAGCCACCTAAAACACCATAGCCGAATTCCATAATAAAGACATTCTTACATGCCAAGGAGTACTCAGTAAATTGAACATTATTACACACAAAATGACCGATCTCTCTTTTGTTAAAATTATTACCAACTAACAATACATTACATCCCACAGAATCCATTATTGGGAACAAAATCTGAACTGTCAATTCACCAATCTGAGATAAATTATAGAGTAATCAAATAAAGAACAAGAGGATTCATCAGATCCATTAACACTCGAATCTTGCAACTTGAGAATCAAACTAAAATACCCCAACTTTTAGCATAATATAAGCAAAAGGAAACCATTTTTTTAACCAAGAAAAAAAAAACCCAACCCCAGATTGGTTCAAGGTTAAAACTAGATTATCAAATAAAATCTAACAAATCCAAACAAAAAAAAAAAAGATGGTACCTTGCCCCCAATGAGAAGCCAACAGTCATTTTTCTTTCTGCTTGTTTGAGGAAAAAAGAGCAGAGATTTGCTGATCTGACTGCTGTCGTGTGGTTGCCAATGCCACTGTCTGTGTGTATTGGGTTTTGAACCCCAAAGATTAAAAAATATAGTTAGAAAAATAAGGTAAATTGAAGTAGAGAGCGGAGAGTGCAGTGAATTAGTAGGCGATATTTTGATTGGATGGGTATTTTAGAGGTGTTGGAGTCGGGTCAGAATCTGTTTTATTAATTTAAAGATGAGAACTTGTTGAAACTAATTTTATAAATAAATGGATTTTAATGAGTTCTTCTTAATCAATTGAATTTAAATTGGAGTTATGTAAAATAATTTATTAATAAAATCAATTCAAATTTTGTGTGATTGTAATTTTCTATACACAGTACATTTCTAATTTATAACTTTTATTCTAATTCCGTCACAAACTCTCATTTTTTTTCACCCCACGAGACTAAGATAAATAGAGAGCATCTTATATCTCACTCTTCCAATCATAATTTGCGTTGCAATTTTACCATTATCAGTGCCATTGTTAATCTAATCCAATCTATTAATTTGCTCACCAATTAAAAATATTTATATCTCCAAGACCTGTTAATCACCAATAAACCAAAAATCTCTCAAAATCCTACAAAGAATTCAATAATCATCCCAATAAAAAATCACAGAGACTCAAATAATCTTTTATCACCTTCACTGCTTCTTTTAATACTGCCATTGTTACACTTTTGGTGGCTCATTTTCAAGACATTTGCACAATAGTTCTCCGCATAGTCCCGGATTCCTTGAATATGAAATAACATTGATTGCAACTGGATGCTTGAGAGAATTTTTCCAGATAAATTATTGTTCGACAAATCCAAAACGCTGAAAAAAGATATTTCGGACATTCTTTTCAATATTTCACCAAACAGATTATTTGTGAACAAATCGAGTGAATCCAAAAATTTTAATTGATCGATCTCCCTAAATATGCTTCCCATCAACATGTTTCTTGAAAGATTCAGATTAATCAACCCTTTCAAACTTACTAATTCTCGAGAGATTTCTCCACTTAATTTATTTCATGACAAGTGAATACTTTTAACATTCCAAGAGTGTTGCCATATTCTCTTTCAAAACATTTCCATACAACTAACAGATGATCATTAAAACTAAATATAAAGTTGTTGTCGTCGGCAAATACCAAAACTCCCCTCTCATCACTATAACAAAACAAAATTTTAGTAGCGTTTTTTAGACCTTTAGCGACTCTTATAAGTGCTGCTAAAACTATTTGTAATATTTTTAAAAACGGCACAAAAAATATTGCTATAAACAACACCGCTAAATTTTGCAGCGTTTATATAAACAAACGCCGCTAAAGATCATGACCCTCTCCCAATCACCGTTAAAAGCCAAGTCTTTAACGGCAATGAAAAATAAAAAAAATATTATAAAAAAGCAAATATCAAAGAGAAGCATGCAATAAAATCAACACTACTATCACAGCACGCAAACATGCGTTAATTGAATAATAGTTTACATACAAATCCATTCCTATCCCTCTACCCGCTTAAGCAAATCCTTTAAAATTACTTTGATAACAGTTCCTACACAAATTTATTTATGTTCCAGAGGCACAACTAACTTCCGTTTGATTGTAATAATCAGCCCATTGCTTGTAACGCTACTGATATGAACTCTGCAAAGACATGAATATCACACAAATCAACTGTAAGTAGCTTGTAGTGATCACTGAGCACTTCTCCATTCTCTGCAAAGATATGAACTCTGTATCATTCTACAAAGAAGCATGTGCCAAAATGCACCAAAAGCAAGATACTATAAAGTACAAGAAGCTAGCTCCATGATTCCTTCAATCAAAAGTTTGTTGATGCACAATGAACTATAATATATAAAATCTGCAATCAAATCCTCAAAACATCTACTAGATGCAATGGACATATGGCTTCCCAAAAAAAAATATTTAACAAACAAATAGAAACTCAGCCAAATATGAGCTATTCACGAGCGGTTGAAAGGGACAATTTTACATTGCATGGCATCTTTAATGCTAAGTTTATGTACAATGGAAAAACACTCTCAGTAATAGCACTAAGCATCCACATAATCCGAAAAAGAAAAATGGGAATTTGAGAAATAAAACAATAATTGCGACAATTTGTCGTACAATAACCCGATGGCAGGCAACTTACCTCCCGAGATTTGTAACACCACAGAATTAGGGGTTGTTAAAAATGTAATTAATTTCCTTGTGTGCTTAAAGAAATAAATAATATGACTTTATTTGGCATAATTTAGGGTCTAGAAATAACCCCGATTTAGGTCGATTTGGAATTAAAATCTCTTTTAAAGGCTTAAAAGGAGGAGCTAGGTGAAGTTAGGGCTTAAATAAAATTTAGGAGGAATATGACACAAGAATGTAATTGGCGTGGTGGCTTGTGCGCCTAAGGAGGTTGCAAGGAGGAGGTTCGATCCGTGGAAGTAAATATGAGGGATATGTTTTTTTTTCTTTTGGGCGTTAAAGGAAGGGCCCAAGTAAGGAAGGCCTTAAATAATTTTTGGGTAAGGATCGGACATAAAAGTCAAGGAGGTGGAGTGGCTTGGGCGCCACTTAAAGGGCTTTGGTTTAAGGTCTCGGGTTCGAGACATGAAGGAAGCAAGGAGTTTTATTTTTGGGCTTTGGCGTTAAAGGAGTAAGGGCCGGGAAGAAGGCTTATAATTAAATGGTGGGGTAAATTGACATGAAAGTCAATTGGGAGAGTTGGAAAGGCGTTAAGGAGGCTCTGCTGTTGCCTTCACCGAGTTCTTGGTTGAATCAAGGAAGCGACACTTTGATTTTATTTTCTCTTTTCTTCTTTGGCGTGAATGGGAGAGTGTTGGTTCAATTTTGGACTCTCAATTTCGGCTGGAAGGGGGTAATTGTAGGTAGTTTATTTGTTATTAAATTGTTTAGAGGAGATTAAGGGATAGAAAATAAGATAAATCTTGTTTTTTGTGATAATTAGAATTTGAAATTATCACAAAGTAGGAGATGTTTGAAATTTGGAGTCCTTGAAATTTGTCCATATTTGATTTTATTCTGACAAAAGAGTGCCAAAATTCCAGCAAAATCTTTCCTTCTTTTCCTCTTCATTGTCTTTAAAATCCCCCTTGTTGCATTGCCCAAATTATCAAAAAAATTCCACTTCTCTTTTCTTTTACAAGCCGAATTCTCCCTAGCCTATCTTGTCAAATTCTTCAAAAATTCTCTTCTCCTCTTGCTTCCTTTTTAGCCGAATCTACCTCCTTTCTTGAGAAGAAAATTCCAGCCCCTCCATTTGAGTTTGGCCGAATCTCCCTTAAGGAAAAAGGGTGCTGTTTTCGGTTCCTTTCTCTTCATTGAAGATAACCGAACCCCTCTCACAACATTAAGAGGTGCTGCCAAATTCTCAATAAGTGTGGTAAGGGTAATCATCTCTTTTAGAATTAAAGTTATGGCCTATGATTCTTACTAATACGATTAAAGCGATTGTAGGGAAGCCATAGCCATTAAAGGAAACTTTCGGGATTTATTCTCCTAAGGTAAGTGGTGGTAAGGATCTACTTTAATAGACTATATTTTTAGTGTTCGAAAAAGCCGAAGGCTATTAATATGAATGGTTGCCGATTGTAGGGAAGTGAAACAGATTTACATATCGTGAGGTGGTTAGTGTTCAAAGGGCGTGTAGGTGAGGTTTGGGTTAGTGTGAAACCCTTTGGTACAATCTTGGTTTGGCGAATAGGCTTTTGATACTAACAAAGATGATTGGCGAATATAGGGCAAGATCTAGCGTTGTAGATCGGATCTTGAGGATCTAGGAATTGGTAGAAAGCGGGTGTAAGATCTTACTACACACTATATTAATTTCATGACTTAATTGTTTGCCTTTAATCTTTTGGTTGTGATTAGCTTGTGGCATAATCACGGTATCAAATAAGTCCCTAATTTGTGATCTTTGATATACGATTTGCATACCATCACGTATGTTAAATGCTATGACATGATATATGATAATTGATGTATAAGCATGTGATGGTGGGATTGATGAGAGGAGGGGGATGATTTTATGGACTGTCGTCAGTGGTTTTGACCACAAGATGGGTTGGCCCCATCAGATTATTTGTGACCTATGGTCATCAGTGGTTTTGACCACATCGATTGATTATTTGCGACTAAGTCCCAGTGGTTTGGTACCACCAGTGGTTTTGACCACACTTGATTATTTGTGACCTATGGCCATAGTGGTTTTGACCACACGATGGGTTGGCCCCATCATTTAATTTGTGACTCTAAGTCATCAGTGGTTTTGACCACACGGGATAGTTGAGGAGTATGGATGGTTATGTTGGGTTGCATATTTGCATGTTAATTAATATCTTGTGTATGAGTGCTTTTTAGGGTGGGGATTTACACTTGAGTCTTGGTGACTCACTCCTTTCCCTTAACATTTTGCGAGATGAGTAGATCGCGGAGATGGGTAGGAGAGGACTCGGCGGCCATGCTTGTTTTTCATATTTGGAACTTGTTTAATTCAGTTTTAGATATTTATTTTCTAAGTTTTTATTTTGGGATTGTAATAAGGCCGCTATTATTATTGTTGGATGTTTATTTTCTTGCTTTATTTTACACATACAAATGGAATTTTATAAATATTAAATGAACCGGTTAAAAGAAATTTTTCAACAATAAACTTCTACGGGTTTTAAAAGATGTTACCATCGGCTAACAAACTATACCAAGTCAATTATAACTCGATTTATTAAGCGTTACATAATCAGATGTTTTCAAAGGATTTATCAACCCAACTGTATTTATAAAAAGCCCAACTGAGTTTCCAAACACCTTTTTTACACCTTAGCCAAATTTTATCGAATTTTCACCAACCTTTCAAATTGACTCAAATAATTTTTACCCAGTAACATACCAGATCCGGTCAGGACTCGTGGGCCGGGTTTGGGGTGTTACAAGATTCATGCTGTTGAACCAATTATTTTTCCCCAAAATTCTTCCCCAAAATAAATGAATTAAAGAAACGATAAGAGAGAAGAGTGTCGTAACCATTCTTTTTGGAAAAATAAAAAGGGGTTTGACTTTGGTTTTTAAAACGAAAAAAGACAGGGAGTTGCCACCAATCCTTTTTTTGTTGAGGTGTGATCTGGTCACCCCGTAAAACGGTTTTTTTTAATAAACAGTTTGATTTATCAAAACAACGATTTTGGTTCTGAAATCCAAAAAATGAGTTCGAAGTCGATTACATACGAGGAAGGGTTAGCACCTCGTCGCCCAAAATTGGTACCAAAATGATTATTTAGTATCTTAATGTCGGAAATTTGAAAAGGTTTTAAAGTACGGATCCTTTAGAAAATGTTTGGATAGTTTAATGAGATTTCTTTGTTCGAAAGGATACAAACATCACATCCACCCGTTAGGACATGATGTTCTAAACCTTCGTAATCAAAGTTATCTCATGATTTCTGAAGTTTATCAAAAGGATGTTTAGTTATTTAGTCAAGCGGAAAATCGCAACCCAAAGACGTTAGGGCACTATTCCCAATTCCTAAATACAAAACATTGCCTTTATTTTAAAACCTTTAAATGGAGTGTAGCAATTTTATAAAACGCATTGTATCGTATTAATTTTAGGAAAAGGCTCGAGTCAAAATTTGAGATTTCTTTGTCCGAAAAGATATAAACATCACATCCGAAGACGTTAGGACACGATGTTTTAATCTCTCGTAATCAAAGTTGTCTCGTGATTCGCAAAACTTCGTAAAAGGGATGCTAAGTTATTTAGTTAAGCGGAAAATCGCAACCCAAAGACGTTAGGGCACTATTTCTGAATTTCTAAATACAAAACATTGCCTTATTTTGAAATCTTTTAGGTGGGATATGATGATTTTCTGAAAGATGTTTTGTTTAATAATATAGTACAAAACGAAGGAAACAAATGTGGATGTGGATATTGTAAATAAAAAATACAAATAATAATAATAATAATAATATAATAATAACAAAGCGATAATGGAAGTAAAAATAAATAAATAAATAAATAAATAAAATAAGAAATAACAATGACAATATAATAATGATGATACTTGAAATGAAAATAAAATAATGATGATAATACAAAAAAATAATTATGGCAATTAATACATGAAATGATATATAAAATAAATAAATGAAAATATATACATATAAAAAATGATATAATAGTAGTAATAATATTGATAAAGTAATGATAAAATAGATAATAATAATAATTAATAAAATAATAATCTCAATTGGTAATAATAGTATAAAAATAAAATAATAACACACACAATCGTAATAATAAATAATAGTAATAGCAAACAAATAATAGTAAAAATATAATCAAAATAACAAATAATAATAATAATAATAATAATAATAATAATAATAATAAAGTTAGTGAAACGGAATAATAATAAAACATATACATAAAAATATAATAATGGTAATAACAATGATATAATAACAAAAGACTAAAAGATTGCAAAATAACTTAAATAGGATTAAATTGCATTTAAAATAAAAGTTTGGGGTCAATTGAAATAAAATAAAAGAAAAAGGGCCTTTTACACAAAAATCTTTGGAGGGACCAAAGAAGCAATAAACCCCTTCGCCAAAAGCAGCGTGATAGAAATGACTAAATTGCAACCGGAATAATCATAGGGTCAAATTTGAAAATCGAAAAAAGATCGATTGCAAATGTTTGAAAAGCGGAAGGGCCAAAATGACAAATAACCCATTGATTTAAAAAGCGCGGATCTGAGGCGGGTCGGGTCAACACGCGGATCCTAGGGGCAAAACAGCGTCGTTTTGGGCGTTAAAACCGACCCCAAAGCAGCGTCGTTTTGAGGGCTATTTAAGGCCCTAATGTCTGAAAAAAAATCATTTTTTGCTGAGAGCTAAAAAAAACCTTCCTTCCTCCTTTTTTTTTCTCTGTAAGGGGAAGCCTCGTGAATGTCATGGTTCATCACGTCGTATACGTGGCGACACTCGGCCTGATGGCGAAAAGGTAAAATCTCATTTTTTTTTTTTTTTATATATTTATGTTTTCTAGCTTATATGTATTTTTGGTGTATTTCTTGTGAATGGAGGGTTAAATGTGAAAAAAAAAGAATTTAAAAGTAAAAAGAAATCACCTTTTTGTTTAGTTTGAGGTTTGCAGATCTACCCTTTTTTTTGCGTTTTGAACTTCTGTATATTTTTTATTTCTGGAAAAAAAAAAAGAACCCCCTTTTACAATGTTTGAATCGGCTTTTATAGCCTTTTACAATTGTTTCTGTCACTTTTTGTTTCTTCTGCCATTGTTGTTGCATGTTCTCTTGTTCTTGCGAGGTATATAGGCGCGAAAAGGCGATGGAGCAGTCGGGGACAGGGGCTTTGGTCGATGAAGAAGCGGTGGGGTTTGGTATTTGGGTAGAAGCGGTGGCTAGGGTTAGGTGGCTGCGACGCTAGGGTTTTCAGAAACCCTGGCATTCTGAAAAATTTTTAATTTTTTGGGCCTTCTGGGCCACTTGTAAATTGGGCTTAGTGGGTTTTGGGTTTATTTTATTTTTTGGTTTAATGGGTTTTTTAGTTTTGGTTTGGGTTGAATGATGTGGGCCCGGGCAATTTGGGCATTCTACAAAGAGTTTTCAATTAACAAGCTCCAGTAGATCTTCAATTGCAGCCTCTTCGCTCTGCATAGCAACAAAGTAAATAACATTAACATCCAGATTAATGTCTTACCATTAAAGATAACCCTACATTACGTAACTCATAGAAACTACATTACCAAATCTGCAACTAGAATTTGATGATTCCTCTATTATAGTTTTGAGATCAAATCTTTTTCATGGTTCTATACCTTTTTTTTTTGTTTAATTTAAAGGTTTTGGATCTATACGAATAAATTTAACTTATTTCAATATAATTTTCATTCAAATTAATCCAACATAGAATTTTGGAAAAATTACCATTTTGCTCTATACTTTTAATTCCTTTGTAATTTAGTCCCTAGGCTCGAAAAATGAAATTGATACAATTTAGTCCTTACTCAAGCCTAGCTCATTTTTATACATATTAATAGCAGCCCATATATTTCACAATTTCAAAAATTTTACCATAAATTTATCACCTTTTTCAATTTAGCCACTAATTGATGATTTCACCACAAATCTCTTTACAAAAGTTGTTTATCTAACAACAACCATTCATTTTCTATCATAAAATTTCAAAACTCAAGTATGTTCATCAATAGCAAAACCCTAATGCTTTAACAATTTTGCAAATAAATCCCTAGGTAGCTAGATTAAGCTACAACGATCCCGAAAACATAGAAATAATAAAAAACAGAACAACTAAATGAGCAAAATAAGTTTGCCTATATTTCAAGCTTCCATGGCTAGGTTTTTTTTTTTTTTTTTTAAATTTTGATGGAAGATGATGATAATAGTTTATTTTTATTTTATTTTATTTATCATAACTTTAATCCCTAATTTCCAAAATTAACCTTAATAATTCATTCAATTTTTAATGATGACTATTCATGCTTATCCACTAACAACTTTAATGGCTAATTATTATATAATGACCTCCAATTTAAAATTCTATAGCTATTTAATACTTTTAGCTATTAGAACTCAACTTTTACACTTTACGTAATTTAGTCCCTTCTATCAAATTAAGTATGTAAACGGTTAAATTTCTTAACGAAATTTTTATACGGTATTTTGATCATACTGTATACCATAAAATAATAATAAAATAATTTTTTCAAACTTCAGATTTGTGGTCCCCGAAACTACTATTCAGATTTCACTGAGAACGACTGTTACAATCATTGTCATTGCTTGAATCTAGAGCTTCAATCATTAAAAATGGACGTGAGATAGAGCGACCTTTCTTTTTAAATTTTATTACTACAAACCGTAGTTAAAATCTCCTTCAAATATGTTTGAAGTCAAATTCTGATACCAATTAAAATTATCATAATTTGCAATTGTTCTAACTCTTACTCGAACAATAATAGAATAAATATGCAAAACACGGTAATTTTTGTGATAATAAGACTCTTCAAATACTTGCACAAGTAATGTAAAACTTAATTAGATTGGAAACGAGAAAGCTTGTAATGTAAAACTTAATTAGATTGGAAACGAGTTGGAAACTATAATTACATTGATTACCTTATGGAAAAACATGTTAGATTAATTACATAAGGAGAGGGAAATTATAGAAAAATAATATGAGAAATCACCATTTCGCTCCCTAAGTGTAAAAGTTAGGGTAAGGTAATTTAATGCTGTATGTTTACAGAACCGAGAGGGGCTAAGGATGAGACAGGTGATTAGAGTTAGTGAGTTGTCAAATGCTTCAACATAATGAGCCAAGGTCCTATGAGTGAAATTAATGGTTTGGTAGCATAAATTCAACCACCTTTTTTAAATATTCATTCAATAATTTATATAAATAAAGTAACAAAACCATTTATTCAAAGTTATGTGTATAATTAATAAATTAATTATTATTTTTGTAAAATTCGTAAATAAATTTTTTAGATGGTAACCCTATATGTTAACTAAAGACGAAACAAATAATAATATTGTCATACATTTTGTTTTGGATGGCATAGCTATGCTAAAGTGTCCTACAATGAGTGTTCCATTATTGGAATTCAATAATATTTCCATTAACCAATCCTAATACTCCTACTTAGACTAATGACTTTAATTTGTGGACGAGTTTTGGTAAAATCTTTAATATAAATAATTTAATTAAACAAAAATATTATTTTGTACATATATAGCATGGGTTATGTTGAAATTAATGATTTGGATTAAATCATTAATGGTACCTCAAGTTGTGAAATAATAAGGCCAAGACTTTCATGTGGAAACACTAACTTTAACAATCGTTTTCAATTTTCTAATTTCTAGTTCAGTAAAGTATAAAGTTATAAAAGCTTAATAGTTTTATTTGGCCCCCGTGAATGTTTTGACTTTTAATCATATCATCCTCCTTTAGTCCTTTGTAACTGTCAATTTAGTTTCTAAATTCCACACTATCCAACCATCACTCATATATACTATCAATAAACACTACAGTAAAATAAGTTTTTAGCGGCGCTTTTGAAAAACGCCGCAAAAAATTAAGCACGTATTATGTTGAGCTTTAAGGGTATTAGCGGCGCTTTTTGAAAAACGCCGCTATGGATCAAGTATCAGCGCCACTTTTTAAATAACGCCACTATAGATCGAGCATTAGCGGCATTTTTTGAAAAGCGCTGCTATAGGTCGACCATTAGTGCGTTTTATTGAAAAACGCCTAGTCGACCATTAGCGGCGCTTTTTGAAAAACGCCGCTATAGATCGAGCTTTAGCGGCGCTTTATCAAAAATGCCGCAAGAAATTTTGTATCTGTCTATTTATTATTTAACTGGTTTATTTATATTAATTAAAATACAATTTATTTTTATTAAATATTTGAATTCTTTAGAAAAAATAATGACACGTAGAAAAATTTTGAAAGTAAAAATTGAAAATATATGTTGAAAATGAAAAATTAAAATACTATAATTTAAAATAATTTTAAAGTTTTTTGAGCATATGAGTGATTGTTTTTATTTTATATATTAAATAATTTCTTATATAATCGTAAAAGAGATAGTATTAATTTTAAAACCTTGAATTAATTATCATTATAGTTTAGTGTGTATGGTCTAAGGTTTAAGGTTTAGTAGCTACTATTTTAAGGTTTATGGGTTAAGATTGTGGTTTAAAGTTTGGTGTTTAGGGGTTAGAAGTTAAGGGTTTAAGGGTTAGAGATTTATATTTTATGATTTAGGGCTTAGGAGATAGGGATAGTGGTTTATGGTTTAGATTAATTAGTGTCTTTTAATTTATATATTAAATAATTTCTTATATAATTGTAAAGAGATATTTTAATTTTAATATATTAAAATTATGATTATAGTTTAAATTATTTAAGAGATAATAGATAAACTTTATATATATTAAATGGTTTAGGATTTAAAGTTTACTTGAGATTTGTTAAATGATGAATTTTTTTAATATATTCAAAAAGTAAAGAAAAGTAAAACTCGAAAAATAAAAAGTTTATAAAATTTTAAAAAATGGAATACATATAAATTGTTATGTTTAAAAACTTAAAAGTTTTAGTTATTCTTTCCATTCATAAAATAACAGTGCAACCTTTTTCTTAAATTAATAATTTAATTTAATTTATTTAAAAACTTGAGGTAAACTTTAAGTAAAATAAAATAAGTATTAAAATGAAAAAAGATGCAATACATTACCCTTACCTGCACACTAATATAAGTATATTACAAATACAAATATTGAAGTACATTATAATACTAATAGTAATTTTTTAAATATCATAATTTATTCACTATATTATACTTTGTTTTTAAGGCAAATTATCGAAAATACTCTTTTTTTACAAAATTTACAAAAAGGATCTATTATCTAATTATTTATCGGAAATGGCCAATTATTGCTGATGTGGCAAAAATGCTCTCCCAAGGACGCGTTTTAGCCCGTATTTTTTTCAAAAAAACTATTCTCGAATTAAATTTAAAAAAATATATTTTAAATATTATAAAAATAGACTAAAATTTTTAAAAATTTACGAGAATAAACATTTTTAAGGTGTCATTGAAATATAACTTACAGAGCAAATCTTTATATAGACCTAAAGTCTCATTTTCTTTATTTTCTTGAGCAATATGAGATATGAAATATGTGTACATATAGACTAATAAACAGTTTTATAACTTATTCTTAAATAATATAATGTGAGATTCCTTCCTAAACATGAGATGAAGTTCCACCAAGGGAGATTTCTTTAGTTTAGTTTAACATTTCTATTTGTTTATTTCTAAAAAAAAAAAATAAAAAATTTAACGGGTAAAATCACAGTTGGTATCGATTTTAAATTTTCCAATGGATTTATCGATTTCCAGTCCATTCCGCGGTGCTCCTGCACCAACTTCAACCTTCATCCTCAATCCGAAATCTCGATGTTCCCATTCCTTGAATTTCTTTAAGCATCAAAACTCTTACCGCAAAAATCCGCTTTTTTCCCGCCAAAAAATATCGATCAGAGCTCAGGTTTCAGATCCGGCGGTGGATGATGGGTTTGTCATTGACGATGTCCCTCACTTGACTGATTTCCTCCCTGATTTGTCGGTATTCACTTCACTTTTCAGCCTTCATATTTTATTTTATTTTTTGCTTTCGTGACTGTTGTTGATTCTTTTTCGGAGTTTGGAATTGTTTTAGTTGGATTAGTGTCGAGAAAATCATTCTTGTAATGATTAGGAATTTGGGGCTTCTGTTATTTGGTGTTGATAATAGAAAATATGGAAGAGAAAAAAACAGTCTAAATGAACTCTCCTTATAAAAAAATAAAAAAGAAATGAGAAGTACTTAAGTGATTTGGAGTAAAATTAGATGAATGTTAGAGTTATAAAATAATTGAGCTGCTTTGGAAACCATCAATATAAGAACTTGGAAAGTATTTAAATAAGAAAAGTATCGAAATGAAGAGTCTTTGATTTCTAAAAATCTCTCACATTTGTAGGGACTTGAGAAGTGCATTGCAAGAGATGCTGTCACCTTCAATCTCACTTTGTGATTTTTCTGACTTCATTTATTCAATTAGTTATCTGTCAATGTCACTTCTCTTCACTTCCATATGAACTTACAATTTATACTGTTGCCCAATCTGTTGATATCCATGCTGTATTTCTTCATCTGATTTTGACCGCATTCAAGTTCTTCCAACTTCTTGGTTTTGTATTCCTCTTATACATAAATCATATCTTTTACTTGCTTTTTTTTTTTATTAACTTCTTTCAGTCGTATCCAAATCCCTTGTAAAATAGCCAAGCATATGCTATCGTCAAGTAAGTGCACCTATTTTTGGTATAATTTTCGTAATAGTTGTGGTTAATTTTAGTTTCATGGTCACTATACTTCAATCTTCTTGAAATCTACTGTTTAGGAAATCTCGTTTGGTGAAACTTCATTTCATATTTAGGAAGGAATCTCACATTATTTAGGAATAAATTGTAAAACTGTTCATTAGTTTATATATACACATATCTCATATCTCACGTTGCTCAAGAAATTAATAATTTTGATGAAAACATTAATGGTACCTCAAGTTGTGAAATAATAAGGCCTAAGACTTTCATGTGGAAACACTAACTCTTTAACAATCGTTTTCAATTTTCTAATTTCTCACTCAGTATAGTATGAAGTTATAAAAGCTTAATAATTTTATTTGGCCCTCGTGAATGTTTTGACTTTTAATCAAATCATCCTCCTTTAGTCATTTGTAACTGTCAATTTAGTTTCCAAATTCCACACTATCCAACCATCACTCATCTATATTATCAATAAATTAAATATTTGTAAATTTAAATTTATTATATAAATTACATATTGCACTCTTAAGCAAAATTTCTGGCTTCATCTCTGCTCTTAAAGAAAGAATACAAGTTCAAAATTTAAAAATGACATTATTAAAAGGGACAATTACAAATCTCGAACCCTAACATAAGTGTCGAAATCATTTTTTTAAAAAGGGGTTCACTTTGGTTTCGAAAATGAAAATGAAAAACGGAGTCGCCATCGATCCTTTTTTATGAGGTGTGATCAGATCACCTCGTAATTGGGTCATTTTAATGATAGATTTAGTTTATTAAAACAATGGTTTTGGTCTACGAAATTCTGAAAAACGGGTTCGAAAGTCGGTTACGCACGAGGAAGGGTTATCACCCTCGTAACGCCCAAAATTGGTACCTAATTGATTATTTGACGTCTCTATGTCGAAAGTTGAAAACTCGAAAAGGATTTAAAATACGATACCCTATTGCATTAATGTATATTTTGTTTTGAAATATTTAAATAAGTCAAAAATGTATTAAAGACCTTCTTATCTCGAGACCGCAATACGTCTCATCCCGTAAGTTAGGACATGACCTTTCGAATCTTAGAGAATAATTCGATCTTTGATTTTTATTTGAAATCTTACGTGTTTTAATTTTTAAGAGGATATTCAACTATTCGAATTCAACGGGAAAAATTGAAACTCCGTAAATTAGGGCACAATTTTATCGAATCATTCGGATATAGAACATTGCCTATTTTTGAGAATTTTATTGACGCATTTAAGTGAAAATCAATGATATTTGAAGCAATATTTGTTTAGGTTAAAAACGTAAATGTGCTTATACTCGATCCACGATATAGTTACGAGGAGATGAAATTGATGCCATTGACAAATCAAAACATCGAGAATGTAGACAATAATAAATAATACCAAATGAGCAAGCAATGATCCTAAGCTAATGTGATAGTAGCGGGAGGAAATAAACAATATCTATGAAGAATAGCGAAAATAGCAAGAACATAAACATCGCACATGTACATACATCTTATATACGTGAGGTAGGACAAAGGATAATATGTAGATAATTAATGGAATAATGTGTTAATACTAATATTAATAATCAAAACTCAAAAAAAAAAAATAATGAAAATAATAATAATAATAATAATAATGGAAGAAAATCTGTTAAGTATAAAAAGGGGTAATAAGTAAATAAATGAATATATAATAAAATAATAATGAAAAGATAAGGTGGTAAAAATAATAAAGGCACAATTAAAATAAATACAGAAAATAAAAATAAAAGACCACATGATAAACAACAATTTATGAAAATAAAAAATAAATGATTGAACAATATGTAAATAACATAAATAGTGAATAAACCAATAAATAAAATAAAGAAATAATAAATTAACTAAACAATTAAATAAATAAATGAATAAAATAAAGAAATAATAAATAATTAAACAATTAAATAAATAAGCGAATAAATAAAAGGGATAAAATATAAAGGACTCGATTGACATTAAAAGAAAATTGAAAGGTATAAATTGCAAATAAAAAGGCTGCCAAGTACTAAAGTATAATGCGCTAAAACTGACAAGGACTATATGGGAAAATATCCCTAGGCCATATGCGTTGCGTTTCAATTAGTGAAGTCACGGACTCAATTAAAATCAAAATAAAATTGAAGGGATAAATTAAAAAAAACTTTAGGACCTAACTAAGAGGCGCGTGAAGAAACGAGGACTAAATGGGACATTATCCCTGTCCTTCAAAACGCACCGAATTAATAAGAACTAAATTGAAACCAAAATAAAATCTTCGGGAAAATTCGAAAGAAAAAGGAAAAACTGAAATAGGGACCAAATTGAAAATATCCTCAAAATCGGAAGGACTGAGAGCGAAAATAGATCCTCAGTCCAAAAACACGCGGATCCTAGGCAGTTAGGGTCGGATCGATCCGACCCAGATCAAAACGGCGTCGTTTTAACGCTAAAAATGCCTGAGTGAAACGACGTCGTTTCATAATCTCTATTTAAGGTCAATTTTAAAAAAAAAAAACACTTTTAATCAGTTTTCAAAAAAAAAAAAAATGAAATACAAAGGGTCCCTTCTTTTTTCTCTGCAGAGGGAGGGGTCCTTTCCAGTCCTCTTTTTAGCAAAAAAGAAAAAAAACGATTTTAGATCCGTCTTAGTTTTGAAACGAAAGAAAATATATGCAAAAACACCCTCTGTTACCCCACGAACCCTCATCAGAACCCATGTGGGTTCTTGGGTGTTCGGTATTGGCAACTCTCGACGAGGGGAAAACGAATCGACAGAACCCCGACTGAGAGGAAGATGAATCGGCAGGTAATATCTATTATTCTTTTTGTTTTTTTTTATATATTTCGAAATAAAAATAAAAAGGAGGCACCTTTAGCCTGCCTTTGGTTCAGCAATTTTTTTTTATGTTTTCTGTTAAAAATTGTTGGGTTCAGAAGGTGAGCTTGTGCAACAGATTGTTATATTTCACATGAAGGTATAGCTTTCTCCTTGTCTTATGGAGCTTGTGCAGCAGATTGTTTCTATGAGTTATGTTAATTGAAAACTCTTTTCGCTTATTGTTTCTTTAATTCATTTTCAGTACTAATTTAATTCATTTATTTTGGGGAAGATTTTTGTCATCATATAGCTTTGCCAATCCAAAGAGAATTTCCATCCTATTCTTCAGCTCTTTGATCCTTCTCCTCATCTTCCCTCTGTTTCCACTTGCTGCAGTACCACCTATATATAATTATAATATTGGTGTGCTATGTTTCATGTTCAATGTTTTATAATTAGTTGCATAATTCAATTCTTCCACTTCATTAGACGTTCATGGTGCATAGATGTTGGATCCTGCCTATGGATAATAGGCTATCACATATACTAGTGTAAGACTAAATTAATTTTGCATGTACAATTTATATTTGTTTAATAGGCTATTTTATTTTATGTTAGTTTTGAATGATTTATACTAGTGTAAGAGTGGTCGTCCTACCTTAATTTGCTTGATTCAGAGATATGATTAGGTAAGGTCTAGTACAGAATCCAAAATAGAAAGCAATGGCATTTATTTGTACTTCATTATTTGCACTATACATTTAATTTGGTACACCCTACTAAGATTATGATTTACTAGGGCACAAGTACCACCAAATGGATTAAATTCAATTTTTTTTTTTTATGAAATTTATGGCTCAAATGTTGTAGTTTCATACGGAGAGTGGGATGGGATGCTAGGCTAGTGAACAGAGTCCTATCTATGGGTGGAGAAATAGATTGTTCACCGGCCTAAACTAGCACTATGGCAAGATGCCTTCAAGGACAGTCTTTTATATGTTGGAGTCTAACCTTATAATGGATTCACCTACGACCATATCTATGGAACTAAAGTTGGAGGCACCATTTTCGACCGATTTGGCTGTCGTCATACCGCAGTTGAGCTTCTTGCTTCTACTAACTCGAAAATGCTTACTGTTTTAGTGTATGACACTGTCCAAAAAGTCTTATTTGATAAATTAGCAAAGAAGAGGCCAAAGGCAATGGGAGAGATGTTTAAAGATGAAAATGGAACCAACATCAGGCGTTTTTAACTAATAATTGAAGGAGTGAAGTGATTTTATCATGTGTTTCAAATGAACTCCTCAATTGCTAATGCTTAGTGGCATTAGACCCAAAGCTGAACTCCAAAGGTTGAACATTTCCACGGTGTTGCATAATGAGTTTGTTGGAAAAGGCATGGTTGATAACCCGATGAACTTGGTTTTTGTCCCGATGACGCGTTTTGTGGAACAATCTCTTATACAAACTGTTGGCATTACCAAGATGGGTGTTTACATCGAAGCTAGCAGTGGATTTGGACAGTCCTAAGACAATATTCATTATCATCACGGATTGTTGTCTGCTGAAACAGGGCAACTCTCAACAGTTCCACCAAAGTAAAGAACACAACAAGCTATTGACCTTCAACCTATAATTTTGTTATCTACAAACATCAACCATTTCTGCTTGCAATCCCCCTTCATTTTAGCAGAACTGAGTATCATTGATACATGCTTTAAAGCCTCACTCTCTAGCTCTGCCTCAACTTCTTTATTGCTCGTGGACAACTTAGATTACTCTAGACAATCCCGTATCCTATGCGGACCACATCATAAAAACACTTTACTGACTTCTTCTCATTCTGTTTGATCTTCTTGGCTTCGACAGAACGCACAATCGAATCAAGTCTAATTGATGCTCTATCTCATCATCCCTTTCGATGGCAGAAAACACAAACTTTTTTGGACAATCCCTCACCATATGTAGACGATCACAAATGAAGCATTTCATTGGCCCCTTTGATCTGTTGTTGTGCTTTCACTTCCCATTAGGAAGTTTTATGGCTCACTTGATAGCGATGACTCACTTTAGAAGTTCTATGGAAACTATCTCTATTCCGTGAATTTTAGTGGTGGTATAAGGATGAACTTTGATGAGCCCGTGTGTCTGGTAGTATGGACTTAGAGTTAGAGGTGTGCATGGGCTTGGCCCAAAAAATTTTAAACTGGATTGGTAGGCTAGAGCTCGGCAGACCAAATATGGGCTGAAAATTTGTCGAGCCCTGACCGCTTTAAAATTAGTAGGCAGAGCTCGGCCCAAGTTAAATAACTAGTATAAAATTTTTATTTTATTAAAAATAAAATATAATAAATTCAATACATTTTAAAAATAAAAATAAATATTAAAACAAAAATAAATGAAAAATATAATAAATCAAATACATTTAAAAATATAATAAATCAAATACAAATAAAAAACATTTAAAAATAACAAATAAAAATATTTGGAATAAGGTTGAATTAGGGCTGGGCAAAAAAATCATACAGGAGGTCAGGCCTATTTTCTAAGCAGGCCTCGTTTTTTACTCAAGCCCATTTTTGGGCCTATATTTTATCAAACCCTCTTACATTTAGGCGGGCCTTGGTAGGTAAAGGCCGTCCGGCCAATGCACACCTCTACTTAGAATGTACCTTAAACAACAAGTTTACCGTTCCCTGCAAGCTTGGACACTAAGCAATTCAAAAATCATTCGTTTAACCAGTTCAAAACACAATCAAACACATTCAAATCATGTCAAAACAATCATCTTAGGTGCTTAATCAATGTGCACTCATTGATACCACATTTATATCATCAAAGCATCATTCAAGTCCAAATTATAAACATACCTAATTCAATTCATTTTGCCTAGTTTATGAACACTTAAACATCAATTTAACATACCATAATAAAGCTTCAAAAACAAACACATGTTTATATATATATCAAACCAATATTAAACTTTTCAATTTTGTTTGTATTTTAATATTGTTTCTCAATGAATTATTTAAACACTCTTATATAAATCTTTTTTAATCGAAATTGTTAATTGGGATCTAAAATTATTTGCTTTAAGAATAGTAATTAAACTGATTACCTAATATTCAATCTCACTTAACATCAAAATATTCATTGTTGGTACATCAACAGAATAGCACAAATAATTATTATTAATCCTAGCTTACACCGACGGTAAAATTGTAAATAAATCCAAGCAGATAGACCTCAACAAACAACCAAAAAATGGATAGCATTTTATATCTCTTTCAATCTAAGTTTGCGTTGCAACTTCACCACCATCAGTGCCATTCTTAATCTGATCCACTTTCTTAACTTGTTCACCGACTGAAAATATTTGTCACCAAGACCTGTCACCAATGTACCAAGAATCCCCCAAAATCCTACAAGAAATTCAGTAGTCATCCCAATAAAAAACCATAGAGGCTCAAACAATCCTTCATCACCTTCACTGCTTCTTTCAATACCGCCATTCTTAGGCAGCTTTGGTTGTTCATCTTCAGGACATTTGTTCAATGGTTTTCTGCACAGTTTCAAATTCCCTGAATTTGAAATAGTATTGAAACTCTGTAACTGAGTGCTTGACGAAATTTTTCCGGACAAATTGTTCGACAAATCTAAGACGCTGAGAAAAGATAATTCGGACATGTATTTCATGATTTCACTAAACAGATTATTTGTGGACAAATCGAGTGAATCCAAGGATTTCAATTGGCCAATCTCCTTAATTATGCTTCCCCTCCACATGTTTCTTGAAAGATTCAGATTTATCAACACTTACAAACTTGTTAGTTCTGAAGGTATTTTCCCACTTAATTTGTTGCATGACAAGTCAATACTCTTTAACAATCCAAGTGTGTTGCCATATTCTCGTTCAAAACCTTTTTATACAACTAACAAATGCTTATCAAAGTTTATCTTTATACCACCACTAAAATTCAAGGAATAATTCATCCTATACCACCACTAAAATCTACGGAATAACCTATCCCCATTATAGATATAGTTTTCATACAACTTTCTAAGTGATAGTTTTCATACAACTTTCAAAGTGAGCCATGGTTGTTAAATTATTTAGGCATAAAAGAATGTCTCTTGATATGTTGAGGAGAGAGATCTAATACTTGAAGAAACTGTTGGCAACTTAGAGTTGAAGGTATGTTGCCATGAAACTCACTTAATCGTAGACGAAGAACAATCAACCTATCAAGTCTTTCTCCTATCCATGGTGGAATGATTCCAATCAATTTGTTGTCTCCCAAATCCAAAAGTTGCAATGCAGTACAATTTTTTAGGAAGTGTGGTATTTCACCATACAAACTTGTATTCCTTAAGTGCAATGATGTCAGATTCTGTAGTGAGCCCAAAAAACTTGGGATTACCTCCGAAAAATTACTTTTCTCCAAATTGATTGCAACTAATCTCTTATACTTATTCCAGCAATCAGGAAACCCACCTACTAACAAATTGTAAGAGAGGTCAAGATAAATCAAATCATTATCTATCCTCATGCATAAGAATGACAAAGGTCCATTGAACATGATGGATAGATCTAAAACCTCTGAATTAAACAAAAAAATAAAGGTATAGAACCATGAAACAAAGGAATAATCAAATTCTAGTTGCAGATTTGGAATATTTTTACTGATTTTGTTGAAGGAAAGGTTCAAAAACTCAAGCCTTGAAGGCAGATTCTAAAACCAGTTGGGCATCGTGCTTGAAATGTTGTCAGAAATATTTATATTTGAGAAATTAGTTTGTCATCGAAGCCAACTCAGAAATTGTGGACTAAGCTTACACGAACGCATGTCAATATAATCAAGATGAAATGAATGGATCCAATCAGAGTTAAGATTAAAAGACATGATTAAAGGATATGGATAGTTCTTTCAATTTGATAAGATTAAACAGGTGAACTTCAAAAATGACACCATGTAAAGAGTTGGAGGAAACATCCAAGAGCTCAAGTTGAGACATTTTCCCGATGTTGACCGGAAGAGGCCCCTCAAGTTGGTTTCCTGAAAGAGATAATTTTCTCAATGATGATAATATTGAAAGATCAGGCAATGCTCTAGTCAGTCGATTCCTGTTTAAAACCAAAGCTTCTAGAGAATCCTTGGCACACCTACTTAAATTTTTTACAACAACCCCGAGAGATCCGTTGAGCTTGTTATCCCTTAAGTGTAACTCTTTTAAATTGCAGATATTTCCCAAGAACTTTGATATTCCACCTTCAAGATTATTTTCTCTTAAATTAATATGTTGGAGAGCTGACATGTTCTTAAAAGAGCGTGGGATTGAACCCGAGAAGTAATTATTAGAGAAATTGAGTTTAACAAAATTTTGACTCAGATTCAACGACAGAAGAAATGTTGAAGGTTGCAAAGTAGATGATGTCAGGTGAAGAACAGATAAAGAATTTGAACAATTCAAATAGGAAAGAGATGAATGATCAACCTCTAGAAAATCACAATGGTCAAAGTGTAATATTGAGAGGGAAGGATGATATTGAATAACTTAGAGCTAGTTTGTAGCTTTTGTAAAATTGGTGGAACCAATTTCAGTGATTTCAAAGAAGAAAGATGAGAAAGCCATTCAAGGTTGTCGGATTTCAATGAATGAAGGTAAATAAGATTAGGATCAAAATCAAGATAAAGTAGCTTAGAAAGATTCCCAAGCGGGTGAGGAATGATCCCAATGAGAGGGTTGTATAAGAGATTGAGATAAGTGAACTCTAAATGTAACACACCTAACCTGAATCCATCATCGGAATAAGGTTACGAAGCATTATCGAAGTTTACAAATTAATTATCAAACATTTCATTTTATCTAGCATTAATATTAGAAACCAATCAAATCATACATATTGTCCCTTAAACGAACACTCGAGGCTCAAATTACGCATTAGAAACAAATAGGGATTAAGTGAAAACTCAAAAAATTTTAGAAATATTTAAAATTGAGTTGTTTTCGACTTAGTCATATTTGTTTCTAATCTTAAAAAAATCTCGAATTGATTTTGAATGCTAGATAAAATAAACTTTTAAACCGATAATGCTTGAATTATTTAATGATGGATTTGTTAGGGATGTTACATTTAGAGCTCACTTACCTGATCGATCTGGGAATGATGATCTTGATCCTATTATTTTAATTCATTGAACCGACAACCTAGAATGGCTTTCATCATTTTTTTTTTGATCCAATTTTAAGAAAGCTATAAACCGCTGATATTCAATCTCATCATTTAACTTTGACCATTGTGATTTGAATTTGACCTTTAGGGATATTGAAACTTCTGCTTCAATCCCTCAATTTAAGAGGAAATTCAAGGTGGAATACTAAAGTTCTTGGGGAATATCCGCAATTTAAAGAGTTAGACTTAAGGATAACAAGCTTAACATGATCCTCGAGGTGGTTGTAAAAAACTTAAGTAGGTGTGCAAGGATCTCTGAAGCTTTGGTTTTAGCCAGAATCGAATCGACTAGAGCATCATTGAGTGTCAATTTACATGGTGTCATTTTGAAGTTCACTTGTTTAATCTTACCAAATTGAAAGAACTGTCCATATCCTTTAATTCTTTGTCTTTTAATCTTAGCTCTAATTGGATCCCTCCATTTCATCTTGATTATATTGACATGTGTTAGTGTAAGCTTGGTCCACAATTTTTGAGTTGGCTTCGATGGAAAACTAATTTCTCAATTATGGATGTTTCTGACAACAATATTTCAGGCACCATGCCCAACTGGTTTTGGAATCTACCTTCAAGACTTGAGTTTTTGAACCTTTCCTTCCACAAAATCAGTGAAAGTATTCCAAATCTGCAACTAGAATTTAATTATTCCCTTGTTTTAGTTTTGAGATCAAATCTTTTTCATGGTTCTATACCTTTAATTTTTTTTTGTTTAATTCAGAGGTTTTGGATCTATCAATCAACATGTTCAATGGACCTTTGTCATTCTTATGCATGAGGATAAATAATGATTTGATTTATTTTGACCTCTCTTACAATTTGTTAGTGGGTGGGATTTCTGATTGTTGGAACAAGTACAAGAGATTAACTGCAATCAATTTGGAGAAAAATAATTTGTCGGGAGTAATCCTAAGTTTTTTGGGTAGACTCTGACATCATTGCGCTTAAGGAATACAAGTTTTTATGGTGAAATACCACACTCCCTAAAAAATTGTACTGCATTACAACTTTTGGATTTGGGAGACAACAAATTGATTGGAATCATTCCACCATGGATAGGAGAAAGACTTGATAGGTTGATTGTTCTTTGTCTACGTTTAAATGAGTTTCATGGCAACATACCTCAACTTTAAGTTACCAACAGTTTCTTCATGTATTAGATCTTTCTCTCAACAACATATCAGGAGACATTTCTTTATGCCTAAATAATTTGACAGCCATGGCTCACTTTGGAAGTTGTATAGAAACTATCTCTATAATTGGGATAGGTTATTCCGTGGATTTTGGTGGTAGTATAGGGATGATTTATTCCGTGGATTTTAGTGGTGGTATAAGGATGAACTTTGATGACCATTTGTTAGTTGTATAGAAAGGTTTTGAACGAGAATGTCGCAACACACTTGGATTGTTAAAGAGTATTGACTTGTCATGCAACAAATTAAGTGGGAAAATACCTTCAGAACTAACAAGTTTGTAAGGGTTGATAAATCTAAATCTTTCAAGAAACATGTGGAGGGGAAGCATAATTAGGGAGATTGGCCAATTGAAATCCTTGGATTCACTCGAGTTGTCCACAAATAATCTGTCTGGTGAAATCCTGAAATGCATGTCCAAATTATCTTTTCTCAGTGTCTTGGATTTGTCGAACAACAATTTGTCCGGAAAAATTTTGTCAAGCACTCATTGCAGAGTTTCAAAGCTATTTCACATTCAGGGAATTTGAAACTCTGCAGAGAACTATTGAGCAAATGTCCTGAAGATAAGCCACCAAAGCTGCCTAAGAATGGCAGTATTGAAAGAAGCAGTGAAGGTGATGAATGATTGTTTGAGCCTCTATGGCTTTTTATTGGGATGACTACTGAATTTCTTGTAGGATTTTGGGGGATTCTTGGTACGTTGGTGACAAGTCTTGGAGACATAAATATTTTCAATCGGTGAACATGTTAAGAAAGTGGATCAGATTAAGAATGGTACTGATGGTGGTGAAGTTGCAACACAAACTTGGATTGAAAGAGTGAGATATAAAATGCTATCCATTTTTCCGTTGTTTGTTGATGTCTACCTGCTTGGATTTATTTACAATTTTACCATCGTTGTGTAAGCTTGGATTGATAATAATTGTTTGTGCTGTTCTGTTGATGTACCAACAATGAATATTTTGATGCTAAGTGAGATTGAATATTAGGTAATCAGCTGAATTACTTTTCTTAAAGCAAATGATTTTAGATCCCAATTAACAGTTTCGATTAAAAAAAGATTTATATAAGAGAGTGTTTAAATAATTTATTGAGAAACAATATTAAAATACAAACAAAATTGGAAAGTTTAATATTGGTTTGGTGTATACATATAAACATGTGTTTGTTTTTGAAGCTTTATTATGGCATGTTAAATTGATGTTTAAGTGTTCTTAAATTAGGCAAAATGGATTGAATTAGGTATGTTTATAATTTGGACCTGAATGATATAACAGTGGTACCAATGATGGCACATTGGTTAGGCACCTAGGATGATTGTTTTGACATGATTTGAATGTGTTTTGAACTGGTTAAATGAATGATTTTTGAATTTTTAGTGTCCAAGCTTGCAGAGAATGGTAAATTTGTTGTTTAAGGTACATTTTGAGTCTACACGGCTAACACACGGTCGTGCGAGGCCATTTCAAAAAGGTACACGGGCGTGTGCCTTGGCCGTGTGACCTAAGTCAGAAAGTTACATTGGTGCAAACACGGGTTGGAACATGACCATGTCTCTCTACTTCGAATGCCCACACAGCCTAAGGCACAGACGTGTCTCTTGACTGTGTGAGTCACATGGGCATGTTAACCCTACAACTTTGAAATTTTTAATAATTTTTGAAAAATTCTCAGAGTATTCGGATTAGTTTCGACTTGTTTCTAATGCATATTTTGGTCTTTGAATAAGGTACAGTATGTATGAATTTAATTAGTTTCTGACCTGAATATTATATTATATGAAATGTTTGAAATTTATTTCTGTATGATCAGTAAACTTCGGTAATGCTTCGAATCCCTATTCTGGCGACAAATATGGGTGTTATAGACGAGCTCTCTGATAAGGAAAGTTTAACGAATGAAATCAATTATGTATATATATAATTGTGATTTGAATGGGATTAGACTTCCAAAGACTTCTAAGTCTTTATCGTTGTGTGAAATCTTGACAAAAAAATAAGCTAAAATAAAATGGTTTATCATGCATTTTCAAAAAATATATAATATTTAATAAATGTAATATTTTAATTTCATTTATTTATATTATTTAAAATTATGATTTAATTATTATCATTCATCAATCTATCGGTCTTAATTTAGTTATGCAATTATCAAAAACTTTCACTTTTATAAAATAAAAAACATATATGAGGATTTTTATTTTAATTTATATAAATTAAAGAAAAAGCCATCAAAACACTAATTTAAAGTAGTTTACATTGACCTATCCTCACTGTTAAAAATATATTCTATATTTCCAAATAAAATTTGCGATCCCAACTCCAATATATTGCACTCCAATTCTTTCATTTTGAATTACAAAATTTTTTTAGAAAAATAAAGATGAAATGAATAAAAAATAATATTCAACTTTGAGTTATAAAAACTTAGCAATAAATGATTAGTGGATACCTCTTCCTTTGGTAGTTTCCAAGAAACAAGAAGGAAAGTTAGGGTGTTTTGTGGTGAACACAGATTCTAATTATGTAGGCAATTCTCATTTTCTAAACATGTAGACTCAAGGGAAGTGACTTTTGCGTAGAGTGCCCATTTTCTTCAGTTACAAATTATTCTCATTGCTTGACTTGCTGTAGCGATAGCAACGTGGGAGATGAGTAGGGGCAATTTTTTATTATTTAAAAAACTATATATGCTAATAAGCGGATTCCTTAATAGTTATATACGCTTTCTTTTGAACAACCATGGCTTGTTTTTTAATTTTGCATTAATTTAATTTTGCTAGTTTTAAGTTGGGGTTTTGTTGAAAATCGAGTGTGAGGTGCATTGCAGCCGAGAGACGAGCTCTCCTTGATTTCAAGAGAAGTCTTACCGTTGTGTCAAACCACTTAATTTCATGGACAAGTGAAGAAGAAGAATGTTGCAATTGGATAGGTGTTGGTTACGACAACTCAACCGGCCATGTTGTCAAGTTGGACCTCGACGGGATGTTTACTAAAAGCGAGATCGGGTAATCCTTGCTTGAGTTAAAGCACTTGAGTCACTTGGACCTTTTTTCTAATAACTTTCATAAAACCCAAACTTCATTGGTTCACTTTCAGAGCTCACTTACCTCGATCTCTCATACAACCCTGTCACTGAGATCATTCCCCACCAGCTTGGGAATCTTTCTAGGCTGCTTTATCTTGATCTTATTTACCTTCAATCATTGAAATTCGACAACATTGAATGGCTTTCTAATCTTTCTTCTTTGAAATCACTGAAAATCGGATCCACCAATTTTACAATAGCTACAATCTGGCTCTAAGATATTAAATTTCATCCTTCCCTTTCAGTATTACACTTTGACCATTGTGATTTTCTAGAGGTTGATCCTTCATCTCTTTCCCATTTTAATGATTCAAATTCTTTATCTGTTCTTCACCTGACATCATCTACTTTGCAACCTTCAACATTTCCTTTATTGCTGAATTTGGGTCAAAAGTTTGTTGAACTCAATTTCTTTGAAAATTACTTCTCCAGTTCAATCCCACTCTCTTTTGACAATATGTTAGCTCTCCAATTCAGTTCTTTTTAACTATTAGAATTTTGTCCCATTTTAGCCTTTGAGAGCTGGCATGTTGTTAAAAGAGAGTGGGATTAAACCTGAGAAGTAATTATCAGAGAAATCAAGTTCAACAAACTTTTGACTCAGATTCAGCAACAGAGGAAATGTTGAAGGTTGCAAAGTAGATTATGTCAGGTAAAGAACAGATAAAGAATTTGAAAAATTAAAATGGGAAAGAGATAAAGGATCAACCTCTAGTAAATCACAATGGTCAAAGTAATATTGAGAGGGAATGATGAAATTGAATAACTTGGAGCCAGATTGTAGCTTTTGTAAAATTGGTGGAACTGATTTTCAGTGATTTCAAAGAAGAAAGATGAGAAAGTCATTCAAGGTTGTCGAATTTCAATGAATGAAGGTAAATAAGATCAGGATCAAGATAAAGCAGCCTAGAAAGATTCCCAAGCTGGTGAGGAATGATCCCAGTGAGAAGGTTGTATGAGAGATCAAGGTAAGTGAGATCTGAAAATGAACCAGTGAAGTCTGGGATTTTATGAAAGTTATTAGAAGAGAGGTCCAAGTGACTCAAGTGCTTTAACTCAAGCGAGGAATACCCGATCTTGCCTGTAGTAAACATCTCGTCGAGGTCAAACTTGACAACATGGCCGGTTGAGTTGTCGCAACCAACACCTGTCCAATTGCAACATTCTTCTTCTTCACTTGTCCATGAAATCAGGTGGTTTGACACAACGGTAAAACTTTACTTGAAATCAAGGAGAGTTTGTCTCTTGGCTGTAATGCACCTCACATTCTAAGTTTCGACACCTCAACCAAAACTAGCAGCAGTTAATGTAAAAGAAAAACAAGCCATAGGTGAAAATTAAGTCTTCCCCCTCTTATAAAGACAAAAAATAATGGAAACAATTCACTCTGAAATGGTTATTCCAAAGAAAGCATATATAGCTATTAAGGAATCCGCTTATTAGCATATATAGTTTTTTAAATAATAAAAAATTGCCCCTACTCATCTCCCATGTTGCTGTCGCTACAGCAAGTCAAGCAATAAGAATAGTCTGTAACTGAGGAAAATGGGCATCCTACGCAAAAGTCACTTCCCTTGAGTCTACACGTTTAGAAAATGGGAATTGCCTACATAATTAGAATATGTGTTCATCACTAAAACACTCTAATTTTTCTTCTTGTTTCATGGAAAGTACCAAATGAATAGGTATCCACTAATCATTTATTGTTAAGTTTTATAACTCAAAGTTGAATATTATTTTTTATTCACTTCATTTGTATTTTTAAAAAAAAATTGTAATTCAAAATGAAAGAACTGGAGTGCAATATATTGGAGTTGGGATAGCAAATTTTATTTGAAAATGTAGAATATATTTTTAAATGAGGATAGGTCAAGGTAAGCTACTTTAAATTAGTGTTTTGATGGCTTTTTTTTAAATTTTATATAAATTAAAATAAAAAAATCCTCATATATGTTTTTTACTTTATAAAAGTGAGTTTTTGATAATTGCATAACTAAATTAAGACTTTAATAGATTGATGAATGATAATAATTAAATCATGATTTTAAATAATATAAATAAATAAAATTAAAATATTACATTTATTAAACATTATATATTTTTGGAAAATGCATGATAAATCATTTTATTTTAGCTTATTTTTTGTCAATATTTCACACAAGGTATAAAGACTTACAAGTCTTTGGAAGTCTAATCCCATTTTAATTAAAAATATATATATACATGATTGATTTCATTCGTTAAACTTTCCTTATCAGAGAGCTTGTCTGTAACACCCATATTTGTCACCAGAATAGGGTTTTGATGCATTATCGAAGTTTACTGATCAAACAGAAATAAATTTTAATCATTTCATATCATATAATATTCAAGTCAAAAACTAATTAAACTCATACATATTGTCCCTTATTCGAGGCCCAAAATACGCGTTAGAAAAAAGTCGGAACTAATTCGAAAACTAAGAGAATTTTTTGAAAAATATTAAATTTCAAAGTTGTAGGGTTCACACGGCCATGTGACTCACATAGTCATTAGACACGTCTGTGCCTTAGGTCGTGTGGGCATTCGAAGTAAAGAGATATGGTCATGTCCTAACTTGTGTTTACACCCATGTAACTCTGACTTAGGTCACGGCCAAGGCACACGCCCGCGTGCCCTTTCGAAATGGCCTCGCACGCCCCTGTGTTAGCCATGTAGACTCAAAATGTACCTTAAGCAACAAATCTACCATTTTTTGCAAGCTTGGACACTAAGCAATTCAAAACTCATTCGTTTAACCAGTTCAAAACACATTTAAATCATGTCAAAATAATCATCTTAGGTGCCTAACAAATGTCATGAGTGGTACCACTTTTATATCATTCAAGTTCGAATTATAAACATACCTAATTCAAGCAACCGAAAAATAGATAGCATTTTATATCTCTCTTTCAATCCAAGTTTGTGTTGCAAGTTTACCACCATCAGTGCCATTCTTAATTTGATCCACTTTCTTAACTTGTTCACTGACTGCAAATATTTATGTCTCCAAGACCTATCACCAACGTACCAAGAATCCCCCAAAATCCTACAAGAAATTCAGTAGTCATCCCAATAAAAAATCATAGAGGCTCAAACAATCTTTCATCACCTTCACTGCTTCTTTCAATACCGCCATTCTTAGGCAGCTTTGGTGGTTCATCTTCAGGACATTTGCTCAATGGTTCTTTGCACAATTTCAAATTCCTTGAATATGAAATAGCATTGAAACTCTGCAACTAAGTGATTGACAAAATTTTTCGGACAAATTGTTGTTCGACAAATCCAAGACGTTGAGAAAAGATAATTCGGACATATATTTCGGGATTTCACCAGACAGATTATTTATGGACAAATTGAGTGAATCCAAAGATTTTAATTGACCAATCTCCTTGATTATGCTTCCCCTCCACATGTTTCTTGAAAGATTCAGATTTATCAACCCTTACAAACTTGTTAGTTTTGAAGGTATTTTCCCACTTAATTTGTTGCATGACAAGTCAATACTCTTTAACAATCCAAGTGTGTGGCCATATTCTCGTTCAAAACTTTTCTATACAACTAACAAATTCTCATCAAAGTTCATCCTTATACCACCAATAAAATCCAAGGAATAATTCATCCCTATACCACCACTAAAATCCACGGAATAACCTATCCCCATTATAGAGATAGTTTTATACAACTTCCAAAGTGAGCCATGGTTGTCAAATTATTTAGGCATAAAGGAATGTCTCCTGATATGTTGTTGAGAGAAAGATTTAATACTTGAAGAAACTGTTGGCAACTTAGAGTTGAAGGTAAGTTCCATGAAACTCATTTAATCGTGGACGAAGATCAATCAACCAATCAAGTCTTTCTCTTATCCACGGTGGAATGATTCCAATCAATTTGTTGTCTCTCAAATCCAAAAGTTGCAATGCAGTACAATTTTTGAGGGAGTGTGGTATTTCACCATACAAACTTGTATTCCTTAAGCGCAATGATGTCAGAGTCTGCAGTGAGCCCAAAAAACTTGGGATTACCCCCGACAAATTAATTTTCTCCAAATTGATTGCAGTAAATCTCTTGTACTTATTCCAACAATCAGGAATCCCACCCACTAACAAATTGTAAGAGAGGTCAAGATAAATCAAATCATTATTTATCCTCATGCATAAGAATGACAAAGGTCCATTGAACATGTTGATGGATAGATCCAAAACCTCTGAATTAAACAAAAAAATGAAGGTATAGAACCATGAAAAAGATTTGATCTCAAAACTATAACAAGGGAATAATCAAATTCTAGTTGCAGATTTGGAATACTTTCACTGATTTTGTCGAATGAAAGGTTCAAAAACTTAAGTCTTGAAGGCAGATTCCAAAACCAGTTGGGCATGGTGCCTGAAATGTTGTTGTCAGAAACATTCATAATTGAGAAATTAGTTTGCCATCGAAGCCAACTCAAAAATCGTGGATCAAGCTTACACGAACGCATGTCAATATAATCAAGATGAAATGGAGGGATCCAATCAAAGCTAAGATTAAAAGACAAAGAATTAAAGGATATGGGTAGTTCTTTCAGTTTGGTAAGATTAAACAGGTGAACTTCAGAATTGACACCATGTAAAGAGTTGGAGGAAACATCCAAGAGCCCAAGTTGAGACATTTTCCCGATGTTGACCGGAAGAGGCCCCTCAAGTTGGTTTCCTAAAAGAGATAATTTTCTCAATGATGATATATTGAAGGATCAGGCAATGCTTTAATCAGTCGATTCCTGGCTAAAACCAAAGCTTCTAGAGAATCCTTGGCACACCTACTTAAGTTTTTTACAACAACCCCGAGAGATCTGTTGAGCTTGTTATCCCTTAAGTATAAATCTTTTAAATTGCAGATATTCTCCAAGAACTTTGGTATTCCACCTTCAAGATTATTTCCTCTAAAATTAATACGTTGGAGGGCTGGCATGTTGTCAAAAGAGAGTGGAATTAAACCCGAGAAGTAATTATTAGAGAAATTGAGTTTATCAAACTTTTGACTTAGATTCAGCAACAGAAGAAATGTTGAAGGTTGCAAAGTAGATGACGTAAGGTGAAGAACAAATAAAGAATTTGAATAATTAAAATGGGAAAGAGATGAAGGATCAACCTCTGGAAAATCACAATGGTCAAAGTGTAATACTGAGAGGGAATGATGAGATTGAATAACTTGGAGCCAGTTTGTAGCTTATGTAAAATTGGAGGAACCGATTTTCAGTGATTTTAAAAAAGAAATATGAGAAAGCCATTCAAGGTTGTCGGATTTTAATGAATGAAGGTAAATAAGATTAGGATCAAGATCAAGATAAAGTAGCCTAGAAAGATTCCTAAGCTGGTGAGGAATGATCCCAATAAGAGGGTTGTATGAGAGATCGAGGTAAGTTAGCTCTAAATGTAACACCCCTAACCCGAATCCATCATCAGAACAGGGTTACGAATCATTACCAAAGTTTACAAATTAATTATCAGACATTTCATTTTATCTAGCATTCATATTAGAAACCAATCAAATCATACATATTGTCCCTTAAACGAACCCTCGAGTGTAACACCCTTAACCCGTATTCGTCTCCAGATTAGGGTTACGGGCATTACCAGAAAAGCCACAACCCTTATTCAGACAATCAATCTTACTCAAACATGCTTAACAAAAGATACGATCATGAACATATTATTATTACATACTAATAATATAATACTATAAACCCCAATTGTCCTATCTTTAAAAATTTATAAAATACCTGAACCATTAAACTATTTGTGTCCAATAGATAAAAATAAGCATGATCAAAATGTCATCTCATAATGACTTCCTATTAAGACCGAATTATTTTAGCTTGAAACCTACTTCCACATAGCCAATTAAATGTAAACTCATTACACATTACATATACACTCATTTATTTGACCGAATATACTTAATTAAATTAAACAATCTCACACGCCAAGTACATATATATATATATATATAAATGTATACATCAATATTTGCATATTTCCATATTCGAATACAAGCCCAAACAACTAGTTCTTTAAACATGTTAACTACGTTTGACTATAGCACATAAACTTGGCCGAATATACATACATACAATACACAATGTAAATCTCTTTTCGTAATTCAACTAAAGTTGATACACACACATAAATTTCAGATAATGCTCAGCTAACACATACCTACGTTGACTTAAACATTTAACCTTTATTCATACTCTAGTTCATCTAATGACATTTTATTGTATACATTCGAAAGTTTTGCATATCAAAACGCATCCCATACCTGACATTTCCCTACTCATGTCCACTTTTCAAAAGTTAACAAGGCACATACTAAAAGGCTTCATATCATTTACCCTATAGTAACATAGCTATTTAGCGTGAACATTCATACCATAACCTCAATTTTCATCCAAACAAAGCACACACCAATTACATCAAAGATAGAGTACACCATCGAACATTATCATTTAGCAATTAGCCATTTTCGCATGGCTATTATATATATAAACATAACATCATTCTAACATTTAGCTAGCCTATACATGCCTTTGATTCAAAAATAACTAGCTTTAAAGTACCAAAAAGGGATGATAGTGTGGTTGACTTCACCGAGCGATCCTCCGAGCAGTAGCTTGACCAAAATCTATAAAACAGATCATTGAACACATGGAGTAAGCTTACTAGCTTAGTAAGTCTTAAGCAACCGTATTTAAACATTCAATTAACCAAACAGTTTAGATAGCCAATTCATAACATTGAATAAACATAGCTTAATTTATAAATGCTTGATAGCTGAATATTCTACCTCATTTAATCTGTCCACTTCCATTTACTCACCAAGATACACCATTTCCGAATATGTATACATATACAAATAATTATAACATAAATCATACATATCCATATACATTTATCAATACCTTTAACCACTTATGCTTTCATATAACCAAATTTCCTCATAACATAGTCCATATTCCTTTTCTCATCTACCAATTGTGTATTACATTTCTCTCATCATTTCATTTACATATTAGCATCACACATATATATATATATATATATATATATACACACATAACACATGAGTATGAATAACACATACCTTGTAGCCACATTAACAAATTAGTTTTCCACATGCTTAAGCATACTTAATTCATTTCGACTTTATTAGTATATGATCTAAGCTTGGAATGGCAACTCTAGGTTAAAACACTCGCTAGGCATTAGCGAATTTCACACACAAGCATCGAACTGCTAGACTCAAAGTCCAAAAGTTAAAACATCGGCATATAGCCTGCTAGGCATTAAGCCCGATATATTCAAACACGAGGCACGCTGGCGTTAAGCTGAAATAGATCATAAACACGAGGCACTGCTAGGCTCAAGCCGAATTAAATCACCACTTTTACATTTCCATACACATCACTTAGGGCTAAAATCACAACCATCTCATATACTTCATATTATTTTCACATATTAAACCAAGAATAGGCTTTTTCATATCACATTAACAAAATATATTCAATACAATTTAATACCTTAACATTCAGCTAACACATGAATTTATATCTAAAATTAACAAATATTATCATTTTACATATTCATAACTAACTATTTAATATACTTTTGCTTAAGGACTTACCTCGACTGTCGACGGATCGTATAAACCGGCTATTCGATAACCTTTGTCTTTCCCCGATCCAAATCCGTTTTTCTTTGTCCTTGATCTAAACACATTAAAATTTAGCTCATTCAAGTACATTTCATCTCAATTTAGTCCCTAAGCACATAAATAGGCAAATTACCATTTTACCCCTACTATTTCACATTTTTACAATTTAGTCCTATTTGCATAAAACACAAAATACACAAAATTTCTCAATACTACTCAAGGGCCGAATACTCCTAGGGACTATACAAGTCCATTTCTTTCATTTATTTTGCAAATAAGCCCCTCTAAAAATTTATTTTTACAAATTAGCCCTAAATACTCAATTTCACCAAAACTTTCAATACAAAACATACTAATCTTTAACATATCTTTAATCTAAAATCATCAAACATCAAAAACCACATGAACATCTCAATGGCCGAACATCAAACATGCTTAGTTTTAAAAATTCTAACATGGGTCAACTACTGTTCGAAGCAATGATTTCAAAAACATCAAAATTAACAAAAATCTAGCTAGAATTCATACCTAATTAAGCCAAATGGTTGCCGAAATTCAAAGCTTCTCTAACCCCTCTTCTTTAGCTAGCATTCGGCCATGAGAGAAGTGAAGATGATAATGCTTTTGTTTTAGTAAATTATGACATATATTATTTTTTTTAAATTACCATACTAACCATTATATAATAATATTCATAACATATATCATAAGGTTATTCTTGACATATGCCACCCACTACCCTTAAAAATGGGTTAATTACCCTTTTAATGACTCATATTAAAAAGCCATTATCATTCTAGCACTTTTCACTTTAGTTTGCAACTTTTACATTTTACGCGATTAAGTCTTTTTTCTAAATTAAACACATAAACGATTAAATTTTTCTACCAAACTTTCACACACATTAATTCACATACAATAAACACAAAATATAATATTTAAATATTTCTCAGACTCGAATTCGTGGTCCTGAAACCACTTTTTGATTAGGGTCAAATTCAGTCTGTTACATTGAGGCTCAATTACGCATTAGAAAAAAACAGGGACTAAGTCGAAAACTCAAAAAAATTCAGAAATATTTAAAATTTTCAACACTGCTGGGGTCACACGGTAATCCTTTAGTATTTCACCTTCAAGATTATTTCCTCTTAAATTAATACGTTGGAGAGCTGACATTTTGTCAAAAGAGAGTGAGATTGAACCCGAGAATTAGTTATTAGAGAAATTGAGTTTAGCAAACTTTTGACTCAGATTCACCAACAGAAGAAATGTTGAAGGTTGCAAAGTAGATGATGTCAGGTGAAGAACAGATGAAAAATTTGAATAATTAAAATGGGAAAGAGATGAAGGATCAACCTCTGGAAAATTTTAAATATTTCTGAATTTTTTTTTTTGAGTTTTCAACTTAGTCCTTATTTGTTTCTAATGCGTAATTTGAGCCTCGAGTGTTCGTTTAAGGGACAATATTTATGATTTGATTGGTTTCTAATACGAATGATAGATAAAATGAAATGTCTTATAATTAATTGTAAACTTTGGTAATACTTCGTAACCCTATTTCGATGATGGATTCGGGTTAGGGGTGTTAAATTTAGAGCTCACTTACCTCGATCTCTCATACAACCCTCTCATTGGGATCATTCCTCACCAGCTTGGGAATCTTTCTAGGCTACTTTATCTTGTTCTTGATCCTAATCTTATTTACCTTCATTCATTGAAATCCGACAGCCTTGAATGGCTTTCTCATCTTTCTTCTTTGAAATCACTGAAAATCGGTTCCACCAATTTTACAAAAGCTACAAACTAGCTCTAAGTTATTCAACTCATCCTTCCCTTTCAGTATTACACTTTAACAATTGTGATTTTCCAGAGGTTGATCCTTCATCTCTTTCCCATTTTAATTATTCAAATTCTTCATCTGTTCTTCACCTGACATCATCTACTTTGCAACCTTCAACATTTCTTCTGTTTCTAAATCTGAGTTAAAAGTTTGTTAAACTCAATTTCTCTAATAATTACTTCTCGGGTTCAATTCCACTCTTTTGACAACATGCCAACTCTCCAACGTATTAATTTTAGAGGAAATAATCTTGAAGGTGGAATACCAAAGTTCTTGGGGAGTATCTGTAATTTAAAAGAGTTAGACTTAAGGGATAACAAGCTCAACGGATCTCTTGGGGTTGTTGTAAAAAATTTAAGTAGGTGTGCCAAGGATTCTCTAGAAGCTTTGGTTTTAGCCAGGAATCGACTGACTAGAGCATTGCCTGATCTTTTAATATTATCATCATTGAGAAAATTATCTCTTTTAGGAAACCAACTTGAGGGGCCTCTTCCGGTCAACATCGAGAAAATGTCTCAACTTGAGCTCTTGGATGTTTCCTCCAACTCTTTACATGGTGTCATTTCCGAAGTTCACCTATTTAATCTTACCAAATTGAAAGAACTATCCATATCATTTAATTCTTTGTCTTTTAATCTTAACTATGATTGGATCCCTCCATTTCATCTTGATTATATTGACATGCATTCGTGTAAGCTTGGTCCACAATTTTTGAGTTGGCTTCAATGGCAAACTAATTTCTCAATTGTGGATATTTCTGACAACAACATTTCAGGCACCATTGCCAACTGGTTTTGGAATCTGCCTTCAAGACTTGAGTTTTTGAACCTTTCCTTCAACAAAATCAGTGAAAGTATTCCAAATCTGCAACTAGAATTTGATTATTCCTTTGTTATAGTTTTGAGATCAAATCTTTTTCATGGTTCTATACTTTTATTTTTTTGTTTAATTTAGAGGTTTTGGATCTATCCATCATGTTCAATGGACCTTTGTCATTCTTGTGCATGAGGATAAATAATGATTTGATTTATCTTGACCTCTCTTATAATTTGTTAGTGGGTGGGATTCCTGATTGTTAGAACAAGTACAAGAGAATAAATTCAATCAATTTGGAGAAAAATAATTTGTCGGGGGTACTCCCAAGTTTTTTGGGCTCACTGCAGACTCTGACATCATTGCGCTTAAGGAATACAAGTTTGTATGGTGAAATACCACACTCCCTAAAAAATTGTACTGCATTGCAACTTTTGGATTTGGGAGACAACAAATTGATTGGAATCATTCCACCATGGATAGGAAAAAGACTTGATAGGTTGATTGTTCGTCGTCTACGATTAAATGAGTTTCATAGCAACATACCTTCAACTCTAAGTTGCCAATAGTTTCTTCAAATATTAGATCTTTCTCTCAACAACATATCAGGAAACATTCTTTTATGCCTATATAATTTGACAGCCATGGCTCATTTTGGAAGTTGTATGGAAACTATCTCTATAATTGGGATAGGTTATTCCATGGATTTTAGTGGTGGTATAAGGATGAATTATTCCTAGGATTTTAGTGCTGGTATAAGGATGAACTTTGATGAGCATTTGTTAGTTGTATAGAAAGGTTTTGAACGAGAATATGGCAACATATTTGGATTGTTAAAGAGTATTGACTTGTCATGCAACAAATTAAGTGGGAAAATACCTTCAAAACTAACAAGTTTGTAAGGGTTGATAAATCTGAATCTTTCAAGAAACATGTGGAGGGGAAACATAATTAAGGAGATTGGCCAATTGAAATCCTTGGATTCACTCGATTTGTCCACAAATAATCTGTCTGGTGAAATCCCGAATGCATGTCCGAATTATCTTTTCTCAGCATCTTGGATTTGTCGAAAAATAATTTTTTCGAAAAAATTTCGTCAAGCACTCAGTTGCAGAGTTTCAATGTTATTTCATATTCAGGGAATTTGAAACTGTGTAGAGAACCATTGAGCAAATGTCCTGAAGGTGAGCCACCAAAGCTGCCTAAGAATGGCGGTATTGAAAGAAGCAGTGAAGGTGATGAAGGATTGTTTGAGCCTCTATGGTTTTTTATTGGGATGACTACTGAATTTCTTGTAGGATTTTGGGGATTCTTGGTACGTTGGTGACAGGTCTTGGAGACATAAATATTTTCAGTCGGTGAACAAGTTAAGAAAGTGGATCAGATTAAGAATGGCACTGATGGTGGTGAAGTTGCAACCGAGTTAGAGCTGAATCCGAGGAAGCTGGGAGCAATGCTTCAACTTCAATTCAAAGAGTTGCATCTACATTTGGTAGTGAAAGGCCCATGTCTGAGGGCCGAAGTGAGGAGGCAAAACAGGCCTTCTTCCAATTGATAAATGAATGATTTATTAAGTACTTAAGAACAAACCCCGTTGTACAATGACCTCCTCCACCTGTTCCTCAATCGGCTCCTGAGGTACCACAGGGTGCTGAACCCGTTAGAACAGGTAAGCCTCTTATAGATAAAATTCGTAAGCATAGGGCGAAAGAATTTAGAGCTACCGTAGATGATGATCCGAAAAGGACTGAGTTTTGGTTGGAAAATACCATCCGAGTTTTGATGAATTATCTTGTACACCTGCTGAGTGTCTGAAATGTGCAGTATCTTTATTGAAAGATATAGTTTATCATTGGTGGAATACCATAACTTTAGTTGTACCGAGAGAGAACGTTACATGGGAATTGTTCCAGACTGAATTCAGAAAGAAATATGTTAGTCAGAGATTTATGGATTAGAAAAAGAAAGAATTTTAGAACTCAAGCAATGAGACATGACTGTATCTGAGTATGAACGAGAATTTGTTCAGTTGAGCAAATATGCCAGAGAATTGGTTTTAATTGAGGCTGAGATGTGTAAATCCTTTGAAGAGGGTTTAAATGAAGATATCAAGTTATTGATTGGAATTCTTGAAATAAGGGAATTTGCGGTGTTAGCCGGTCGAGCACACAAAGCTGAGGAATTGAGTAAAGAAAAGAAACAAGTTGAAAGAGAAGCTCGGGTTTCTGAAAAAAAGATTATGAATAAGTCACAATCATTTACTTCTAAGAAAATAAAGAAGTATTATGATCAGGTTACTAACTCTACGGGGTATTCTAGAAAAGAGCGAGGCTCTCAACGCTCTAACCCGAGGACTTTATCGCCATCTGTAACCAGTGTGGGTAGTGTCGGTAATTCCAAACTAAAGTGTAAACATTGTAACAAATTTCATTATGGGGAATGTCGTTTGAGAAGTGGAGCTTGTTACCGATGTGGTTCACTTGACCATTTTCTTAGAGATTGTCCAGAAAGAGTTGAAAGAGAAATAGAACTAGATCCAAAGTCGAGTAATCCTGTTTTGAGGGGCAGACCACCCCGTCACCTCGGCAATGTTAGTGGTAGTCGAGGTACTACCAGGGATACAGCAGTTAAATTTGAGGCACGAGCACCTGCAAGAACATATGCTATTCGTGTTAGAGAAGATGTTTCTACACCAGATGTCATTACTGATACATTTTCTCTACTTGATTATGATATTACTGCTTTGATTGATCTTGGTTCCACACATTCATACATATGTACGAACTTAGTGTCTGTTAAAAATTTACCTGTTGAATTCACTGAATTTGTGGTTAAAGTTTCAAACCTCCTGAGCTAGTGTGTTATGGTGGATAAAGTCTGTAAAAACTGTTCGTTGATGGTAAAAGGTTATTGCTTTCCGGCTGACTTGATGTTATTGCCATTTGATGAATTTGATGTGATTTTGGGAATGGATTGGTTAACCTAATATGATGCAGTGGTGAATTGTAAATAGAAATATATTGTATTGAAATGTTAGAGTGGTGAATTACTTCATGTTGAATCTGATAAATTGGATGGATTACCTAATGTGATTTCAGCAATATAGCACAGAAATATGGTAGAAAGGGTTATGATGCCTATCTCTCATATGTGTTGGATGCTAAAGTATCTGAGTCGAAGATTCAGTTAGTGCCGGTTGTATGTGAATTTCCTGATGTATTTCCAGAAGAATTAAATGGTTTACCACCAGATAGAAAAGTGGAATTCTTTATAGATCTTGTTCTGGGTACAACACCGATATCTATAGCACCTTACAAAATGGCTCCTACTGAATTGAAAGGATTGAAATCACAGTTGCAAGAATTGATTGACAGAGGTTTTGCTTGACCTAGTTTCTCAGCTTGGGATGCGGTGATTCTTGATAAACCGTAAAAGTTAACCCCATATTTAGCATGCTTTTGGATGATTTGTTTCTTTATTTATGTAAAAATGTGCTCTTAATCCTTTCTTTTCATGTCTTATACTCAGGAAAGCACCCGAGGACGAAAAGAATGAGAAACAGGCTTAAAACGGGCCAAATTGGGCTAAAGTGAAAATCGACACGGCCTAGACTTCAAGCCCTATAGTCGTGTCTCGTCAATTAATCAGAACACAGCCTAAACACGATCTACACAACCGTGCTTCCATCCACAGACCCGAACACAGCCTGGATCCTGATTTACACGGCCGTGCCTCAATCAACATGAAGGGGATAAAACCTAAATGAATCTTGTTATTGTTTTCTGAATTATATGATAAATACTTGATTTGTGCTTAATTATGTGTGCTTAATTCTTGTGTTAATGTCTCGGGATATTAATCCAAGTTGAATATTCTTAGGTGGAGGAGGAATAGACCCTGCTTAATAATAGATCAAGCATAATTAAGCTGAGTCGTTCGCACGCCTAGAGATAGGGTGATGAGATTTTGCCAGTGTCGGAACCATTTTTTTGTTTAGAAAACGGGCCGACTTTAAAAAGAAAAATGGAGTCGCCACCAATCTTTTTTTTTTTGAAGTGTGATTGGGCCACTTTTGAAAATGTTTTGGTCTACGAATTTTAAGAAAATGGGCTCGGGAGTCGGTTACGCACGAGGAAGAATTAGCACCCTCGCAACGCCCAAAATTGGTACCGTGTTGATTGATTAATGTCCTTAATATCGAAAATTAGAAAATATTTTAAAGTACGAATCTTTAAAATGTTTGGATAACTTCGCATTGGATATCGAAACCCTCTTGTTTTGAAAAGATGAAATACCACATCCAGCACGATAGGACTCGATGTTTCAAACCCTCAATACCAAGATCGTTCCATGATTTCCAAAATCCATGCATTGCAATTTGAAAAGGGTATTTCACCATTTGGCTAAACTAAAAATCGAAACCCAGCACGATTGGTTACGATTCTTTGGATTTTCAATCATGAAATATTGCCTTTATTTAAGAAATACGAAAAAATCATGAAGGATATCTAGTTGTTTAGATGAGCGTAAAATCGAAACCCAAAGACGATTGGGCACGAATTTCTTAAACTTCCAAACACGAAACATTGCCTTATTTTCAAAAATACGATTGAAGTCTTCAAAGGATATTTAGTGATCTAGACGAGCGAAAAAATCGAAGCCCAAAGACGATTGAGCACGATTTCTCGAACTTCCAAATACACAAAACTACCTTTGTGAAAATTTTTAAAAGAAACCAAAAATAATTACGTGGAAATGTAGACCCGATTAATAGGAAATAACAATAATGCACTCAAAAGGAGAAAATAAATAATAATAATACCGCTAATGTAATATAACACTAATAATAAATAATTAATAATGAATATAAAAGTCATGGTGATAATCTTAACCTAATAAAGAATAATAGTAAAAGAAATAAAGGTATCTTGATAGTAATAAAATAGTAGATACAAACAAAAAAATATATATATAAATAAACAATTAAAGCAATCCATGATATATGTGATAATAGATATATAATATGTAAAAGAAAATAAAGATAATAAAGAAAGATATTAGTGATAAAGTAATATAATGATAAGTAATAATAATAATGATATATAGCAATAATAGTACTAGATAAAAGAATAATGATAATAATCCAAAATAAACAATAAGAAAACAATAAAATAATAGTACTAACAAAATGGTAGAAGTAAAAGAAAATAAAACATTTGATAATAATAAAAAATAAAAAATAAAATATATATAATAGTAAATATAATAGTAATATATAATATGGTAGTGATAATAAAATAATAATATAATAGTATATAATAAAATATAAAACAATAAAAGTAACAAATAAAACATGTTAGTAATACAATAGTATAACAATAGATATGGTAATATCAAGTATAGTACATAAAAATAACGGTATGTTAATAATAAAATAAAAATAGTATTAATAAGAATGAGAATAGTAAATATAATTATTAATAATATATAAAAAAATTAATTTAACGGTAAAATAGCTAAAATACGAAAACAGATTACATCGGATCAAAAACAAGAGTTTTGAGGCAAAATTGCAAAGTAAATAAAAGGAAGAGGACCAAATTTAATTGCGCGCGCAATCTTGAAGGATTGGAAACAGAATTATTCCAAGTCTCCGAACACTGTGCCTAGACGCGGACTAAATCGGAACGGGGCAAAAAATGCAGGGGAAAATTTTAAAATAAAGAAAAATTAAAGGGGACGCAATTAAAACATCAGCAAATAAAAGGAGGGCTAATAGCGCAATTTACCCATTTAGGGTGAAATTTCACATATCCACCTGCAGAAGCAAAAAATTGTGCGGGGCCCACCCTCTTTAATGCTTAAAACCTAAAAACCAATTCTTTCATTCATTTCTTTCTCCGTTTCAAAACCAGAAAAAAGAAACCCCCCTTTCCTCTTTTTTTTTTTAGTGTTTCAACCCCTTTTTCTTTGATGCCATTTCTGTGTCGGAACACGACCAAGAGCCCCCATGCAGCGCATCATTATGACAATGGGAGGAAACCGGTAAGACCCTCACGACCTTTTTTTTAAAACTTTTGTATTTTAAAACACAAATGAAAAAACAAGAAATAAATAAAGAACTCGAAAGATTGAAAATAAACAAAAAAATAAAGGAAACCTTTTCTTTGTTTTTGATTCATTCTTTTGTGAAAATGTGCTCTAGCCTCAGTATTCTATTTTTTTTGCGAATCGTATAAAAAAAACCCGTTACAATCGTTTTTTTCCTTTTATCCTAAGAAAACCCCCAAAAATAGAATAAAATCTAAACTACCATCTCCTTCCGTGTTGTATTGCTTCTCGCTTTGTAGGTTCGACTCTAGGAGGAGTGGATGCGCACGATTCGGAAGGCGTGGTGGCGTGGCTCTGTTGGTGGGTGCCATTGCTAGGCTGCTAGGGTTTCTAGGAGAAAATTTTTTTGTGGGTTGTATTATTTGTTGGGCTTTAGGTTTGGGCTTGTTTTTGGACTGCTTTTGTTTTATTGGTATTGGTGTGGGCCTCGGGCCAAAATTGGATCATCTGTTGCCCTCTTTGCTTGTTGTCGTAACAGGAACAAAGCAAAGATTCTAAAAACCAATTTTGCCCGTTTTGTTGAGTCTTGACTTGACGTTTCCTTCCTTCGTAGCCTTTGCTTTAACCCACTACATCTTGAGGGCATAAGAATTTTATTTCAATCTACTCCATTATTACTTAGGAGATAAGATTTCTTTGTTTCGATCCGCTCCCTCCTGCTCGGTGGGATAAGATCTGCCTCTTTAGCTTTGTTACCCTCATCGCTTAGGGAATTAAGGCTGGTGGCTTAAATCTGCTCCATCGTCGATACATGAAGATAAGATTCGTCATCTTCGATCCGCTCCACTCCTACTCGGTGGAGATAGGATCTGCATCTTTGGCCTGCTCCATTTCTGCTCAGTGGAGATAAAGCTCCAGTCTTTCGATCTGCTCTACTCCTACTCAGTAGAGATAAGATCTGTTGTCTTCAATCCGCTCCACTCTTGCTCAGTGGAGATAGGATCTGTTGCTTTTGGCCTGCTACCCTACCGCTTAGGGAATTGAGGCTCAATGTTTTCGACCTGTTCCACTCCTACTCAGTGGGATAAGGTTTGATATTTTCGGCCCGTTACCCTACCGCTTGGGAATTAAGGCTCAATGTTTTCGACTGTTTGCTCACGCTTTCGGTGGGATAAGGTCTACTATCTTTAGCTTTGTTACCCTACTTGCTAGGGAATTAAGGCTTATCGACTTCGATCATTCCCTCTCCTTTCGGTGGGATAAGATCTGCTATTTTTTAACTGCTACCCTACTACTTAGGGAATTGAGGCTAAATGTTTTCGACCTGTTCCACTCCTGCTCAGTGGGATAAGGTCTGATATTTTTGGCCCGTTACCCTACTGCTTAGGGAATTAAGGCTCATCGTTCTCGATCTATTCCACTCTCGCTTTCGGTGGGATAAGATCTGCTATTTTGGCCTACTACCCTACTTGCTTGGGGAATTGAGGCTCAATATTTTTGACTTTCGACTCGCTAGTGATAAGGTCCGACATTTCGACCCATTACCCTTGATTAGGGAATTAAGGCTCAATGTTTTCGATAATGGGATAAGGTCTGATATTTTCGGCCCATTACCCTACTGCTTAGGGAATTAAGGCTCAATGTTTTCGACCTGTTCCTCACTTGCTCAGTGGGATAAGGTTTGATATTTTCGGCCCATTACCCTATTGCTTAGGGAATTAAGGCTCAATGTTTTCGACCTGTTCCACTCCTGCTCAGTGGGATAAGGTATGATATTTTCGGTAACTCCCATCAATTTTGCTATATTGTCCTATGGGGAGCCTACCTGTAGAATTGATTTCATGGGGTATATGTTTATGCCAAATGATTAGGATGTCATGGAAAATGCTCCTAACCATGTGTATTATGAATGTTATGAATGAAAACAAAATGTCATGAGAATGATCCATTTTTAACACTTGGGCTGTCATTGCTTGTTGTTTACTAAGGTGATATCCCTGACGTATGTCTTCTTTGTTCAGCTGATACCTCTAACAGAGAATCTGAAGATGTTGTCACTGCTTAGTCCCTTTTCTTAAGTGCTCCGAGCCCTTTAAGCCTGGTTAGTTCTAAATAATTGTCCTGTTTTGGATTCTTGTATTATTTAGAGACTTTCAGAATAATACACAAAACTTCTTTTGTGAAAGCATTATTAGTTCCATAATCATTATTTCAATGAAAAATGCTTGGAGAAGATCATAATAATGGACCAGAAAGAAATTAATTAGTAGCATAGCTCGAATCAAATAAGATAGAAAATGCAATCAAGAAGGAAATTTATTGGTAGTGTATTTTGGAACGAGCAAATGAAGAATGGGTAAGATGGCAATTAGGTGCCCCAGATATCGCCGACTGAGCTTCTTTGTTCAAACTTCTTGAGGACCATTCAAGCTCAATATGTGTTTAGGGGATTCAGAGTACTTTGTCGATGCCCCAAGATGTAACATACTTCCTCATTGTCAATTCAAGCGTGGCAAAACCATGATGCCCCATCATGATTTGATCACAACTTGAGCCGCCTTTTCGGTTTTCAACTTGAAGCCCTTTGGTCTCAAAGTGCCCTTTGCGTGTTTTCACCTTGGCCTCTTTTTTTTTTTTGGATTCAAGATGCCCTTTGTGGGTTTTCATCTTGGCCCACTTTTAAGCAAGTACTTCGACCGAGTCTGCATTAATTGGATTTGGCGGACTTTTCTTTGTCCATCTCGGCTAGCATCAAAGCTCGTCTGAAAAGGCCTTCTTTACAACATAAGGTCCTTCCCAATTAGGCATCCACTTTCCCAAGTCCTTTTGCATATGGAGGATCTGTTTCAATACCAAGTCTCCTTCATGGAATACTCTGGGGCGGACTTTCTTATTGTAAGCTCGCATCATCCGCTTCTATTACAGTTGACCATGGCGAATGGCTCTTAACCACTTCCTCGATCAGTTTTAGTCGGTCATACAGAGAGTGAACCCATTCATTTCGCCCAACTTCGGCCCGACAAAATCTAAAGAGTAAGAATTTTAACTTAGATGGGCAAGACCGTATCCATCCATAAACCAATGAGAAGGGTGTTGCCCCGGTGGAAGTTCTTGCCAACATTCGAGAAGCATAGACGGTAAATGGTCCATCATCTTTCAAAATCTTTTTTTTGATGGTTTCTTTCTTTTCTTTTCTTCTTTCTTTCTTTTTCTTTTTTCTTTTGTTTTGTTTTATTTTTTTTTAATTCGAACTTGAACTCGAAGTTGAAATTGAACTTGATGATTGACCCTGTAACTTTGTTATAGGAACCGAATCTCACTCTCTTAGTGGAATAGTTGACAATCACGAAAATGAATAGGCGTCAACTAGATACTTTTGACGAAATCATCCCCGTAACATTTATGCCCCACGTATAGAAAAAGCATATAAGTCATGTCTTCTCAATTTGGCATTTACGGCAACACTGACAAAATCTCTCTTTCATGGTAGCCTCATCGTGCCTAGGCATATCTTGATGCGGTCATGCAAAGACATCTTTGAATTCTTTGAATAACTCGATGACGTCTTGCTTTGTTTGGTGGAGGCAAGGCTTCGATCTTCACTCCTTTCCCCTGACTCACAATGTTCAGTGACCCTTTGTATGATAGAGTCTATTTTCATTTTGTTTTTCCATCCTTAACAGATCGATGGGTAAGTTGTACTCTCTAACATCTTCAAAATATTCAGATCCTTTTAGACCCATATTTCACTCAAAAGGAAGCCTGTAACAGCGTTGCTCATGTCCCGATATCTGGGTACCTATTCTAGGTACGAAGGTAAATTCCAAAGAATAAACGGTTCTGAAGATGATTATTTATAATGATGGATGAAAAATGAAAGAACATTCCATAGAACAAAAGAATATATAGTATGACATGGAAAAAAAATGAGAAAATATTTGCTCGACATGAAACACAAACATACATTTTTATTGAAAATAAAGATGTTTGAACATGAGCCTATTTCACAAAAGATTCTTATTGTTTCTAAGCTTAAAACAACAAGTGTGTTTTGAACATTACTCTGTGTTAGCTCTAAAAACTACAGGAGTTTCCTTCACAGTCCAGTTATTCAAAACACTTTCAGGCTCGTAGGGGTGAACGCCTCCTAGGTTTTCTTCATTCGATCTCTCCTTGAATACGGCTTTGATGCTCAAGGCTTTTAACATGTCTTCGGCCATTTCTTCATCTGTCATCCCCAGTTTAGGAGGAATAATTCTTTTCGATATGAATACATTGGATATATATGGAAAAGTAATTGATCCCCATTTGACCTCGGCGTCCTTCTTTACTGACTCATTCCTATGGTACATACGTTTTCCCCTCTCATGAAGTCAAAAACTCCACTCTTTATTATCCATTAACCCTTGTACTAGGGCTCTAAATTATTTGCCTTCTTTGGATCTCATGGCCTTCCTTGTTATGGAACTCACAATAGTTCCTCGTATCCGGATTTGCCCTTACGTCTTGTATGATTAAACCTCTTTCCACCATTCTTCTCGGACCTCTCTCATCGGGGTTCTTATTTACGCAATGTTCAACTTGATTCTTTTCCTGCGCTCTCGATTATCACATTCATCCCATTATCAATGTGGTGGGTAATGATTTTTTACAACAAAGCATTATTGAACTCCACAATGCCCATTTTGATGAGCCTTTCGACTAACGTTTTGAAAGGAAAGCAATTCTCTATCGGGTGCCCCACTATCCCTGCATGGTATTCACATTGAGTGCTTACATTGTACCATTTAGGATATGGAGGTTGCAGCGGTTCTGAGTAGACAAGGGCTACTACGTGTGCATCTAATAAAGTTTTATACAACTCCTTATACGTCAAGCATAGGAGTAAATTGAATTTCTCGATCTTTTGCCTCATGTTGGGCTCTTGTCTTGGTGAGACTCTGCCGCCCACGACTACCGCTCTCGGTTGGGTAATAGTAATAGGTTTAGGATAACCCGAGCTTATATTTCCTACTTCACCTTCTTTTTCTTGGTGTACCGCTCTTCTTGTGCTCTCTCCCGCCTCTATCTTCCCACACTGATTCGTTCTCTATCATCTCTTTGACATCACCATTTCTCTGAAACTCTTAGTCGTGCCTCCTAACATATGGTTAATAAAAGGTGCCTTGAGGTATTGATGAAGAGCATGGTCATTTCCTTTTCTAGTAACGGTGGTTTGGACTGCGTGGCGACCTCCTCCATCTTTGGGCGTATTTTACAAGCTTTCACTTGGCTTTTTCTCCATGTTTTGCAACGTGATCTGTCGGATGCTATATCGGTCACATGGAAGTAATGCTTGATGAAAGCTCGCGCCAAATCTCTCCACGATTTGATTTGGGTACAACTCAACTGGTTGTACCATTTCTTCTGACTCCATTCAGACTATCTGAAAGCAATAGATCAACAAGCGGTCATTGTTGACATATTACGTCATTCTCCGATAGAACATCGTAATATGGGCCTCGGGACGACTAGACCCGTTGTACTTTTCAAACTCGCATCTTGAACTTTGGAGGAAGTACTAAATCGAGACTAGACTCGACTTAAAGCATCCACTTCGCATTGGTGATCGGCACTTTCCAATGCTCAAACTTCTCCTCCAGCCATTTGCATCGATCTTCGAACTCTTTTGGAAGCTCTGCTTTTACTTTCTCCCCTTCTGCCACCTCATCAAAGTCTGGGACTATTGGTTTTACCAAATTGACTTTAGAGCTCGAGCTCATGGGAAGTTTTCAGATCTGAGCAACCGAATTGGTCTTGAGGTTTGATATTAACCGATACTCTTGGTGGTTGCACTTGGGAACTTGTCGGAGCTAGGCCCGGAGGGCAAGCAAAATCTTCATTATCTTCTCTAGTATCGACCATAGGCCTTTTTCCGTTTCTAGGCCCTCTAGTCAACAACTGTGTTAGCTGGCTCATCATGCTTCTCTGGGATTCCAGCATTTGATCCCTCATATCCTGTTGGATCTTGGCTAACTGCTCTTGCATCTGAGCCTATAGTTGGTCTTGCATCTCTTTCTGCATTTGTTCTAACCTTTCCATCCTTTGATCCATTGCTCTCGTCTTTTTCCAAGTGTAATAGCGGTGTTCCAGGATAACTATAATATGACCTCTAGTTAATAGGGTTCTTTTATGATATTAAATGCAGATGCTGTAATGCAATGCAAATGCATGAAATGCAATGCAAATGAATGAATGTAAAAAATAAGAGGCATTGACTCTGAATTTAGTTACATTAGAAAAACTTTACTAGAAAATAAATTTCTTTACACAAAACGGATCACATACACGGCCTTGTCCTCATAGTCCAAGTGAAAACATGAATCCCTTCTTCGCAAAAGTCAAGTCTTGCAAAATTCTAATAGATACTTCCTCTAGCTCCTTTTGCTTGATCTGGACCGCTACTCCTGTTCACTTGTTAGCTTCTTCAAGAATGCCGAGACGTAGTAATCTTCGAATAGTCTTGTTAACTTGAATCCCTAGGTGATAAGGTCTTGTATTCCTTCACGGACTATCAGTCTTCTCTCGTTGTATTCACTTGGGCTATATTCGGATGACCGTATTATAATCCACTTTATCAAAAAAATCCATTTTCTTATGACCAACTTTTCTATTTAGTAATCGAATTTGAAATCAACACCTCTTTTTTATGATGGGAATGCCATGCAATCAAAACAAAATAAAACCTATTAGTATAAGAAAAATTAATAACATAGAACCTATCAGGGCGACCTCTAGGGTTTGACATGGTTCTACCTAGGGTAGGCCCTTAGGTTTTCTACATGTGGTTTAATTCTAAAGAAAGGGTACTGAACCGTGATTCTTCAATCCTCACCCATTATAGGCTCACTTGATTGAGTTCAGTTCGAGGAATACATTTCCCTATGGCCATGCGGAGGTGAAAACCTCACGGAACCATAGGTACGGATGTATCCCGGAAGCAGTCCCCTAGCCCATGCGGAGGTGAAAACCTCACGAAGGCATAGATTTTTGCTCCCACTTAAGGGTGTGACCACAATAGTCATGCAATATGAATGCAGAAATATCCTATGGGTTTCAAACCATACAGACATATGATGTAACACAAGTTCATGCGGTGAAAGAAACGAAATCCAAAAATTTTTCGATAAAAGGACAGTAATCAATAAATTTTACGGCTTGACTCTCTTATTGGTCCCCAGTGGAGTCGCCAAGCTGTCGGAACCATTTTTTTGTTTGGAAAACAGGCCGACTTTAAAAAGAAAAATGGAGTCGCCACCAATCTTTTTTTTTGAAGTGTGATTGGGCCACTTTTGAAAACGTTTTGGTCTACGAATTTTAAGAAAACGGGCTCGGGAGTCGGTTACGCACGAGGAAGAATTAGCACCCTCGTAACGCCCAAAATTGGTACCGTGTTGATTGATTAATGTCTTTAATATCGAAAATTAGAAAATATTTTAAAGTACGAATCTTCAAAAATGTTTGGATAACTCGCATTGGATATCGAAACCCTCTTGTTTTGAAAAGATGAAATACCACATCCAGCACGATAGGACACGATGTTTCAAACCCTCAATACCAAGATCGTTCCATGATTTCCAAAATCCATGCATTGCAATTTGAAAAGGGTATTTCACCATTTGGCTAAACTAAAAACCGAAACCCAGCACGATTGGGTACGATTCTTTGGATTTCCAATCATGAAATATTGCCTTTATTTAAGAAATACGAAAAAATCTGTGAAGGATATCTAGTTGTTTAGATGAACATAAAATCGAAACCCAGCACGATTGGGCACGAATTTCTTAAACTTCCAAACACGAAATATTGCCTTATTTTCAAAAAATACGATTGAAGTCTTCAAAGGATATTTAGTGATCTAGACGAACGAAAAAAATCGAAGCCCAGCACGATTGAGCACGATTTCTCGAACTTCCAAATACACAAAACTACCTTTGTGAAATTTTTTTTAAAAGAAACCAAAAATAATTACGTGAAATGTAGACTCGATTAATAGGAAATAACAATAATGCACGCAAAAGGAGAAAATAAATAATAATAATACCGCTAATGTAATATAATACTAATAATAAATAATTAATAATGAATATAAAAGTCATGGTGATAATCTTAACCCTAATAAAGAATAATAGTAAAAGAAATAAAGGTATCTTGATAGTAATAAAATAGTAGATACAAACAAAAAAAAATAAAATATATAAATAAACAATTAAAGCAATCCATGATATATGTGATAATAGATATATAGTATGTAAAAGAAAATAAAGATAATAAAGAAAGATATTAGTGATAAAGTAATATAATGATAAGTAATAATAATATATAGCAATAATAGTACTAGATAAAAGAATAATGATAATAATCCAAAATAAACAATAAGAAAACAATAAAATAATAGTACTAACAAAAGCGGTAGAAGTAAAAGAAAATAAAACATTTGATAATAATAAAAAATAAAAAATAAAATATATATAATAGTAAATATAATAGTAATATATAATATGGTAGTGATAATAAAAATAATAATATAATAGTATATAATAAAATATAAAACAATAAAAGTAACAAATAAAACATGTTAGTAATACAATAGTATAACAATAGATATGGTAATATCAAGTATAGTACATAAAAATAACGGTATGTTAATAATAAAATAAAATAGTATTAATAAGAATGAGAATAGTAAATATAATTATTAATAATATATAAAAAATTAATATAACAGTAAAATAGCTAAAATAAGAAAACAGATTAAATCGGATCAAAACAAGAGTTTTGAGGCAAAATTGCAAAGTAAATAAAAGGAAGAGGACCAAATTTAATTATGCGCGCAATCTTGAAGGATGAAGCAGAATTATTCCAAGTCTCCGAACACTTTGTGCTGGACGGACTAAATCGGAACAGGGCATAAAATGCAGGGAAAATTTTAAATAAAGAAAAGCTGAAGGGGACTTAATTAAAACATCAAGAAAAAAGGAGGCTAATAGCGCAATTTACCCATTTAGGTGAAATTTCACATATCCACCTGCAGAAGCAAAAAATTACGCGGGGCCCACCCTCTTTAATGCTTAAAACCTAAAAACCAATTCTTTCATTCATTTCTTTCTCCGTTTCAAAACAGAAAAAAAAGCCCCTTTCCTCTTTTTTTTTTTTAGCGTTTCAACCCCTTTTCTTTGATGTCATTTACGTTTGAACACGACCAAGAGCCTCCCATCGCGCATCAATTCACGCGAATAGGAGGAAACCCAGTAAGACCCTCATGACCTTTTTTTTAAACTTTGTATTTTAAAACACAAATGAAAAAAACAAGAAATAAATAAAGAACTCGAAAGATTCGAAAATAAACAAAAAAATAAAGGGGAAACCTTTTCTTTGTTTTTGATTCTGTTCTTTTTGTGAAAATGTGCTCTAGCCTCTGTATTCTATTTTTTTTTGCGTAAATCGTATAAAAAAAAACCCCCCGTTACAATCGTTTTTTTTCCTTTTATCCTAAGAAAAACCCCCTAAAAAAAGAATAAAATCTAAACTACCATCTCCCTTCCGTGTTGTATTGCTTCCTGCTTTGTAGGTTCGACTACCGGAGGAGTGTATGCGCACGATTCGGAAGGCGTGGTGACGTGGCTCTGTTGGTGGTGCCGGATTGCTAGCTGCTAGGGTTTCTAGGAGAAAATTTTTTTTTGTGGGTTGTATTAGCTGTTGGGCTTTAGGTTTGGGCCTGTTTATTGGACTGTTTTGTTTTATTGGTATTGGTGTGGGCCTCGGGCCTAAATTGGATCATACAGCCAGATTAGGGTGAAACCTAATATGGGAGTCCATAACTTGATTTACTGCTATTCTAGGGAGTTATTAAGTGAGAAAGAGATTTCCGTTAATTAACCTAGGGTTAGATGTTATTCGCCTCGAGAGAGGGTTTAATATACGTTAGGGAGTCTTACGGATCAAGTCAAGTGAATAAATCGTATGGTTTAGTGTTAGATAACAAGTGAAGTTTAGGTGGATTCTTCCTGAGAGTATCGTCTCGATCAATTGAGTTTCTTCAAATTATTTCCCAATTCAATCTTTTTGTCTTTGCATCTTAGTTTAGTAATTAGTTTAATCAAATCAATCACTTTATACTTAGACTAAATAATAGAAAGAAAGTTAGTATTAGTGCTTTTAGTTCCTTTGGGTTTGATAATCCAGTTTTAAGCTATACTACTGTTCGATAGGTACACTTGTCTTTAATCGTTGTCAGAGTTAGTTTCCTGGTTCGATCATTCTCTTTATGAATTTTAAAACTCGACAAAATAACGATCAAGTTTTTGGCGCCATTGTCGGAGAACTAAAAATATTAAGAAAGCTTTATTTTTATTACTTTAGCCATTTTTTATTGTAATTTATTTTATTATTAATATTATTATTAGTTTTATTTTTTTTACTTTGCTAATTTTTCTTTTATTTGCTTTGACAGGTAATTTAAGTCTATAGAGGAGATGACACTAAATAACTATCAGTGGCAAGTTATGAGGACAGCGCCAACAAAAGTCGCCAGTGTTTTCAACCTCGACGTGATCACCAGGTCATCTAACCAGCTAGAGATGATGAATAAAAAAGTTTGATGGTTTGAATAGTCTCTCGCAGATACACCCAATAATGCAATATGACTAAAATCTAGGAGGCGTGGCGAATCTTGAGCACCCTACGGATATGGCATGGAAAACGAGCAAGCTCACTATATCGGTAACTATTCTAGACCTCAAAATAATTTTTCTAGTGACACTTATAATGCATGTTGGAGGTACTATCCCGATTTCTCGTGGGATGATCAAAGTAGCCAAAGACAGGAACCTCCTCCAAATTTTCAACAACCACCTCACCAACAGGAAGAGGAGTCAAACCTTGAAGAGATGCTGATAGAATTCATGGCAGCCACAGAAAATCGTCTCCAAGATACTAGGACAACACTTAAAAGTCAACAAACATCGGCTGAAGAGATAAAGAACCAAATTGAGGAACTCACTAAGTCAGTAGGGGAAGTCGCTAAGTCAGTCGGACAACTTGCTAAGCTGATCTCAGAACTACCACAAGGAAGCTTGCCAAGCAATACTGAAACTAACCTAAAAGAGCAAATTCAATCCGTAACAGCTCATGACAGTAAAAGGTTAGTGGAATCTGACCCAAGGCAAGAGCTTGTGGTAAGTGAAGGTAAGGTTGAGGTAAACTAGGATTTACCAAACCGGTAATTACAAAGTACCAAGCTCGCGTACCATACCCCAATGCGACAAAGAAAGACCACACAGAGGAACAATTCGGTAAGTCTCCTAAACTTCTAAAGAAATTTCATATTAACTTGCCATTTCTTGAAGCTCTTTCGCAGATACTAGATCCTAGACCTCGTGTCGATAAAGAAGAAAATCATGAGGAACGAAGGCTTTGGATAGATAAACTAGACGAATGGAAGACACACTTCAAGGAGAGACTAAAAACACACGAAGAAATAACAAGGAAAATCCACGACGAACTTAATGATGGGACAAACCAGCTTAAGATAGGAGATTAAGTACTCAAAATCTCCCCAGATGGAACAGTCGAGGTAACTAGTCCTAAAATCAGCACCTTTAAGGTAAACACTACTCGACTTAAACTATATATCCATAACCGAATTGATCGCATGCGAAAGGATTTTCACCTCCTCAAACCACCATGACCATACGAATAACAGATAAAGTCTAGCTTAAGACTTTAAACAAGCGCTTTTCGGGAGGTAACCCGAGCATTAACCCTATTTTTATTTTACTTTATTTTTTATTTTTATTTTTCCTTTTTAGCATTCAAATAAATCAAAAGTGCTGATTTTCGGACCACACGGCCTTGCACACTGCCGTGTGGGCACCACAGGTAGGTAAAAGGGTGTGACCATAGACGTGTGGCAACAGGACAAAATTTTCCCCAAAACATGGGCCGCATATCTATTTAAAACCCTTTCTTACTTTTTCTTTTCCAATTATCTTTCTTCTTTCATTTTCCATTATTTACTTTTATTTTTTATCTTTATTTTTATTGTCTTTATTATTTTCTTCTTATTCTTCATGCCATTTAGATTTAGCTTAGGATACAATAAAATCAAGCCGGCTTTTTCGAGGATTCAAATTCAATCAGGATCGAGGCGCTTCCCCACGTTCACCTCCAATCCTATCCGGTTTCTTTTCATTTGACTTCATCCAAAATTCAGGAAGTTTCATCCAAAATTCAAGAAGTTTCACTTCTCTCCCCATCTTATGATCTTATGATTATTTTGATATTATTTATCTTTGTACATTGAGGGCAATGTACATCTTAAGTGTGGGGGGGTTAACTATAGTATCATTTGAAAATCCCTCAATTTAACCTTGTTTTTAAGTATTTTTCTCATATTACTAATTAGGATGAAATTTTTGATAATTTATGATTTTTATTGATATGTTTTTGATTAAATCATTTATAATTGTGCATTGATGATTAAAATTGAAGAATACTAGAGAATCAAGCATGATAAGTCTATTTTTCAAGAATCAAAATTTTTTTTTTCTAGGTTGTTGAACTGAATTTGAATATTACCTTGAAGTTTGAATTTTATAGGGATTGATATCAAAAACCCATAATTTTTGTGAGATTTTGAGCTGTATAGAGCATACATTCTTTTTCATGCTCACTTTATTAATTATAAGTGTGTCAACACTGAATTGTTATTCTAGAACTTTCCTCGATTATACATGTCAAGACCACATTTTTGATTTGATATACTGAGATGATAAAGGCACCTAGGTTTTAACCCATTCACTCCACTAAAAAGCCTACATACACAATTAACCCTTAGTGAACCCTTTGATCCTAACAAACCTTTTTATTGACACACTAGCTAATATTAACCCAAAAACCCTTTGTATTTGTTATCACCATTCCTTTTGACTACCCTTATATCGAGATTTGATTTGATCTGTTGCCTGATTATGATCTTTATTTCAGTAATTAAATTTATCATTTATTATGTAGTTTTTGATTTGTTCTAAAAAAAATTTGAAGTATATTCAGTATTAGTATGTGATTAAATGAGCTTATATGTTTGAATTCCAAGTATCGAAGAAGAAGCTCATATTAGAGTATTATCAATAATAGTATTATTAGTTTTCATTTGATGTAATTACTTATATTAGTTCATATTTAGGTAATTTGTCAGGTCAGTTTCGATTTTTAACCTTCTAATTTAGCCTTTATCCACACCTTTAACCTAAGCCCTGTTACAACCCTGTCAAAGACCTTTTGATTTGTGTATCATCTCATATTACTTCTCAGGTTCGACTGTTGAGTGCTTAATTGTGAACCTTAAACACTTTGAGTGATTGAGTGAATCTTTAGCGAGGATGTCAATCCTTGTCAGGTTTGAATCAAAGGTAACTATTTAGATAAGGGGAGACACAAATATTTTCATACTACAAATATATGACTTAAATTGTTTGAATCTTTAGAAGTCTTTGAGTTAAATTATCCATGTATAAATTATCTATGAATTATGATAAGGCATTGTTAATAAAGATTATGAATTGTGGAAAGTTCGTTTTAATTGTAAGTTGAGAATTTTGCTTGAGGATAAGCAAAAGCTTAAGTGTGGGGGTATTTGATAAACCGTAAAAGTAACATATTTTAACCCCATATTTAGCATACTTTTGGATGATTTATTTCTCGATTTATGTAAAAAGGTGCTCTTAATCCTTTTTTTTCATGTCTTATACTCAGGAAAGCACCCGAGGACGAAAAGAATGAGAAACAGGCTTAAAACGGGTCAAATTGGGCCAAAGTAAAAATCAACATGGCCTCGACTTCAAGCCCCACGGCCGTGTCTCGTCAATTAATCAAAACACGGCCTAAACATGATCTACACGACTTTGCTTCCATCCACAGACCCGAACACGGCCTGGATCCCGATTTACACGATCGTGCCTCAATCAACAGAATCGAAACACGGTCTGAAGTCGATTTGTATGGGCGGTGCCATGGGCCTGTCCCTGCCACGGGAAAGAGGAATTTCACTCGGATTTTGATACTTAGATATAAAAAAACACATTCCAAAGCCTATTCAAACACTCAAGTAGGAATTATACTTGAATTAGGATACTTAGAGGCCAAGTAAGGCATCTTAAAGTCTATATAAACACCCAAGGGGCCAACTTGAAGGGGAGTTTGGCAAAAGCCTTCTGCCAAGGCTTTTGTCGGGGAGGTTGTCAGGGCGATTAGCTAGGCAAAGGAGCCAAGCCAGAAAGGTCAAAGTTGGGGCAATCACTCAAAGATAGCCAATTGATCCATCTCAGGAAGCCGAAATTCTACTCAAGACGGTGAATTTCTCTTTTAATCCCTTCAGGGAGTTTTAGGGATTTCTTATGCTTTGTTTTATCTTTTCTCTTGAGATGTTTTCTTTATTTGTTATGAACTAAACCCCTCAGATACCTGAAGGGATGAAACCTAAATGAATCTTGTTATTGTTTTCTGAATTATATGATAAATACTTAATTTGTTCTTAATTATGTATGCTTAATTCTTATGTTAATGTTTTCAGGATATTAATCCAAGTTGAATGTTCTTAGGTGGAGAAGGAATAGACCCTGCTTAAGAATAGATTAAGCATAACTAAGCGGAGTCGTTCGTATGCCTAGAGATAGGGTGACTAGATTTTGCCGAATTAGGGTGAAACCTAATATGGGAGTCTATAACTCGATTTACTGCTATTCTAGGGGGTTATTAAGTGAGAAAGAGATTTTCGTTAATTAACTTAGGGTTAGACAGTATTTGCCTCGAGAGAGGGTTTAATATACGTTAGGGAGTCTTACGGATCAAGTCAAGTGAATAAATCGTATAGTTCAGTGTTAGATAACAAGTGAAGTTTAGTTGGATTCTTCCTGAGGGTTTCGTCTTGATCAATTGAGTTTCTTCAAGTTACTTCCCAATTCAATCTTTTTGTCTTTGCATCTTAGTTTAGTAATTAGTTTAATCAAATCAATCACTTTTTACTTAGGCTAAATAATAGAAAAAAAGTTAGTATTAATACTTTTGGTTCCTTTGGGTTCGATAATCCGGTCTTGCCTAAGCTATACTACTGTTCGATAGGTACACTTGCCTTTAATCGTTGTCAGAGTTAGTTTCCAGGTTCGATCATTCTCTTTATAAATTTTAAAACTCGACAAAACAACGATCAGTTCTGTTTGTAAATAAGAAAGATGGATCGTTGAGGCTGTGCATTTATTACAGACAGCTTAACAAAGTTACAATAAAGAACAAGTATCCATTGTCTTGTATTGTTGACTTGTTTGACCAGTTAAAATGTGCCACTGCATTTTCAAAGATTGATCTCTGTTCTGATTACTATCAACTACGGGTAAAAGATTCAGATGTGCCAAAGATTTTAAAACCGGGTATAGATACTATGAGTTTCTTGTGATGCCATTCGGTTTGACAAATGCACCTGTAATGTTTATGGATCTGATGAACAAAAATTTCAGCCCATATTTAGACATGTTTGTGGTGGTATTTATAGATGATATTTTGGTTTACTTTCGAGATGAAAATGAACATGCGGAACATTTGAGAATAATGTTGCAAACTTTGCGAGAGAAACAATTGTATGCCAAATTTAGTAAATGTGAATTTTGGCTACGGGAAGTTAATTTTCTTGGGCATATAGTATCTACTGAAGGTGTCAGGATGGACTCGAATAAAATTTCAGCCATTGTTAACTGGAAGCCATCGAAAAATGTGTCTGAAGTCCAAAGTTTTCTAGGACTAGCTGGTTATTATCGGAGGTTTGTAAAAGGTTTTTCAATGATAGCTTCTTCGATGACCCGTCTATTGAAAAAAGATGTGAAATTTGAGTGGTCTGATAAATGCCAACAGAGTTTTGACATATTAAAGGCTTTATTGATAGAAGCTCCAGTGTTAGTTTAGCCAGAATTGGGTAAGAAATTTATAGTTTATAGTGATGCGTCATTGAATGGTTTAGGCTGTGTTTTGATGCAAGAAGGTAAAGTAGTAGCTTATGCTTCAAGACAGCTAAAACCACATGAAAAAATCTACCAGACACATGATCTTGCATTGGCAGCCATAGTGTTTGTATTAAAAATTTGGCGGCATTACCTGTTTGGTGAAAAATGTCACATATTCACAAATCATAAAAGTTTGAAGTACTTGATGACTCAGAAGGATTTGAATTTGAGACAGCGCAGGTGACTGGAGTTATTGAAAGATTATGATCTGGTTATTGATTATTATCTGGGAAAAGCCAATGTGGTTGCTGATGCTCTGAGCAGAAAATCCCTATTTTCCTTGCGAGCTATGAATACTCGATTGTCATTATCTCATGATGGTTCAATTATAGCTAAGTTAAAAGCCAAACCAACGTTTTTGCAGTAGATCTTTGAAGTTCAGAAAAATGATAGTAAGTTACAAGCAAAACGGATATAGAGTGAATCGACTCCTAACTCAGAATTTCAGATTAGGATTGATGATTGTCTATTATTCAGAGGCAGAGTATGTGTACCAAAAAGTTCAAAACTAGTATAGAAGATTCTGAATGAAGCCCATAATGGTAACATGTCTATTCATCCTGGTAGTAATAAAATGTGTAATGATCTGAAAAAGATGTACTAGTGGCTAGGAATGAAACGAGATATTTCTGAGTTTGTGTCTAAATGTTTGGTATGTCAGCAAGTAAAAGCTGAACATTAGTTGCCTTCTGGACTATTACAACCAGTTACGATACTAGAATGGAAATGGGAAAAAATTACCATGGACTTTGTATCGGGATTATCCCTGTCTCCAAAGAAGAAAGATGACATTTGGGTGATTGTTGATCGGTTGATAAAGTCTACATAGTTTATTCTGGCACGTATGGATTATTCTTTGAACAGATAAACTGAATTGTATGTCTCTGAGATTGTCAGATTGTATGGAGTGCCTATCTCCATTATTTCAGATAGAGACCCTCGGTTTACCTCTCGATTTTAGAGCAAATTGCGAGAAGCTCTCGATACTCAGTTACACTTTAGCACTGCATTTCATCCACAGACAGATGGTCAATCTGAACGTGTAATACATATTTTGGAAGATATGCTTTGGTGTTGTATACTTGAGTTTGAAGGTAACTGGGAAAAGTATTTGCCTTTAGTTGAATTTTCTTATAATAACAATTATCAGTCTAGTATCAAAATGGCACCGTATGAAGCTTTGTATGGTCGCAAATGTAAAAATCTATTGTACTGAATAGAGCTCAGTGAGATAAAGTTACACGGAGTTGACTTAGCCCGTAAAACCGAGGAAAAAGTGAAAGTAATTTGAGACAGTTTGAAAGCAGCCTCTGACCATCAAAAGTCTTATGCTGATCCGAAGCGAAAAGAAATAGAATTTCAAATCGGTGACAAGGTATCATTGAAAGTATCGCCTTGGAAAAAAGTTCTCTGGTTTGGTCGTAAAAGAAAATTGAGTCCACGGTTCATTGGACCATATGAGATTATAGAAAGAATTGGACAAGTTGTATATCAGTTAGCTTTACCTCCAGACCTTGATCAGATTCATAATGTTTTTCATGTGTCTATGCTACAGTGGTATCAATCCAATCCTTCACATGTTATCTCTCTGACAGAGGTAGAGATTCAGCCTAATATGACATATAGTAAGGAACCGATCAAAATCTTAGCTCGGAAAACAAAAGAGTTAAGAAATAAAAAGGTAGCTTTAGTAAAAGTTCTTTGGCAACAACATGGTATAAAAGAGGCTACCTGGGAACCAGAGGATACTATGAGGAAGCAATACCCGAACCTTTTTACTGGTAAGATTTTCGAGGACGAAAATCTTTAAGGGGGAGAGTTGTAACAGCCCATTTTTCAGTGAAATCGGAACAGTGGTTTCAGACCACAAATCTGATCCAAAAATAAAATTTATTTTTATTTTATTACGAGGTCCGTAATATGTTAGAAATGTCATATGAAAATTCTGATAAGAAAATTTTATTGATCATGTGCTTAATTACGAGAAGAACTAAATCGCATAAAATGCAAATGTTGAATTCTAGTAGCTACAAAAATTAAATAGCTATGAAATTCAAAACTAGATGTCCTTATATGGTAATTAAACCATTAAAGAAAAGTATGTAGATATTTTAGTGACTCATCCATGAAAATTTAGAAAAAGGACAATAACTAAATTGGAATTTGAAATAATTTAATTAATTAAAAAGATGAAAAGAAAATATCATCTTATTTTCTCATCTTCTTCCCTAAAAATACATGGAAACCCTAGGAGAGAGAGAAAAAACTTTCATGGCTTAATTGGGTAAGTTTCTTTGTCCCGTTTTTAGTAATTATGATATTTTTGAAACCAAGATAGCTTAATTTATCTATTTGGGGGATCAATTTGAAGAGTAATCAAAGTATGAAAATTAGGTCATGAATGTATATGTTGAAATTTAAAATTTATGTAAGAAAATGAAAGGTTGTTGATAGATAAACAACTTTTTCAAAGTGATTTTTGATGAAAACATGATTTAGGGACTAAAATGTAAATATTCTAAAAGTTTCAATTTTGTAACCCTGTTTCAGTGATGAATATGGGTTAATGGGTGTTACAATAATGGAGAAACTAATTTTCCATCAAAGCCAACTCAAAAAATGTAGACCAAGCTTACATGAACACATGTCAACATAATCATGATGAAATGGAGGGATCTAATCAGAGCTAGGATTAAAAGACAAAGAATTAAAGGATATGGACAGTTCTTTCAATTTGGTAAGATTAAACAGGTGAACTTCGGAAATGACACCATGTAAAGAGTTGGAGGAAACATCCAAGAGCTCAACTTGATATATTTTCCCGATGTTGACCGGAAGAGGCCCTTCAAGTTGGTTTCCTGAAAGAGATAATTTTCTAAATGATGATAATATTGAAAGATTAGGCAATGCTCCAGCCAGTCGATTCCTGGCCAAAACCAAAGCTTCTAGAGAATCCTTGGCACTCCTACTTAAGTTTTTGACAATAACCCTGAGAGATCTGCTGAGCTTGTTATCCCTTAAGTCCAACTCTTTTAAATTGCAGATATTCCCCAAGAACTTTGATATTCTACCTTCAAGATTATTTCCTTTTAAATTAATGCGTTGAACAGCTGGTATGTTGTCAAAAGAGAGTGGGATTGAACCCGAGAAGTAATTATCAAAGAAATCGAGTTCAACAAACTTTTGACTCAGATTCTGTAATACCCCGAAAATTTTTACAGTAAAATATTATCTTTGATATAGTAAAATAAGAAAATAAAGCTACAAAAAGGGAAATTTTGAGTTACGACAACATTGAGAAATATATTATGATATATTAATTCAAGAAAGGACCAAATGGCAAAAGTGAGAAAAGTTTTGTTGCCTAAGAGTAAATATTCAAAACTTGAGGGGTTAAAGTGTAAATATGAAAAAGTTGAAGGACCAATAGTGAAAATATTTTAAGGGTGGAATGATCTAGAAACTAAGGAAAATGGATGAATTAGGATCAAATTGAATAGGTAAAGAATTATGAGGGACTAAATCATAATTTTACCAAATTATGTGATGATTCAAGGATGGAATGTTAAAGATCACAAAGGGCAAAATGGTCAATTGGAAGAGAGAGAAATCTAGAAAGTAATGATGATGTTGATGATATTTTATAATTATTTAATTAGATAAATATTATTTTATTAATATTTTGATGAGATATTTTATTATTTATTATTATTTTATTATTATTTATGTAGTATATAAGGAAGGAAATATGATGAATTTTTATCATCTCTTTCCCATGCAAACCAACGTGAGAAGGAAAGAAAAGAGGTTTTCTTTTCTTTACAAATTGGTCCTTTCACCAAAAATTCACCATTTTCACTTAAAATTCAAAAGAATTTCTATAGCCATCAAGAGAGAAAGATGACAAGGAGACTATGGGGAACAAAAATATCAAGTTAGATTCAAGAAATAGAAGCTGGAGGAGAGAGAAAATCAAGTTAAAGTTTGAAATCAATAAAACAAGGTAAGAACATCAAGTTTTCAACATATTTTTAAGTTTGATATTGTGGAAAAAGCATGGAAATGATGTTAATGTAGAGTTTTCTTATATAAGGTTTTATGTTCTTGATATGTTAGTGAAGGAAAATAAGAGAAAGTGATGGGAAATATTGTAGAGAAAGGAAATAAAGGTGTTGTAAACTTGGTAATTAATATTTTGCACTAAAATAGTTTTGGACAGCAGCAGTAGTCTAGCTTTAGAAAATCACCAAAAATTGTAGAAATTGAATTAGAGGATGAATAAAATATGGAATTAAATCTTATTGGGTGTAGTTTATTATAGAATAAACTTTGTAAGTAATGGAATTGTAAATCACGAGATATAATAGGTTTTGTTAGGAAATGTCAGAATGATTTCGGGTTCCCCTGTTCTGTATTTGTAAAATCATAAAAAATTATAGAAAAATAATTATGGGCTTAAATTTATGTTTTTAAAATCCTGAATGAGTCTATTTTCAATAGAAACAAACGGGAATATCATCCGAATCCCGTATGAGGAGATAATTAATTTTTAGTGAAGAAGGGTCGGAACTGTCAGACATCAGAATAGGGGTAAATTTAAAGAATAAACTGTACTTATTGGATAAACAAAAAATTCTGAAAATTTTATGATAAGAATATATGTGAGTCTAGTTTCAGTTAAAATTAGCGGATCTTAAATTGAAATTCTGTAGCTCAAGATATAAATAATTTAGTGACTATGATGCAAATAGATAACTTTGAATAAATTTATGAGTAAATAGTGAAATCATAGATAATGTTACTTGTAAACATGTTATATAAACTAAGGTTGTGGAATGGAGAGGAGGAGGAGGAGAATATATATGAATATTCAACTAGCATGGCTAATTTGCATGTTCTAAGCTCAGGGACTAAATCGAATAAAAGTAAAACTTTATGGGTAATTTTGTAAAATGTCAAGAAATGACCAAATTGCATGAAATTGATTATTTTATTACTTAAATTATAAAATTGAATGAAATTATTAATTTAGATCAAGATCGGGTGAAAATATGTTTTAAGGATTAAATTGAAAAGTGTTGAAATTATGGAAAATTTTGATATTTCATAGAATTCATGGGCTGTTATCAATATATATGAGAATAATTAGGCTTGAAACAAGGATTAAATTACAAGAATCTTATTTTTACGAACCTAAGGATGAAATCGTCATTAATTAAAAGCTTAGGGGCAAAAGGTAATTTTGCCTAAAGCATTAATTAAATGTATCAGAATCTGAGATGAATGAAAATGATGATCAAATTTATTAATAAAGATCCGGATAACTCAAATACGAGACTTGAAGCGTGGAAAAGAAAAGTCATCGGATTTGTGAAACTATAAACATGAACAAGCAATGAGATAAATTCGTAACTTGAATTATATTCTTAAATACTTGAAATATATTCTTATTGATATGAATATGATTTGGATATTCATTGTATGATAATTGATGAAGCATTGATATTCTTGATGAAAATGGAAAATAAATCCTGGTTGAATGAAAGGAAAATTTGATGGATCTCTGAAAAGGAATTGACGGTAAAAAAGATCTAGCCCGGATGGGTGATCCTGATATAGCCCTCCTGAAGAATATGTGTGAAAAGGATCTAGCCCGGACGGGTGATCCCGATATAGCCCTCCGAAGAATATGTGGAAAAAGGATTTAGCCCGGACGGATAATCGAATTAGGATCTGAATTTACTCGGATGGTAATTCGGATCCAAGCTCATTAGAGTAATTGTCGTTGCAGGATTTAGCTCGGATGGTAATCCCGACAATACTCTCTCGAGCATATGTTATGAGGATTTAGCTCGGTGGTAATCCATTGTAAGAAATGAGGTTCAGGGAGTGTGCTTTCTTATAGGGATTTAGCTCGATGGTAATCCATTGTAAGGATGAGGTTCATGAGTGTGCTCTCTCGAAAAGGTGTACCCATATGTATGCAATTGACGGACCGGAATGGTATACTATAAGTGTACTACTAGAAAAATCCATCGAAATTCGAGAAATTCAACGGATAAATATAGAAAATGGCAAGTACTTGAAATCATGAAATTAAACTTGAAATACATAGAAATAATAATTATTTGATATATTGAAATATGACATAGAAAATACATGTATGTGAAATTTGCAGATAATTATGCATATTCAAGATTATGAACTCTGCTAGAACAAATATATACTAATCTCATGAAAATGATGGTACATGAAATATTGTTATAATAAATTGAATAATTTATATTTATGAAGAAATAGCAAGAAAACGATATGGATCATGACATGTAAATATAAGACTATCTTTGATACGTTTTATAAGGAAAATTATGTATATTAGGATAAGTAATAAATTCAAGTGAGACATGTCAAAATAATAATAATAAATTTGTTAATATTAAAGTACGCTAACCAATGTAGGAAAATTTTAAGATTTTGAGAAAAATTCTCTATAATCCCAATTTAATCCCGGTTGGTTCCTAATGTATGTTTTGAGCTTTGAGGACCCAATAGAGGGACGTTATGATTATTTTCAGAATATGAATAATAAATGACTCGAAATTATTCGAAAATGTTTAGTAAACTCCGGTAATGCCTCGTACCATATTCTGGCAACGGATATGGGTAGAGGGTGTTACAGATTCAGCAACAGAGGAAATGTTGAAGGTTGCAAAGTAGATGATGTCAGGTGAAGAACAAATAAAGAATTTGAAGAATTAAAATAGGAAAGAGATGAAGAATCAACCTCTGGAAAATCACAATAGTCAAAGTGTAGTACTAAGAGGGAATGATGAGATTGAATAACTTGGAGCCAGTTTGTAGCTTTTGTAAAATTGGTGAAGCCGATTTTCAGTGATTTCAAAGAAGAAAGATGAGAAAGCCATTCAAGGTTGTCGGATTTCAATGATTGAAGGTGACTGAGATCAAAATAAAGCAGCAGATTCCCAAGCTAGTGAGGAATGATCCCAATGAAAGAATTGTCTGAGATATCGAGGTAAGTGAGCTCTGAAAGTGAACCAATGAAGTCTGAGATTTTATGAAAGTTATTAGAAGAGAGGTTCAAGTGATTCAAGTGCTTTAACTCAAGCAAGGAAGAACTGATCTCGCCTGTAATAACCATCCTGCCAAGGTCCAGCATGACAACATGACTGGTTGTGTTGTCGCAACCAACACCTATCTAGTTGCAACACTCTTCTTCTTCACTTATCCATGAAGCTAGGCGGTTAAAGTCATTGGTAAAACCTTTCTTGAAATCAAGGAGAGCTCGTTTCTCGGCTGCAATGCACCTCACACTCTGATTTTTGACACCCACACCAAAACTAGCAGCAGTTAATGAAAACAGAAGAACAAGCCATAGATGAAAGTGAAAATGAAGTCTTCCCCTTCTCATGAAGACAGAAAATTAATGGCAACAATTTACTCTGAAATGGTTGTTCCAAAGAAAGCATATGTAGCTAATAAGGAATCCGCTTATTAGCATAGTTTCTTAAATAATAAAAAAATCACCCCCTCATCTCCAATGTTACTATCGCTACAACAAGTCAAGCAACGAGAATAGTCTGTGATAGTAACTCTGAGGAAAAGGGGCTCTCTACGCAAGTCACTTGCCTTGAGTCTACACTTTAGAAAGCGGGGACTGCCTGATTCATTTCATTTCATATTCCATGGCTATTTACATAAGTAGAATCTCTATTTACCACAAAAGCACCCATCAACATTTAATTGTTTCAATTCTGCAGTCAAATGTGCCTGCCTTTGTTACTTTATTATCAACATCCTAACTTTTCTGAAAACTATCAAAGGAAGAGGGATCCACCAATCAAGTATTGCTATGTATTATAACTCAAAGTTGGATATTATTATTTTTTATTCACTTCAATTGTTTTTGAAAAATTGTAATTAAAAAAGAAAGAATCAAGAGTACAAAAATTGTAATTCAATGATATCTTTCCAATTTTGTTCAGTATTTTAATATTATTTCTCAATAAATTTAAAACACTCTCTTTTATAAATCACTTTTATCGATATTTTAATCGAAATTGGTATTTAAAATTATTTACTTAAGTAATAATTATTTAGATCAACAGAGTAATCAAATAAAGAACAAGAGGATTCATCATATCCATTAACACTCAAATCTTGCAATTTGAGAATTAAACTAAAATACCCCAACTTTTAGCATAATATAAGCAAAAAGAAATCATTTTTTAACAAAAAAAAAAAAAAAACAAAAACCCAAGCCCAGATTGGTTCAAGGTTAAAATTAGATTATCAAATAAAATCTAACAAAAACAAAGAAATAAAAAAGATGGTAGAGAAACCTCTGCTAAAGTATAGACCTTTCCTTCGGGTAATTTACTAAAAAAAGCCCAAAAATTTGAAAAATTACGGAAATGGGCCAGTTTGTAGAAAATTTACGGGAAAGGACCATTTCCCCAAAAATGCGCCCACGTCGTACGTTTTTGGGGATAGGATAAAGCGCATACAGACGCTTTTGTCCACCTAAAAAAGCGCGCCTACATGGACGCGTTTTTCGAGGTGGACGCGTTTTAGCCCATGTTTTTAAAAAAAAAATTATTCTCGAATATTTTAAAAATTTACGAGAATAAACATTTATAAAGGCTCAAAGTGACAACACCATTTTTTTTAAGGTGTCATCAATTAATAAGAAAATATAACTTACAAAGGAAATCTTTATATAGACCCAAAGTCTCATTTCCCTTGTTTTGAATAAAGTGGGATATGAGATATGTGTATTTATAGACTCATGAATAGTTTTGCAGCTTGTTCCTAAACAATGTGTGATTCCTTCTTCTTTTAACTAACAACATGAGATGATATGCCACACTATATATGATTTTTTTTACAAAACAATTTCTCTTTTTTTTAAAATAAATTTATTTAACATTTCTTATATTATAAAAACAAAAACAAAACAACTCAAATATATTTTCATAGATCACATGACAATTTACAAGAATTCACGGAAGAAAGATGAAAGCGAGGCAATCAAGCAAGAACAAAGATGACTAGTACTACAATGATCATTACACCTTGATCTTCAATAAAACTCTCTTGTAAAATTTGCTTCTTTCTCAACAAGATGAAGTATAATTTTCTATAAAACTTGAGTAAACAAAGCTTAATCCCAACATAAATTATAAATATCTTTTTGTTTAGCTTATCTGCGCTACTTAACCTTTGATTCGCATGGTTATGGTTTGTTTAATATTTTAGCTTGAAGATGAACTGCATTCATTGATTTGTAAACTTTTACAAAGAAAGGAAGAAAAAGTCTCAATACATTGAAATTAAACTCAAAGATATACAAATTAATCCTAAGGAAACCATATTAATCCTAAGGAAAAAACATTAAAAGAAAGCCACCAAATCCACCATTCAAGCTACGTATAAATCCAATTGGAAGATAATTAAAAAATTATTATTTTTATAAAAATAAATTATATTATTACTCTTTTAAAAAGTTCACACAAATCATGATGTGACCATTTAATTTTTAATATTACTTATTTATAAAATTATATTAAAATATATTTATAAAATATTTATTCATTTAATTTTAAAACATATTAAAATTCTATAATCAAGCATATCTCGGAAGAAAAATTTAATAGAGGGACCATTTTGTTGATCTTTGAAATATTTAAATATTAACTTACTTATTTTTCGGTACTAATAGAGAGAAGTGTCTCACAACTAACCATCTTTCATTAGTTATTCATAAAAGATTGCTTGACATAAACAAAAATAAGTAAATAATGACATATATTAAATATATTGGGTAAATATCCTAGTATAAGCATCAAAATACTTTATACAATATGAAAAATTGTCATGTGATCTATGAAAAATATATTTGAGTTGTTTTGTTTCTTGTTTTTATAATATAAGAAAATGTTAAATAAATTTTTAAAAAAAGAGAAATTGTTTTGTAAAAAAAATCAAATATAGTGTAGCATGTCATCCCATGTTGTTAGTTAAAAGAGGAAGGAATCCCACATTGTTTAGGAACAAGCTGCAAAACTATTCATGAGTCTATAAACACACATATCTCATATCCCATTTTACTCAAGAAAACAAGGGAAATGAGACTTTGGGTCTATATAAAGATTTTCTTTGTAAGTTATATTTCCTTATTAATTGATGACACCTTAAAAAAACGGTGTTGTCACTTTGAGTCTTTATAAAGGTTTAATCTCGTAAATTTTTAAAATATTCGAGAATAATTTTTTTAAAAATACGGACTAAAGCGCGCCCTATAGGACGCGCTTTTGCCACCTTAGCAAAAGCGCGCCTACGTGGATGTATTTTTGCTGAGGTGGCAAAAGTACGTCTTACAGGGCCGCTTTAGCCCCTTATCCCCAAAACGTGCTGATGTGGACACGTTTTTGGAGAAAATGACCCTTTCTCGTAAATTTTCTACAAATTAACCTATTTTCGTAATTTTTTAAATATTTAAACTTTTTTTGGTAAATTACTCCCTTTCCTTCTCCACCCATTTTCTTTTACTTTTTTCTTGTTTGAGGAAAAAAGAGCAGAGATTTGCTGATCTGACTGCTGCCGTGTGGTTGCCAGTGCCACTGTCCGTGTGTATTGGGTTTTGAACCCCGGGGATTAAAAAAAGAGTCAGAAAGTTAAGGTAAACTGAAGTTGAGACGCGGAGAGTGCAGTGAATTAATGGGCAATATTTTGATTGGCTGTAACGGCAGCTGTGTATTTTAGAGGTGTTGGGGTCGGGTCAGAATATGTTCTATTAATTTAAAGATAAGAACTTGTTGAAATTAATTTTATAAATAAATGGATTTTTAATGAGTTATTCATAATCAATTGAATTTAAATAGTTTGTTTTAATTTTAAATTGGAGTTATGTAAAATAATTTATTAATAAAATCAATTCAAATTTTGTTTGATTATATATAAATCACAAACTTTAAAAAGATTTAATTACATTTTTAAATTATTGACCTTATTAATAAGTTTTTTTCATTACTAAAATTATTAATTTAATAAGAGTCAATTCTTATGTGACATAATTTACAATAAAAATTAAAAATAATATTATAAAATATTAATTTTAAGGTTTTTAGTCTTTTATTAAAGTTTTATCACTCATTCTCTTTGTTTTTGATTTTATTTTAGTTTTAGTTTTACTAAAGATTTTTACAGAATCCGTCACTAGTGTGACAAAAATTTTGTCACTATAATTTTTGAATCGGGGGCTGCTGGTGGTCATGTTCCGTCACTAAATTCTGTAATAATTTTAAGAATTATCACAAATTTGCGTCACAAACTGTTTCCTCCTATAAATTCTGTTCCTTTTTTACTATTAGAATTTTGTCCCATTTTAAATTGTTCACCACATTTCTCAAAGGCTCATTTAAATTAGAAAAGATTAGATATCCCATAAAATTTAAAATTAAATAAAAATTATTATTAAATTCAAATATCAATTCATTTATATTATCAAAATTACAACAACAACAATAATACGTTTAAATAAATCGTGCATTATAATAATCATGGACATGCAAAAATAAATGATTAATGCGAAACGTACACTAGTCATCTATGAACAAAAAACAAACAATTCAACACTTGTGTCAACTCCTATTTTATCATTAGAAATAATTTCATTAACTCTCCAATTCATCTGAATAATTTCTTAGTTTCTGCAATAAGGAGAAACATCTAAAAATCGAAAAGTCTAATAAACTTAATGCACAAGAATTTATTTATATTAGTATAAAACTAAATTAAAAACTTTGATAAAATAAAAAAGATAATTGAAAAAAAAGGGGGGGAATAAATGAAAATTTTACTCGTGGTTAGAAGGTTGAGTGAACACTCACTAATTAATTTTTATTTTTATATTTAACTGACAAAAGAGGAATAAACAAAACTACAATCACAGTTAGTCTCGGAAAAGCCATTCTTCCACATCCACATAGGACTGTTTATAGCCCCAAAGGTTATAACTGGAAATAAAAATACAGTATTATTAATCCATGCTTATAACTGGAAATAAAAATGGACAGCATTTTATATCACTCTTTTAATTCAAGTTTGTGCTGCAACTTAACCATCATCAATGCCATTGTTAATCCGATTCTTTTAATTGAAGTTTGTGTTGCAACTTTACCATCATCAATGCCATTGTTAATCTAATTCAATCTATTGACTTGCTTACCAACTGAAAATATTTGTGTCTCTAAGACCTGTTAATCACCAATGAACCAAAAATCCCCAAAATCCTATAAGAAATCTAGTAGCCATCCCAATAAAAAACCACAGAGGCTCAAACAATCCTTCATCACCTTCACTGCTTCTTTCAATACCACCATTGTTAGGCAGCTTTGGTGGCACATCTCCAGGACATTTGTGCAATGGTTTCCCGCACAGTTCTGAATTCCCTGAATATGAAGTAGCATTGAAACTCTGCAACTGAGTGCTTGACGGAATTTTTCCAGACAATTTGTTGTTCGAAAAAATCCAAAACGCTAGGAAAAGATAAATTGGACATGCTTTCCGGGATTTCACCAGACAGATTATTTGTGGACTAATCGAATGAATCCAAGGATTTCAATTGGCCAATCTTCCTAATTATGCTTCCCCTCAACATGTTTCTTGAAAGATTCAGATTAATCAACCCTTGCAAACTTGCTAATTCTCGAGGGATTTCTCCACTTAATTTGTTGCATGACAAGTCAATACTCTTTAACAATCCAAGTGTGTTGTCATATTCTCGTTCAAAATCTTTCCATACAATTAACAAATGACCACTAAAAAGAAGTGTAAATGCATCATCGTTGGTTGTAGCAAAATGCACCCCGCAAAAATAAATCTTTGGATTAAAGCTTCCAACACATGTCATGGCGGTCAATTTGTTGAGGCACAAAGGAATGGCTTCTGATATATTGTTGAGAGAAAGATCTAACACTTGAACAAACTGTTGGCGACATAGACTTGAAGGTATGTTTCCATGAAACTCATTTGATCATAAACGAAGAACAGTTAAGCGCTTCATTTTTTCTCCTACCCATGGTGGAATCATTCCAGTTAATTTGTTCTCTCCCAAATCCATATGTAGCAATTCAATACAATTTTTCAAGGAGTGGCATTTCACCATACAAACTTGTGTTCCTTAAGCACAATGACTTCAAATTTTGTAGTGAGCCCAAAGAATTAGGGATTACTTCCAACAAATTATTGTTCTCTAAATTGATTGCACCTAATGATATGTATTAGGGATTACTCCCAACAAATTATTGTTCTCCAAATTGATTGCACCTAATGATATGTACTTGTTCCAACAATCTGGAATCCCACCTGATAAAAAATTATTAGAGAGGTCAAGATAATACAAATAAATATTCAACGTCGTCGTGCAGAAGATTGACAAAGGTCCACTGAACATGTTGTTGGAAAGATCCAAACTAAATGAATTAAACAAAACTAGAGGTATGGACCATGAAGTAAATTCGAACTCAAATCTATTAAAGAGAGTTCACCAAATTTTAGTGGCAAATTTGGAATACTCCCACTAATTTTCTTAGAGGAGAGGTTCAAATAATCTAGTTCTAAAAAAGATAGATTCCTAAACCAATCAGGGATAGCATCAGAAATATTGGAGTGAGAAATTACGAAGTAGGAAATATCATTTTGCCATCAAAGCCAACTCGGAAACTGCAGACCAAGACTACATGATCTCATACCAATATAATCAAGTTGAAATGGAGGGATCTAATTAGAGCTAAGATTGAAGTAGAAAGAATTAAATGATAAGGACAGTGCTTGCAATTTGGTAAGATTAAACAGGTGAACTTCGGAAATGACATCATGCAAAGAGTTGGAGGAAACATCCAAGAGCACAAGTTGAGACATTTTCCCGATGCTAACCGGAAGAGTCCCCTCAAGTTGGTTTCCTAAAAGAGATAATTTTCTTAATGATGATAATCTTGAAAGATCAAGCAATGCTCCTGTCAACTAATTCCTAGCCTGTTAGGATCGACCCGATTAAGCAACAAGTAAAAAAATAGCGGAATAAATTGAAAAATTGGACACACAAATTTAACGGTGGATAAAAAACAACGGGCAAAGATAATTTTACTATAATGGCAAGAGAACGAAGAGTACAAAAGATGGAGATAAAAAAAACTAAACCCCGAAAACCCGAAAACAAAGAACCCTCAAAACTTAAACACAATTTTTTAAATGTGTTATGAGTTCTAATATCTAATGGGTGGTTTTTCTAAGGTTGTAAAAGAGCCTATTTATAGGGTAAATTCATAGGTCAAATAATAATAATAAAATAATCTAAACTAATCAGTGTTTGATTGAAACAAATAAACAGAGTTTAACTAGAAGATTACTTCTCAAATTTGACTGAAATATGAGTCATACTTAACATGGCCAAATGTAAAACTTCCAAAGAACCCTTAGCACACCCACTTAAGTTTTTGACAACAGCCCCGAGAGATCCACTGAGCTTGTTATCCCTTAAGTCCAACTCTTTTAAATTGCAGATATTCTCCAAGAACTTTGGTATTCCACCTTCAAGATTATTTACTCTTAAATTAATGCGTTGAAAAGTTGGCATGTTGTCAAAAGAGAATGGGATTGAACTTAAGAAGTAATTATCAGAGAAATCGAGTTCAACAAACTTTTGACTCAAATTCAACAACAGAGGAAATGTTGAAGGTTGCAAAGTAGATGATGTCAGGTGAAGAACAAATAAAGAATTTGAAGAGTTAAAATTGGAAAGAGATGAAGGATCAACCTCTGGAAAATCACAATAGTCAAAGTGTAATACTGAGAGGGAAAGATGAGATTGAATAAATTGGAGCCAGTTTGTAGCTTTTGTAAAATTGTTGGAACCGATTTTCAGTGATTTCAAAGAAGAAAGATGAGAAAGCCATTCAAGGTTTTCGGATTTCAATGAATGAGGGTAACTAAGATCAAGATAAAGCAGCCTAGAAAGATTCCCAAGCTGGTGAGGAATGATCCCAATGAGACGGTTGTATGAGAGATCAAGGTAAGTGAGCTTTGAAAGTGAACCAATGAAGTCTGGGATTTTATAAAAGTTATTAGAAGAGAGGTTCAAGTGACTCAAGTGCTTTAACTCAAGCAAGGAAGACCCAATCTCGCCTATACTATACATTGCGTGAAGGTCCAGCATGACGACATGGCTAATTGTGTTGTCGCAACCAACACCTATCCAGTTGCAAGACTCTTCTTCTTCACTTATCCATGAAGCTAGGCGGTTGGAGTCATCGGTAAAACCTTTCTTGAAATCAAGGAGAGCTCATCTCTCGGCTGCAATGCCCTCACACTCTGATTTTTGACACCCAAACCAAAACTAACAACAGTTAATGCAAACAGAAGAACAAGCCATAGGTGAAAATGAAAAAGAAGTCCTCCTCCTCTCATGAAGACAAAAAATTAATGGCAACAATTCACTTTGAAATGGTTGTTCCAAAGAAAGTGTATGTAGCTAATATGGAATCCGCTTATTAGCATAGTTTCTTAAATAATAAAAAATTACCCCCACTCATCTCCCACGTTACTATCGCTGAAGCAAGTCAAGCAACAAAAATAATATGTAACATTATATTTTAGGAAAAGGGGCTCCCTATACAAAATTCACTTGCCTTTGAGTCTACACTTTAGAAAATTGGAATTCCCCATGTCACATGCGGGGAATCATTTCCTAGAAACTACAAACGGAGAAGCATATAGCAGTTCTTTCGCGCTAAGTTTTATAAAAAAGTTTATTATTATTATTATTTAATTTAAGAAGAAAGAATTATATAATTAAAATTGTGATTTCATTCAAATCACGAAAGCTTCATATGATTTACATTGATTTAATTCGTGATTTTCAATATATAATTACCTTTATTTTTGTTGGTAATCTTTGTGTCTAATAAAATAATTTTAATATTCTAACTATATTTATAGCCTAAAATAAATATATTTTATAGCCTAAAAATAAATTTTTTTTTAAATCAAACCTCTACAATATTTTAAGGTGATCATAGTTTAGACCAAAATATAATTGGAAAAAAAAGTTGTGATTATATCTACTTGAACCTTTAAAACTACCTACAATTGAACGTCTAAGTTTTATCACTTATTGGAATATATAGTTTTTTTAAATAATAAAAAACTATCCTTACTCATCTCCTACATTGCTATTGCTACAGCAAGTCAAGCAACGAGAATAGTCGTAACTGAGAAAAATGGACACCCTACACAAAAGTCACTTCCCTTGAGCCTACACATTTAGAAAATAAAAATTGCCTACATAATTAGAATCTGTGTTCACCACCAAAACACCCTAACTTTTCTTCTTGTTTCCTGGAAACTACCAAAGGAAGAGAGATCTACTAATCATTTATTGCTAAGTTTTATAACTCAAAGTTGAATATTATTATTTTTTTTCACTTTATTTGTATTTTACAAAAAAATTGTCATTCAAAACGAAAAATTGGAGTACAATAAATTGGAGTTGGGATCACAAATTTTATTTGGAAATGAGGAATATATATTTTTAGCAATGAGGATAGGTTAAGGTAAGCTACTTAAAATTAGTGTTTTGATGACTTTTATTTAATTTTATACAAATTAAAATTAAAAAATTCTCATATTAATGTTTTTTATTTTATAAAAGTGAGAGTTTTAATAATTGCAAAACTAAATTAAGACTTTGATAGATTGATGAATGATACTAATTAAATCAAAATTTTAAATAATATAAATAAATAAAATTAAAATATTACATTTATTAAATATTATATTTTTTGAAAATGCATGATAAACCATTTTATTTTAGTTTTTTTTTTGTCAAGATTTTACACAAGGTATAAAGACTTAGAAGTCTTTGGAAGTTTAATCCTATTCAAATCACAAATATATATGTATGATTGATTTCATTCGTTAAATTTTTCTCATTGGAGAGCTCGTCTCTCTGCTGCAAAGCACCTGGCGTTGTGGTTTTTAACACTCATACTAAGACCAGCAACAGTTAGTGCAAACAGAAGCACAAAGCATAGGTGAAAATGAAAATAAAGTCTTCTCCCTCTCATGGAGATAGAAAATAAATGGCAACAATATTCAGTCTGAAGAGAGCTTGTATTTGTTTATAGGCGTGGTTTGTTCAATAAATAAAAATCGCCCCCATGTCGCCTGTTGCTATCGCTAAATCAAGTCTAAGAACAATGCAGTCCATCGCTTAAAAATATGGAAATTATTGACATTAATGCTCCTTGGTTAAACTTGTAACTGCAAAATTAACCATAAAACCCCATCATTATTTAATTATTTTAATTACGTTTATTGGGAATACTTTGAAATGGGTGAGCTTCAAGAAAGGTCTTTTTAGCCCAGCTCAGCCCATATATATATATATATAAACTGCACCATTTTTATGTTGTTTTTTTAACCCATTTTTTTTGCTATTTTCGGTTTTTTTTCACTATTACGTTGCTATTATTTTATTATTATTGTATAATTCTTATTTTATTTTTAATTTTATTACTATTTTGTTGTTTATTTTCTTTTATTATTATTTTCTTTTATTATTGTTAATATTATTAATTTTGTTATTTTTAATTTGTTGAGAAACATTTATTTTAATGTTTTTAGTACTTTTGATATATTGTTTTTAATTTTTATATAAAAATAATAATATAAAAAATTAATATGGGTTGGGCCGGGCCTGGATTTTAATATTTTCATCTAATTCAGGTTTGAGCAAAATTTTAAGCTCATTTTTAGGTCAGGCCTAACAAATGAGCTTAAAATTTTAGTCGGGCTCAGCCTGGCCCATAACCACCTCTAATCTAATATTTACTCTCTCTCTTTTTTAAAAAATCATTTTAGCTCTAATATTTTTATCACTTTCACTCTCAACCTTTGAAATTTAATTAAATTGCTTCCTTTACAAAAAAAAAAAAATAATAAAAAAAATGATTCAATTGTTTTGGTTATACTCAATCGACAAAATTACATTGTTTTGATTGATATTTGTCATTCTATTTTGAGATCATAAGTAATTTTTATTGAAGCAAAAACTACATTGCAAGTCAATCTAAATTAGAGTTATTTTATTTTGATCACTCCAATTTTTTTTGTCAATATAGTCACTCTTATTATGATAATTACTCGAATTGATTAATGCCGTTAAAATTTTCATTAATACACTAACGGATTGCTACGAAAAGAGTTGGTTGGGTGCCTCTAGAAGGTGGCCTACTAAAATGTAAGTAGATTCTAGAGCAAGAGGGGGCTATGAGGTGCAGCCATAGTTCAAGATTCTAGGGGTTGTGTGTTTAAAAGTTTTTTTAAATTTTTTTTCTGTTCGTTTTAGTCTTCTCATCATTGAAGCTTTTGCCATTAGGGAGGCTTTGTCATGATTAAAATCCTTGGCCTTTAATAATCTTATAGTTGAGTCGAATTTTCTGCTAGTAATTTCAGCTTTGTCATGCCCATCGTTTGATTTTTTTGAATTAGGTGTACTGTTATGTAATTAAACATTGATGAAAAATCAGTTTCAGGACTTGTCTTCTGTTGGACTCATCGATGTGCCAACAAGGCACTTCATTCCTTAGCTCAAGCAGCTTTGTTATATTACAAACCATGTGAAATGAGATTGCCTTCTCATTATTTCTTTTAATGAGAAAGTCTCGTATATAATTGAAGATAATGTGATTAGGGAGTACAAATGATAGTTTGGGGTGTATGGGGTGAGCTTGGTGGCTCGAGTTTTAGTTGTTTATATCATCATTCTTCTGGCTGTCTTAATATTTTTTCTCATTCATGGATTTCGTTTTTTTTCTCCTAAAAAATATATAAATTAAAATTAAAATATGAAGTGTTAAACATTATTATCAAGATGACAAATCATTTTCTTTCGCGTAATTGTTTGTATCACTAATTTTATTCAAGTTTGAAGTAATCTAAATTTTCTATTTTATAATTGAGAGTGGAGAATGAGATTATTTGGGATCGAACCTAAACTCTCATTCCTAGAACATCTTTTATCACTAAATCAAGAGGTTGTTGGCTAAACCAAAATATTTGTTTTATATAAAATTTTTAACCATTAAATATATATTAATATAGACAATATTTTAGATCCATATGATAAAAATATCTAATAATTTTGAAAATATGTAGTATGTTTATTGGCATGGTTCTAATTTTTCTTTTAAAAAAAAATTGTCCCGCTCGTCACACTCATTGCTATCCCCAAAGCAAGTCAAGCAACGCACTCAGAGGTCTCCCTACGCAAAAGTGAGATCAGTCCAGTACAGCCTACACTTTTAGAAATGGGAAATGTCGATGTCATTTTCCCTTGGTTGAAAATTAGAGGTTCCAATCAATGACTATCCACACACCAAGCACCCTTCAAATTTTGTTCTCTCTATTTTGCTCTTAAATTTGCCTGCTTTAGTCACGTTACAATTATCAACATTCTGTCTTTCCTTCTTGTTTCCTGGAAATGACGATGGAAAAAGAACAACAAGCAAGCTATTGTCCCTCGAACACCATGACGGAACCTGTTCTATCTTAAAATATTGTTGATACTTAAATAAATTTTCGTTTGTGGAGATTATACGCATAGGAAAAATGAGAAGGCTTTTATGGCTTACTCCAATAATTGGTTACTCGAATTCGTTGTCGACCAGTACTGTTATGATTAAATGTATCAAATGTCTTCAAACTGTAGTCCATGTTGTAATTATTTTTAGAATAGTTCGATGAATTTTCAAAAGAAAAAATTAAAATTTTAATTTTAACAAAATAAAAGAGATTTTCAATAAAAAAGATGTGGTTATCAATTTTTTTTATTAATTGTGATCTGTTACAAAATAAAGAGAGATAGAGAGAATAAAAAACAAAGAAAATATGAAAGCAATAGAGAATGTAATTTATTGATCAAAGGGATGATTACAATACTTTATCAGAGTCTCTATTTATAGGCATAAGAAGTATAAAAGAAGTAGAGATCTAATTCTAATAACTATTAGAATTTAAAGCATACCAAAACTTTATCTTGATCATGATGGACATCCACTGAATAAGATATTCATAATAGTCCCCCTTGGATGTCCATTGGTAAATAGTGTGCCTTGTTAAAACCTTATTAGGAAAAAACCCTGTGGGATAAATACCTAATGAAGGAAAAAAAGTACTCGATCTATAATACGCATAATCTGGCTCATTAAAAACCTTACCAAGAAAATCCAATGGGATAAAACCTCGGTTAAGAGAAAAAAAGTGCAACGCGTATTTACTCCCCTTCATAAAAACATCATATATTTTCTCATATTCTACGTATTCAATCTTGATTTCTAGTTTTTCAAATGACTATTTGAATGTATTGCTAAGCATTTATATTACCATTCTTTTAAAAGTCATGAGTAAGGAAAATTTGAGTGAAATATATTTTGATCTCTTTAGGAGATTCAAGAATAATTATAACAAGTTTTAATCATGATTCTTTTATAAAAACACAAATAGGTATTTTGGGTCATTTTATAATCCTCCTTCAACTACTATTCACTAAGTCAATTTTACCACATATGTTCAAATTATTTTAATTCATATAAATGAATAATTTATCGAGAATTTCAATATGCTTCTAGCATCCTAAATCCTTCAAGGATTTTAATATACACTTTACTATATAGTGATTCATAAAAGGTTGTAACAATAACCATTAGACGCAAGTTAAATCTTTTATGAATTGTCAGTTTAATAATATATCTAAAAGTTATTGCATTCATGACAACAAAATATTATATCTTTTCATCTAGGACTTAGCAAAAAACTTCATATTTTTATTCCGCTTTTGCAAAACTACTTCAATTGCACAATCGCTGGCTTTATACCTTTAGATATTTGGACTATTGGTCCAAAAACTCCACGATTTTAATTGTACTTGAGTTGCATCTTTCTATTTTGATCAATTTATTCCATATCTATATTTCTCAATAGATTAACTCAAGATCCTCCTTTTATTTCATTATTTCAATAATAATATTGCATGCAAAATTATTGTTGACTACTTTTATTATTCGGTTCCATATTTTCTTGAATTGACATAACTTATTGAGATCTCTTATTTTTCATTATTTTAAAATTCAGTTTCAGGGACCTGAATCTCTTCTGGAGTTTTACTTATTAGTTATGTCTTGGGTCTCTTCTGGAGCACCCACCTCCACTATATAACCATCTAGAAGAATTTTCATCTTTGGAACCGATCAATCTATATATTTATTTATTGTCCAATTGGGACTTTGATTCAAATTAAAATATTAAATGGTATATAACACTTGGTTATTCTCATTAAGTTTGTAAATACATCTAACAGTTAATTTGTAATAAGTTATGCTTATTGAACTTCATGTTCAAATTATTCTCCCCCTAACTCATTACAAGTTATTATTTCTCTTCCCCTAATGTTGGGAAAACTATTGAATCAAAATTGTAATTACAAAGAAACTTGTAATTAATATATATATTCCCAACTTTCTTTGAGGATTTACTCATCTTTGTGCATTATGGTGGAGCAATTGAAACATATACGCACAAAAATTTCAAAAATGAGAAATTTTTAGCTATTGATCAAAAAGCAATTGTAATGGGGAGTATTTATAACTTATTGGCTTGATGCGTACAACACGTAAATCAGTATAATCTCATGCTGAAATAGAAAGTTTTGTTCTCATTAGTAATGATTTAGCTATTAGTTGGAGGCTTTTGATAAACAATTAAGCTAAATCATTGTTGTGTGTGAACATAAGCTACAAGATTTTCAACTTTTATCCTGTAACACCCTGAATTTGAACCTAGTAGAATTGGGCCTATTGGGCCTTGGCCATGGGAGCGTTTAAAATTTCTGAGAACAAGAGAACAACACTAATGCAAGTTGGACCTATTAGGTGAGTGATTTTGGAAAGTTAGGGGGCTTCTATGAAGTCCCGGGTTCAAACATGGACTTTAGGAAAAATTTGGTTTTAGGTGAATAAAACCCTGGGAGTAAGTAAGTAGGCTTTAAGAATAAAATGTGGGGAAAAAATGACACAAAAGGAGCACCGGTAACGGGAATAAAAATGACACAAACTGAAGAAGATTTTGACTGAAGCACCGATATTAATTCAGCCAGAGGCTGGGAAAGAATTTGTTGTCTATTGTGATGTGTCGCACATGGGATTAGGTTGTATGCTGGTGCAAGAAGAGAAGGTGGTGGCGTATGCATCTTGTCAACTTAGGCCGCATGAGGTGAACCACCCCACTCATGAGTTGGAACTAGCTGCAGTAGTGTTCGCACTTAAGATATTGAGACATTACCTGTATGGGGAAAAGTCGATCATTTACACTGACCATAAGAGTTTAAAGTATCTCCTTACCAAAAAGGAGTTGAATCTAGGCAACGGAGATGGATAGAGTTGCTGAAGGATTATGACTGCTCGATTGAGTACTATCCGAGTAAAGCCAACATGGTAGCGGACGCACTAAGTTGTAAGGTGGTATCTGATTTGAGAGCAATGTTTGCTTGGCTCAGTCTATTTGAGGATGGTAGTTTGTTGGCGGAACTGCAAGTAAAACTAACTTGGGTTGATCAAATCAAAGAGAAACAAATGCTAGATGAGGCGTTGAGTTCTCGTTTTCAACTGGTAGAGAAGGGAGAGACTGTGGATTTTAAATTGAATGGTGAAGGGGTATTATGTTTTCGTGGAAGAGTCTGTGTACCGAGGGATTCTGAGTTAAGACAGATGACTCTACGGGAAGTGCATAGTAGCTCATACGCTATGCATCTGTAACATCTGGAATTAGGGGCTTTGCATTTGTTATGTTTCTGTGTGTTTGGTATGCTTTGCTTGTTGTTTGGGTATGTTTGAGAGCCCCTGGAAGGCTCGGGTTAAGCTGAAGCCTTGGTGAAAATTTCATTTTTGGGCACTTTAGGGGAGAGCTAGCTGAGACAGGCTTTAAGGACCATTGCTTGTATTTGATGATACAAGGAAAGGAGTGGTAGAGTGACAAGAAGATGCCACTTAGCATGTAGGGAAGTGGCATCACAAGGGGAAGCAGAGAGGGAGAGTGTTTGAATCCCTCAAGCAGCATAAGATGGGTATTATTTTTTTGGCTCAGGCAAGGGAGGCGGTTGGATGGCGATCAAACTCTGAAAGAGAGAAGGAAGACCTGGTCAAATAATTTGAATAAGTGGTGGAGAGGCATTTGGGGAGTTTGAATGAGTCAAACTAAATCAAATGGGTGATGGAGAGGGAAAGTAGGAGGGAATCATATGGGTGATGTTGGTGGTAGAGTTGGCCGAATTTGGGGAATTGGTGGAGTTGAATTTCGACTAGGGGTGGATAGGTTGGTAAATTTCAGTAGTGTGGAGGTGGAGAGCTGAAGTGAACCGTAGCATTTGTGTGGTTAAGTGTCGAAAGTCTTTAAGAGCTTTTAGTATTCATTTTTGGTCATTTTCGGTCATTGTGAGAGAGTAGTGAAATCGAAACCTCAACCCTTCTTGGTATTCTCTTCTTCTCTTGTTTACTTCCCCTCTCATCTTTTCTCTCTTCAACCGAACCTAATGCCTCATTTTTCTTTCCACCATTTGTGACTTGCACCTTCTACATAACTGAAATCCCTCTTATCCTCTTCTAGTTCTTGTTCTTTTGGTCATAGCCAAATCTCCCTAGCCATTTGCTTCTTGTTCTTCATAGCTGAAATTAAGCCGAATCCTTTTGTTACGACAAGTGTGGGCACCCTTCCTATTGATTTTGCTAGTAGCCGATTGTAGACTCTTCTCTCGTCAATCTTTTGGTTCGGTAAAGAGCTTCCTCCTCTTTTTCTTCTCGTTCATCTTCCTTTTCTCTTGGTTTGATTTAATCGAAGCTTTGACTCACTTTTTTGGGCATGGGCCAATTGTAGAAAGGAGTATTTTCATCATCTTTTTTTCATGTGACCAACTTTCAAGGGGGATTTTGGTAAGTAGTTGTTGGCCGAATAATGGTAAGGGATTCTTTATCAACTTGTTTGGCTGGGAGGCTACTCCTTTTAATCTATCTGGAGAACTAATTCTATTATGGTGATTGTGTAGGGACTCAATCAATTTCTCAATCCAAGTCTGTTAGCTTTCGGTATTCTGTCGATCTAGGTAAGAGACTTCTTCGTTTTGAGCATCTATTTTCTCTTACATTTTCTTTAATGCCTTAACCTGATTGTCTGATCAAGATCTTGTCATGGATTCAAATGCCAGCCAAGTAAGGGAGGGGGTTGGACTCATGATCCCCGCCTTAAGTTCAAACAACGTGTGATGTCGACCTTTCAAGATTTTCCACCAGGTTGTGGATCGGATTCGAATCTGAATAGACAGATTGCAATTGTTCCCTCTTCTGAGAGTGTCGACACCATTGAGAGCTTGGTTCTCCGTGTTTATAGGTGTGTAATTCCCACACCTTCTTTTGTCTGTTGATAAACCATAAAAGTAACATATTTGAATCCCAAATTTAGTATGCTTTTGGATGATTTATCCCTGATTTATGTAAAAAGGTGCTCTTAATCCTTTCTTTTCATGTCTTATACCCAGGAAAACACTTAAGGATAAAAAGAACGTAAAACGGGCTTAAAACGAACCAAATTGGGCCAATCCAAGAAATCGACACAGCCTGGACTTCAAGCCACACGGCCGTACCTTGTCATTTATTTAGAACACGGCCTCACCCTGATTTACACGGCCGTGCCTCGTCGACAAAAGTCAATACGGTCTGGCCACGACTTACACGGACGTATGCCATGAGAGTGCCCCTGCCACGGGAATGAGCAATTTCACTGGGATTTGGATGCTTGAAGCCAAAGAAACATACTCTTAAGTCTACTTAAACACCTTAATAGTAATTCTACTTGAAAGAGGTACCTAGGAGCCAAGTAAAGCTTCTAAGAAGCCAACATAAACAACCCAAGGCAGCCGTTCTAGAAAATCAAGTTTTGGGCAGAGTTTTCTGCCAGAGCTTTTATTCAAGGAATTACTCGAAGATAGCCAGTTGATCCATCTCAAGAAGCCGGAGTTCTACTCAAGACAGAGGATCTCCTATTCAATTCCTTTAGGGGGTTTTAGGGATTTCTTATGTTTTGTTTTATCTTTTCTCTTGAGATGTTTTCTTATTTTGTTATAAACTAAACCTTTCAGATACCTGAAGGGGATGAAACCTATGATGGACTTTGTTATTTGATTTCTAAATTATATGATAAGTACTTAGTTTGTTCTTAATTATGTTGCTTAATTTAATCTGATGTGTTTAGGTGGAGGAGGAATATACCCTGCCTAAGAGTAGATCTAGCATAATTAAGCGAAGTTGATCGCACGCCTAGGGATAGGGTGACGAGATTTTGCCGGATTAGGGTGAAAGCTAATATGGGAGTCCATCAATCGATTTACTGCTTCCTTAGGGGGTTATTATAAGAGAACAAGAATTCCACTAATTAACCTAAGGTTAGACGTTATTCGCCTCGAGAGTGGGTTTAATATAGGTTAGGGAGTCTCACGGATCAAGCTAAGTAAAGAAGTCATATAAATTAAAAGTTAGATAACAAGAGAAGTCATAGGTGGATTCTTCCTGAGGGTATCGTCGTAATCAACTGAGTTTTTCCACAATTTTCTCCCAAAGTTTCATTTTTTTGTCTTTGCATCTAGTTTAGTTTTTCATTAGTTTTTAGATTAATAAACCAATCACTCCATATTTTAGGCTAAATAATAGAAAGAAAGTGAGTAGTAGTACTTTTAGGTTCCTTTGGGTTCGATAAAATAATCTTTCCTAAACTACACTATTGTTCGATAGGTGCACTTACCTCAATAGTTGTCATAGTTAGTCTACAGGTTCAATCATTCTTTATAAATATTAAAACTCATTGCTTGACACGATCAAGTTTTTGGCGCCGTTCTCGGGAACACTAAAATATTAAAAAGCTCTATTTCTATTACTTTAGCTATTATTTTATTATTTTTTTTGCAATTTACTTTTATTTTTAGTTTAGGTTAAATTTTTATTTACACTAAATTTCTTTCTTTCTTCTCCTAGCGGTACCTCTAGTTTATGACTAGAAGGAACCCGAGAGGACCTTTTAGCGTCACGAAAGTGACATTGAAGCTACCGCTCGCAGGAATCGCAGAGAAACTAGACGAGCTCTAGACTACCAAAGAGAAAAACAACAAGACAGATCCAATCCTGTTGAAGGGATGGACGAAAATAATCCACCGCCAAATGTGTAAGAATAGAATGCTCCGCGTACTATGTATGATTATGCTAAACCTAATTTGACAGGAGCAGAATCTAGTATTGTTAGGCCTGATATAGCTGCTAATAATTTTGAATTAAAGCCTAATACAATACAAATGATTCAACAGTTTGTTCAATTTGATGGTTTGCAGGATGAAGACCCGAATACTCATATAGCAATTTTTTTAGATTTCTGTGATACTTTCAAAATAAATGGCGTTTCTGATGATGCCATTCATCTTCGGTTATTTTCCTTTTCATTAAGGAATAAAGCCAAGCAGTGGTTGAACTCGTTACCACGAGGGTCAATCACCACATGGGATCAAATGACCGAAAAATTTCTTTTAAAATACTTTTCACCAGCTAAAACGGCCAAATTTAGGAATGACATATCTTCTTTTGTGCAGAATGATGCAGAAACATTATATGATGCATGGGAAAGATATAAGGATCTCCTGAGAAGATATCCACACCACGGATTACCTTTGTGGCTTTAAGTCCAAACTTTTGACAACGGTGTGAATTCTTCAACAAGGCAAATGATTGACTCATAAGCCACTGGAACTTTGAATAACAAAACTCCTGAAGCGGCTTACAACTTTATTGAAGAGATGTCGTTGAATACCTATCAATGGCAAATTACAAGGGCCAAACCGACAAAAGACAACCCTGAACTGACCCATAAGTCCCAAAACAACAAAGAAGAATCCTACAAGGGACAAGACCTTAGGATTGACAAGTTTGAAGAGCAGAGGACACAAGTCAAAGAAGAACCGCACGAAGTAAAACCAGAGGAACCACAAGAAGAGCTCGTAGGAACATCAAACCACTACAAAATGGGAGACCAGATATTGTTAGACAAAGAAGATCCCCACATCAATTCAATAGACCTGAAACCAAAGGGATAAATTCTTCTTAAGGTACACAATATTTTCCCACACAAAACAATCGAGGTAAGCAACTCAACATTCGACACCTCCAAGGTAAACGCTTCTCGACTTGAACTTTGTCATGAAAATAGAACTATAAGGATGAGGGAAGATGTTCAAACCTTTAAACCTCCTTGAAATTTTTTTTCAAAGAGTCTTAGCTTAAGACTATAAACGAGCACTTTTCGGAAGGCAACCTTTTAGTTTTATTCTTATCTTTATTTTCTCTTTTAGAATTCAATAAATTGAAAAAAAATGCAGAGTCCCAGACCACACGGTCTAGCACACGACTGTGGCTGTAACCATGTAGGTATTCTGAATCATCGAACTGATATAGCAGAGGTCATGCGAATCTGCCCCAACCAACTGTAGAAGTCACGGGCTCACCTACCCCACCACGATCGTGCAAGGCGGCCGTGGATCAACACTGGCATTTTAGAAACGGGCGTGGCATCAGAGACAAACGGGCGTGGCACTCCAACACGCCTAGAACATGGTCGTACGACACAACCTTGTGAAGATACTGACTTATCGACCACGGGCATTTAATCTCCAACACGCCTCCAAACACGGCCATGCGATACAGTCGTGTAAAGCAACACACCCTAGATACACGGGCATGGGATAGTGTCAGAAGCAAAAATCTATTTAAACCCCACAACCCTTCCCCTTTCCCCCATCTTCTTTCCTCCTTCTTTTTCTTTTAATTTTTTCTGTCTTGCATTAAGAAAGGTGTTCAGACTCTTGAGCTATACTAAAATCATGCCGAAGAAGCGTAAGAGGCCAATCACAATCTCCCTATGGGAGACCGATCTATATAAGTTCATGCCGGCCGCTTCATTCAAACAACAAGCCAAAGGTCTTTGAGACTATATAGTTTTTATGTTCTTTTTCTCTTTTGCTTCAATTTTCTTCTCTTTAACAATCTTATGCTTAGTTTAGATTATTTTAATTTAGTTTCTTGGTTTTAGGTTCTAAAGGCTGCTTGGGAATCATGCACCACAGCCTTAGAGGTCACACCCACCTCGCGAACCATCCAACAATAAGGACCTCTTAGTCCATTAGTCTTTTCTTTCAATTTTAGTTTTCTTCATAGTCTCCTTCTCTTTATTTCCTTTATCTTTAATTATAATATTAGTATATTATTAATGTTTTTTTAGATTTCTTGGCTATATCTTTGCAGGCTACCCAATTTCTTTATCTAGCACAAAGGTCATCGGTAGACACCCCATTAGACCAGCCTTTCCAACTTATATTTCTCTGCCATCCTCCCGGAAATCACCCAAAATTCAGGAAGTGGCACTCTATCCCTCTCTTTTGATCTTCTATTAATTGTTATTACCTATCTTTGTACATTGAGGGCAATGTACATCTTAAGTGTGGGAGAATAAAAGTGCCTAACTTTTTGCATAATTCTCAAATTAATGCCTAATTTTTCATTGTTCTCAAAATCTTAAATTTTAAACTTGTTCAAAAGTATTTTTCTCATATTACTAATTAGGATGAAATTTCTAATGATTTATGATTATTATTGATATGTTTTAGAGTAAGTCATAGTTAATTGTGCATTGATGATTAAATTTGAAGAATACTAGAAAATCAAGCATGGTAAGTCTACTTTCTAAAAATTAAAATTGATGGGTCGTTGAACTGAATTTGAGTACTACCTTGAAATTTGGAATTTATAAGGATTGATGTCAAAAACACCCATAATTTTTGTGAGATTTTGAGCCTTATAGAGCATATACTCTTTTTCGTGCTCACTTTATTAATTATGAGTGTGTCAACTTTGAACTGTTATTCTAGAACTTGCCTCGTTTATACATGTCGAGACCACACTTTTGATTTGATATACAGATATGATAAAGGCACCTAAGATTTAACCCACTTACTCCATAAAAAGCCTACCTTCACAAATTAACCCCTAGTGAACCCCGTTGAATCCTAACAACCTTTTTATTGACTCACCCACGAATATTAACCTAAAATCCCTTTGTATTTGTTATCACCATTCTTTTGACTACCCTTTAATCGAGGTTTGATTTGATTAAATTACCAAATTATATTAGTTCAGTAGTTACATTTATCATTTATGATGTAATATTTTAGTTTGGTCTTAATTAAAAAAAATCCAAGTTTATTCAATATTAGTAGTATATAAAAGAGCTTAGAGCATTTAAACTCCAATTGTTGAAGAAAAAGCTCGCATTAAAGTATTATCAAATTTTAAGTGATGAAAATACTCTTTATTATAGAGTAATTATCAATAGTAGGTATTATTAGTTTTCATTCAATGTAAATATTCATATTTAGTTCATTGTTTCTAGTTAGGTAATTTGTCAAGTCAATCTCAATTCTAACCTCTAATTCACTGTATCCACACCCTTAACCTTAGCCCTTTACAACCTCGATAAAGACCTTTTGATCATGTATCATTTCATATCTGATGGTGGAGATTTGATTTTCGAGCAAGCCTATGGGATTAACTTTTCAGGTCGACTTATAAGTGCTTATTCTTGAACCTTAAACACTTTGAGTGATTTGAGTAAACCTTTAGTGAAGATGTCAATCCTTGTCGGTTTTGAATTAAAGGTAATTATTCAGTTAAGGGGAGACACCTATGTTTTCATACTACAAAGGTATGACTTATCGTGATTGAATCTTTAAGACTCTTTGAGTTGAATTATCCATGTATAAATTATCTATGAATTATGATGAGACATTATCGATAGGAATTATGAATTATGGAAAGTTCGTTTTAATTGTAAGTTGAGAATTTTGCTTGAGGACAAGCAAAAGCTTAAGTATGGGGGTATTTGATAAACCGTAAAAGTAACATATTTTAATCTTACATTTAGTATGCTTTTGGATGATTTATCCCGATTTATGTAAAAGGTGCTCTTAGTCCTTTCTTTTCATGTTTTATACTCGGAAAGCACCTAAAGATAAAAAGAACATAAAACGGGCTTAAAACGGGCCAAATTGGGCCAACCCAAAAAGTCGACATGGCCGGAACTTCCAGCCACACGACCGTGCCTTGCCATTTATTTAGAACACGACCTCCTCCCGATTTACATGGCCGTGCCTCGTCGACAAAAGTCTAACACGGTCAGCCACGACTTACACGGGCATGTACCATGGGCGTGCCCTCGCCACTGAGGAATGAGCAATTTCACTCGGATTTGGATGCTTGAAGCTAAAGAAATATACTCCTAAGTCTACTTAAACACCTTAATAGTAATTCTACTTGAAGGAGGTACCTAGGAGCCAAATAAAGCTTCTAAGGAGCCTATATAAACAACCAAGGAAGCCGTTCTAGATAATCAAGTTTTGGGCAGAGTTTTGTGCCAGAGCTTTTATTCAGGGAATTACTCGAAGATAGCCAGTTGATCCATCTCAAGAAGTCGGAGTTCTACTCAAGACAGAGGATCTCCTCTTCAATTCCTTCAGGGGTTTTAGGATTTCTTATGTTTTGTTTTATCTTTTCTCTTGAGATGTTTTCTTATTTTGTTATGAACTAAACCTTTCAGATACCTGAAGGGGATGAAACCTATGATGGATTTTGTTATTTGATTTCTAAATTATATGATAAGTACCTAGTTTGTTCTTAATTATGTTGCTTAATTTAATCTGATGTGCTTAGGTGGAGGAGGAATAGACCTTGCCTAAGAGTAGATCTAGCATAATTAAGCGGAGTTGATCGCACGCCTAAAGATAGGGTGACGAGATTTTACCGGATTAGGGTGAAACCTAATATGGGAGTCCATTGATCGGGTTTGCATCTAGTTTAGTTTTTTATTAGTTTTTAGATTAATAAACCAATCACTCCATATTTTAAGCTAAATAATAGAAAGAAAGTGAGTAGTAATACTTTTAGGTTCCTTTGGGTTCGATAAAATAATCTTGCCTAAACTACACTATTGTTCGATAGGTGTACTTGCCTCAATCGTTGTCATAGCTAGTCTACAGGTTTGATAATTCTTTATAAATATTAAAACTCGACCGTTTGACACGATCATCCGTTATGATAAATATATGTGTTGTTTGAAAGCCGGAAACGCAGTAATAACTATTGCATTACCCACAGAGGGTAAAAATCATAATACCAGGTGAGCTATTCTCTGATTATGCTTGATAGTATTGTCGTTGGCATGAGTATGCATCTGCTTTGAATATTTTAATTATGCTGTTATGTGTTGCTTTATATGTTGCATTCATACCACTATGATCATATGTTGCATGGACAAGGGGATATGATAATGATGAAAGGGGCAGTGTTTTTGGTGGCTATGCCACATACTTTGGTGACGTTGTCACATTATTTTGGTGGCTATGCCACATATTTTGGTGATGAGCAGCTGACCATAGCATGACTACTATCGATGGTGTGTAGCGGTGAGGGTCGATTGTAGAAATCCCCACTGGTGTGATTGGCAAGAACGGGTGGTGTGTAGCGGATGGAATTTTAGGCTGGGTTGGGTTTTGTATCATTTTGCATATGATATCTACTATACTATGCTGTAGGGCTAAGGCCCAATCTGATTACGAGTGGGATTCACCCAATGTGATTATGCAAAGGGGCTAAGGCCTAGATGGTAAATGAATGGGCTCGGGCCCAATGATGGTGCTTGGCGTTTACACACTGAGTCTTTTGATTCACTCTGTTTGCTTAACTTCTTTCAGGTCATACATAGTGCAGCAAATTTGGGCCGGAGAGTACTACAAGGTGGCCATGCACATTTTATTAATTAGAACTTTACTTTTCTTAAATTTTTTGGATTTTGGTTATGTAATAAGCCACTATTAATTTGGTTTGATTTCGATTTAAACTTTAGATGTTTTGAATACAAGATAATCGATAAGATGTTTTTACAAAATGAAAATGAAAGTTTTTCTCACAACTTCACTAACGATTTTATAAACGGGTTTTTACGACAAACTTCTAGTTAATCTGATGTAACAAACATGTGTTTTCAAATGCCACCTAAATACAAAGATTGGGCTAATCAAAATTTTCTTTAAATGATTATTGAGTTTTCAAACGAACTACTAAACTTGGAGTTTTCAAAAAAAGGGACTTAAAATTTTTCTAAAGTTCACGAAGTTATATAAATTCTTCCCAAGTGACATACCAGATCCGGTCGTAGTGTTTGGGTCGGGTTTAGGGTGTTACAGCATCCCTGTGGGAACAAATTATATCGTGATCTGTGTGAACTATATTGGTGGCCAAGACTTAAGCGTGAGGTGACTAATTCTGTAAGTAAGTGTTTCAGATGCCAAAAAGTGATGGCTGAGCATCAACTCCCTTCAGGATTGCTGCAGCCTGTAAAGATTCCACTTTGGAAGTGGGAGAGAATAATAATGGATTTTGTTAGTGGGCTACCCTTGACGCTTATAAAGAAAGATTCAGTATGGGTAATTGTGGATCGACTAACTAAATCTGCTCATTCCATACCGGTTCGCACTGACTATTCGCTACAGAAGTTGGCCAAGTTATACGTGGTAGAAATTGTGAGATTACATGGGGTACCAATGTCTATCATATCAGACAGGGACCCTAGATTCACATCTTGGTTCTAGAAGGTGTTACATGAAGCTCTGGGTACAAGGTTGTATTTCAGTACAGCGTTTCATCCGTAGACTGATGGTCAGTCGGAGAGGGTAATCCAGATTTTGGAGGACATGTTGAGAAGTTGTGTGATTGATTTCAGGGGTAGTTGGGAAGATTATTTACCTTTGGCAGAATTCATGTATAACAACATCTACCAATCCAGCATTTAGATGGCACCGTACGAGGCATTATATGGTCATAGGTGTGGTACCCCTACCTGCTAGACTGAATTGGGTGAGCAATGGCTGTTGGGTCTAGAGTTAATTTCTGAAACGGAAGAAAAAGTGAAGCTAATACGGGGTCGGTTAAAAGAAGCCTCTGGTAGAAAAAAGTCGTATGATAACTTAAAGCGTAAAGAGATAGAGTTTTCTATGGGAAACTTTGTTTTCTTGAAAGTCTCACCTTGGAATAAGATTCTGAGATTTGGACGGAAGGGCAAGTTAAGTCCCAGATTCATTGGACCTTACCGAGTGTCAAAACGTGTTGGATCGGTCGCGTATCAACTTAAACTACCTCCTGAGTTACACCGGATACATAACGTATTGATCGTTTTTTTGTCGAGTTTTAAAATTTATAAAGAGAGAATGATCGAACCTGGAAACTAACTCTGACAATGAATTAAGGCAAGTGCACCTATCGAACAGTAGTATAGCTTAGGCAAGACCAGATTGTTGAACCCAAAGGAACTAAAAGTACTAATACTAACCTTCTTTCTATTATTTAGCCTAAATATTAGCTGATTGGTTGTTTAATCTAAAACTAACTGACTACTAAGCTAAGACACAAAGACAAAAAGAATGAATTGAAGAATTAACTTTAAGAAAACTCAGTTGACTAGGACGATACCCTTAGGAAGATGATAAATCGTAAAAGTAACATATTTTAACCCCATATTTAGTATGCTTTTGGATGATTTAGCCATTGATTTATGTAAAAAGATGCTTTTAATCCTTTCTTTTCATGCTTATACTCAAGAAAGCACCCGAGGACGAAAAGAACGAGAAACGGGCTTAAAACGGGCTAATTTGGGCCAAAGAGGAAATCAACATGGCCTGGACTTCAAGCCACACGGTCGTGCCTCATCAAATTACTTCACACGGCCATGCCACGATTTATACGGCCGTGCCTCATCGACAAAAGTCCAACACGGTCTGGCTACGACTTACACGGGCGTGTGCCATTGGCATGCCCCTGCGTTATTTCACTCGAATTTGGATGCTTGAAGCCAAAGAAACATACTCCTAAGTCTACTTAAACACCTTAATAGTAATTCTACTTGAAGAAGGTACTTAGGAGCCAAGTAAAGCATCTAAAGAGCCTATATAAACAACCCAAGGTAGCCGTTCTAGATAATCAAGTTTTGGGCAGAGTTTTTTGCCAGAGCTTTTATTTAGGAATTACTCAAGATAGCAGTTGATCCATCTCAAGAAGCCGGAGTTCTACTCAAGATGAGGATCTCCTCTTCAATTCCTTGAGGGGTTTTAGGATTTCTTATGTTTTGTTTTATCTTTTCTCTTGAGATGTTTTCTTATTTTGTTATGAACTAAACCTTTCGGATACGAGGGATGAAACCTATGATGGATTTTGTTATTTGATTTCTAAATTATATGATAAGTACTTAGTTTGTTCTTAATTATGTTACTTAATTTAATCTGATGTGCTTAGGTGGAGGAGGAATAGACCCTGCCTAAGAGTAGATCTAGCATAATTAAGCAAAGTTGATCGCGCCTAGAGATAAGGTGACGAGATTTTACCGGACTAGGGTGAAACCTAATATAGGAGTCCATGGATCGATTTACTGCTTCCTTAGGGGGTTATTATAAGAGAACGAGAGTTTCACTAATTAACCTGATGGTAAATGTTATTCGCCTCGAGAGAGGGTTTAATATAGGTTATGGAGTCTCACGGATCAAGCTAAGTAAAGAAGTCATATGAATTAAAAGTTAGATAACAAGAGAAGTCATAGGTGGATTCTTCCTGAGGGTATCGTCGTAATCAACTGAGTTTTTCCACAGTCTTTTCCCAAGGTTTCATTCTTTTGTCTTTGCATCTAGTTTAGTTTTTTTTCATTAGTTTTAGATTAATAAACCAATCACTCCATATTTTAGGCTAAATAATAGAAAGAAAGTGAGTAGTAGTACTTTTAGGTTCCTTTGGGTTCGATAAAATAATCTTGCCTAAACGATACTATTGTTCGATAGGTGCACTTGCCTCAATCGTTGTCATAGTTAGTCTACAGGTTTGATCATTCTTTATAAATATTAAAACTCGACTGTTTGACACGATCAGAAGAATTCACCTATAATTCACCTAGACTTCACTTGCTATCCAACACTGAACCAGATGATTTATTCACTTGACTTGATCCGTATGATTCTCTAATTTATATTAAACCCTCTCTCGAGGCGAATAACGTCTAACCCTAGGTTGATTAATTGAAATCTATTTCTAATTAAAACCCCTAGAATTGCATTAAGTCGATCTATGGACTCTCATATTAGGTTTGACCTTAATCCGGTAGATATTCGTCACCCTATCTCTAGGCGTGCGATCAACTCCTCTTAACTATGCTAGATCTATTCTTAAGTAGAGACTTTTGCTCTACCACCTAAGCACATCCAACTTGAATCAATATCCCAAAAATACCAACACAAGAATTAAGCTCACATAATTAAAACAAATCAAATATTTATCATATAGTTCAGAAAACAATAACAAGATCCGTCTTAGGTTTCATCCCCTTCAGGTATCTGAAGGGTTTAGTTCATAATGATAAAAGAAAACATCTCAAAAGAAAAGATAAAACAAAACATAAGAAATCCCTAAAACTCCCTGCAGGAATTAAAGGAGAGATCCTTCGCCTTGAGTTGGATTTTGGCTTCCTGGGATGAATCAACTGGCTTTCTTCTGGTAAATCTCCACAAAAGTCCTGGAAAAAGGCTTCTGCCGAACTCCTGCCGAACTCCTGCAGAACTCCTTGCTTAAGTTGCCCCATTGGGTGTTTATATAAACTTTGAGATGCCTTACTTGGCCTCTAAGTATCCTAATTCAAGTATAATTCCTATTAGGGTGTTTGAATAGGCTTTGGAATGTGTTTCTTTGCCTCAAAGTAACCAAATCCAAGTAAAACTCCTCTTGGCCTCGGCAGGGACACGGCCATGGCACACGCTAGTGTAAGTCGTGGCCAGGCCGTGTTCGAGTTAGAGGATGAGGGACGATCATGTGTTTTGGGGTCAGGCCATTTTGAGTGAATTAGGGAGGCACGGCCGTGTGGTCTGGCCCAGGCCGTGTTGATTTCTATCTTGTCCCAATTTGGTTCGTTTTAAGCCCATTTCTCGTTCTTTTTATCCTCCGGTGCTCTCCTAAGTATAAAACATAAAAAGAAAGGATTAAGAGCACCTTATTATATAAATCAAGGGATAAATCATCCAAAAGCATGCTAAATGTGGGATTAAAATATGTTACTTTTACGGTTTATCAAATACCCCCACACTTAAGCTTTTGGTTGTCCTCAAGAAAAATTCTCAACTTACAATTAAAACGAACTTTCCACAAATTCATAATTCTCATCAACAATGCCTTATCATAATTCATAGACAATTCATACATGGATAACTTAACTCAAAGACTCCTAAAGATTCAAACAATTCTAAGTCATATATTTGTAGCATGAAAACATAGGTGTCTCCCATTATCTAAATAATTACCTTTGATTCAAAACTTAAAAAGATTGACATCCTAACTAAAGATTCACTCAAATCACTCAAAGTGTTTAAGGTTCACAATTAAGTACTCAAAAGTCGAACCTGAAAAGTTAATCCTATAGGCTTGCCTGAAAATCAAATTTCCACCATTGTAATATGAGATGATACATAAATCAAAAGGTCTTTTAAAGGTTGTAACGGGGCTTGGGTTAAAGGTGTGGAAAAAGGCTAAATTAGAGGGTTAGAATTGAGATTGACCTGACAAATTACCTAACTTGAAACAATGAACTAGAAAATTACATCAAATCAAAATTTTGAAACTAATAATACGAGCTTCTACTAAAATAATTGGAATTTCACTGTACAAGCTCACTTTTTACGATACTAATACTGAACATACTTTGATTTTTTTTAAGAACAAATCAAATATACATAATAAATGATAAATTTAATGATTGAAATAAATAAAATAGCTAGGCAATGATCAAATTAAATCTTGACATAAGGGTAGTTAAAAGGAATGGTGATAACAAATACAAAGGGTTTTGGGTTAATATTAGTGGGTGAATCAATAAAAAGGGTTGTTAGGATCAAAGAGGTTCAATAAGGGTTAATTATGTAGGTAGGCTTTTTAGTGGAGTGAGTGGGTTAAAACCTAGATGCCTTTATCATCTCAGTATATCAAATCAATAATGTGGTCTCGACATGTATAATCGAGGCAAGTTCTAGAATAACAATTGAGTGTTGACACACTCATAATAAAAAACGTAAGCATGAAAAAGAATATATGCTCTATAAGGCTCAAAATCTCACAAAAATTATAGGTATTTGATATCAATCCCTGTAAATTTCAAACTTCAATGTAATATTCAAATTCAGTTCAACAACCTAGAAAATTTTTTATTCTTGAAAAATAGACTTATCATGCTTGATTCTCTAGTATCTTAAAGTTTAAATCATCAATGCACAATTAACTAGAACTTAATCTAAGACATATCAATAAAATCATAAATTAATAGAAATTTCATCCTAATTAGTAATATGAGAAAATTACTTAAGAACAAATTTAAAATTTAGGATTTGAGAACAATGAAAAAAGTTAGGATAAATTTGAGAATAATGCAAAAAATTAGGCACTTTTACCCCCTACACTTAAGATGTACTCATAAACCGTAAAAGTAACATATTTTAACCCCATATTTAGTATGCTTTTAGGATGATTTAGCCCTGATTCATGTAAAAAAGTGCTTTTAATCCTTTCTTTTCATATTTCTACTCAGGAAAGCACCGAGGACAAAAAGAACAAGAAACGGGCTTAAAACGGGCCAATTTGGGTCAAAGAAGAAAATAGACACGGCCTAGTCTTCAAGCCACAAGGCCATGCTTCGACAATTAACTAAGACACGTCCATGCCATGATTTACACGGCCATGCCCCAATCGACAGAATCGAAACACAGCCCAACCACAATTTACATGAGCATATGCCATGGCCGTGCCACTGTTACGGGAGAGAGCAATTTCACTCGGATTTGGATACTTAGAGCCAAAGAAATACTTTCCAAAGCTTATTCAAATACCAAGTAAGAAGCAGACTTAAATTAGGACACTTAGAGGCCAAGTAAATCATTCCAAAAGCCTATATAAGCACCCTAAGTGTATCCTGAAAGGGGACGGTGAGCTAGGCCAAGGAGCCGAGCCAGAAGGATCACATTTGTGGGAATCACTCGAAGATAGCTAGTGGATCCATCTCAAGAAGCCAAAATTCTACTCAAGACGATAGATTTCTCCTTCAATTCCTCCAGGGGGTTTTAGGGATTTTCTATGTTTTGTTTTATCTTTTCTCTTGAGATGTTTTCTTTTTTGTTATGAACTAAATCCTTCAGATACCTGAAGGGGATGAAACCTAGATGAATTTTGCTATTATTTTCTGAATTATATGATAAATACTTAGTTTATTCTTAATTATGTTGCTTAATCCAAATCTGATGTGCTTAGGTGGAGGAGGAATAGACCCTGCTTAAGAGTAGATCTAGCATAATTAAGCGGAGTTGATCGAACGCCTAGAGATAGGCTACGAGATTTTGCGGATTAAGGTGAAACCTAATATGGGAATCCATTGATCGATTCTATGCTATTCTAGGGGTTATTATAAGCGACGAGAGTTCCACTAATTAACCTAGGGTTAGACGTTATTAGCCTCGAAAGAGGGTTTAATATAGGTTAAGGAGTCCTACGGATCAAGCTAAGTAAAGAAATCATATGATTCAGTAATAAGTAACAAGTGAAGTCTAGGTGGATTCTTCTTGAGGGTATTATCGTAATCATTTGAGTTTCTTCAAGTTATTTCCTAATTTCGTTCTTTTTGGCTTTGCGTATTTAGCTTAGTAGTTGTTAAACTAGATTAAATCAACCAATCACTCCATATTTTAGGCTAAATAATAAAAAGAAAGTGAGTATTAGTACTTTTAGTTCCTTTGGATTCGATAATCCGGTCTTGCCTAAGCTATACTACTGTTCGATAGGTACATTTGCCTTTAAGTCATTGTCAGAGTTAGTTTCTAGGTTTGATCATTCTATTTATAAATTTTAAAGCTTTGATTTCAGCGATCAAGTTTTTGGCGCCATTGCCGAGAAACTAAAATATTAAGAAAACTCTATTTTTATTACTTTAGCCATTATTTTATTTCGCAATTTATTTTATTCCATTATTTTTTTCTCTAAATTTTATTTTTCTTTCCTTTTCCTAGCAGGTACCTCTAGTTTATGACTAGACGGAACCCGACAGGACTTCTAGTATACGATAGTGAAACTGAATCTACCGCTCGGAGAAATCGTGGAGAAATTAGGCGAGTTCTAAATTACACGAAGAAAAGCGAGAAGCAGATCCAATCCTCTTGAAGGGATGGACAAGAATAATCCACCACGAGATGTGGTGGATGCTCTCTGACTATGTATGATTATGCTAAACCCAATTTGATGAGCGAGAATCTAATATTGATAGGCCTGCTATAGCTACTAATAATTTTGAATTAAAGCCTAATACAATACAAAAGATTCAACAATTTGTTCAATTTGATGGATTGCAGGACGAAGACCCGAACACTCATATAGCAATTTTTTTAGAGTTCTGTGATACTTTCAAAATAAATGACATTTCTGATGATGCATTCGTCTTCGGTTATTTCCCTTTTCATTAAGGAATAAAGCCAAGCAGTGGTTGAACTTGTTACCATGAGGGTCAATCACTACATGGGAACAAATGACCGAAATTTTTTTATTAAAATATTTTCCATAGCCAAAACGGCTAAATTACAGAATGATATTTCTTCTTTTGTGCAGATGGATTTAGAGACATTATACGATGTATGGGCGAGATACAAAGATCTCTTGAGGAGATGTCCACACCACGGATTACCATTATGGCTTCAAGTCCAAACCTTCTACAAAGGTGTAAATCCCTCAACGAGACAACTAATTGATTCAGCCGCCGGTGGAACCTTGAATAATAAAACTCCTGAAGCAGCCTACGAATTCATTGAAGAGATGTCGTTGAATAATTATCAGTGGTAGGTTACAAGGACAAAACCGATAAAATCATTCGGAGTCTACAGCATTGATAGAGTAACCATGCTATCAAATTAGGTAGAGATGATGAATAAAAAGCTTGACAGTTTATGTTCTTCGCAGGTACACCCAGTCATGCAATGCAACACAAGTGGAACTATGGCGAATCTTGAGTATCCACCCTACCAATCAGACGCAGAGAGCGAACAGACAAACTATATAGGTAATAATTTCAGATCTAATAACAATCCAGGTTGGAGGAACCACCCAAATTTTTCATGGGGAGGCTAAGGAATTCAAGGAAATCAAAGACAACAACCTTCTTCAAATTTCCAAAATCAGCCATATCCGCAAGAAAAGAAGCCAACTCTCGAAGAGATGCTGACAAAATTTATGTCAGACACAGAAAAAACGCTTCCAAGAATCTGAGAAAACAATTAAGAGCAACGAGAATCGAATGGGGGAACTTGCGAAGTCAGTCAAGAAAGCCACGAATACAGTCAAACAACTCGCAAAGCTAATGTTAGAACGACCGCTAGGACGTCTACCAAGTAACACCGAGATTAATCCAAAGGAGCAAATTCAAGCCATCTCAGCTCAAGACAGTAAAGAGTTAGATGAACCAAAATCAATACAAGAAAATAAGGTAGACGAAGGTAAGATAGAGTTAACATAAGAAAAGCCAAAATCGGTAATCAAGGAGTACCAACCTCGCATACCTTATCCCAAAGTGATAAAAAGAGATGATTCAGAGGAACAGTTCGGTAAGTTTCTTAAACTCTGAAAGAAAATACTATTAACTTACCTTTTCTTGAAACTCTTTTTCAGATGCCGACGCGAGGGAATTCTTAAGACGACTCATGACTAACAAACACAAATTAGATGAAGAGCACCACATGGAATTAAACGCAAAGATACTCAAAGAATGTTACAAAATAGACTACCACGAAAGGTAAAAGATCCGGGAGTTTTACAATTCCATGTTTAATTGGTAGTCTAACTATTAATAATCGTTAATGATTTAGGAGCAAGCATAAATGTCATGCCTTATTCATTATTTAAACGACTAGGTCTAGGGAAGCCCAAACAAACTAGGATGAGTATACAATTAGCTGATAAAACTTTTAGAATTCCTAAAGGCATTATTGAAGATGTTCTTGTCAAAATAGAAAAATTTGTTTTCCCAGTAGATTTTGTTGTTTTAGATATGGATGAGGATAATACCATCCCCTTAATTTTAGGAAGACCTTTTCTAGCAACTGCCAAGACTAAAATTGATGTTGCCATAGGAGAATTTATACTTTGTGTAGGAGACGAATCAATCAGTCTTCAAGCTCTTAACTCGGCCAGAATAATAATCGATAAAGGTGAGAACGTAAATACAGATGATAATCAAATTGTTCAACTTTCATCGCAGGAAACACCACATAACGACAACCCTGAGCCGACTCATAAGTCCCAAAACAACAAAGAAGAATCCTACAAGGGACAACACCTTAGAATTGACAAGTTTGAAGAGCAGAGGACACACGTCAAAGAAGAACCGCACGAAGTAAAACCAGAAGAATCACAAGAAGAGCTCGTAGGAACATCAAACCACTACAAAATAAGAGACCAGGTACTGTTAGACAAAGCAGATCCACACATCACCACAATAGACCTGAAGACAAAGGAGAAATACTTCTTAAGGTACACGATATCTTCCCCCATGAAACAGTCGAGGTAAGCAATCCAACATTCGACACTTTTACGGTAAACATTTCTTGACTTGAACCTCATCAAGAAAATAAAATTTTAAGCAAGAGGGAAGATATTCAAACCTTTAAACCTCCCTAATTTTCTAATTCGAGGAAAGTCCAGCTTAAGACTATAAACGAGCGCTTCTTGGGAGGCAACCCGAGTACTAACACTATTTACTTTCAAATTTATTTTCAGTTTCTTTCCCTTCCTTCTTTATTTCCTCTTAAACTAACCAGAAGTGTAGAACTTCAAGGCCACACGGCCTTATACACTACCGTGTCCATAACCGTGTGGAACACTAGAACCACCATACTGACACAACAGAAGCCTTGCGAATCAACCCCAACCACCCTACGACGTCATGGATCCAACCACTCCCCCACGGGCACTAGTAAATTGGCACGGCCATGCTCCACATCCGTGTGAAGCCACTGACTTATCACGTGCTCCACATTCGTGTGAAGCCACTGACTTATCAGATATGGGACAAGCTGTCCAACCGTGCCAGCACACTGCCTTTTTAGGCACGGGCGTGGTGTCAAAAAATGGGCGTGGGTGTGCAGACACACCTAGACACACGGCAGTGTGATGCGACCATGTCATTCAAGACACCCTCGGTCCACGGGCGTGGAAATATGCCAGATTTGAGACCCTATTTAAACCCCACATCCCTCCTCCTTCTCCCCTCATTTTTGTTTGTTCTTTTTCTTTCTTTCCTTAGAAAAAGTGTCCAGACTCTTCAGCTACACTAGAATCATGCCGAAGAAGCGTAAGAAGGCAAGCATTGTCTCCTTAAAGGAGACCCCAACACATAAGTTCATGCCGATCGCTTCATTCAAAAACCAAGCCAAGAGCCTTTTAGACCATTTAAATTCTTCTTTATGTTTATTTTCCCCTTTATCCTACTTATCTATAATTCTCTTCTGCTTAATATATTTTAAATTCTTTTTGTTTCTTGGTTTTAGGTTCTAAAGGCTGCTTAGGAATCACGCACCACAGCTTTAGAGGACACACCCACCTCGCGAACCATCCAACAATAAGGACTCCTTAGTCCATTAGTCTTTTCTTTCAATTTCAGTTTTCTTCTTAGTCTCCTTCTCTTTATTTCCTTTGTCTTTAATTATAGTATTAGTATATTATTAATGTTTCTTTAGATTTCTTGGCTATATCTTTGGAGGCTACCCAATTTCTTTATCTAGCACAAAGATCCTCGGTAGACACCCCACCAGGCCCATAGAAAACTCCACCACCACCTCCTCCACCTACTTTCTACCACTACGACCAATGCCGACTCCCGGAATCATCCAAAATTCAGGAAGTGTTACTTCTTCTCCCCTTTTCTTTTTATTACATAATTGTTTATCTATCTTTGTACATTGAGGACAATGTACAACTTAAGTGTGGGGGGTAAAAGTACCTAACTTTTTGATTTATTCTCAAATCCTGAATTTTAGTCTTGTCCATAAGAAATCTTCTCATATTATTAATAAGGGTGAAATTTCTAATGATTTATTATTGTTATTGACATCTTTTTGAGTAAGTCATTGATAATTGTGCATTGATGATTTATACTTAAAGAATACTAGAGAATTAAGCATGATAAGTCTATTTTTCAAAAATTTTCTAGGTTGTTGAACTAAATTTGAATATTACCTTGAAGCTTGAAATTTACAGGATTGATGTCAAATACCCATAATTTTTTGTGAGATTTGAGCCTTATAGAGCATATATTCTTTTTCATGCTCACTTTATTAATTATGAGTGTGTCAACACTGAATTGTTGTTCTAGAACTTGCCTCGATTATACATGTCGAGACCACATTAATGATTTGATATACTAAGATGATAAAGGCACCTAAGTTTTAACCCATTGACTCCACTAAAAATCTTACCTACATAATTAACCCTTAGTGAACCCATTTGATCCCAACAACCCTTTTATTGAATTACCCGCTTAATATTAACCTAAAACCCTTTGTATTTGTTATCACCATTCTTTTGACCACCCATCTATCGAGAATTGAATTGATCAAGTTACCGAATTAGTTTATTTGATAAATTTCTTTATTTATTTAATTATATACTTAGTTTTTTCTTTAAAAAAAACCAAAGTATATTCAAGTGTTAGTATATGATTAAAGGAGCTTATGCATTTAAATTCCAATTGTTGAAGAAGAGCTCGTATCAAAAGCATTATCAATAGTAGTATTATTAGTTTCAAATTTTCAATTGATTTAATCATTTATTATTTTTAATTAAGTAATTGGTCAGGTCAATCTCGATTCTAAACCCTCTAATTCAGCCTTTATCCACACCTTTAACCCAAGCCCCGTTATAACCCTATCAAAGACCTTTTGATTTGTGTATCATCTCATATTACAGTGGTGGAGATTTGATTTTCAGGCAAGCCTATGGGATTAACTTTTCAGGTTCGACTTATGAGTGCTTTTTCTTGAAACTTAAACACTTTGAGTGCTTTGAGTGAATCCTTAGTGAGGATGTCAATCCTTGTTAGTTTCAAATTAAAAGTAATCGTTTAGATAAGGGGAGACACCTATGTTTTCGCACTACAAAATTCATGACTTATATTGTAAGAATCTTTAAGACTCTTTGAGTTAAATTATCCATGTATAAATTTTCTGTGAATTATGATGAAGCATTGTTGATAGGAATTGTGAATTACGAAAAGTTCGTTTTAATTGTAAGTTGAGAATTTTGCTTGAGGACAAGCAAAAGCTTAAGTGTGGGGTTATTTGATAAACCGTAAAAGTAATATATTTTAACCCCATATTTAGTATGCTTTTAGGATGATTTAGCCCTAATTCATGTAAAAAGGTGCTTTTAATCATTTCTTTTTATATTTCTACTCAGGAAAGCACTCGAGGACGAAAAGTACAAGAAACGGGCTTAAAACGGGCCAATTTGGGCCAAAGAAGAAAATAGACACGGCCTAGACTTCAAGCCACACGGCTGTGCTTCGATAATTAACTAAGTGATCGTGTCATAACAATCTAGTTTTAATATTTATAAAAGAGTGATCGAACTTGTAGACTGACTGCGACAACAATAGAAGCAAGTGCACCTATCGAACAGTAGTATAGCTCAAGCAAGAATATCTTATCGAACCCAAAGGAACCTAAAAGTACTACTACTCACTTTCTTTCTATTATTTAGCCTAAAATATAGAGTGATTGGATTATTAAACTAATGAAATACTTAAACTAAATGCAAACACAAAAGAATGAATTGGAGAAAGACTTTAAGAAAACTCAGTTGATAATGACGATACCCTCAGGAAGAATCCACCTATGACTTCACTTATAATTTATTCCCCAAACCATATGATTTCTTTACTTAGCTTGATCCGTAAGACTCCCTAACCTATATTAAACCCTCTCTCGAGGCAAATAACGTCTAACCTTAGGTTAATTAGTGGAACTCTCGTTCTCTTATAATAACCCCTTAAGGAAGCAGTAAATCGATCAATGGATTCTTATATTAGGTTTTACCTTAATTCGACAAAATCTCGTAATCCTGTCTCTAGGCGCCCGATCAACTCCACTCAATTATGCTAGATCTACTCTTAGGCGAGGTCTATTCCTCCTCCACCTAAGCACATCAGATTAAATTAAGCAACATAATTAAGAACAAACCAAGTACTTATCATATAAATTTAGAAATCAAATAACAAAATCCATCATAGGTTTCATCCCCTTCAGGTATCTGAGGGGTTTAGTGCATAACTTAATACGAAAAAAACTCAAGAGTAAAGAATAAACAAAACATAAGAACTCCCTAAAACCCTCTGAAAGAATTGAAGGAGAGATCTTCCGTCTTGAATGGAGTTCCGACTTCTTGAGATAGATCAACTGCTATCTTCAAGTGACTCCCTAAAAGATGAATGCTTCGGCCTAAAAGCCTCTGCCAAAAAAAGCTCCCCTTTTATGTCTGCCATGGGTTGTTTATATAGGCTTTGGGATGCTATACTTGGCTCCTAAGTATCTCCTTCAAGTAGAATTACTATTAGGGTGTTTGAGTAGACTTAGGAGTATGTTTCTTTGGCTTCAAGCATTCAATTCTGAGTGAAATTGCTTATTCCCGTGACAGGGGCACGCCCATGGCACACGCCCGTCTAATTACACGGTTGGGCCGTGCCTTGATTCTATCGATTTGGGCACGGCCATGTAGATCACCAGGCACGCCCGTGTGTGGTTATGAGATGATGCACGGCCGTGTAACTCATGAGTTGGGCTGTGTTCTAGGTAATTTTTAAGACACAATCGTGCAGGTTTTGGGCTAGGCTGTGTTGATTTCTTGCTAAGGCCCAATTACTCCATTTTAAGCCCGTTTTGTGTTTTTTTTATCCTCGGGTGCTTTCCTGAGTATAAACATGAAAAGAAAGTATTAAAAGCACCTTTTTACATAATTCAAGGGCTAAATCATCCAAAAGCATACCAAATATGGGGTTAAAATATGTTACTTTTACGGTTTATCAAATACCCCCACACTTAAGCCTTTGCTTGACCTCAAGCGAAATTCTCAACATACAATTAAAACGAACTTTCCATAATTCATAATTCCTATCGACAATGTCTCATCATAATTCATAGATAATTTATACATGGATAATTCAACTCAAAGAACCCTAAAGATTCAATTAGATAAGTCATACCTTTATAGTGTGAAAACATAGGTGCCTCCCTTTTATCTAAGTGCTTACCTTTAGTTCAAAATCGACAAGGACTGACATCCTCACAAAAGATTCACTCAAATCACTCAAAGGTGTTTAAGGTTTAAGAATAAGCACTCTAAGTCGAACCTAAAAAGTTAATCCCATAAACTTGCCTGAAAATCAAATTTCCACCACTGTATATGAGATGATACACAAATCAAAAGGTCTTTAATCAAGGTTGTAACGGGGCTAGGCTTAAAAGGTGTGGATACAGGCTAAACTAGAGGTTTAGAATTGAGATTGAATTGACTAATTACCTAATCTAAAAATAATGAACTAAATATGAATATTTACATCGAATGAAAAGCTAACAGTATCTATAAGAGTATTTTCATCACTCAAATTTTGAAAATACTATAATAGGAGCTTTTTTCTTTAACAATTGGAGTTTTAAATGCTCTAAGCTCTTTTATTATACTACTAATGTTGACTATACTTGGATGATTTTTTTTAAGAATAAACTAAAATAAACATAATAGAAGGAACTTTGAAATAACCTAATTTGGCAATTGATCAAATCAATTCTCGATAAAGGGGTAGTCAAAGGAATGTTGATAACAAATACAAAGGGATTTTGGGTTAATATTAGTGCGTGAGTCAATAAAAAGGTTGTTAGGATTCAACGGGGTTCACTAAGGGTTAATTATGTGGGTAGGCTTTTTAGTGGTGTGAATGGGTTAAAACCTAGGTGCCTTTATCATCTCAGTATATCAAATCAAAAGTGTGGTCTCAACATGTACAAACGAGGCAAGTTCTAGAATAACAGTTCAAAGTTGACACACTCATAATCAATAAAGTGAAAGAATGTATGCTCTATAAGGCTCAAAATCTCACAAAAATTATGGGTGTTTTTGACATCAATCTTTATAAATTCCAAATTTCAAGGTAATACTCAAATTAGGTTCAGCAACCTATCAATTTTAATTTTTAGAAAGTACACTTATCATGCTTGATTCTCTAGTATTCTTTAAATTTAATTATCAATGCACAATTAGCTAAGACTTATTCTAAAACATTTCAATAAAAATCATAAATCATTAGAAATTTCATCCTAATTAATAATATGAGAAAAATACTTAAGATCAAGACTAATTTTAGGGTTTTGAGAATTATGCAAAAAGATAGGCACTATTACCCCCACATTTAAGATGTACATTGCCCTCAATATACAAGGATAGATAATGAAATTTATGTGCCAAATCAAAAAGATAAGTGGAGAAAGTAATATTCGTTGAAATCTAGATGATCCCGGGCGTCTTTGGTGGCGGTGATGGTGTTTTCTATGGGCGATGGAGTGGCTACCGAAAAGCAATTTGCTAGATGAAGAAATTGGGTAGCCTGTGAAGATATAGCCAAGAGATCTAGGGTAATAATAATATTATACTAATAATATAATTAAGGATTAAGGAAATAAAATGAAAGAGACTAAGAAGAAAACTGAAATTAAAAGAAAATACTAATGGACTAGGAGTCCTTATTGTTGGATGGTTCGCGAGGTGGATGTGACCTCAAAGGCTGTGGTGCCTGATTCCCAAGTAGCCTTTAGAACCTAAAACCAAGAAACTAATATGAAATGAATTAATTTAAGCAGGAAATATGTAAAGATAAGGAAAATAAATGAGACGAGAAAAGAAAAATAGAACCGAAAAGGTTTTCGAGACCCTTGGCATGTCAATTAAGTGAAGCTGTCGGCATGAACTCATGATGAGGTCTCCTCTGAAGAGATGATGTTTACGTTTCTTCGGCATGATCTTTGTGTTGCTCAAGTGTCTTGGATCTTTTCTATGAATAGGAAGAAAAATTTGAAAGAAAAGAGAAAGAAGGAAGAAGGAAGAAGGAAGAAGATGGGACAAAGAGGACAGGCTGTGGGGTTTTAAATAAGATTTCAAATCTAGCACGTTCCCACGCCCGTGTACCGAGGGTGTGTGGATTCACACGGCCGTATCGCACGGTCGTGTTGTGGGGTGTGTTGTCCTTCCACACTCGTTTTGTTGGTTTGCACGCCTGTTCCTAAAAAGCCAGTATAGGAGCACGGTTGGAATGCACGGGCGTGTTTTACCCATGCTAAATAAGTCAGTATCTTAGCACGGTTGTAAGGCACGGCCGTGTTGTTTTTGTCGGTGCCCGTGCTGTTGGTGGTTGGGTCCGTGACATTGGGGGTGGTTGGACTGACTTGCATGGCTCTGCTCTGTCAATGTGGTGGTTCTGGTAGTCCACACGGCCACGGACACGGCCGTGTGTAAGGCCGTGTGGCCTGGAAACCTGCATCTTTTTTTAATTGTGGAGAGAGAAGAGAGAAAAGAAAAGAAAAGAAAAGAAAAATAATTTTGAGAAATAAAAAGTGTTAGCGCTCGGGTTGCCTCCCGAGAAGTGCTTGTTTATAGTCTTAAGCTAGACTATCTTAGGCTTTGAAAATTTAGGGAGGTTTAAAGGTTTGAATATTTTCCTCTTCTTGGCAGTTTATTTTCGTGACAAAGTTTAGGTCGAAGTGTTTACCTTGAAATTCTTGAACATTGGATTGCTTACCTCGACTATTTTGTGTGGGAAAACATCGCGTACCTGAAGGAGTATTTCTTCCTATTTCTTCAGTTCTATTGAACTGATGTAAGGATCGGGTTTATCTAACAGCACTTGATCTTCTATTTTAAAGTGATTTGATGTCCCTACGAGCTCTTCTGGTGGTTTCTTAGGTTTTATTTCGTGGGGATCCGATTTTTCTTTGGTGTGTATCTTCTGCTCTTCTAAATTGTTGATCATACGATTTTGTGTTGGCTCAGTTTTGATACTTTGTGATGTTTCCTGCGATGAAGGTTGAATAATTTGATTATCTATTGAAACGACTTTCTTACCTTCACCTTCTTTGGTTCTGGCTGAGTCGAGAGCTTGAAGATTGACTGATTCATCTCCTACACGAAGTATGAGTTCTCCTGTGTTATTTGTAGTCCCATGTTTAAAAAAGTTAATCCGATTAGAATGTAAAATAGGCTTTACTTTATTCAACTAGATTAAAATGTATAATGGAAATGAACATTTATGTGGCGTTTCTATAATATTTTATTTTTTTATTTTTCATGAATTTTTAGCTGCATTTTTGGGAAAAGCGCCGCTAAAAGTATAATATTTTATTTTTTTATTTTCATGACTTTTAGCGGTGTTTTTGTGAAAAACGCCGCTAAAAGTACAAAAACGCCGCTAAAAGTCATATTTTTAGCGGCGTTTGTCTGAAAAGCGTCGCTAAAAGTCATGGCTTTTAGCGGCGTTTTTTTCTCATAAACGCCACTAAATTTTGCGGCGTTTTTTTCTCATAAACGCCACTAAATTTTGCGGCGTCTCTTTTAACGGCGTTTTTTATGGCGCTTCTAAAAGCGCCGCAAAGACTATTAGTAGTGCTTAAAAACGCCGTTAAATGCCTAAAAAAACGCCGCTAAAAGTCCAAATTGCTGTAGTGTTATAATGTTATAATTTTATACAGTCCATGAATTTATAAGATGTCATTCCTCATGGAACGATTTTTTTTTTTTTGGCATGTCTGCTTTATTTTCGAATTATCCAAAACACATACGTATATTTTTTAAAATTGCAAAATATTAGAGTAACAGAAATCAGTTGTGAATATTATTAAAGTTGTTAATTAGTTAGCATCAGTTGTGCAATTCCCTGTATAAATACACAATTTGAAAGCCAGCAATTTCTCTATTCATCAATGAGAAATCAGAAATCAGAAATATTTTCTCCACCACTTGAGATCCAGAATCTCTCTGTACTTACCAGCAAAACCTCCTCTTCATCATCATTCAAAGATAGATCTGCCAACTCATTCTCCATGTTTGTAGCAACCAACTAACTCTGATCCACTTCACAGATTAAACAGGAACCGCCGAAAAACGAAAGCAAAGAAAAACGTAATAGAAAAAACCAAAGAAGAAAGAAAAACCTAAGCGTGCTCGCAAAGCAGACACTGACGTGCTAGATAGCATACATTTTTAAGAACACAGTATTATTAATCCAAGCATACAACTAGAAGGCAGACCCCAACAAGCAACCAGACTAAAAAAATGGAGAGCATTTTATATCTCGCTCTTTTAATCGTAATTTGTATTGCAACTTTACCGTCATCAATGCCATTGTTAATCTGATCCAATCTGTTGATTTGCTCACCAATTGAAAATATTAATGTCTCCTAGTCATCCCAATAAATTCAAGATTGGGATAATATCTACTTGAACCCTTTAAAATTACCTCCAATTCAACGTCTAAGTTCTATTACCATTAGGGTTAAAAAGTAAATTTATCACTATATGGTAAATACTGAAATTGCATAATAATAAAATTAAGCAATTATTATTTACCTCTTTTTTTATTACTTTAGCTCTAATATTTTCATCACTTCCACTCAACTTTTGAAATTTAATTAAACTGCCCTTTTACATAAAAAAAAATTGATTCAATTGTTTTGCTTATATACTGAATCAGCAATCTTCAATTTATTGATTGATATTTTCCATTCTATTTGGAGATCATTAGTAAACATTGTAAGTTAATCTATTTTGGTCATTTCATATTCCATGGCTATTTACATAAGTAGAATCTTGAGTTACGTTATTATCAATATCCTAACTTTTCTTCTTGTTTCGAAAACTACCAAAGGAAGAGAGATCCACCAATCAATTATTGCTATTTTTATGTATTATAACTGAAAGTTGAATATTATTATTTTTTATTCACTTCAATTGTATTTTAAAAAATTGTAAATTAAAACCAAAGAATCGGAGTACAAAAAATTGTAATTCAATGGTATCTTTCTAATTTTATTTGTATTTTAATATTATTTCTCAATGAAATTAAAAACACTCTTATATAAATCATTTGTATTTTAAACAAGAGCTCCTCTCTCGGCTGCAGTGCACCTCACACTTACCACGCCCAAACCAAAACTAGCAGTAGTTAGGGGAAAGTGAAAATGAAGTTCTCCTCCTCTCATGAAGACAGAAAATTAATCGAAACAATTCACTCTGAAATGGTTGTTCCAAAAAAAGCATAAATAACTATTAAGAAATTCACTTATTGGCATATATAGTTTTTTAAATAATAAAAAAATGTCCTTACTCATCTCCCACGTTGCTATCACTTCAGCAAGTCAAGCAATGAGAATAGTATGTAACTAAGAAAAATGGGCACCCTACGCAAAATTCAATTGCCTACATACTTAGAATCTGTATTCACCACCAAAACACCTTGTTTCTTGGAAACTACCAAGAAAAAGGGATCACTAATCATTTATTGCTAAGTTTTATAAGTCGAAGTTGAATATTATTAGTTTTCATTCACTTCATTTGTATTTTTTTTTAAAATTGTAATCCAAAACGAAAGAATTGGAGTACAATAAATTGGAGTTGGGATCGCAAATTTTATTTGGAAATGGAGAATATATATTTTTAGCGGTGAGGATAGGTCAAAGTAAGCTACTTTAAATTAGTGTTTTGATGGCTTTTTCTTTAATTATATATAAATTAAAATAAAAAAATCCTCATATTATTTTATAAAAGTGAGAGTTTTAATATTTGCATAACTAAACTAAGACTCGATAAATTGATGAATGATACTAATTAAATCAAAATTTTAAATAAAATTATAATATTACTGTAAGGTCCAATTTTAAACTCGGGGCCCAAAGCAAATAAAAGTCCCAAAATTTCAGTCCAAAAGCACATTACAAAGCCCAAACAGAATGAAATAAAAAAGAGAGAAACCCTAGCAGTTGATCGGCAAGCCGAAGAGCCTTACTCGATCGTGCGCACCCCAACGTCGAGTCACGCCACGTCGTTTTACCTGCGAAAAAAGGAGAGAAGAAAGGCAACAGCAACAAATAGAGTTCTAGTTTTTAGGGGATCTTCCGAAAAGGCTATAAAAAGCCTTCGAAATCATTGTAAAAGGGGACGGTTGTTTAGATACACAAAGAGGACGCACAAGTACCAAATACTAGGGATTTTTTTTCTTTTTTTTTGATATAGGGAGTTCACACCGAAAATACAAAGGAATACAGAGCATTTTTTTTTTTACTTAAAGTCAGACAAAAATCAGTAGAGGTCTATTTTTATTTTTATTTTTTTATTTTATTTTTTCCCTGTTGTAGTTCATTCAAAATTGGGTGTTGTTGTCTTTTATCTTCTTTTTTTTTCCCTTGTGTCATTTTTTTAAAAAAACTATATTCTATATATATTAGCATTTTGTTCTAAAAAGAAAACGAGGGGAAAGGAACTTACTAGGATACCGGTCTGGCGTTCGTGGTCGGACACTGGACCGATAGTGTTAAGGTGGTCGGATCTGCGTTCCTTCCTTCTGCAGTTGAGGGATTAAAACATATGGGGCTAGGTTTAAGTTTTGAATTAGGAAAAGGTGGCTTTGGGTTCTGGTGTTTTGCAACAGAGGGGAAATGAAGGGAACTTTATTTTTTTATTTTATTAGCCTTTAAAACCTGGATAAAAGGGAGGGAGAAGGCCCACGTGACCACTTGCTTGTGCAAATGGGTTTGTGCATTTTCACCCTTAATGGGTAAATTCGTCTTAGGTCCCTCCTGGTCGCGCCATGGTCCAATCGTGCCCATTTCACTCTTTTGATTTTTTAAATTCGCCCCAGATTTTAGTTTTGAATTCAATCTTGTCCTCTTTTGGTTTTTTTTTGTTTTTTTTATATTCTTTCATTCGCCATTTTTTTAGATTTTTATTTTATTTCTATTTATTATTTTTATCATTTGCTTATTATTAGCACTCCTATTTTTCATATATTATTATTTATAATTCTTACATTGTCATTATTCCATTATCGCTATTCGGTTTTCAAACTATTATTATATTCATTATCATTTTTATTACCACTATTCATATATATATATATATATGCATACTATACTATGACTATATTTATTATTAGTATTATATTTGTTATTATTATTAGTACTCTTATTACTTTTATTATTTACATTGTTATTTTAGTATGCCTATTAATTTCGTTCTTGTCAATATTATTTTGATTTTTTTATTATTGCTATTACATTTAATGTTATTATTATTTTCATTATTAATATTATTTTTATTTTAAACTATTATTACTAGTCTTATTATTAATATTTTTATTTTAAATTGTTTTCCATTGTTATTATTATTATTATTATTACCACTTGTTTTATCATCACACATTATTTTCGTTATTATAATATTATTGCTCATTTTCTCCTTTTGTGTTCATCATTATTATTCCTTATTAATCGTGTTTACATTTTCACCTTTTTTTCCTTTTGCTTTTTTCAAAATTAAGTAAAAAGGGTTTTACAAAGGTAATATTTCGTATTTGGGAGTCCAGAAATCGTGCCCAATCGTCTTTGGGTTTCAATTTTTCGTTCGCCTAAATCACTAAATATCCTTGAAAGATTTTGATCGCTTTTTTTTAAAATAAGGCAATGTTTCGTATTTGGGAGTTTGAGAGATTCGTGCCCAATCGTCTTTGGTCTCGATTTTCTATTCGTCCGAATAACCAAATATCCTTCAAAGATTTTGATCGATTTTTACGAAATGAAGGCAATATTTCATGATTGGAAATTGAGAATCGTGCCCAATCGTGCTGGGTTTCGGTTTTTGGTTTGGCCAAATAGTGAAATATCCTTTTAAAAATTGCAAGACAAGAATGTTGGAAATCATGAAATGATCTTAGTATCAATAGTTTGAAATATCGTGTCCTATCGTGCTGGATGTGGTATTTAAATAAGAGAGTTTCGATATCCCATACGAGTCATCCAAACATTTCTTCCATATTTTAAAACATTTTCTAATTTTTGATATTAAGGACATTAATCAATCAATACGGTACCAATTTTGGGCGTTGCGAGGGTGCTAATCCTTCCTCGTGCGTAATCGATTCGAGCCCGCTTTTCTTAAAATTCGTAGACCAAAACGTTTTCAAAAGTGGCCCAATCACACTTCAAAAAGATTGGTGGCGACTCGGTTTTAGTATTTTAAAGTCGGCCGCTTTTCCAAATAAAAAAGTGGTTTGACGACTTGGCGACTCCACTTGGGGACAATAAGAGAGTCAATAGTAAAATTGGTTGATTAATGTCCTTTTATTGAAAATAAACTTTTTTTTTCGTTTCTTTCATTGCATAAGTTTGTGTCACGTCATATGTTTGTCGTGGTTTAAAACCCATAGGATATTTTGCATTCATATTGCATGACCGTTGTGGCCACACCCTTTAAGTGGAGCGAAGCTATGCCTTCGTGAGGTTTTCACCTCGCATGGGCTAGGGGACCGCTTAGGGATACATCCGTACTTATGGTTCCATGACGTTTTCACCTCAGCATGGCCATAGGGAAATGTATTCCCCTGAAATGAACTCGATCTAATGAGCCTATAATGGGTGAGGATCGAGGAATCTGCTGGTTCAGGTACCCTTTCTTTAGAACCAAACCACATATAGTGAACCTTAAGAGCCCACCCTAGGTAGAACCATGCTAAACCTTAGTGGCTACCTATGTAGTGGTTAGACATTTTTTTTCACTTGCTTTGGTTACTTTTATGTGATACTAACTTGTTTTATTTTGGTCATATTTGCATGTCATTTCATACTTAAAAGGCGTCGATTCCTGTTTTAATTACTAAGTTAGAATGCTTGTTATGGAGACGGATTCCTTGATAAAGTAGAGGATAATGCGGCCGTGCGTATATGGTCAGAGAAGACACAGCTTGAAAAGGGGGATAGTCTAACCAAAGGGTACACATCAGAATTATTGGACTTTACTTGCATCAATGTGACACAAAATGAGCTCCAAGAACTAAGAGATATATGGGCTTATTGGGATGAAGCAACTAAGCAGCTTTTTTACCTTAATTATGGTGATCTACCCTACTTACTCGACATCAGAGTGGACAAACACTTGTTTCGGGCTATGACTCAATATTAGAATCTCGCTTATAGCTATTTTACGTTTGAGGAAGTGGACTTGGTGCCTACCGTGGAGGAATATACGACTTTGCTTCGCAGTCAAAGGGCTCGGGTCGACAAAATTTACTTCAGGGCCGCTAATGCACTGACTTTTGTAAAAAAGCTGATGAATATCACTGGGATGAGCGAACAGTGGGTCATGGCACGAATTCAGCAGAAGGGTGAAGGGAAATGTATTCCTTGGGTAAGCTTGAGGGACCTGATAGCGGCACACCCAAATGTTAAGAGGAAAGTCGACATTTTTGCCTTAAGTATCTATGGTTTGGTAATTTTTCCCAAGGCTTTGAGGCATGTAGATGAAGCAGTTATTGATTTGTTCGATCGTCTTGACAAAGGGGTTACGCCGGTACCAGCGATTTTCGTCAAAACGTTTAGATCTTTAAACTCGTGCCGGAGAGTAAGTGAGGGAAGATTCATGGGATGCGCACAACTGTTGTTGGGGTGGTTCCATAGCCATTTCTGGAAAGTAGATAGAACTCCTTGTCGGGTCTTTTTTGCGAATTACTCCCTATTAAAAGAGTTGGCCGTCGCGCCCAAGAGAGATGACATATCAGAAGAGAACTGGATCGCGCTTCTTCAGAATCTTCAGGAAAAGGATGTGGAATAGAGAGCTCCTTGGTTCGGTCCCAGAAGCTGAGTCCTCTGTGATGAGAAGGGGAGATGAGAAGACAGGACCACTGGTTAATGAGCCAGTAGCAGAGAGTGATGCTAGAGAGTTTTTAAAGTTCCTAAAGCATAGTGAGTACAGTGTGGTGGAACAATTACACAAGCAGCCAGCACGCACATCAGTACTGGCTTTGATTCTAAACCCAGAGGTACATCGCAGCGCACTAATAAAAGTGTTGAATGAAATTTATGTTGCTGAAGACATTTCGGTAAACAAACTAGACCGCCTCGTTAGTAACATAAGCGAGACAATTTCATTTCTTTTAGTGATGATAAAATTTTGCGGGGTATGGAGTCCACCAAGGCTTTACATATTACTACCCGATGCAAAGGGTATACATTCACGGGGATATTGATCGACAACGGTCAAGACTTGAATGTCTTGCCCTATCTACACTAAACAGGTTGTTCAGTGAGCGGCTCTCATATGAAAACATGCCAAAATATAGTGAGAGCATTCGATGGTACCGAGAGAAAAGTAATGGGGAGGATTGAGATACCCCTCCTAATCGGGCCAAACACGTACGAGGTAGACTTCCTCGTAATGGACATCAAGCCTTCCTATAACTGTTTATTAGGGAGGCCCTGGATCCACTCAAATAGGGTCGTGCCATCGTCATTACACTAAAATGTAAAGTTGGTGATAGAAGGCCGGTTGATCACCATACATGCGGAAGAGGATATTATCGCGTCCGTTACCAGTAATACACCGTACATAGAGAATGATATGGAGGCTATAGAGTGTTCCTTTAGGTCGTTGGAATTTGTAAATTCAACTTTCATCAGTGAAGGAAGCAAAATCCCGGTGCCCAAACTCTCTGAAGCAACGAGGATGGGCCTACAGTTGACAATAGGAAGAGAAGCACTGCCCGGGAGGGGACTTGAAAAATATCTCCGTGGTCGGTCAGAGTGCGAGATTGGTTGACAAGCATGATCGCGATGCGGGCCATATGCCAAATGTCGGACAGAGAAAGGAAGAGCTGGAGAGAAAACGTGAAAGACGAAGGGCACGATTGAATGGTGCTGAGATTGAGTGGGGTTCAATGACCCTTCCCCATATATCTAATACATTCGTGTCAGAAAGAATTATTCATTCAGGACAGGAGGACATGAATGAGGAAACAGCTGTGGACATGATGAGAACTTTGAACATCAACGCTGTTTCTGAAGGAAGTTCGAGGAGAGGAAACTTAGCGGGTATTCGCCCTTACGAGCCTGGAAGTGTTCTGGACAACTGGACTGCGGAAGAAATTCCTGTAGTTTTTAGGATTAAAACAGAGTAATGTTCAAAACACACTTGTTGTTTCAAGCCTAGGAACAATAAGAATCTTTTGTGAAATAGGCATGTTCACGCATCATTATTTTCAATAAGAAGTGCACTTTTCTTTCCATTCCGTGTAATTATTCTTCTACTTCTGTTCCACTCCATTCATAATCATAACGCATAAATAAGTCGTCCTTAAATTCATTTTCATTGAATATTCTTTTATACCTACCATAGGTCCCTAGATATCGACGTCATGAGTGACACTGCTGTGAACTCAGAATTCCCTTATGAGCAAGACACGTGCCCAGAGGGATCTCAGGACTTTACAGATGACGAAGATTATGATTTATCCCCGGATTTGTTAAGGATGGTAGAGCGGGAAGAGAAGCCGATTCTACCTCATAAAGAGACAATTGAAAATGTGCTTCTAAAGGATGGGAAAGAAGTGAAAATCGGTACCTGCATGACCCATGAAACAAGGCAGGACCTCATTAGACTTCTGCTAGAGTTCAAAGATGTCTTCGCGTGGTCATATCAAGACATGCCAGGTTGAGTGCTTGATATTACAGACACCGTATTCCCATAAAAGAGAATATAAATCATCCAATGAAGCTTCAAGGATGAGACCCGATGTCACAAAGAAAGATAAGAGAAGAAGTCAAGAAACAATTTGATTTGGGTTCTTACGAGTAGTAAATTACTCGAATGGGTAGCCAACGTTGTTCCCGTCCCCAAGAAGGATGGAAAAGTCCGGATGTGTGTCGATTACAAGGACCTAAATAAGGCCAGCCCGAAAGACAACTTCCCACTACCTCACATTGACGCTTTAGTGGATAACACGGTGGGGTTTTCATTTTTTTCCTTCATGGACAGTTTCTCGGGATACAATCAAATAAAGATGCATCCTGAAGACATGGTAAAGACCACTTTCATAACCTTATGGGGGACTTTTTGTTACTAAGTGATGTCATTTGGGTTAAAAAATACGGGAGCAACATATCAAAGGGCCATGGTAACATTGTTTCACGACATGATGCACAAGGAGATTGAGGTCTACGTCGACGATATGATCGCAAAGTCTCGAACGGAAGGGGAGCATGTGCAAGTTTTGAGGAAACTATTTCTGAGGTTAAGGAAATTTTAGCTGAAACTCAATCCAGCCAAATGTACTTTCGGGGCTCGATCAGGGAAGCTATTGGGTTTTGTGGTCAGTGGAAAAGGAATTGAAGTAGACCCGGATAAAGTCAAGGCCGTACAAAAATTACCTCCGCCGCGCACTCAGAAGGAAGTCCGAGGTTTCCTGGGAAGATTGAATTACATCGCTCGGTTTATTTCACAATTGACTGAAAAATGTGATCCAATATTCCTTCTTCTTAAGAAGCACAATCCAGGCATTTGGAATGATGAATGCCAGAGGGCTTTTGACAAGATTAAACAATATTTGTCCAACACCCCAGTGTTAATGCCTCCCAGTCCTGATAGACCCTTGATTTTGTATCTGACAGTGTTCGATAATTCAATGGGATGTGTGCTAGGCAAACATGATAAGACAGGGAAGAAAGAAAGAGCGATATACTACCTCAGTAAGAAATTCACCGAGTGTGAAAGGAGATACTCGCCAATTGAGAAATTGTGTTGCGCATTGGTCTGGACAACTCGGAGGTTGAGGTAGTACATGTTGTACCACACGACTTGGTTAATCTTGAAATTGGACCCTCTGAAATACATGATGGAGTCAATCGCCCTGAATGGAAGAATGGCCCGATGGAAAATTTTACTCTCTGAGTTCGACATTGTCTATGTGAACCAGAAGGCGGTGAAGGGGAGTGCAATAGCAGATTTCCTAGCCAGCAGGGCGCTAGATGATTATGAGCCTCTTAATTTTAATTTTCCTAATGAAGAGTTGATGTTTGTAGCAGCGACTGAGGAAGGTATCCTAGAAGATCATCCTTGGAAGATGAACTTTGATGGAGATGAACTTTGATGGAGCGTCAAATGCCGTTGGTAATGGAATTGGGGCAGTCCTGGCATCCCCAAAGGGAGAGCATTATCCATTCACTTGCAAGTTAGACTTTGATTGCACAAATAACATGGTAGAATACGAAGCGTGTATCATGGGGATCCGAGCAGCCATAGACCACAAAGTTAAGGTGCTAAAGGTATACGGAGACTCTGCCCTTGTAATATATCAGCTCAAAGGAGAATGGGAAACAAGAGATCCCAAACTGATCAGCTATCGAAAGTTAGTTCTGGAACTAATTGAGGAGTTTGATGATATTACATTCTTTTACCTCCCGCGTGATGAAAACCAGATGGCTGACACTTTGGCCACTCTAGCTTCTATGATCAAAGTGAATAAGCAGGAGGGTATGAAGCCTACCCAAATGAGTATTTGTGAGGCTCCGACTCATTGTTTCAATATTGACGAAGAAGAGGAGAGAGATGATCATCCTTGGTACTATGATATTCTGTAATATGTGAAGAGCCGTGAATATCATGATCAAGCGACTGAAAATGATAAGAAAACATTGAGAAGACTTGCCAGCTACTATGTCCTAGATGGAGAGATCCTGTATAAAAAGAGGAGGGATCAAGTGTTGCTCAGATGTGTAGACGCTGTTGAAGCTAGGAAAATCCTAGAAGAAGTCCATGAGGGTGTCTGTGGAACACATGCCAATGGGTTTACGATGGCCAGGCAAATCATGAGATTCGGGTATTACTGGTCCACGATGGAAGGAGACTGCATCCGTTATGCCAAGAAGTGCCATAAGTGCCAGGTTTATGGAGACAAGATCTATGTGCCTCATTCACCTCTTCATGTTATGACTTCTCCATGGCCTTTCTCAATGTGGGGCATGGATGTCATTGGGCCGATCTCACCGAAAGCTTCTAATGGACATCGTTTCATTTTCGTGGTCATTGATTACTTCACCAAATGGGTAGAGGTAGCTTCATATGCTAATGTCACGAAGACGGCAGTTAGCAAGTTTTTGAAGAGGGAGATCATATGTCGCTACGGTATGCCAGAAAGGATCGTGTCTGACAATGCACTAAACTTGAACAATAAAGCGATAGCGGAAGTCTGCAGTCAGTTCAACATTAAGCACCATAACTCGTCGCCATATCGCCCGAAAATGAATGGAGCAGTCGAGGCGGCTAATAAAAATATCAAGAGAATTGTGGGGAAAATGGTTGAGACCTACAAGGATTGGCATGAAAAGTTACCGCTTGCCCTCTACGCCTATTGAACATCGGTTAGAACCTCTACCGGGGTAACTCCTTTCTCGTTGGTTTATGGGATGGAGGCAGTTTTGCCTATTGAATTTGAGATCCCTTCACTCCGGGTTTTGTCAGAGCTAAAGTTGGACGAAGCAGAATGGGTTCAATCTCGATATGATCAACTGAATCTAATTGAGGAAAAGAGGCTAAGAGCTATTCGCCATGGTCAATTATACCAGAGGCGGATGATGCGAGTTTACAATAAGAAAGTCCGCCCCAGAGTATTCCATAAAGGAGACTTGGTGTTGAAACAGATCCTCCCTATGCAAAAGGACTTCAGGGGAAAGTGGATGCCTAATTGGGAAGGACCTTACGTTGTAAAGAAGGCCTTTTCTGGAGGAGCTTTGATACTAGCCGAGATGGACGGCAAAAGTCTGCCAAATCTAATTAATGCAGACTCAGTTAAGAAGTACTTCGCTTGAAAGTGGGCCAAGATGAAAACCCACAAAGGGGCATCTTGAGTTCAAAAAAAAAAGGAGAGGCCAAAGCGAAAACCTGCAAAGGGCGCTTTGAGACCAAAGGGGCTTTGAGTTGAAAACCCAAAAAGGGTGGCTCAAATTATGATCAACTTGTGAGGGAGTATCTGATGAGTTTCGCTATACTTGAATTAAAAATGAGGAGATATGTTATGTCTTGGGGCATCTACAAAGTACCATAGATCTTCTAGACACATGTTGAACTCAGAGTGATCTTCAAGAAGTACATACAAAGAAGCTCAGACTATGATATCCGGGGCATCAATACCATTCTTACTCATATTGCACTTTAATAAAATTTGTTTTCCTTGTTCAACCCATTCTTCACGGGTTTTTATCCCGAATAAATTTTAGTTTTATTCATTTCTATAGTTTTTTTCCAAGCATTTCACATTGAAGTAATGAGTACTGAACTAATAATACTTTCACAAAAAAAAATTTAAGTATTACTCTGAAAGTCTCTGAATAATACAAGAATCTGAAACAGGATAATTACTTAGAACTAACCAGGCTTAAAGGGCTCGGAGACTTAAGATAAGGGTTTAAGCAGTGATGACATCTTCAGATTAGTTGTTAGAAGTATCAGCTGAACAAAGAAGACATACGCCAGGGGTCACCTTAATAAGCAGCAAGCGATGACAGCCCTAGTGTTAAAAATGGATCATTCTCATGACATTTTGCATCCATTCATAACATTCATGATACATATGGTTAGGAGCATCTTTCATGACATCCTAATCATTTAACATAAGCATAGACCCCATGAAGTCAATTCTACAGGTAGGTTCCCCAGAGGACAATGTAGCAAAGTTGATAGGAGTTACAGAAGAGTACAGATCTTATCTCTCGAAAGGTGAGTAGAGCGGATCGAAAGATCAAGCCTTATCTCCACCGAAAGGAGTGGATCAAAGCTAAAGATAGTAGATCCTATCTCCACCGAAAGCGAGTGGAACGGATTGAAGATAGTAGATCCTATCTCCACCGGCGAGGAGTGGAGCGGATTGAAGATAGTAGATCCTATCTCCACTAAGGAGAGTGGAGCGATTGAAGATACAGATCTTATCTCTACGGCGGAGTAGAGCAAATCGAAAGATCAAGGCTTATCTCATCGGAAAGGAGTGGAGCGAGCTAGAGATAGTAGATCCCATCTCCACCGAAAGGTGAGTGGAGCGGATTGAAGATAACACTCTTATCTCTCTTGAAGGAGAGTAGAGCGATCGAAAGATCAAGCCTTATCTCTCGAGCATGAGTGGAGCAGGCTAAAGATAGTAGATCCTATCTCCACTGAGCAGGAGTGGAGCGGATTGAAGATAGTAGATCCTATCTCCACCGAAGGGAGTGGAGCGGATTGAAGATAATGATCTTATCTCTCTTGAGCGAAGTAGAGCAGATCGAAGATCGAAGCCTTATCTCCACCGAAAGGGGAGTGGAGCGAGCTAGAGATAGTAGATCCTATCTCCACCGAAAGGAGAATGGAGCGGATTGAAGATAGTAGATCCTATCTCCACCGAGCGAAGAGTGGAGCGGATTAAAGATAATGATCTTATCTCTCTGGAAAGGAGAAAGCGGATCGAAGATCAAGCCTTATCTCCACTGAAAGGAGAGGAGCAAGCTAAAGGTAGTAGATCCTATCTCCACTGAGAAGGAGTGAAGTGGATTGAAGACAACAGATATTATCTCTCTGGCGGGAGTAGAGCGGATCGAAAGTAGCAGATCTTATCTCTACCGAGTAAGAGTAAAGCAGATCGAAGCAAGAGATCTTATCTCCACCGAAAGGTGAGTGGAGCGGATCAAGATTATAGCCTTATCTTCACCGAAGGGAGTGGAGCAAGTTATCTTATCTCCACTGAGTAGGAGTGGAGCAGATCGAGACAAAATTCCTATACCACTAAAGATGCAGTGGGTCAATGCAATGCTACCTGAAGAAAAGGAAGCATCAAGAGGTCAAGATCCAACGAGATGAGGCAAAATTGGCCCTTCTAAAAGTCTTTACTCTATTCTCATTACACGATAATGAGCAAAGAGGGGCAGCTGTAAGGCCCAATTTTAAACTTGGGGCCCAAAGCAAATAAAAGTCCCAAAATTTTAGTCCAAAAGCACAGCCCACAAAGCCCAAACAGAACAGAAATAAAAAAAGAGAGGAAACCCTAGCAGTTGATCAGCGCCGCAAGCCAGTAGCCTTACTCCGCATCGTGCGCACCCCCAACGCCGAGTCACGCCCACGTCGTCATACCTACGAAAAAAGGGGAGAAGAAAGGCAACAACAACAAATAGAGTTCTAGTTTTTAGGGGATCTTCCGAAAAGGCTATAAAAAGCCTTCGAAATCATTGTAAAAGGGGACGGTTGTTTAGATACACAAAGAGGACGCACAAGTACCAAATACTAGGATTTTTTTTTTTTTTTGATATAGGAGTTCACAAGAAAATACAAAGGAATCTGAGCATTTTTTTTTACTTAAAGTCGGACAAAAATCAAGAGAGGTCTATTTTTATTTTTATTTTTTTATTTTATTTTTTCCCTGTTGTAGTTCATTCAAAATTGGGTGTTGTTGTCTTTTATCCTTTTTTTTTCCTTGTGTCATTTTTTTAAAAAAACTATATTCTATATATATTAGCATTTTGTTCTAAAAAGAAAACGAGGGAAAGGAACTTACTAGGATACCGGCCTCATGCGTTCGTGGTGGGACACTGGACCGATAGAGTTGAGGTGGTCGGATCTGCGTTCCTTCCTTCTGCGGTTGAGGGATTAAAACATATAAGGCTAGGGTTTAAGTTTTGAATTAGGAAAAGGTGGCTTTGGGTCCTGGTGTTTTGCAACAGAGGGAAAATGAAGGGAACTTTATTTTTTTATTTTATTAGCCTTTAAAACCTAGATAAAAGGGAGGGGGAAGGCCCACGTGACCACTTGCTTGTGCAAATGGGTTTGTGCATTTTCACCCTTAATGGGTAAATTCGTCTTAGGTCCCTCCTGGTCGCGCCATGGTCCAATCGTGCCCATTTCACATTTTGATTTTTTAAATTACTTGATTTTAGTTTTGAATTCAATCTTGTCCTCTTTTTTTTTTTTTTGTTTTTTTATATTCTTTCATTCTGCCATTTTTTTAGATTTTATTTTATTTCTATTTATTATTTTTATCATTTGCTTATTATTAGCACTCTATTTTACATATATTATTATTTATAATTCTTACATTGTCATTATTTAATTCTATCGCTATTCATTTTTCAAACTATTATTATATTCATTATCATTTTTATTACCACTATTCATATATATATATATATATATATATGCATACTATACTATGACTATATTTATTATTCAGTATTATATTTGTTATTATTATTAGTACTCTTATTACTTTTATTATTTACATTGTTATTTTAGTATGCCTATTATTTTCGTTCTTGTCAATATTATTTTGATTTTTTTATTATTGCTATTACATTTAATGTTATTATTATTTTCATTATTAATATTATTTTTTATTTTAAACCTATTATTACTAGTCTTATTATTAATATTTTTATTTTAAATTGTTTTCCATTGTTATTATTATTATTATTATTACCACTTGTTTTATCTCATCACACATTATTTTCGTTATTATAATATTATTGCTCATTTTTCTCCTTTTTGTGTTCATCATTATTATTTCTTATTAATCGTGTTTACATTTTCACCTTTTTTTTTCTTTTTGCTTTTTTTCAAAATTCGTAAAAAAGGGGTTTTACAAAGGTAATATTTCGTATTTGGGAGTCCGAGAAATCGTGCCCAATCGTGCTGGGTTTCGATTTTTCGTTCGCCGAAATCGCTAAATATCCTTGAAAGATTTTGATCGTTTTTTTTTTTAAATAAGGCAATGTTTCGTATTTGGGAGTTTGAGAGATTCGTGCCCAATCGTGTTGGGTCTCGATTTTCTATTCGTCCGAATAACCAAATATCCTTCAAAGATTTTGATCGGTTTTTCTGAAATGAAGGCAATATTTCATGATTGGAAATTCAGGAAATTGTGCCCAATCGTGCTGGGTTTCGATTTTTGGTTTGGCCAAATAGTGAAATATCCTTTTAAAAATTGCAAGACAAGAATGTTGGAAATCATGAAATGATCTTAGTATCAATAGTTTGAAATATCGTGTCCTATCGTGCTGGATGTGGTATTTCAACTTTTCGAAATAAGAGAGTTTCGATATCCAATACGAGTCATCCAAACATTTCTTCCATATTTTAAAACATTTTCTAATTTTCGATATTAAGGACATTAATCAATCAATACGGTACCAATTTTGGGCGTTGCGAGGGTGCTAATCCTTTCTCGTGCGTAATCGATTCCCGAGCCCGTTTTCTTAAAATTCGTAGACCAAAACGTTTTCAAAAGTGGCCCAATCACACTTCAAAAAAGATTGGTGGCGACTCCGTTTTAGTATTTTAAAGTCGGCCCGTTTTCCAAACAAAAAAAGTGGTTTCGACAATTACATTTATTAAATATTATATGTTGTTTGAAAATGCATGATAAACCATTTTATTTGAGCTTATTTTTTTGTCAAGATTTCACACAAGATATAAAGACTTAGAAGTCTAATCCCATTCAAATCACAAATATATATGTATGCTTGATTTCATTCGTTAAATTTTCTTCATCGGAGAGCTCGTCTTTCTGCTGCAAAGCACTTGGCGTTCTGGTTTTTGACAGTCATACCAAGACCAGCAGCAGTTAGTGCAAACAGAAGCACAAGGCATAGGTGAAAATGAAAATGAAGTCTTCTCCTTCTCATGGAGACAGAAAATTGATGGCAACAATTCAGTCTGAAGAGAGCTTGTAGCTAATAAGGTATCTGTTTATAGGCATGGTTTGTTCAATAAAAGAAAATCGCCCCCATGTCGCCTGTTGCTATCGCTAAATCAAGTCTAAGAACAATGGAATCCATCGCTTAAAAATATGGGAATTATTGACGTTAATGCCCTTTGGTTAAACTTGTAACTGCAATGTTAACCATAAAACACCCATCATTATTTAATTATTTTAGTTGTGTTTCTTTCGGATACACTGTATAAACAATGAATAAGTAAAATAAAGAAGAACGAACACACAAATATTTTATCTACAAAAATTTCTTCGAAAAGTATAAAAATCATGGGCAAAAGAAGCTTTAGCTTTTCATTAAAAGAGTAGACAAACGAAAATACAATATAAAGAAAATAATTCCAAATGTACTAAATGCACAATGCCAAAAAAACACTGCCTACATGAAAATACGTTGCATCGTAATAACGTCCCATGCATGCTCGTCACGATATTGTCGTTGCCTTAAATTGAGAATTCGTCGCAACATCCCAACATCGAGGACCTCCTTATCTCGACATTGAACCTGTTTTGACCCTTCTTCAATTACTCGTAATTCTTATCTAAAGCAACTACAACATTTATGAGACGGAGGCACACCCCACCCCCCACAAAGTTATTATCCACTTGCCTTCCTAGAATTACTAAGAAATAAAATTCCACCAAACATTTATTGCCAAGTTTTTAAAAATAATAATAATAAAGATAAAATGACCTTGAAAAATGATTCAAGTTATCATTCATTACTCATATAGAAATGTACCAATTCTTATTGAAAATAAAGGAAATTCACTATATATATATATATATGAGTAATAAATGACCTTGTTGAAAGTAGAAAGCGGCTTTTCTTTATAAATAAGATACGTTTTGAAGTGAGAATTAATCTTCAAGCAAAGGTGGAGCCCTCGAAACATCATTGTTTGAAGTAATTAAAATTATATAATTATACTATTACAATTTATAATATCAAATATAACATAAAGACTTACAATTTAATTAAATTTTCTTATTTAAATAAATTTAAGAAATTATAATTTTTTAATTATAAGAGAGTGCGATTACGAAAATAGTATTTCACTTAATTTCATCCAAATTATTCTATAATTCTAAACACATCTTAAGTTTTTGCTTTTAAACACTATTTAGAAAGTCAATTGAGCATCAATATTGTATCAATTAGACTTTTTATTAGCTTAACATCAGTTTCGTGTTAAATTTCGATTTCATTATGATAAAAGAGTATATTTAAAACATTTGAATCAAAATTTATAAAATATAACTTATTGAATGGATAGCTTAAAATTGACATGTTTAAATAAATTAGGCAATGATATTAAATTTTAGGGAGATTTTTTTTATTACGTCATATACAATAACACATGTTTTAAATATGTTTCACATCAAATCTAATTTAACATTTAACATGTATAGGCACGATATTAATACTTTGAGTACTTAATTAGAACATGTTAAAAGTTTTGTAACTAATTTGAAATTTTGATCATAGTTTGGGGGCTCTGGTGCAATTAGCCCTAATTTTATTTCTTCTCAATTTGGCCTGAATTTCCTTTTAAAGAACAATGATCAAACCAGAAGAAATATACTGAAAGCTAAAGCAGATATAATGGGAGTTCGTTAACATGCATCATTTTCATAGCTTCCACTTTAAGTTGTACTTTCAACGACCTTTGGTCCACTAAGGAAGTGACCATGTTTATTCTACCCCTTTGAGCTGCTTTTCGACTACTGCCACAGTGCTACAATAGCATCAATGGTGGCACTAGTGGCGTTAGATAAGCCCGTATATCATAGAAAAACAATCATCATCGAGCCACAACCTTAATAATGAATGCCACTCTTGGTTTCTTGGTACCCTTTAATCATCATTATCTTTCTCTTTAATCCTCCCATTACTTGCACTCCTTTTTACTCAATTACTTTCTCTCTTATAACTTTTACACCCCCCAATGATGCAAACTTGATAATTACTCTTATTAAGGATTTAAGGGAGCCTGCTCTGTTTTTACTCAAATTATGTTCATTTCATGTTGTTAGTAGATTCTATGGCCTTGAACTGCTTCTGGGTCACCTTGTTTTTGTTCTTTGGCTTTTTGGGTGTTGCTTTCTGTGAGCAAGATGGTATGTGTAATTTGCTCTTTTCATGTTTGTGTAAATGCGTAGCTGTTTTATCCAAGTTTCCCACCTTTTATGTTTAGCTATAGCCTTTGTTCATTTTTGAGAAAAAGTTCATAGATCAAATAGCAAAACTAATCCCCTCATCTATTTCTACACGTAAAAATTTCCATGCACATCTGAAGGAGACACACCACATCAGCTTTTAACAGTAGAAATGGATAAATTTTTAGCAGAAAGGATTTTTTACTCTTTGATCTGGAATTAATTTGTTCATTTTGTTAATAAAAAGGACAAAATATAATCTGAATTTTAGTACAGGACGTCCATGGTACTTTTGCCTTCATTTTTGTTTTTAAAGCTTTGATGGAAACAGAATGGTCCAACTGAGGCTTTGGATTTGAGGAATTTGAGTCTTGTTTTTTACATTTGGTTTGCTATGTGACAGGTTTCTTGAGCTTAACATGTGGTGGAGCAAGGACTTATGTTGATTCATCTAATATAACATGGGTCTCAGATGATACATACATAAACACAGGCAATATAACTACCATTAACTATGTTGAGGATTCTGGTACTTATTCATCCAATGTTCCACTTCGGTTTTTCCCCGAATCTCAACGTCGTAATTGCTATAAATTACCAGTGGAAAATACATCATCCATGGTTCTTGTGAGAGCTCAATTTATGTATAAGAACTATGATAGACATTGGAAACCTCCAGCTTTCTTAGTTTCTCTTGGGACAGCTATAACTAGTACTGTGAACTTAACTAACAAAGATCCATGGATTGAAGAGTTCATATGGCCAGTGAGTAAGGCCACACTGTCATTTTGTTTGAATGCTATTCCGAGCAGTGGATCGCCAGTTATTTCTTCTCTTGAAGTTCGACCACTTCCTCAAGGGGCTTACCGTAGTGGCATGGGAGGTTTCTCAAATAAGTCACTTCGTAAGCAGTATCGAATCAATAGTGGTTATACCAATGGATCATTGAGGTAAGTATGTTTACCAACCTTTCACCATCTATGGCTGCTATCTTCTGTTAGGTTGTTTTACTATTAAATTCGGTTAAAACAGGTACCCTGCAGATCCATTTGACCGCATTTGGGATGCTGATCGAAGTTACACACCAGCTCATCTCTCACCAGCCTTCCACATTCCTCTTGGCTTGAATTTATCAAGCCTAAAGGAGAGCCCTCCTCTGGATGTGTTGCAGACTGCTAGAGTTCTGGCTCGGGACGACATCTTACATTACAACTTACCTCTAGATACAGTCGGGGACTACTATATTGTCCTCTATTTTGCAGACATTCTTCCAGTTTCCTCTTCTTTCGATATATTAATCAATGGGATCGTTCAGCAATCCAATTTCACTATAACAACCTCAGAAACCAGTACTCTATATTTCACACAAAAGGGAATCACAAGTCTGGATATTGCATTTAGGAGAATCAGATTCTACCCTCAAATCAGTGCATTTGAGGTCTATGAAATTGTTGATATTCCACCAGAGGCTTCTTCAACTACAGTTTCAGCACTTCAAGTTATCGAGCAGTCTACTGGTTTCGATCTCGGATGGCAAGATGATCCATGCTTACCAACTCCATGGAATCATATTGAATGTGAAGGAAGTACAGTGACATCATTGTATGTACCAAAGTAAACTGTAGCTTACGAATTTCGTATTCTACCTCGGCTAACTACTTGTATGGATTTATCATTTTTCTCTTAGGGACCTTTCAGACATCAACTTGAGATCAATTAGTCCAACATTTGGTGACTTGCTGGATCTTAAAATACTGTAAATGGCTTCATCTGTCTTTTTAACTCTTAATATTATGAGCCTATCGCATCCTCTATATAAATATTTCATTCTCTTTCAGGGATTTGCATAACACATCACTTTCAGGAGCAATAGAAAATCTGGACAGCCTGCAATACCTCGAGAAATTGTAATTTCGGTCAAAGCATTCACCTTTCATTAATATCTTCGTGTAGCAGAGACTAATAATAAATCTTCCCTAAATTCTCAGGAACCTGAGTTTCAATCAGTTAACATCCTTTGGTTCTGATTTAGACAGCTTGGTTAACCTTAAAATTCTGTAAGTTGTAATCTTCTCTAATTATTCATTGAAACTGTCATTGATTATATTAATACCGCATCATTGTTATTTTTCTACATGCAGGGACTTGCATAATAACAGTTTACAGGGAATAGTACCAGCCAGCTTGGGAGAGTTGGAGAATCTACATTTGCTGTAAGTGACTTCTATAAAAGCCGTACCAACTGGTGAAGAACCGAAAATGTGTTTCTCCCTCATTGCCTCAGTGTGTTTCAATGGATGAAAAACTATGTTCTTTCATTCTTCAGGAACCTGGAGAATAATAAACTGCAAGGCACCCTACCCCCATCTTTGAACAGAGAAAGCTTGGAAGTTAGGTATGGCACTGATGCTCTTGTTTTATTCTATCTCGAGATATTCGTATTCATGTTTCTGGATGGAATCAACATTGGTGCAGAACATTAGGGAATTTATGCCTTTCCTTTTCAACAATGGCATGCAACGAAGCCTCATCGAATGAGACACCAAAAGTTACTGTTATTACAAATAGGAAGCACACTCCACATACGCGTTTAGCCATTATACTCGGAGCAGCTGGAGGAGCTGTATTTGCTCTACTCCTCATTTCTCGTTCAGTATTTTTGTATATAAATAAAAGGGAAACTGAAGCCACAGATACTACAAGTATGCGATAGTTGTTTACATCATTGTTACTGTGAAAATTGACAACACGATTCATACATGCACGTCTTTCTCGTATTCAGGTGCACCTATTGATATGCGAAACTGGAATGCTGCAAGAATATTTTCTTATAAAGAAATAAAAGCAGCTACAAACAACTTTAAGGAAGTCATAGGCCGTGGTGGTTTCGGATCTGTTTACCTTGGAAAGCTATCAGATGGCAAACTGGTAGCAGTAAAAGTGCGATCTGATCGAACTCAACTGGGTGCCGACTCTTTTATTAACGAGGTTTATCATCTAACCTTCTCTCCAGTTTCCTTGCCTAACACATAATTCAATGTGAGCTCAGTGATTTTCTAGCCATTATAGTGAAGAACTTAACTGAAGACTCTATACAATCATCTAGACCATTGATTAATGATAATCTTTAGGGGTATTTCAATTTGACCGAAATGCCTCTCCATGCATATGGAATGCCTGCAGGTTCATCTGTTATCGAAAATTCGACATCAAAATCTTGTATGCTTGGAAGGATTTTGTTATGAATCAAAGAAGCAGATACTAGTGTATGAGTATCTACCTGGTGGATCACTGGGTGATTACCTCCATGGTATGTTTGGAAGGATTAATTGTTCCTCTCAAATGCTAAAATACGCCCTGGTTCAACCTTGATGTTTTGTTTTCAGGTCCAAATAGTCAGAAGTTTTCTTTGCGCTGGGTTCGGAGACTGAAAATAGCTGTTGATGCTGCAAAAGGTAAGTCTGGTACTCTGTTTAGCAATGGGAAAATTTCATGTTTTCTGGTTCTAACTTTTCATACCTGCATATGGTAACAATTTTTTCTTCAAACATAATGATTATAAGATCCTAACATAGAAGCAACCCTTTCTGGGGATTAATATTTGATGCATAATCTTCTTGTTTACCACAATGACAAATTGTCACATTTTATATCTGTTTCTTTTTGAAGGGCTGGACTACTTGCATAACGGGAGCGATCCAAGAATAATACACCGCGATGTCAAGTGCAGTAACATCCTTTTGGACGCTCAAATGAATGCCAAGGTCTGTGATTTTGGCCTTTCTAAGCAAGTAACTCAATCCGATGCAACTCATGTCACAACCGTTGTCAAAGGCACTGCAGGCTATCTAGATCCTGAGTAAGCCTTAGTTGATCTCATTAAGTTCATGCCTTCACTGCACCAGACCATTGATGTATGCCATTTTACATGCAGGTACTATTCCACTAAACAGCTGACTGAGAAAAGTGATGTATACAGTTTCGGTGTTGTTCTTTTGGAGCTCATATGTGGAAGAGAACCATTGAATCACTCTGGATCCCCGGATTCTTTCAATTTAGTGCTATGGGTAGGTAACCGAGTTCGATAACATTAAACCTATATTTTAGTTCTTAGCTCTTGAAAACTGGTTCATACTTGGTTTCATTGCAGGCAAAGCCCTACTTACAGGCAAGTGCATTTGAGATAGTAGATGATAGCTTAAAGGGAACCTTCGATCCGGAAAGCATGAGAAGAGCAGCCTTAGTCGCTGTAAAATCCGTCGATAGGGATGCATCCTTGAGACCAACCATTGCAGAGGTTTTAGCAGAGCTGAAAGATGCATACAGTATTCAGCTCTCATATCTTGCATCTTTGGGACACTCAGGTTAAAACTAGCACATATGAAATCAAAAATATAATTTTTTTTCCTACTAAGGATGTTACTAGAAGATTTGGTTTTTGGCTAGGTGAGGCATAATTGTTTCAAGTAGAGGCCTTCATTTCAGAGAAATGAACATTAAGTTATTGAGCATTGCATGAGGTTTATTTCAGGGTATACTTACAAGTTACAAGAGTGTATATTTTTATATCTTGTCAATTGCAAGCAAATAATAGTTCTTTTTTTTCTTTTGAATATAAATATATTTTTATGTATGTCTATATATAATATATGGAAAATATTTTTTGAAAATCAATAAACCCGAAATAATATCCTGTAACATGCTAGAACCAATACCAGAACAAAAACGATGACAGTAGTATAACCTTGATTAGGTCCTTTTTACCTCAAGGTTGGACTTCAAGACGGAACTAACATACTTTTTTCAATTGTTTTACCTTCCATTGACATTTCAAGTATATAGGATACATAAGCAGCAGAGTTGATAAATATCATTAATCTATAGTTTATATCTTAAAGCCTCCTTTGCTCATCATATGCTGGAAGCTGAATCTTGCAACCTTAACATTCTGCAATGTGGGAGTAAATTTGAGGGAATGAATATGTATGCACATACATATTCATATGAAGTAGCATAGTTAATGAACATCATAAATCTATTTGACTTTAACATATGTACATACACACACACACACACACACACGCCGGTATCCTTTGAGTTAGGCTAATTGCTGCTTGATTCCATAAGTAATAATTCAATGCGAAAATAACTTACTCCCTGTTTTTGATACAATCCCATCAAAGATTCTTCTATACATACATACATACATACATACATACATACAAATATATACTCGAACAGTTTGACAGTTCATATACGATTAATGTTTTAACAATCTAATCGCAAGATCCACATTCATCTTACAAGGTTCCAAAATTGATCCAAAATCTATCACATTAACAGTTAAAAACTTTTTCATCAAACAAATGACTTAATTTATTTGAAATTTTATGTACATAATTTACATAACATAAAAACAACAGTCTAATAAACATAAATTGTATATAAAAATTTTGAAAACAAGAAAAACTAAAGTAATACATTTATAGGATACATATGAACGGGATAACTTTGCATTATTAATTATAGGAACCATACCAACGGGTAAACACATAGCTAAAACACTAAATAATATCTTAATACCCCTAAGTTCGGCACTTAATTATTCATTTCAATTAAACAGGGAAAGCAAATTAGATAAAAATTGCAAGGGCCAAGCAAAACGAAGCCTTTAGAATGAGATGCAATACGGTTCTTTTGGAGTGACCATAGACAATTGGTTCGTTCCAAATTCAAAAGAAATCAAATCAAAGATTATAATAAGATCCGGAGTGCATTTCAGATTGCACCAAAACTAGGATCTTAAACCTTCAGAACAGGAGTACGACCAGCATTTTACCTCCAACTACACAATAATCCATTTAAGATACACCAAGGCTTGTAATTAGTATTTATTACACCCCAGAAGGAAAGGGAAATGGAATGGGATTGATGATTTAGAGGAGACTGCTACCTAGCAATGGGGGGAAAGATGATGGGATTTGAACCCCGGACTTGTTGAATGTTACCTTTTAAGAGTTGCTGCATGAACTAACTAAGTTACGCTTTAGGTTCAGATGCTGATTGTTCTAATACCATGGACCAGTACGTATACCAGAAACCTTATATTCACAAAATTTCTGAAGGCTTTTGCCCATAAAAATGATTGCTACTGCTTTGATCTGAAAGGGTAATAATACATGAACTAATCTAACGGGCAAAAAGAAATAAGGCCCCTTCTATGAAGACCATGGAAAATGATGAAGAAAGTACAAAGAAAATGGAGATGTGACCTATGTACAAATGCCTCTATATCTGTCTCCATCTTCGCTATGATCTAAAGCAGCCATATACATAATCCCTCAAAATCCGAAAAGAAAGCAGAAACAAAAACTAAGTCTTTTTTTCCAGTGAAGTTCTAACCTGCAAATGGCAACGACCTATTTCCACAACGCAATACCCTAATAAAATAGTCAGCTTCATCTGCATGAAACCCACAACTCGATTAGTGTCCACTCTCCAGTTCAAGAAAATTAAGATAAAAAAGAAATAAACAAAAAGAAACAGAAAAAGCGACAGGTTTACACAATCCAAATAGTTACATGCCCAAGCACCCATAACTAGCTGCAGAAAGTAGCCTTCAATCAAGCAAGGGTGCATTGGGAGGGAGATAGAGACGCTTTAACAAATCAATTAACAACAATGAGAGAATGAGAGAGAGAGAGAGAGGATTATTTATCATCATTGATATATCACAAAAATATGAAATTCTGAATGTTTTAGTTTTGCCTAGGATGCCAGCCTAAAATATAGAAAAAACATATCAGACCTGCCTAAATTTTTATAAATTGTCATTACCTGTACAATGCTGTTACAAGAGCATGCAAACCCAGCCCTAGCAGGACCCATTGCTGTCAGCACTGCTCCATCAACTATATTAATTCATTCAAGCTTAGAATTAGAATGCCTGTGATACAAGCTGCCCTGTGCTGCTTGCAGATGCATAGTTTGCTGTTGTGGCTGCTGCTGCAATGGAAGCTGTTGTGGGGGAGAATTATTCTGATCTTGTTGTAATTGCTCTGGTGGCTGGTAGTGTTGTTGAGATGATGGTGGAGTGGAAGATTGTTGTATCTGTGGCTGGTGAGACCATTGTGCCCCAGAATTACTTCCAAGATGGGGTAAGCCGCCAGATAATTGTCTCTGCCCTAGCCCTTGGCTGACAGAAGGTCCTGGATCACTACCAGCTGAAGTTGTAAGAGGAGCGCTGCCTATGGATCCCACTTGAGTGGCCACATTTGGCATACCAGGATCATACACTGCTTCTGGTGATTTCCACTGAGAACCACCAACAGGAGGAGAAACAACCGGTACCATGTTATTAACTAAATCAGGGCCAGCCTGATGCATTGCCGATGTTGTGGTTGTACCCATCTGTGAGGCATTATTCCTAGGCTGTTGGTCAGCTTGAGCTGGCTCAGCTTGAGATTTGCTGGAAGGATCAGAATTTGTTTGTCGATTCTGTTGAAGCATCTTTTGAACGCTCGGCTGGTTTTGATTAGCCTGCTTTTGGTGCAGCTGTGATTGTAGCTGCAAGTGCTGGTGGTGTGAACCCATAGCCCCTGGCAGCACGGATTGATGAACAGCTGATAGTGTACGACCAGAAGGCACTGTGGAAACCTGGCCTTGAGAACTATTATCGGAATGGGAAGCCATCTGCTGGAGTTGCTTTGTAGAAAGCGCTGCAGCCCCAGACATTACCTTTTGCTGCGGCTGGGAATGGTTCAAAGGTTGAGAAGAAACTATAGGCTTAGATGGTTGGACAGGGCTCACACCTGGCCCAGAATACAAGCCTTGACTTTGTATCATATGCTCTCCTTTCTTGGCACCTTGGTTGCCAGGGGCCATGCTAATGCCATTCAGACGAGCATGGTCAGCAGAAACGTTCTGATGCATCAGTCCTCTTCCCCCTCCCTTCAAAAGTTTAGATTGCTGTTGAGACTGCGTTTGTTGATGTTGCTGAGGATGGTGCCTGCTAGAATGTTGAAACTGCCGCTGCCGTTGCTTGCCTACCTGATTGTTCAACCCACTAGCACCAGGTTGGGGATTTCTACCAAGCCCATGAAGGGACAACTGGTGTTTCTGTTGCCGCTGAATTGAGGTAGGAGGCATAGGTGAAGATGGTGTCAATGGGAGTGATACTGGCTGATTTGAAGCTTGAGATTGAATCTGGGAACTACTCTGAAGAGAAGAGATAGGAAGTTGGGCCTGAGGTTGAACCTGTGGCATCAAAGTGCTGGATGCAGCAAACGGTTGCAGTGGCTGCTGTTGTTGCTGATGCATATGAAGCTGCTGCGGCTGCATTTGCCTTTCTTTAGCTAAGCGCATGGCATACACTTGCTGTTGTGAGGCAGTAGCATGATTAGAACCCTGAAGATTCGCATGATGAGATTTACTCGGTGCACGAGACTGCTGTGGAGGAGTTTGCTGCTGCTGCTGCTGAGGATGATTAGGGTAAGCAGAACTCAACCCATTGAAAGCAGGAATTCCCTGGCCGTTCCCTTGAGCCTGCATTTGGAGCTCAGGTGCCACTTGCATTTGATGCTCTGGATTGGGGCCAGACTATCAAAAAAAAAAAAAAAAAAGAAAAAGGAAAGTCATCTTAGTTCAGAAACAAGTACATAAATGCCAAATCAACTGCATTTTTATACTCAGGAATACTTTAAAGCTTAAGATATGAGAATGATAGTTAAACAAAATCATACAAGAGTAAGGTTTATTCATATCATCAATCGGTAGCACAATGGGTATTGCTTATCAGTCAGCCAGAGTACCACCAAACTTGGTGGCATTGAGGTCTATAAACATGTAATATCCAGCCAATTAAATTTTTGAATTTCAGCAAGTTGTTGCATCCAACCTTAAGGCATTGAAGCCTGCAATCAAGCCAATACTAAATTCCTGAATTTCATCAGGTCATTAAATCTAAAGTGTTTATTTAGATGCCCACAATTCATTCTCTTTCTGATTGTTAACAAGAGAACTATGATAAAAGAAGATTTTAGGATTACAAGCATCAAAGAAATCTATTTTGATGGGATCTTTTGGTGCAAGCAATCCTCAAAGTTCCTGAGTTCTGGACCCAGCAATCAATGAAAACTAATTTGTTGGGGGAAATACCGATGCTGATTGTTTGCATATGACAATTAACCATTTATATGGAAGAAAAGAAGCCCAAGCCAGACTAGCATGCTGAAACCTAGACTTAACCATACCGCTCTCTGGAAAGTAAATAACTTACTCGCATCAGGTGTGTGGTATCATGAGGTCTTAACATCGAATTGGCTTGACCAGAACCTGGCCCAGAGGGCATATTGACAGGGCTTGGCATTCCCCCCATATTGGAGGACAGCATGCTGCCAGAATTCAGCATTGCTGATGATGCCATTCCTTGGAAGCCCGGCCTTGACATTGGCATGCTTCTATTTACCCCACACATCATGCCCATACCATTTGCATTAGGTAGCATACGACCACGTTCTGATCCAGAAACAGACCCGACGAGAGATAAGTTGGACTGCTGAACATTCCTGCCAGATAACATTTGATTATATTGTTGGATTCTATGCTGCTCATCAGCTGGTAAAGACGCTCTAGGAACACCATATCTACAATCCCTGAGAGCAAATGACCCAAACTTGTGACATTAGTATCTGAAAGTATGTACATAGAGAGGATGCAAGCCGCACATAAGCTTTATACCTCACAGCTGCATTGAGTGGGGCAGATGGTGATGATAAATTATTTCCAAGAACCATGCTAGAAGATCCCTGCAGTGAGGAATTTCCTCCAGAGGCAGGAAGCCTTGATCCCACATCTCCTTGATTCAACATTGCTAAACCACTAACATGAGAAGCCTGACATCCAAAGGGTAGAACATCTTGGGCTGATGCAGTGGCATCACAAAGATCTAGAGGCCTTTATCCAGATGATGAACAAAAAATAAAAATGCAGCGATTGCAATAAAAGCAACAACATGATAACAAGACCAATGAAAAAGTAATGAACACGAATGAAATAACAAGCTAACCAAAACAGCAAAGCTTACGTTAAAACCCCTCCATTTAAGTTATTTGGGCAGATTTGTGAAAGAGCAATAACATGAGAATTATGGACTGGAACTATCTGCTTCGAATCCTGGTAATGATGTTTTACAATAGACAAGATAGAAAGGCCCAAGTCAGGAAAGTTTGAAGAATTAAGGTGAAGTAAACAAATTAGAATTTAGCATGTTTTCAAGCATTAAGACTGTAGGTTTTGTTCAATTCCAGACTTTATGCCACACCACTGACTGCTAACACACTTAAGAAACAAAAGGTGAAAGTTCTCTTACAGTGGAATACATTTAGGTTCAATTAGATTTAATAGTTCTTTAAGTGCACAGACAAATGTCCAATTAAATGCACCATACAGTGTGGAACAGCATCTCAACTTAAAAGACAGCTTATTCAATGTTTTCAAAGTAAATCTAATATTTTAAGATCCCTTTTAACTGTGTATATTAATGTTTTATACTACTACTCAAGTGCTACATGAATACTTCAGATGAAGTATAGAGAAAAGAAAGGAGCAACGAATACTATGGATTTAGAGCAAGCCTCTATTCTATAACCGGGTGTAGGGGAAAGGTCAAGTTCAATCAACAGGACACTTCTTTTATTGCTCTCCCAGCTTACCCAAGAAGAATTAATGAAACCCTTTCAAGAAATTGCAGCTAGAGGACAATGGGACTACATGTCTGCTGTTTTGACCTTATCATTTATTTTCATTTTAAGTATAGTTCACCGCAAGTTCAGTAGTTTCATTTCAGTCTCGGAGCACCAACATCCACAACTATAAGATATGAAACATCATCCATATATTTCTTTATTGAAAGAGACACTGATATTGATCAAGTGGCATCATGAAATACAAATAGAATCCTAAAATAGTGCATGCCAGCTGGCCCATTTCCTTGAAGCATAGGTCAGAATGTTTCAAAAAAATGAGTACAGTAAATCTAGTAGTTTTTTAACAAGTATTGTGTACCTTCAGAAATAAAATTAACAGTGCACGAAAGTCCTTAAAATGCCCATAGTAATAATTTGCATCAATATTCAAAATAATATAACTGCAAATTTGAAATTACAGAAGGTACCAAGAAGAGACTGATCTCTTCTTAATACTACATACATGCCAGAATTTCTAGAGAAACTACATAATTCACATATGTACCTGACTCCGCCAATAGTTCTGCTTCTTGCTAATTAGTATAATTTTCTCAAAATGAGATTTCAGAGTATCCTCTTCCATCGGCCCTTGCAAGCGTTGAAACAACTGTCTGGCACTTCCCTGCATGAAACATAGCAGTAGCAGCCGATCATACAAGATAAAATTAGCTTCATGAAATATGTCATTCATCAAACATTAACAAAAATGTGAATTTACTAGCTTTTGGTAGAGAGAGGACCTTCGGAATGCCAGGCAATGTCGATGGATATGGCTGTGAGGACCCTGAATCATCAGCACTGTCAGCTCCATCTCCACTCCTATCCATTAAAATTTTGTGGCGTTCCTTACATTCGTTAGGCTTGCGGAATATGCACTGAACACATCGAGAAGTTCACAAGATTATTACTGTAGAAAACAGAGTAATTCTCTGTATTTTTCTATATTTTATTAACTAAAGAACTGAATTTAAATAGAGAAAAGAGTCATAACCTAATTAAGAAAATAATTCCCTTATTCTAATAAACTACTAAAAATAAGATAAAATAATCCTAGAATATCTCAAATGATTTATTCTAAGATTTATCTACCTAAATCAGATTTATCTATCTGAGAAAACATTTAATATATTTCTATAATTCCTACATTTCCCCTCAAGCTGGAGAATATACATTGTATAATCCCAGCTTGAATAGGAATTTATTGAAAATGTGCTTTGGCAGAGCCTTAGTGAGAATGTCTCGCAATTTGTCCTTTTGAAGGAATGTAGGAAAGAGTGGCTGTCCTTTTGTTGACTTGGTCAGCAATAAAATGCCTGTCAATCTCCACATGCTTTGTTCGGTCATGTTGGATGGATTCTTGGCAATCTGAATAGCGATTGATTATCACACAAGACTTCAAAGTGATCCTCCGATTAGTGCCAAGTTCTTTTAGTAATTTAAGTAGCCAAATTCCTTCAGATATTCCCAAAGCTAATGCTCTAAATTGAGCTTCAGCACTACTTCTTGAAACAACAGATTGTTTTTTACTTCTCCAAGTTGTAAGGTTACCCCAATCAAAAGTGCAATAGCCACTAGTGGATCTTCTTTCAGTGAGGTCTCCCGCCAACTAGAGTTTGTAAAAATCCTAGCGATTCTGTCTTGTGTTTTCTTGAACATTAAGCCATGTCCCGGAGTTTTTCAAGTACTTGAGAATTTTGCTTGTCTGCCATATGCTTTTCATTAGGATTAGTCATGTGTTGACTTATCACATTTACTGTGAAAGGCTATATCCGGCCTCGTTAGGGATAAGTAAATAAGTTTCCCAACTAATCTCTAAAATTTCTCTCTGTCTACTAAAGACCCATCTTCTTTGTTGAATCTCAAATTTGCCTCCATTGATGTATCACCGGCTTACAACCAAGAAAACCAGTTTTTTGAGTAAATCAAGTACATACTTTCTCCGATTGATCACAAGTCCTTTTTTGATCTTGCCACCTCCATTCCTAGGAAATATCTTAACTTTCCCAAGTCCTTGATTTGAATTCCTGCTTAATGACTTCTTCAAATTGCTAATTTCTTCCTCATCATCTCCAGTAAGAATTATGTCATCAACATACACAATTAGGATAGTTCTTGTGTGTAGAAGTTACCTTGATGAAAAGTGTATGATCGGCAAGGGACTGCTTGTACCTATTTTTCAGAATGACTTTAGTGAACCTCTCAAACCAAGCTCTGGGTGATTGTTTTAGCCAGTATAGAGACTGTTGAGCTTGCACACCTTGTTGCTTCCTTCAATGGACTTTAAGCCGTGGCAATTTCATGTAAACTTCTTCCTCTAGCATGCCATTAAGAAATGCATTTTTACATCAAGTTGATGTAATTGCCAATCGCAATTTCTGACCAAACTTAGTAGTACTCGAACAGTGTTAAGCTTTGCCACGGTGCAAACATTTCGTGAAATCTATCCCATACGTTTGCGTAAAGCCTCTAGCCACCAGTCTAGCTTTGTATTGTTGGATGCTTCCATTGGAGTTGTACTTTACAAAAAGATCCATTTACGATAACAACCCCTTTTCCTTGAGGAAGGTCCAGAATCGTCCAAGTAGCATTTTTCTCTAGTGCACCAATTTCCTCTTCAATGACTCTTCTCCATTTAGGATCCTTTAGAGCTTCACTATGCTTGTAGGAATCATTCTTTATCCAAGGTTCTTTGTAAATGCTTGAAAAGAAGGCATCAAAGAATTATAGCCAAACAAATTTTTCAAGAGGATGCTTGGTGCATTGTCTAACCCCTTTTCTAATAGCAATTGGAAAGTCATCTAGAGTAGGGACTTCTCGATTTCTTCTTCCATTCCGACAATGGACCCAAATCCAATTCTCGGAAGAATCGATTGCAAAATAGTCTTAGGGATATTTTTCTTTTTTCTTGTGTAGACACGGTTGTTTGGGTGGTGGTGTTTTTCAAGATTTTCAATAGGAGTAGGTGTATTTTCGGAGGGTGTTTAAAGTAGGTGTGGATGAGGTAGTGATAGGTATAACAAGAGAATTAATCGAGTAGTCATAGGAGACAAATCAGAGGTAAAGGTAAAATTGGTGGTAATTTTGAAGGTTGAGAATGGAAATTAGGAGAAGATACGATTTGGTGAAAATCACTACATGTCTCCCCAATTTTAGCTGTTTGAAATAGAGATCCTGTTCATAAAAAGTGATATCCATAGTGGTAAAAATCATTAAAAGGAGGATGAAAGCATTTGTATCCCTTCTTAAGTGAAGAATATCCAACCAAGACACATTTTAAGGACTTAAGGTCTAACTTGGACTTATGAGGAGCAATATTTTGGATAAAAGCTGCAAACCAAAGATTTTAAGAGGCAAAATTGAAGAGATAGGCTTAAAATGAGGAAAGTCTTGCAAAAATTTAGATTGAGGTGTTTGAAATTTTAAAACCTTACTAGGCATTCGGTTGATTAAATAGGTAGCCGTTAATAAGGCTTCCCCACGATATTTAGGAACATTGGTAGTAAATAGAAGGAACGAGTAACTTCTAGGAGATGCCTATTTTTCCTTTCGGCAATGTCGCTTACATTGTGGGGTTCCAACACAAGAACTAAGTTTGAACTATGCCCTTGTCCCCTCAAAAAATTACCCAAAACCTAACAAAAATTCACCGCCATTATCGATTTAAAGAGCTAGATTTTAGCCCCAAACCGAGTGAGAACCATGTTATAAAATTAGGAAAAATATTAGCGATTTGATTTGTCTTTTAGCAAATAAGTCCAAGTTATCCGACTGTGATCGTCAATGAAAGTGATAAACCACTTACTATGATCAGCATTCTTCACCCAAGAAGGGCCCCAAATATCACTATGGATCAAAGCAAAAGGGTGAGAAGGCTTGTATGAAGAAGGAAAATACGAAGATCTTGTATGTTTAGCAAGAGAACAAACTTTGCAAGAAAAAGACTTTGGCCTTTTATTAATAAATAGATCAAGAAACAATTTAGCAAGATATTGGAAACTAGGATGTCCTAAACGACAATGCCATAACATAACAGTATCAATTGTATTTAAAGCTGTAAAAGATTTGGAGATCTCAGGTTTAGTTGAGGAAGGGAGGATGTAGAGACCATTCTGCAAGTCGGCCTTACCAATCATCTTCTTCGAGTTCAAGGCTCGCAAAGTACAATCAAGACCGTTAAAGGTTGCGAAGCGATTCAAACCGAGGAAATTTTACTTACTAAATGAGATTGCAAGCGAGTTGGTACAAAGAGAACATTACGGTGCAATCGATCATTGAGAATAACAGCCCATGACCTTCTATTTTGCATAAGGAACCATCATTGTTTTGATAGTTTTACCAAAGGTTTAGAAAAGTTGTGAAATAAGGCCTTATTACTACCATATGATCCAGTAGCACTAGAATCAAGGATCCAATTAGGAGTGAACTGGAGGAAAACAATGTGGAAGAAGGATTACCTTCTCGTTCTTTCATGACCAAATTACCCGACTAGACCCTCAAACTTTCCAAACAATTTTGAAGTTCAAGAATTTGCTCTTTGGAGAAGCTTGAGACAAATGTGTCGGTGCAAGACTGGATTTATTATCTCCGAGTTCGACTTCCACCGAGGCTTACCATGAAGCTTCCAACACTTTTCCTTGGAGTGGCGGGCTTTTTGCAATGATCACACCAAGGTCTCCCGTTGGAAGGAGATGATTGGTGTGTCACTAAGGCGGATCCTTCAGAGTTGAATCCGTTTCATCAAGCATCACACTTGGCGACTTTCTTCCTTCTTGACCATAGAAGACCTTCGAAGGGAAGGAAGGGAGAAATAGCCAAGACCGCCGCAAACCGCATCCACTCCTTGTTTAGGCCTTGTAGAAATTGAAATAGCCTTCTTTGAGTGACAATTTGTTGAAAAAGGCAAGATCTCGGAACCGCCTAATCATGTTGTGCATACAAATCTAATTGCCGCCAAAGAGCGGTAAGGGAATTGTAGTAGAGAGGCAGCATGGTGCCTTGCTTTAGCGTGGTCGCTTGGTTTTCAACATGATATAATTTGGCAATATTATCATTCTTGGAGTAGGTTTAGCGGACAGCACACCAGATTTTAGCAATGTGTTGTAAAGGAGAACATTTTGGCTTATACTTGGGGTCATGCAATTAAGGAGCCAAGTCATAACTCGCCATTATCACGCATCCACCTAGCAAAACCATTGCCAGCACAAGAGTCGCTTGATTTCTCCAAGAACATAGCCCAATCTATCTCTTCCCAAGAGAAAAATCTTAACCGATTGGGACCACTCTAGAAAATTGTTGCCATTTAATCTATGGCAAGTGATATTCAGACGACGAGTCCGATTGAGCATCGTAACCAAAAAATTTTCTGAATTTTAGGTAATCTCCTGAGTAGGAGTAGGAGATGTAGGAGAATAAGTTCGACATGGTCTAGGGGAAAAGAACTGGAACCTAAGCTGATACCATGTAGAAAGCAGAGTAATTCTCTGTATTTTTCTATATTTTATTAACTAAAGAACTGAATTTAAATAGAGAAAAGAGTCATAACCTAATTAGGAAAATAATTCCCTTATTCTAATAAACTACTAAAAGATAAGATAAAATAATCCTAGAATATCTCAAATGATTTATTCTAAGATTTATCTACCTAAATCAGATTTATCTATCTCAGAAAACATTTAATATATTTCTATAATTCCTACAATTACCAAATGGAGAAAGGTGACAAGTGAATGGGAGGAGCAAGATGAGGGCCAAAGGACCAAAAAAAAAAAAAAAGCACTAGTAAGGCTGCTGTAGTGTAGATAGAAATGGCAAACGAAATATGTAGCACTTTTAGAGTGATAAGACATATCATTAGTAGCAATTTAAATTATCTGACACATTAGAAGGAAGAACTAAATAACAGGATATGTTTATATAGACATTTTGCTCAAGCCCTGACCTTAAACTGAAGGGTACTGTTGATGGCATCACTTACAAGCTGCCAATTTGGACCCATGTCATGTACAAGGACAACAAGTGCCTGAACATAAATCCAGAAACATCTCAAGGCCTGGTTGTAATGGTAACAGCAATTGAAGAATAATTTCAAGAAAAGATACCAAAAGTTAACCTGATCTTCAAATAGTGACCATGGACTACCAGAAGCAGGCTGACCAGCAGACATCTGGAAGAAGTTTCAATCACACCCAGAGCTAAGACAACTACGAAGCACATGATCAAGCAGAATGTAACAAACAGGTAAACGAAAAATACCTTAGGCGTTTTGGCTTTTCTACCCTTGTCACTACCATGAATTAATCTAATGATTTTGCTTGGGTTGGGCATATTACTCATTTGGGACCCTACTGGTGAAGGGATGGATCCATTTGGAGTGATGTCATAAGCACTATCAGGCTGATGCTTCATTATCTTCAACTTCTTGGCATTATGCTGTCCATATAAGCCTAAGAAAAAGACGACTGAAAATTTGAAGGATGAAGAACATAACACCAGATAGATATACCCAACCAAGTAACCAACCATTTAATCAAATGCAAGAAGAAAAGAGCTTTACCACTGGTTCCATTAGAATCAAAATGATGACTCTCTGGTCTCTTTTTCAAATAATCCCTCTGTGAAAGAACAGCACCATCAAACATGAGATTACCAATTAGAAAAAGAGGACATAGACCAAAATTTTGGCAAATACAAGGGAAAACAGAAAATGCAGATAAAGTTCACTGCTACATAAAAAGACTAATGAGTTATGACAACCTCATAAGTCATATCTATCATGAAAAGCAGGATCCAACTTGGTCAGATGGACAATTGAAAATAATGAAATGACCTTAAAGCTTTGAAAATGAAAAAAAGTTTCCTTAATCATGAAAACAGAAGAAATACTACTGAATTTCACGATCAAATTAAAAACAGGCAATACCTTTGAAATTGAATATCAAGTTGGGTACAATTACGTTTTTAAAGTAACACACACAAGAACCTAAAAAAGGTAATTACTCATCCAGGCAGAAAAAAGAATAATGATAAAATAAATATATACTAATTCTTTAAAATAGAAAGAAAACTATGAAGTAAACAATATATATATTCATAACAAGATAAACAGCTTGGAACAGTGGAGATTTAAAAAATACAAAATACCTGTTCACTGTGAACAGGAGACTCCAGCTGCCAACCCTGATTGTATGCCGAACCCTACCAGAAACACAATTCAGGCACCTTTAGAAACCATAAAGACAAATAATGAGACTATCCATATCATTCCAGGGGTGAGAAACCCCAGTGTCAGTTAAAACAGAAGAATTCCTACATACAAGATTTTTGGCCTTTTTCTTCTTTTTAGGTTTTGTTGGTGTTCCTGCACAATCATATGGTTGCTGCCTTTCAAAGTCCCCAATTGAATCAACCTCCAAGCTGTTTTGGGTCCGTAATCCTCCATGCAATGTATTCTGATCATCCTGAAAAGAATTAGTATCTCCACTAGAAGCATCAGTTTGTGTTGGAGCCTGTGAATCCCTGGCAGCTGCTGCACTACTAAATGGACTTAAAACCCTCTGCCTGGAGCCAGTGCGCACTCGTTTCGCAGGAACTGAACCATCATTTAGACTACTGCCAGGCCTTTTTCCCATGAAAATGGATGGTTGGCCGCAATTTCCGTATGGCAAATCAGCACCCACTTTATATTGTCTTGCAGGATATGATTTCATTGGGTTCTTTCGCTTCTTCTGATTTAATTTTGATGATTGTCTCCCCTCAAAGGCTCCAGGCAAATAATATGTACTTGTTTCTCCTTCATCCTCATCATACACAGAGTCATCATATCCAAACTCTGAATTCACAGAAGTTGTAAGGAACATAAGAATATTCAATGACTAAGAATCTAAATGAATAAAGAGCAATAATTACCTGCTCTAGCATCATAAGCAGATGTTTCAACCTCCTCTTGCACAGTACTTCCAGTTTTCTGGTAGAAAAAAAAATCTCCAATAATAAGCAAGATTCAAAACAGAGAAGTCCTAAGAACAAGACTCAGGTAAATTGGGCACAGAAATGGAACTATCATGGTTGTCCACGGTAACCATGGCTGAAATAATTTAAGATTAATTATATCAGTCCAGCACTATGCTCTTCAAAATTCTATTCTACCTTAATAAATATAGCGGGAAGAAAAAGAAAAAGGCGCATATAAACTCATTAAACGAAATATTTTACCTCAGTTTGTACCATATAAGATTCAATAGATCTTCGGTAGGTTTCATAGCTCCAGAATGAACTGCATAGAACAGGTTTTCCTGAAAATAAAGTGCATAAAAATTCAAAAAAGAATCTGATGTAAAGAAAATATTACCAGAAAATGAACTCCAGAACTGGGCATGCGGAGTTAAACAAATACAAGCTATTAAAAGAGAGGTCAAAAAGCTCTATGCAAAAGCCAAGAATAATGTTTAAGAAAACCTGAAAGGAAATATTTAAGCCATACTTCTGTTAGGTGCTCATCCCAAGAAATGTCCATAATGCCCAAGTCAGATATCCTGTCAGGAGTTCCTGGTGCTTCAGCTAGGAGTGATGGAACAGGGGAACTATTATATTTCAAATATCTAAGAGCATATGCCCGGATAGCAAATCCATTGTTCTTTCCAGTGTGCTGCTGGCACTCCTTTGCATCCTGCTCCACATCATGTTTCACAAAAGGATAAGACAGAAAGAAAAATATTTCAGGGTATGGTACGATCTAGAAATGAATATAACAGGAGTATCAAGCAGTTTTCGCAAGAGAAAGGAACTGAAAGCATGGAGAAAGAGCTCAAACAACTCTAGAACTATAACTCAATGCCAAATATTTAAGTGGATATTCTAGAATCTAGTTCTGAAGTCAAAGGCCATAAATCATCATGCATTTTCAATTGAATGTTAACTCATCATCCAGAGCCTATGAACTCAATCATCAAATAATCCAACCAAGCCCAGCAAACCAGCATGCACTTAAAAAAACCAGCATACCATTGAAATTAGAATTAAGATGCAAACAAAGTTTGATTAAAGAAAGCCAAGAATCCACATAACTAGCCAAGTTCTCAGTGGCCTCTACATTTCTAAGATAAGTCAGCTCCCCCCAGATCAAGTAAAAGTTACCATGTATTGGAGAACAGAACTTATAAGCTGATAACCAACATAAATAATCACTAAAAAAACTTTAATTCAATTTGAATAATATAGAAGCAACTTGCACCAGGCTTTAATAGGAAAGTAACATAAAAATTATCATCACTGTTACCACACAGAAAGACATGCATAAATTGATCAAGAATAAAGACCAATAAACGTCCAAGAAATAACCAGTACCATATCTAGTTCGGTAGTTCTGATCTCAGTAACTTTATTGGCCCTTGACCCCATCAAGTCATGGCCACAGGTTTTTGGACCAAGATTTGCATCCTTACTAGTTAGAAGAACCTCTGCCGAATGCCAAAAGTCCATGACAGCATTAGCAAGGGTTAAAGCTATTTTTTTGAGTTTCCAATATCGACTTTGTTCTTCAAATTTAAATCGTGAAGTAAAAGCAACACGTCTGCATATTTGAGCAGCAGCAGTCATCTTCCAAAGACGCTCCTACAAGCATATAAAGAACAAAAAAGGATGAGTATAAGCAAATTGTCAATTATGCTTTGGACCCAACTTTATAGACAGATATAAAAGTAAAGCTAATAAAAAAAGGGCTCTCGATTAGGAAGGAAAAAACTAAAAAGAAGAATGAATAAGATGAATTCAATATACATTCAACAATGAAATAATACCTGAGCAAAATCATTTGCTAACCATGCCATTTCCTCAAGGACAAAGTCCCAGTGAGATTTCCGGCTGTTCTCCAAAGGTAAGGTACCAATAGACAGCTCTGCAATCCTTTTCCGCTTAGCCTGTTTACCATAATACTAGACCTTTTAAGCTTTTTAAAGACAAACAAATACATCACAATTTAAGAAATTAATGGGCATTTATCAGTCAAAAAGATAAACAAACCACCTCTATAATCCGTGCCTCTTCCAAAATGGAATCTTCACGTGCCTTGTCCACCACTTCCACATGATTCTCCAAACTAGTTTGTGTATCAGCATTATCAGTACAGGTTATTCCTGAGAAAGTCATCTCAGGAATCTCACACATAAAGTTATCCATTGTGCCTTGGGGCCTACTAGCACAAGTTTTTTCTATGTTGGAGTTAGAATTACCACCCTGCACAGTACTAACTTTCGTATCAGCTTCTGATACAGCATCACTGCTTTGTATCACCTCATTGTTGGAAGGACAGCTTACCTCAATTTGCAATTCAGATCTTACTTCCTCCACTTTGACAGTAGAATCATTAAGTGAGTGGTTCTGATTCATGGAAGTATTAGCATCACAAATGACAGCAGCATAATCAAGAACCGTGATCTCATTCTTTTCTTTTGCCGATTCACCAACAGCTAAGGCTGGTGACTCTTCTTTTTCTGATGTGTGTTCCAAGGGATTTACATTAGAATCAACATTTTTGGGGCTAATACATGCTTCATTATCGTTATTTACATCTAAGTTGAAGCTGTTTTTAGTAGAAGATGACTCCATATCCAAGCCCTTTGCCCCTATTGCCACACTGCTATTTTGCTCTTCATTTGATATGTTTTTCCTATCTATTTTAGCATCAGCAACCCCATTTAGCTGATGAGAACTAGTTTCATTTTCAGGTTTTGTTGCACCAGTACCAGGTGAGCGTTCAAGACTTGCTGAAACTACCTGCTCCTTCCCTACAACAAGATTAGGTTCCTCAAAAGCCAAACTAACTGGAGATTTATGAGCTTCCATTATAGCAGGTTCCTTAGGCAGGTCATCTATCAATGTTTTGAAAGCTATGACATCAACCTTTCTTTCAAATTGATCACCCTTTGAATGACCAGTCGTTTCTTCCACAGGCTTCCCACCATCCAACTCCATATTTAACTGATCATCAGAAGTTATCACCTTTGAAGCCAAATCACCATTAGAAGTAGCAGATTTTGTGGTAGTAACAGAGGATATGTTTTTGTCCTTTTGGTTATTTGGTTCAGACGTTGAAGCCTTCACATCCTTTGATGCTCCACGAGCAGGTAAAGAAGAGCCATGACCACCTCGACCCTGGACAATATCTGTTGAACTTGATCGGCCACCATCTCGTTTGATTTTGGACCTGTACCTTCGAGCATATGGGCGAAAAATAGTCGAATCTTCAGACTCCTTAACATTTTGAGTCCCTTCCATATGTGAAGATTGCTCTGATGGAACAACAGTGTTCCTCTTACGGGAATGCATAGACTTCCTTTCACCTTCAGGCAACTCATTTTCACCATCAAAAAGTAAGAGATTGTCAGCACTATTGGGTTCACAAGCTGCAGGAACCCCTGGTCTACCACTACTCTCTACTGAATCGCCATGAGCTGAAGCAGACTGTGCAAAACTACCTTTTGCTTCACTGTATTAATATCAGCCAGTTACTCCAATATAATTCAGAACTACAGTACACAACAGAAAAAATATATATTTATATGTATATATACCTGGTAACAAAATGTTGTGCATGCTGATCAGTGAGAGAAGTAGATTGGACACTAACTGAAGCTGCATTGCCATATTTGAAATCCAAGGGATTTCCACCCTGACAGCAAGGTGCTTTATGATGAATATTAATTTATAAAAAATCAGAAGCAGCAAGAGGAGATATAAAAGCATACTTTCTCAAGAAAATCTAGTTCCCTTCTCCTTTCCTCACGAACATCATACTCCCGCCTGTTATAATAAGGATAAAAATGAAAGAAAATAAGTTGTGTTCTCTAAGGAATGAGAACCAAGTGCACTTTCTGGAAAAAGGTATGAGTAAACAAAAGTGGAATGTAAGTATCACCTCAGTTCTGCTTGAGCCTGCTCAATGGCTGATCTGCGTGGAGAGGTTTTGACACCAATCCCGACTCCACCATCAACAACCCTTCCCATGAAATCAACCTCAGCATTTACTAAGAGCGCAGATCCTGAGTTACATCCATGCATTCCTACCTAAATATCTACAGCCACTCCCATTGATGCAAAAAAGATGATATCTGTGAATACCTACAAAGATGTCAAAAAAGGGGGAAAATTACAACTAGAGTAGAAACAAAGGCAAATAATGAATAGAAAAGAAGCATCCAATAACGATGAACATTCTCCCGCCAGTAAGTCATGATGCAGACACACTAATGACCACAGTAAAGATGATGTGCTACTGCTTCAGTTGATAAAGATTCAAGTTTGCATGAATTCACAACTGTACAAACTGATATCATCAAAATCACTCAAGATAATTAAAATATAGGTAGTTTCCAGAAGCTCAGATATGGATAGAACCAACACTAAAAACCAAGGTTGAAACCCCCAAGAAATGGACAGAAGAAAAAAAATAGTACAAGACAGAGAAGAATTTTGTTCTGCCATAAGAAGGATAATCTTAGAAAGATTTTTCCAAGAAAAGAAAAAAACGTACTCATAAAATACTTTAAATAGATTAAAGGGCATCAATATTAATCCAACTGAGTAATATTTTAGCAAATAAAGGTGATTCCTACTTTTCTGTTGTTTTAAGCAACGAGTTTTCATATGGGAAACAAGGTGTTTAATAAATATGTCAACAAATTGCGCATTGTTTGTATATCTTTCGCCTCTTAATTTCCCTATCCTACACAGTAGTTTCACAGCAACTGAACACAAGCTAAGTAAATTAAAATTCAATTAAAGTTCACTCACCCCCTTATATCTATTGCAAAAGGCACAAAACAATATTAAACTTGTTGTGACAGAGGTTGATACTAGGTTCTAAACAGTTAAAAGCTTGATGAATGATAGCTCATCATTAGTCCAAAAGCCAAAAGCAATGCTAGACTATGGCAATCAACAAAATTATCATTGCGAATTGATAACCATACTTCATATATACAAATGCATGTAGAACCAAATGATAGCATCTAAAGAGCTTGGCACCAGCAATTCTCTTCAAATTCCTAGAAAATAAACACTAGAAGTCCAAAAACAGAAGCTAAACAACGTAGCATAGAACCTAATGAGCTTCCCCAGCATTCTACCTCAAATTAATGTAAATAAACACATGCAAAGACCACGTACCACGTAAATCCATAAGCATTCAATCGAAATGCGTAAATAGAAACCCTAAACGCGTTGAATCACGGAAGCTAAGCCCTAGTTTGAAACATTACTCAATATTCTAGGGTTTCTAAAACAAAAATTAAGCGCGAAAAAAACCTGAATTCGGATATACAGTCGAATAATTGGGAGCTAGGGCAAAGGACCGAGCACCTGAAACGTTCCCGCTCTTTTCAACACTTCTCTCTCTCTATCTCTTAGGGTTTTGAAGCTTCGAACGTTCCCCAAAACTTATTGCCCTCAATCAAAACGACACGAATTCACCATATAACACGACACTTCCCGGCAAATGCAAGCCATGAGCGAGTTGTCGAGTCCCTCTCTGATAAAAGCACTTTTAATTATTTTTCCTTTTTCGCTCCCCAAAATAAAAATGGTGAAATTTTCTTGTTCGAATTTTGGTTTTTTTTTTTTTTTTTTGGTTTTGTTCGGCTCGGCTGCTTTTCGGGGCTACTATGCGACCCCTCTCAGTGAGTAGGCTTTGGGTTTCACCCAAGGAAGACGACGAGACAAACGGGCTTTGGGCTTTTTAGTTCATTAATAGCCTGCCCAAAAGAAAGGATAAAAATTCTATACATTTTCGGTCTAGTTTGTCTCATGAGTTAAATGATACCAATTCGATTAACACATTACAATAATAAATAATGAATTAATTCTTTTTATATTGGTTAAATTTGATAATTTTAAATACGACACGAAAAATAATTAAAGTTTATGGAGAATAAGTGATGGATGAGCTATTACAAATGACAAATGAAATTACAGATTATTTTTCTTTCGAAAAAATATACTAATATATATTAAAAGCGAAATTAAAATATTGTTCGAGACAAAGTACACACCTGTTCATCAGCTAATAACAGCGAGTTAATATAACTACAAGGAGAATTACAAACACAAAACAAACATTGGAAACTTAAAACATTTGAGAGAGAGGTAGGTTGAAAATTACTCCCTAACCTAGTAAGTTCATTCGTGCCTTTGTTCTCATCTCGAAAGATATGCTTCAAAGAGCTATTCATAGATCGGAAGAGCATCCAATACTCATCAATTAAATGTGACAATAAAAGATTACAAATATGTTTGGATTTCATAAAGTAAATAATAGTAATAGCATTTACTTCAATCTTAATATTATCTAAATTTAGGGATTTTGCTAGCTAGAGACCATTGCAGAGGGCCTATAGTTTAACTTCCACACTAATGACTCAAAGTATGTGTTTATATGATCCTATAATCAATTTTCCATAATGGTCTCGTATTAAAGTATTGGCACCTGCTCTACTCGAATTTTTTAGAAACAAGTCATTCGTGTTTAATTTAAACCAACCCCTAATTAAAGGGCACCAGGCCATTAGCGTAAAGGGTAGGAGTTGAAACTCTTTAATAGGTGAGGAGACAGCTATGGATTCACCTACCGCTAAGAGGACTCCGGTAGTGAAAAACTCCAAAGGGAAAAAGTAAAAATGGCATATCATTAGAGTTACGGTCTAATACTTCAATTTTTTATCGCAAGGTTTTTGAAGTAAAAAGGGAAAACTTTTGTTTCTACTCCTATACCTCGGCACCTCACATGCCTAGTTGAGTACCTCTCACACATAGGCTTTTCATGTCATTACGGATACATTAATGGAAGGAACATCACGACAATAAATAGACATCACATCAATATCTTATTTTATCAATGTTTTCAATTTTCCAACTCACCAAGTGGTCACACCCAACTCATCTCTTAATTTGGGTCTAAATTGGACTTTATTAAAGATGTAATCATGAGATATAAGGCCCTCTCAAGACTTTATCCGTTTATAAATATTCCCTCTTCAAAAAAAATACATTTTTAATATTTTATTCAAATATGACCTTACCATCTTCAAATATTCATTCCTGACGGCTTTCTACATCATTTATGATATGAAATACTGTAACACCCCTAATTCATCTCCATCGTTGGATTAAGGTTACGAAACATTACTGTACAATTGAAAACATATAAATAAATTATCATTCAATCATTTAAACGTGTCATAAACTATTCATACACATGCATATTATCCTTAAATCAAGCTTTCGAGGCCCTAAAAATAGCTTTGAGGCAATTTGGGACTAATTTGAAACTAATTGAAAAGTTAAGGAAAATATGTAAAATTTGTAAAATAGGGGTCACACGGCTGTGACACACAGGCCGTGTAACCTTCGAACTAAGGACACACGGTCGTGTCCCAGCCCGTGTCCTTACCCATGTAACTCTTTGAGTAAGGTCACACGACTGTGTCACACGCTAGTGTTCCAAGCTGTGTAACTCTCTGAGTTGCCCCACACACTCGTGTGTCAGGCCGTGTGTTAGGCCGTGTAACTCACTGACTTGCACCTTAAGGAAATCATCAGATGACACACGACCGTGTCGCCAGGCCGTGTGCTCATACGGCTAAGTCACACGCTCATGTATCAAGCAGTGTGGACCCAAATTAACCTAGAATCAAGCCATTTCCAAGACCATTTCATGCATAAACATTTAAACCAATTAAGCACACTTTCAAAACACCAAAACCTTATTTAAACATACATATATTTGCCATTTCAAGAATCCTAATTCAACTAATCAATATGCCATTCAAAGGCACCACAAACAACAACCAAACATCACCTACTTAGACATGTTCATATGCTTAATTCCATGCATACAACTCTATATCATTTAGGTATTAAAACATACCTCATTTAGCCATTCCCAAAACATACAAAACATACCACAAAAGGACCATTATCAAGCCACTACAAACTTACCAAAAGAACCTTATATACATGCACCTATAAGTGGCCAAAATAACTTACTTAAGCAAGCATCACAAGTCCATCAACAATCCATAAACATCCAAGCACAAATATACCAAGTTACCATTTTACATATTCATCAAAAACACCATTATAAACCACCCTATATATGCCATTACAAACCTTGGACAAAATGCACAAAAACTATCGAATTGACTTCTAGATAGTGTGAAAAATCTCTGACAAGCTTCCAAACCAATCAAGCTTCCGATAATCTATAAAACATAGGAAAAAAACTATGTAAGCAATTAATGCTTAGTAAGCTCGTATAAATCAAAACGTAACTTACCATTTCATTTGCATAATATAAAGCATAAGTATAATATAATCCAAAGCATAAGCTTGGCATAAGCCTAAACATCACCATCAATACACAAGTTAGCACACTTTTACATAATTCAAATGAACTAACCATAAAATAAGTCATTTTCCATATGAAATACATCATTTAATTCAAGCATTCTTTCCTATAATTGTGCTTAATTCCATTTGAAAACTTACCATTTCATTCCCTTTGCTTACCCGTTGAACTATTTAGAATTTCATCGGATACTAGGGAAAGCTCACACGAAGTGTGCCTTTACATATAACCGTAACCTTTCCTTAACATTATTGCTCACACGAGCAGTGAAATGGGACTGCTCACAATAGTTGTGGGTCGAAATGTAAGCTACACGATGCTACTCACACAAGCTGTGGAGTATCCGTAACAAATGCAGGACCTCATCCATCGGTAGGACATTCAAGACCAGCACCCGAAATATGAAATCCCTAATGACATGTCATTCGTATCCTAAGAATTCCTAAGGTTCAATCGGGACTCGATATCCGTCATAGCACTGATATGTTTATACATTGATTCATTCATTATGAATAACATAACAACATTCAATTTAACTAACATTAACACTATAACCATTCATATGAACTTAGCTCGATACTTATGGGCATAGAAGTTAGGTCAAACTAATCCGAAGCTTTCGCCTTTCCTCGATTTAAGTTCAGTTGAGGTTTATCTTGACCTAAATAAATAATTATATTCAATTAAGTTCTTCAATCAACCTAAAACATTCAATTCAATCCATAACATTTTTGTAAAATTACTAATTTACCCCTAATATTTTAACTTTTTACAATTTAGTCATTATGCTCGTAATTTGAAATCTAACAATTTTCATCCTCCATTCAAGCTAGCCGAATTTCATAGGGACCTATACCAACTCATTTAAACCAACATTTCATCATTTTAACATGAAATTTTACTATTTTCACAAGTCAATCCCTAAATACAATTTCATCAAAAATCACTTTATAAAACTTGCTTATTTTTCAACCAAGACTCATAATCTATCTAATATCATCAATACCCAACCAAAAGCATTCATGATAAGTCCCTCAACCTTTAAAAAATTTTCAAATTAACCCCGGGCTAGTTAGATTAAGCTAAAACGAACTCAAAAACATAAAAATCATTAAAAACGAGGTTGAAATCACATACCATGCTAGTGTTTAAGCTAGCCCAAAATTCAAGCTCTAAAATGGATACTTCTTCTCTTAATTTAGGTGGAGAAAACCAAATGTACAAGATGATATCAATTTTTACCTATTTTTAGTCTAAGTTAATTTATCAAATTACTATTTTAACCTTAATCTTTAGCTTTGAAAATCACATAAACTATGTCCATATTTGTCCACTAACCTTAAGAATGGTATGATTACCATTTAAGTCCGTTTACTTTAAATTTTCATAGCCATTTGACCTTTTTAACTAATAGAACTCTCTTTTTCACCTTTTACGATTTAGTCTTTTTACTTAATTAATCACTTAAACATCAAAATTACTTAATGAAATTTTAATTGAACCTTAATTTAATCCCATAGACATTAAAATAATGATAAAATAATAATTTACTCGTCAAAATTATGGTTTCGAAACCACTGTTCTGATATCACTAAAAACGGGCTGTTACAAACACTAACATTTTAGAGGTTCTTATCACCCCTTATATAGTGTGAACTACCATTATTATGCCACTTTATACCTTGCATATAACTTTAATTGTTATAACAGTTAGCACCACTTGTGAGAATTGTACATTACAATTCAATTGGCCTATTATGCCTTGAAAGTACAAGTCGACAAGGTCAACTACAAGCAACATGACCATTATTATCAAAACCAGTATCACTACCAGTATGAGTATGGATGTAACACCCTTATCCCATATATGTCGTCGGATTAGGGTTAAAGGCATTACCAGACAGATCAAAAACATTTACAGAAATTTCATACAACCATTCATCATTCTCAAACATAGAGTCCCTTAAATAGGTCATCGAGACCTTAAACATGCTTAGAAACAGGGTTGAGACTAAACCAAACACATACAAAAATTCTTAGAAATTTAAAAATTTTAAAGTTTCAGGGGTTACACGCCTGTGTGGGTAGGCCATGTGCCTCCCACAGCTGCTAGACACCCTCGTGTGTCCTCCAATGGTTGAAATTGACTTTACTTCATGGCTACCAAGCACGCCTGTTGCCTAGCCGTGGTCGATCCTGTCAAAACCACACAGCTACCAGGCACATCCGTGTGCCAAAGTCGTATACCACTAGGCCATATTCTGACTTCTTCACACGGCTACTAGACACGCCCGTGAGTCTTGGCCGTGTGCTCTTAAGCTAGCTACTGACTTAGCCCCACGTTCACTAGGCACGTCCGTGTGCCATAACCGTGTGACATTATAGGATATTTCTAGGCCAAAATGCCACCCACTTAGGGTCAAACCTACAAATCAATCACCAACACCTCTCATGCATATATGGCAACCAAAACATACAAAAATAATCAATCAACCAATACATTCAATACCAATTTCAACCATGCCAACTTTCAAGACTAAAACATATACCTCATAAGCATAATGTATCCAAATACTTACCTAAAAACTTAACCATTTTATGTGCTTCAAACCATATCAAGATATGCATCATATAACACATTCATTCGAGCATAATGCCAACATATAAATAGCCAATTCACATGGCTAAGTTCACGTTTCATACTTATCCCATTAATAGCCTATACATGCCATATCTAGCTATATACATATTCCAAAATGGACCAAAAACAAGTTGAGTAGTGTGATGACGATCCTCAACGGTCCCGAGCATTCAGTAGCTTTGACGATCTATAAAACAGAGAAAACTAACACACAGAGTAAGCTTTCCAAAAGCTTAGTAAGTCATATACCAAAAAAAAAAAAACTTAATATGTAAATCATATAAACATATGTAAACATTGACACAATTCATATTCATAGCAAATTTCTCACATATATGCTTAAATCCATATTTTTAGCCATATTTGCCATATTCATCATTTCAAGAATCATATATATACATAGCTCTTTCATAACTATTCTTGTATCTCATTCACAATCTCATATTCATTCATACATTTCTTCAAATCAAAGTCACATAGGTACTTACCTTTTATACACACTTAGTGTACATACCAAATGTACCTGAAATGAATATACTTACACGTAAGTGTTCATAGCTCGGACTTTGCCCGGTGAACCGCTAGGAATCTAATAGGATACTCAGAAAGCTCGGAATAGTTGTACAATGCCAACGTCCAAGACGAGGTCTTACGTGTACTCAGATATAGATGCCACTGTCCCAGACAGGGTCTTACACGAATCAATTCGATACCGATGTCCCAGACATAGTCTTACACGTAAAGTTTATATCGATGCCAACATCCCAGATGTGGTCTTACACGAAATCTCAAATCAACGCCAACGTCCCAGATGTAGTCTTACATGATAAAATAGAACAGATACCTATTTCGTGACATAGCTAATCCTATCTATTCCTAGGTTCGTACGGGGCTTCTCAGATATCGACACTAAGTCAGCCTTATTTCAGAATTCATGTACGGATCATCTCATAAGCATTCATAGTTAATAATAGTCATATGAACATACACAGTTCAAAACAAATACGTTTATTTGCATAATGACTTACCTCGGATTTGATTTTACGGAAATGGAAACGGCTACTCGGTTATTTTCGCTTTCCCGCGATCTAAGTTTGTTTTCCTCGGTTCTTGATCTATACATATTCAGAATTAACTCTTTTATTCACTAACTCATTCAATTCAATCCAATGACACACATTTAGGGCTATTTGCAATTTAACTCTCATATTTACACAATTTATCAATTTAGTCCATTTTTTCAAAGCATCAAATCCACAAAATCATCACATACTCATGCTTAGCCGAATGTTCATACATCTCTTACGAGCCCATATTTTCCATCAAATTTATAATTTAGTCCCTCAAGTTACTATTTTCTCAATTTAGCCCTAATTAGCTAAATTCATCAAAAATTCAAGAACAAAGTATGTTCATCTAGCTCAAATCTTTCATTTAACAACTAAGCTCATCATAAAACTTAACATATCATCAATGGCATATCTCATGAACATCATCAATACACAAAATTGAGACATGGGCTTGATAATAAACTAAGCAACAATCTCAAAAACATAAAATCATCAAAATCTAAAGCTAAAACATACCTTAATTTACAATACAATAGCCGAATGCCCTAGCTAGATTTCTTTCTTTTCTTTCGTTCAAAATTCAGCAATATGGATGAACAAATACCACTATCTCTTCCTTTTGTTTTATTACAAACATAATAATATACATTTTATCAATTTAGCCATTTAATAAACATTATTATAACATATATTTCAAGGTCATTTTTGACCTTAACCGTCCACTATCTATAGTAATGGCTAATTTGCCATATTAATCCTCCATACTTATAAAGACATGGCAAATAGGTACCTTTTCATATAGCATACTAGTTTTTCATTCAATACAATTTAATCATTTACTCAAATTAAACACACAGACAAATTAGCTTACGAAACTTTAATACATGCTTAAACACTCATCAATGGCATAGAATATAATATTAAAATATTATACGGACTCGAATTTGTGGTCTCGAAACCACTGTTCTGACTAGGGTATAAACCAGACTGTTACAATAGAGGTTGTTAATACAGTCAGAGAGATTACAGTTAATATGGTTACAACCAAGACAAATAGTACCAATAATAACCAGGAGTGTAACATCAAGCTTGAGAATTCATTGATTTCGTCTTCCAATGCACATTCAATGGCAACTAAACTTACTAACACTATAAAAATAAAGAGATAGACACAAATTTGTAGCTTGAAAACATCTTACATCTACGGAACCTTGCCTAAAGAGTAATCCAATATAAATCTCATTTATACAATATATGATTTAAGTTAAACTCACTCACTAAGTCACAACCTCACTAGTCACTCCTGGACACAATTAAGATCACTTTTCACTAAAACTTTCCCCTTAACCATTATCCCACATGTTTAACACGAAAGCTTCAACAATGTTTTGAAAGATTAAATGTCTTATTGAGCTGTGTTATGAAAGATGAAACTAATCTTGGAGACTATCTTTTGGTATCAAGCTTGAGCACTAATAAACAAAATTAAACCCTTTGGTATTGATTTTATGGCGGTTGTTTTTAAACATATTATGAAGTCCATAAATCAACCCACTCACTACTTAATTAGCTTTGTTACTTGAGGTAGTGCTATAATTTGTCTACATGGTGACATCAACTTCCTAATTGTATTAGTCCTTAGATATGTACTAATTTTCATTGTTTTAATAAATGACCAAATAGTTGTACTTTTTTCTTCTGTTCAACTCAAACAATGGATTTTTAACAAAACATGTATTTTCATGAAAAATGAATTACTAAATTATATTTGAATATGACTAAAATGTAGTTTATTTATCAATGAGTATAGTGGTAAGACATATTGCATCATTAGAGAAAAAATCAAGTTTTAACATTAAAGATGATATTATTGTCTAAAGTAATGGAATTTTTAAACAGATAATTATTTTATTACAAGCACATAGGTCATCTTAAATCCATTTATGTATTTTTTTTACTCTAGTAATAATCATCCCTTTTAAACCTTGCATGTCCTACATCTTTCAACTAACCTAGCTTCATCCATCTCTTGGGATCAACAAGGGGTAGTACATGAATATTTACTTGTTGTCCATCGACTATGCCTTTTGACCTAATCTTAAGCCCTGATTCACTCTCTGTGGACAAACCTTGCAGAGAAATCATTGGATTTGTAAGCATTGGATTCTCATTAATGTTTGTGTTACTTAGTGACATTCTCACTTCTACTTCATCCACTCCAGCTCACGTGTCACATGTCTTGGATCAAAGCTTGTGACAATTACGCATGAATGTCCCATAGAAGTAAACTTATTAAATGGGGCTCATTTGACCCACGTGAACTAGCCCGATTCGTGGAATCCGTCGAGAAACCTATCTACTTGAACTTTGGTGGCCCACTGAAACACTCCAATAAAACTAGAGTTACTAGGGTAAACAGTATAAATCCTAAAGGGATAAAATTGTATAGACTTTAAATCCTTTAGGACTCTTGATTGTAGATAGGCTTAATCTTGACCGTCAATGTAACTCAATTTGTACCGTTGGATCTGGGGAGCTCAACTATAAATAAAGGTCTCCCCCTTCATTTGTAATCACTTCATTCATTCCATTCATAGTTGTGAATATATTCGAGAGTGTAACACCCCTTAACCTTAAACAGTCGCCGGAACATGGTTACGAGGCATTACCAGACATATTGGACAATTTACAAATAATTTTTGAATAAATATCAATTATATCATAAATTTATATAAATTTATGCTAATTGACTTCATTCATGTTTTTTATTTAAAAAAAATTCGATATAACCCCTTTATAAATATTTAACCTTTCCTATAATTACAACCGAGACCAAACCAAAACCAATATTACAACCAATGCAATTTCATATTTAATCGTATTAAAACCATACCTATATCATTAATTTGATAATTTACTTTATAAACATTTATATTGCTATTAAAAATTAACTTATAATTTTATTCATTCCATTCTAAATTTAGTACCAATTATACCATGCATATCATATAAAATTTCGTGCCATTTCATTAGTTTAAACACCAAAATTCCAAATACCATTCTTTAAGACAAAAATCATGTAATATTTTAAAGTGACCAAAATAACACCTATGTACATGCCATTTTTACCAAAGAGGACTACATCACCGAGTTTTATGTTGGAGTCGGGATCACTCTAGATGCTGAACCGGGACTCTAGACACCTATTAACTTGCGCACGGAAATAACTATACGCTGAGTATTTCATACTCAGTGGTATTACAATAATTCAAATTATAAACATAATAAGGATAATTATTAAATTAGACAACTTAAACATACTAAAACCAAATCCAAACATAACTTTCATTTCTTTAACATTCGTTATTTAATTTAAAATTTCCATCAATTGAAATCATATAATTTCATATTGAGCCAACTAAATTTCATGAACCTTTGGTTCATGCTTTTTCATTCTCATTTCCAATTTCAATTCACAAATTCAATACACATTCCTTTTTCACATTTCTTCAATGGCTCAATTGATTCATTTCATTTAATTTAGCTTTTCATTTTATTTTTTTATATTATTTTTACCCCTATTAACAGACTCGAACTTTGGTGGATACGCGGATCCAACCAAACACACCAGATTGGCACCCAGTGCCTCATCGGATAGTTCGAAGCAATATAGTGACACCCAGTGTCTCATCGGCAGAGCCGATGAAAGTTGGTACCCAGTACCTCATCGAAACTATCCAAAGAAATATAGTGACACCCAGTGTCTCATCGACTCGAGGTTGAAGTATCCCTGAACTCTTCCAATCCTATGGCATGCCAACTATATCCGATTTAGCCCGACTAGTTAATAGGGTATTGGTTCAAATATCAATTTCTCTTTCTCTTCCAATTGATCACAAATCATCCAAATTCAGTTCATACATATTACCAGTTCAATCTCAATCTCAAACTCACAATTCAAATCACTTCCAATTCAATTTCACAATTTAATTCAATATACTTTTCATATCAATAACATGTAATTCAATTTATAATTCAATACTAACACAAATTCATCATTTAATTCTATTTTTCCCAAGTTCATTCAATATAGTCACTTATCTCATTATTTACTTACCATTCACATAATTTAAATTTATCATAAAAAAACTAAATAAATTGAATTATAGTAATACACATCCGGATTCCGCGATTACTCTTCGATAACTTTTTCTTTTCCTTTCGATGCCGATGCCTCGGGTTCTTTGTTAGCTACGAAAATAATCATAATTAAACTATTAATTACAGCACTAATTTATAACAATTAATTGAATTTCTATCCAATTTATACTTTAATTCCAATTTGGTCTTAACTATATTTATCTACTTTTCTAACTCAATTCATACTTTATTTCTATCCAAATTTCAACCAAACTTATACATATCTATCAAATTTCATCATAATATCTAATTTCAAAATTCTTACAATTTAGTCCCTACAACAAAAAATTTATGGCTTCTTTTACGTTTAATCCCTTTATTAATTCTAACTTTAAATTCATTCAATTAAACCTCTACTTCAACTTTTTGTTCAACATAAACAATACTTGAAAACCTATGAACTCTCAAAATATCAACAATAAAACCTTGTTCTAAAACTTTTAAAACATCAAAATTAAAAGAAAAGAACTTAATTTAACTTACCAATTAAACTTTAAGCTTCAATTCCAATTCCCTAGTTCCCCCTTTTCTTTTCTTTCTCTATTTTCGTTGCTTCTTCTATGTAACTTTCTTCCTTTCTTTGTTTCTTTTACTTTATATATATATATATATATATATATATATATATATATATATATATTAGTTAATAGTAATAATAATAATTATAATTATAATAAAATCTATTTAATAACAAATACTTATTTTACAATTGGACAACTATATATTTTACACTTGTCTTTAATTAATTTTTATCACAATTAAATATTATGATATAATTATTTAATTAATAAAATTATCTAATACCAATTATAAATAATACATTTGTATACATACTTCTTTGTACATTTGTACAATATCATCACCCTACAATTGTCACCATATGATTTATTTATCATAAAAATCTCATAATATAATTATTTATCTCATAAATATTTTATTAATTTAATTTAATAATAATAAATATCTATTTACTAATTAAATAAAAATATTACAAATGTACATACTTAAATTAATACACTTGTATTTTATCTTTACCATACACTTGACAAAATTATAATTTATTATCAACCAAAAATCTTATACTAATTATTTAATTATTAAATATATTTTAATTTAATAATAATAGATAATAGATAATAAATATCTTATGCTTAATTAATAACCAAACTAAATCTATAAACTACAATTGTATACATATTTTAATTATACATGTATTATTTTGTCACCATCTATTTGTCAAAATCATAACTCATTTATCATATAAAAATCTTATAATATAATTATTTAAATTAATTTAATATAATTTATAACTAAAATAATATATTTATAATTTATAACTTAACAAAATCTAAGATTTTTGTTTTAATGTTTGCCGCCTCAAATATGCTAAATGACCTATTTGCCATTTTGGTCATTTTATTTTCTTTTAATCTACAATTCAACTTTTACCATTTATTCACTTTAGTCCTTTTTTCCTAATTTATCTCAATTAAGCTAAATTCACCTAATTAAAGCCTAATCAAGCATACTACTAGACTTCTAGTTACTCCTAATAATTGTTTACGAACTTGGTTTACTAAGACGGAGGCCCGATACTGCGCTTTTTTCAATGCCCGTGAATTTTGAGTCATTACATTGAGCATTTACTCAAACACTTGATGTGTTATTTTCCTTTGGTTTTTTTTTTTTTTGTTTTTGTTTTTCGTTGTTTTTTTGTTTTAAGTGTGTTTTCGCTATATTTTTTAGTGACTTACAGAATTTTTGCAAGAATTACTCTGACTTATGAAAATTTAGAGAAAAGAAATCACTTAAGATCGCACGGTTTGTGAGACTAAAGTTCTAGCCCATGACAATTGGTATCATAGCTAAGGTTGTGAATGCGCCATTAAAATTTTGAAAGGAACAGATAAGCAGAATGCCCCGATGGAAACCCGTGTTGGGAGGGGTAAGAAACAAAACAGATCAAGGGATATGTGGCTTTGGAAAGTCGTGTGGTCCATTTCGAAAAATCCATGGGTAGTGAAGGAAACACTCAAGGTATTGGAGACACACACTGATGAGTTAGACCCAATAAAAGAACAAATTAAGAAATATGTGATAGAGGCCCTTAGTTCCAATAGGGATGTAATGGAAACACTCATCAATATTGTTGTGGGTAATCTGATAGAAAAAAAAGATGGTCTTGAAGCTGGGATAACAACTATGAAGGAAGAAAATGAAGCCATAATGATGACTTTGAATGCAAAAATCGGGAGCTCAAGGGAGATCTTGCTATGTGCAGAACTATTGTGGTTAAAAGGGTGTTGAGTGCAACACTAAACCGAGAGATTGATGTCCCCAAACTGGAGAAGTTTAATGCACAAGGTTCGCAATTGAAGTAGACAATTTTTGTAACGACCCAAATTTTATAGGTATCGAAAAAGTACATTTTTGGGTTACTATTTCTGTAAAATAGATTCGTAAATATTTATTAGAAATATTTATGAAGTTTTTTGTGTGATTAATTAAGTTTTGGTTAATGAATTAGCTAGAATTAAGATTAATTAGGTATAAAGACTAAATTGAATAAAGTGTGAAAGTTGAATCATAGAATAGAGAAAAGTAAAAGGACTAAATTAGTAAATAAACCAAATTGAGACAAGTGTGTGGTAAAAATAAAATACATGTGTATTAAATAATATACATGCATTTGTAATAAATACATGTATTTACTTATTATTTAAGTTAAAAATAATTATTACTAAAATATAATATAATAATATAATAAAACATAACATAAAATAAAGGAAATAAAAGAAATAAAGAAAATGAAATAGAAAAAGAAACAGAGAAACAAACGAAGCAGGGGAGGAAGAAAGGTGAAAGAAAAGAAAAAGGAAAATTACGGATTTTAGGGTTTGAATCTCAACTAGTAAGTCAATTAGTCTATTTTCTTGTAATTTTGATGTTTTTGGAATACTAGAACAAAATACTACTTGATATAAGTGGAAATTTTGAAAGTTAGTTGATTTATAGATATGGTTTATGTTGAATTAATTGAACAATTTGGGCTAGAATTGATAGAATTCTTAGTTAGAATTGGGAAACGAATTGAATTGTAAGTTAAATCATAAGTTTTTATGTTGTAGGGACTAAATTGAAAGAAATTTGAAATTAGGGATTTATGATGAAATTGAGTATTGAAGTTAGTTTTAAGCGGGAATTGAATGAAAATATGAAATAGTTTTGGAAAGAATAAAACTAGTATTGATTTAAGGACTAAATTGGAATTTAGGCAAAAGTTGTGTATAAATTGAATTAATTAATATGAAATTGTATTGATAATTTTTAATTGTTTCAATTTCGTAGCTAATGTTGAGCCGGAGACCTCGGCTAGGAAAGGGAAAGAAAAAGTTGATGGGGAATAATTCGGTAAAATTACGGTTTGTATTTCTATAATTCGAAAACTAAAATTATTTGTTGTGTTTATTATTATGTATGATAAGTGAAATTGAGGTGAGTTTGATATATTGATATTGAATTGAATTATTTTGTGAACATATGTGTATGATTGAAAAGTGTATTGAATTGGAATTGATTGGAAATTGAATTATGAGTTGAAATACCCCATTAACAATGTAGGGCTAAGTCGGATATAGTTGGCATGCCATAGGATTGAAGTGTTCAGGGATACTTCAACTTCTAGTCGATGAGGCACTATAAGTGTCGTTTTACTGTTATTACTTCAGACAAATTCGATGAGGTACTGAGTACCATACTGTTACTATTTTACTTCGACTTGGCCGATGAGGCACAAAGTGCCGTACTAGTGTGTTGGTTTGATCCGTGTATCCATCGAAGTTCAAGTCGTGTTAATAGGGATAAGTAAACAAATTGATTAAATTGATTGATACTGAATGATATTGAAATTGAATTGAATACATTATGGTGAAATGCTATTGAATAGCATCTATGAAATTGAAATAGAAGGTGTGATAATTGAAATTGTTATGAATGATGTGTATTGTGAAATTTATTAATTGTTAAATGGATTTGTTATGTGTAAATATGTATTTTAACTTTATAAATTTTTATTTAATAAGTATTCGGATTATAGAAATACCACTGAGTTATATACTCAACGTACGGTTTGTTTCCGTGCGTAGGTTAGGTCAAAGTCAAACTGTTGAATCAGCATCCATAGCCGATCCCGAACTCAAATACGTGGTGAACTATTTTCTCTTTGAAATGGAATGTACCTAGGTTGTCTTTTGATGTCATTTTGTAATGAGAATATTAATGGTGTATATGATGATAGATTGATCTAAATATATATAAATATATGTCTTATAATATAGTCATTGTAACACCCCTACCCGTATCCGTTGTCGGAATAAAGTACGAGGCATTACCCAGGAGTACGAAACACTTACAGATAATTTAAACCATTTATCGCTCAAATACCAAAATTGATTATAAAAGTTCCTTTAACAGACCCTTGAAGTCCAAATCATGCATTAGGATCGGGTTGGGACTAAATCAGAATCGAATGAAATTTTTCACAAAATCCCAAAATTTATCTCATTTACAAGGGTCCCACATTTAATACATACAAAAACCAATTCAAGATATTCAACCGAGCCTTATACTTAATACCATTTTTTAATCGTACACTTCATATAAATAACAAGAAACATATAAGGGCTCAATTCTCATTAAATTTCTCTTGTACTTATAGAATTTAGATTATTTCATATTATAACTATTCTAATTAACTCATTTGGAATACCAATTCATACGGATAATACACTTAAGGGTGTACAAATATAAAATCACAAATGAACTCATTTATTAACCAAGTTCTATGTTCATGCCTCATCAACTCATATTTCCTTATATCACATAATTCTATGAAACACTAACCAAAATTTGTCAAATTAGTGAACGTCTTACGGAATTGGTCTGCACCTGTATGCACTGAATTTCACTGATAATCACTGATGCCATTACATAGCTATGGTATTTTCACTAGAATGCCATAGCTCAGCCATGGTCTTACATCTTCACTATCATTATGCCATGGTGAAACCATGGACTTATCCGTTAATTCATCACTTTTCACTAGAATGCCATAGCCCAGCTATGGTCTTACATCTTAAACACGTATCACACTGATGCTATATCCTAAATATGGTCTTTCACAGAAATCACTTGTCACTTGTAGCCGAAGCTAGCACTATTCATCGATCGGTAGCAAAGCTACCACTTTTCCTCGATCGTAGCCGAGCTACCACTTTTCACTGATCAGGTAGCTAGAGCTACCACTTTTCACTGATAAGGTAGCCAGAGCTACCACTTTTCACTGATCAGGTAGCCGGAGCTACCACTTATCACTTTCACTTGTCCTTGATCAGATATGTAACATCCTGATTTAGGGCCTAGTTAGAATAGTGATGCGAGACCATAAATTTGAGGTATATGTATGAGTTTTTGAGGTCTATGTCATGTTTGCTTGTTAGTGTGAAAGTTTCATGAAGCAATTTTGTCAAATTGAGATTGAATTGTCCAAAAAGACTAAATTGTAAAAGTTGCAAAATGTTGTATTCTAGAAGTTATTTGTATGAAATAGCTTTAGAATATCAATTGGAGGTCCTTAAATAGTAATTTTCCCATATTTTAATTTTTGGACAAAATTGGGCATGAATGGGTTAAATTTTGAAAGTTGAACAAAAGGACATTTTGGTTATTTGTTAATTAAATGGTTAAAATGGGAAAAAGATGATAGAATTTTCATTCATCTTCTTCCCCAAGGCTGTCGAAAATTTAGAGAAGCCATTGTTAGAGATCTTCAACTTTTCAAGCTAGCTAGTAAGTGTATTCTACCTCCGTTTTTGATATTTTTCGTATTTTTGAAGTCCTAGTAGCATGAGTAAACTATTTTTAGCTATATGTTGAGCTAATATGGATGTTCAAAAATGTACCCATGTATGACATGCATGTATTTTGATGTTTTATGGAAGAATATGAAAGCTTGATGTAGTAGAAACATCTTTTGCTAAGAGAATTCCATGAAAAATGCATGTAGGGACTAGTTTGTGAAAGTCTTAAGGTTGGTCATACATGTGGGATTTAGTGAGAACTGATGATTGCTTTAGTTGAGTAAATGGTTCAGCTATACATGAAAGGCTAGAAAGTTGAATGAAAATCACTTTACGAGCCTTGGGCCAAATGAATAAATATAAGAAAGTTTAGAGGTAAAATGGTAATTTTGCTAAAGTATGAGATAATGGTCAATTTAGCCAATGTATGTATTGAATGAGTTGATTTATCATTATAGATCAAAAAGACGAAGCCCGGATCGAAATCGAGGTAAGAGCAAGGTGGTGGACTAAATTGCACATCTTTATACTTTTTGAGTACCGAGGTAAGTTTTTGTGTAATCAATGCGTAATACTTATACGTTCTAAATGTTAGCTAGTGTGTAGCATGAATGAGAATGAATGAGAATGATTGAGAACCTATGTGGTTCAAGTGGAATGAATGTGGTAGATATCATGAATGAATGAATGAGTAAGTAGATATGTGAATGTGTAGCGATTATATTTAATGGTGGGCTAAGTGTTATACCACCTTAATACTTAACAACTATGGGTTGTGTGCGATACCACAGTTAAGTATATTATTTAGTGGGTCATGTGCAAAACCACTATGAGTACCTCTTGGTAGGCTATGTGCGATACTACCTTATTATCTTATTGTAGTAGGCTGAGTGCGAAACCACTGAGTAATTTAGCTGTGTGGACGTATTAGTGTGATAAAATGATGTGATGTATTTTTGAGTACATATGGTATTGAGTGCAGGGATGCATGTCAATGATTATGAGTATGTGACTCATGATGTGTTGGAAATTTGGTAAAGGATAGAAAGAGTAAGCATAATTGTGGATATGAATTTATTTAGTAGTATAATGCTAATTGTTGTTTAGTTTATACTAGAATACTTAAATTGTTTATGTGTAAACTTACTAAGCTCAAAGCTTACTCCTTTTCTTCTCCCTTATCTTATAGAGAAAGAGGGTTGAATCGAGATACGTGGATTAATCGGAAGATCACCCACACTATCAGCTCACTCCGGTATATTAGACTAAATGTTTTGTATATGGCATGTATAAAGGTTAGACAAGTTAATGAATTTGTTGTAATGGCTAAGATATGTTAGCCTATAGATGGATAATCTATTTTGTATAATGCCATAGTTGTTGGCTGCTTTATTATATGAAAAGATGTAGTTATCCATGTGTAATTGTGTTTGAATTTGAATTGATTATTGATGTGTTGTTTGAGTATATGTTATAAGAACTTGAGGGATGAGAAGAGCTTAGCACGTAGCTTTGTTATTGTCGATGTGGATAGACACATGGGCATGTGTTTAGGTCATGTGTGACACATGGCCATCCCACGAGCGTGTGCCTTGGCCGTGTCTCTTTGACGGATTTGAGCAGTATAGGCCACGGGTTAGCCACAGGGGCGTGTGTCTAGACTTCAGGCCATGTGGTGTAGTCAGTGTTCACCACGGGTGGTGAGCATGGGCGTGTGCGCTAGCCGTGGGGCATTGGCAGAATGCTTGAGTTTACATGCACGGGTTGAGGGCATGGGCGTGTGTGACCTTACACGGGCGAGTCTCACCTTACATGGGCGTGTAGTCGCTGTTTAGGTGGAAAATTTTTAAAATCACAGAAGTTTTCTATAGGGTCTCGAGAGTCTTGCGTGTATGAGTGAGGCCTCATAAGTTGAGATTGAGGTTGTAGAGGGACTTAAGAGAGTAATCGATGAGCCTAAGTGGCGATCATATGGTTTTAATCCGGTAATGCCTCGGGCCCGGTTCCGGCATGGATTTTGGGTAAGGGGTATTACAAGATAAGTGTAGCCGAAGCTTTCACTTATCACTTTCACTTGTCCTTAATCAGATAAGTGTAGCCAAAGCTATCACTTATCACTTGTTGCCATGATTCAACCATGATTTTTTCCGTCAAATAATCTTGTCACTGAACTGAAGTGCTCAATTTGATCATTTATTCAATTTTCATGCTTTTACATTATTCACGATTTTATCATCAATAGATATGAAATAACACATCATGAAGTTCATAAAATTAACAAATGATCACTAAAATTTAGCCATATAAACTCACAAGTTCAATTTTGTATTATAACAATAATCATAATTTTATAATAAATATTCCAAATAAAACATTATATCATTTCTAATTCAATATTTATCAATTATAATCGGGCATGTGATCAATTTATACACAATTCGTTCTTATATTCTTATTCCTCCTACTCTCCATCCACATCCTTAGTATAAATAACACACTTATAAGTAACATTATCTATAATTTTCACTATTTACTTATATGGATATTCAAGCTGTCCATCCGTATCATAGTCGCTAAATTATTTTTTATCTTGAACTACAGAACTCCCAATTAAGATCCGCTAATTTTCCTGAAACTATACTAATATATCTTCTTACCATAAAATTTTTAGAATTATTGGTTAAGCCAATAAGTACAGTTTATTCTTTAAAGTCATCTCAGTTCCGCTCTCTGACAGTTCCAACCCTTCTTCATTAAAAATTAATTATCTCCTTATACGAGATTCAGATGATGTTCTCATTTATTTCTCTTGAAAATAGACTCATTCAGAATTTTAAACATATAAATTTAAGCCCTTAATTATTTTTCTCAATTTTTTTTATGACTTTCTAAAGTCAGAACAGGGGAACCCAAAATCATTCTGACATTGTCTCACAAAACCTATTATATCTCATGATTTACAATTCTATTGCTTACACAGTTTCTTCTATAAGAAACTAGACTCAATAAGATTTAATTTCATATTTTATTCATCCTCTAATTAAATTTATACAATTTTTGGTGATTTTTAAAAGTTATACTACTACTGCTGCCCAAAACTGTTTTAGTGCAAAGTGTTGATTTCCATTTTGTCCCACATTTCACAGTTCAAACAATTCAGTCCTTGTCCAATTAACCCCTCAATTGGTCTAATTTTTCTCAATTAATAATTTATTATATCATTTTAAACTACTTCATAACCCTTTAAAATCAGAACTTTAGTATTAGACCTTAATTCCAAACTCTTTCACAATTAGGTCCTAAACCAATTTCCATCAATTTTACTTGATAAAATCATCATATATCAAAATTAAAGATTCAATTCTATATTTATTCATCATATGATTCCAACACTCATCCATAGAAACTTTAAGAATTAGCCATAGAATAAAAAACTAATGACATAGTAAGTTGGACCCAATTGTAAAAGTCCAAAAACATAGAAATTTCAAGGAAAAAACAAGAATTAAACTTACATGAAGCTAGAGTAAGAAAAAAGCTTGAACCCTCTTCCATGACTGTTTTTCAGCTGATGAAAATGAAGAGAAATGAAGAGAATTCTAGATATTCCAATTTGGTCACATTTTTTTAGCTAATTTTGGCAATTGTCCAATTTTGCCCTTTTTCACCCATTTCCTGATTTTTCTCAGCTATTGCCGCCCAAAATATCTCATTTTGGCTTATTTGCACTTTAGGTCCTTTTGTCATTTGACAATTAAGCTATTTAATCCTTCTAGCAACTTTTACACTTTTTTCAATTTAGTCCTTTTTTATTTAATTAACCACATAAACGTCAAAATTTTCTAACGAAATTTTAATACTAACTTATTGACATTTCGTAAATATTCATAAAAATATTTATGACTCAGTTTATAACACCGAGATCTCGATACCTCTTTTTCTCGATTTCTTGACCAAATAAATCTTTATTTAACACAATTTACTATTTCAAAAATCTTTTAAAAGCTACATTTGGCTCGTAAATATTAAATAATATAATCTACAAGTTCATTTGTCAGATTTAGTGGTCTTGAACCACTATTTCTGACATCACTGAAATTTGGACTATTATAGTCATTTATATGGTTTAGTTTGAATTGGTTGAAAAGGTATTTTAATGAATTGATTAGATAACTTATGTTAGATATTTATGAACATGCACTAGTTAAATTATTATATTGATAGTTTTGACATGTTTAGATGTATTTAATTATGTTTTGGACAGGTTGAAAGATTGGATTTTGTGTTGCTTGTTGTTTAAGGTTGTAGGGTTGGTAAATGATAAACCGTAATATGAATATATTTTAATCACACATTTAGCATATTTTTGGATGATTTACCCCTTTAATTATGAAAATAGGTGCTTCTAATCCCTTGTTTTCATGTTTTATACTCAGGAGAGCACCGGAGGATGAAAAGAACGAGAAACGGGCCGAAAACAAAAAAAATGGGCCAGAACACAAATTCCACACGGCCTGGGCGCAAGACCACACGGTCGTGCCTCTTAAGAAGAGTCGAACACGGCCTGGACCTCGAATACACGGTCGTGCTTTCTCACCAGGTTCGACCACAGCCTCTCCTCGAATCACACGGGCGTGTGCCACGGGTGTGGCCTTGCCGCAAGAAAGAAGAGTTATATTCGGATTAGGATACTTTCGGACCAAGTAAGGCATCTCGAAGCCTATATAAACACCCTATGAGGCAACTTAAAAAGGGGAGTTTGATAGAAGCCTTCTATCAGGGCTTTTTGGGCGTTCAGCTAGGCCAAGAGCCGAGCCAGAAAAGCTTAATACAGGAATTTACTCGAAGAAAACCAGTTGATTCATCTCAAAAGCGGAATCTTACTCAAGAGTGAGGATTTCTCCTTTAATTCCTTCAGAGGATTTTAGGGTTTTTCTTATGTTTTGTTTTATATTTTCTTCTGAGATGTTTTCTTTTATAATTTTGAACTAAACCTTCAAATACTTGAAGGGATGAAACCTAAGACGAATCTTGTTATTGTTATTTGAGCTGTATGATAAATACTTACACTACAACAAAACAGACTTTTAACGGCGGTTTTTAAGCCTTTAGCATATAAGCGCCACTAATAGTATTTGCGGCGCTTTTAAAAGTGCCACTAAAATGAACGCCACAAACTTTAGTAACGTTTATAAGAAAAAAAAACTGCTTAAGGTCATGACTTTTAACAACGCTTTTCCCACAAACACCGCTAAAAAGCATGAAAAATTAAAAAAAATTAAAATATTATAAAAACGTCACATTCTATTAGATGTTCATTTCCAATATACATTTTAATCTGATTGAATAAAGTAAAGACTATTTTAGGCACTAACTAATTGCAAATAACACACTAACTGATTGAATAAAGTAAAGCCTATTTTACATTTTAATCGGATTAACTTTTTTAAACATCGAATTGCAAATAACACAATGAAAAACTCTGGTGAAAATCCCATGGCCCTATTAAATAAAACCTCAATTGTCACTTGTCCAATATCTAAAATATATCTTATACATTCATCTAGTTTCTCAAAAAGAAAAGGACAATAAAATAAAATATGCATACTCAAGCAACAATTTTGCATCTACTCCGGAGACCATTTTGGAAGGCACTGGAAAGAGGTGGTAGGTGCTCTAGTTTATTTAGTACAGGAGTGAAGGTCATCAATTTTGAAGCATCTCCTGAGGTATATTGCATTGAACTCCCACTAGCTGGCAATTATGGAAACAACAGATGATGATCAGATGAATAACATCTTAACAATCAAAATAATAGTTATATAAGCATCGTACTGACTGCAAATAAAGTAAATAACTAGAAAATACTGAGCCAAAGAACATTAAACTAAACTTGAGAATTTGACAAGCTACCACACCTATACTGACCTGAGGCTTAACCTTGATATTGTAATCTCAAAAGCAGTACATGAAAATGAAGAATAAAATAACATGGGAAGAAGGGGAGGCAAGAAACATTAAGCTAAGTTGAATCTTAAGACGCAATTGAGTTCTTCGAATTCAAAACAAGAACCTAAATATGGAGAGAAATCAAAACTATAAACATCAAGTTAGGCAGCATAAAACCTCCTTTAAAAAAACGGACAAACAAATTGGACCATGATTTACGTCCATTAGATATACTTACCATGATATATGTCCATTAGATACGGACAAAAAAGTTAGACTACAGTAGAGAATCTGGGATTGACTTACCATGATTTACATCCATTAGATATACATGCTCCCCACTATAGCTAAGAAGAACCTCTTCTCCATTAGGCTGAAGGTAACATGAGTTAAGTGCAAACTTGAACGTCCCTGAAAAGCAAAGAAAGCAGTATTTAAATAATAAACCAGTAGTGGTTCAGTTCAAAGATATATAATGACACCTAGAAGCAAGAAAGCAGTGTTACTAATGGGGATGTCAATTGATAACAATCAGCAGTTCACAACCGACTCCTGTCAACACTTTTAACTGTAAACATCCAACAAAACTTTTTTTCAATGTACAAAGTAATGAAGTAAAAGATTCCAGGAAGAGAAAACTAGTCAATAGTGACCTAATGAAGATGATAAGCTCACTCACTTATCAATAATGAAAAGAAAAGGAAAACAAGCAGAGAATTATTATCATTTGCAAATTGAATAGTTATATCATTCAGGACTATCTATTCATAAGTCCACACTAAACAAAATAAAACTTGGTCCTGATGAGAAGAAATCATAAAATTTACCAGAGATATTTCTAAGAAAGAAGTCAACAAGAGTAAGAACTAACAAAGAATTTCAAAACTAACACGGTCAGAGAGATGCATTGGGCAGAAATAATTAACACAAGTAGGTGGTAACATTCTTTTCCGGCAGGAGGTCAATGGTGGCAGCATCCTTCTATCATATAGCCGAGCAAATGCATCACTGCAAACATTCAAATACAAGATTAGCAGAGAACAAAAAAAAGCAAATAATGAATAATAAAGGAAGGAAAGATCAACTACATACTTCCCACCAACAAGGAGTAAATAAGGTCTAGTAGAACTGATATCACATGATTTCAAGGCCAGAGTAAGTCTAGGAGGATCAGCTAGTGACCTCTTTGCCCCATAACGTAAGTCAAGCTGCCAAGAAAAGAAGGAAAATTTAAATGATTTACAATTCTATAGAGATACAGACATTGAAAGAGGAACTCAGAAAATGGATGTAATCTATTTGTTAATCTGACTTGCTGTGACAATTGTACTTGTACAATGTCAAACTTCAGATAACAACTGAAGACAGATTGGCAAACAATACTGAAAAGTTTCAAGCTACACGAGTAATCAAATGACCTTGAGATGATAATCCATTAACCCAAGAATCAAGGGATGTCTTTCTCTTCACTGGTTAAAGTCCTCTCCTGCTGTCTAAACTCTAAAGTAAAGTTGAATGTACAATGATGAGCTATGTAATTGAAACCATATCAAACCAGTAACTTCAAACATTTAAAAAGGTCCATTGAATGGTTGTTCGTTTTCAATCCCAACAAGGAAAAAATTGAATTTCTATCAATTATCCTGATCGGCAAAAAACCAGGAGGAACAGATGTACTTTTCAAAATCAAAGAAAAGACTTCAGTGTTGCATAGGATCTACAGAGAATAAAACTGAAATATCACAATTACACTAACAATTATAACCTGGTGAAGACAACAAATTGAAACTCCCTAATGAGCATTTCAGGGATAGCTTCATATTTACAATCAACACACCAAATTGCCAAGTAGTACTATAGCAACAAAGTTCTCTAGAGGTATCTAGAACATAAAAGTAAATGAAAAGAAAGCCCTTCATAGTGAATGTGAGTCTCACTAGAACATTGCGACATTCTTGGTGAGAAGATCCAGCTGGAGGACAAGAAGTGCCCTCTTGAAAGTCATGCTGTCTCAGAGTTCCATCCTCACTTGCACTCCATATCATATTGGGGTTTCCAACTTCAACCTGAATTGGCAAACAAGTACAAAAAGTGACTAACTGGAGCAATCAGATAAACATTCATTTCACCATGTAAATCAACAATAAAAGTTGAAAATGCTACCAATTTCCCATGTTTGTTTGCAGTTATTGTTACTCCATTTATCAGTCATTTATGCAATAAATCTTACCGCCAATTTTTTAACTCTTCTTGTGTGACACTGATAGAGTACTGACGGAGTAATAACACCATCATTGAATCCTCGGCCATTTAAGCGGGACAAGTTAAATAATCGAACCTGCAAAAAAATTAGCCATCCAAGTTGCTAATTATAACTAATAGCAACGCGATAAGGATCCACCATAAGAACCTTGTTTGCCAATATGACAAAAAGAATTACCTCTGCATCTCCAGCTCCAGAGGCTACAAGCTCATCAGAAGTTTCAGGAATGAATTTTGTACAAAATATGTTAGCAGAATGACCAGTCTCTATAGACTGCAAAAGCTTTCGACCAGAGTAGCTCCAAATATTTATTTGCAAAAAGTAATTCATCAATAAATTTGACATACTTCCATAAAACCAACACCCACAAACACGATTCTTGGCACACCTTTTTCAACAGATTATAGGTGCCAAAAACTTTAAAGAACTAGAGGCCCATAAACCAAAAATTTGTTTCACCTTTTAATCAAACTTATATGCCATACTAGAAAGCACAAAAAACATTCCTTAGGTGAAAAGACAAAAGTTTTTATACCTTCTAAAAAATTACTTCAAAACCTTTCAGAAACAACAAGATAAAGTTCATCAGATGCTACTTATGAACAAATATTTTTTTTTCTATCTATCACAAATTTAAATACTGCAATCTATAATGCGAATTTCTGAAGTTTACTTTATAAGTCACCCTCTTGGCCAAGTTCTTTTAACTTTAGAAGCTACAGACAGTTGAGCTAGCTCAATAGTTTGTTTTCTTGAAAAGTTTGCATTAGAAATCACCATCCTGCCTAAGGCCTTTTGCCAACACTACTGATCATCTGAGCTAATGCAATTAAGAGGAAGGGAATGACAGAGCATTCTAATGGCCCGCTTATTCCCATGATTATAGTATCCAACAGGGTACAGGTGAATATGGATATTTGTCTATGTCTTATAAGATGAGAATGCTATCCTTTCTCAACCTTCTATATCTGTTGGTCATCACTGAATAAAATAAAATAGTATGATAATACAATAAAAACTTGGATGTCTTTATTTCCTTACATGCACTCAAGTTTTAAAATAAACAAGTCTAATAACATGGCAAATGCCATTAAGCATTGTTTCTTGATGAGTGGGTGAAGCCACATATGGGCTGAATCCTAAATGCCCAAATCAACTCTTGATAAGGGCAGACAAAAATCCAAAATTTCAAAATGGTGAACCCGATCTGCTACATATCCACAGACAGAGAACACCATCTAACCCCTGAATCAATTTATCAGAACATATATCGTTCCACAAAAACAACAAAACGCATAAGGAAGATTTAATAAGAAATATTATCCGATTAAGTAATTATCAAAAAAGTGTATGATTATGTAAAGCACATGATTTTAACAGACAATGAATGAAAGTTTAATGTAA